>JAGPOW010003395.1:53473052-53557147 GCA_030014935.1 Caiman crocodilus
TGGACATTAGGAAACACTACTTCACAGTTAGGGTGGCTAGGATGTGGAACCAGCTTTCTAGGGAAGTTGTTCTTGCTCCTACCTTGGGCACCTTCAAGAATAGATTAGATATGTACTTGGCTGGGGTTCTGTGACCCTGGCACTCGTTCCTACCATTGGTGGGGGGTCAGACTAGATGGACTGCTTTAGGCCCCTTCTGACCCCAGATACTATGATACTGTGATACTTGTCATTATTAGATATTGGACAGTGGGCTACATGGACCTATGGTTATACCCAGTATGACAGGTCTTATGTTATGTTTTCAGCAACCTCCTAATGCCTCTCTCTTGGTGGGCTGCATCAAAGGAACATCTTAGACAAACCTCACTAAGATCCCCTTCTTCTCTGATGGAGTCCCAAGGGGTTTTCTGCTGTACTTGATCTGGGCCCAGACAATTAATCGGTGCTCTCAAATACCTCCTCCCTGTCTGTTTTCCCTGCCATCTCTGTTGTTGGCAAACACAATTCAATGACTTGGCCTTTCTTCATTAAAGCTTTGTCTTTCCTGTAAAAAATGTTTTATATTGCCAAGTTTTCTGATGGGGCAGGGGTTGATACTTAGGGCTGAAAGGACAGGGCTGGGGGCCAGCTGGGTAATGGAGGGATCTGATGGCCAAAGTAGGTTCAGGCATACTCTAGGGACCTGTGACAGCCTCAGGCAATCCACCCAGAATTCAACACCCCCTGGTGATCAGACCGACCTCTGCAGATTCCCTGATCTCCTTTATATTCTGTCTCTCACCTGTCACAACTTGATCTTTAGGTTTTTAAACTGGAGAGGTGCCTTCAGAGGCCAGAGTAGCCTCTTCCTTGGTGCTTGTCCTTCTTGTACAATCCTCTGGCTTCTCTGCCCTAAACTCTATGAGGTGGGTTTCCTCTTTAAGATGACCCCAATTGTGCCTAATTGCCTCAGGGGCAATAAGTGTGAAGTCCAGCTTCCCCCATAGTCATGCCTATACCTTGCAGGTGTCAGTCAGTGTTTAGAAGTGTGTGGGGGGTGACAGTGGCCTTGGCCCCAACTCTGCTCTTGGCCCCTCAGGCCTTTGTTGCTATTTCCACCCTTTTAGCTCCAGCCCTTTCCTCTAGCTGTGCCCCCCTAGCCCAAGGCACACTGTCCTGGAGCTCATCTTCTGGGCCCCTGGGCCCTGTCTCTCAACCTGAGCCAGTCCTCAGGTCCCTGACCCTGTGCTGAGCTGCTTGCTTTTCCAGTCCTCAGCCCTCTGGTCCTTGATTCTGAGCAAGATGACTTGCTTCTTCACCCTCAGCCCTCTGGTCCCTGACCTAGGGTAGGCTGTCTGATACTGAGTACCCTATCATGTAGCCCTCTGTGGCCTCCTCACCTCTCCCATAGGCACAACCAAGTCATCCAGTGCTAAATAAATAATCATCAGCATAACAGTAATATCTGCAAACTGCTTACATTAAGTCCTCCCACTGTGGGTCAATACCCTATCCCAAGCTATACTTCCTAGTGCTAGGTTCACTCTTTCTTATGAGTAGCTTGGGTGTCCACAGGCCTGATCCCTTCAGTCAAAACCTTGGGGAGCTTCTCTTTCTGCAGCATGCAGGGTCTGGCTACCCACTCTGGCTTAGGCCCTGGGTTTATATGCTGTGAAGCTGCACCATCTCCCTTTGTCATGTGGCTCCCCAGCCATACACAGGAGTTTCTCCTTTTTAATTAAGGGCCAGCCTGTTGTTCTGCTGCTGCAACTCTACTCAGTCAGCTTAGCCTGTTGCCTTCTCTTAAAATAACAGGAGCCCTCTGACTCCTATTACAGGTCCTGAGGCAGCTTCCCTTCAACAATAAGAACAATTCCATCAAGGCGTGGCAGGAGAGAAGAAAAGGTAGGGTACCCCAAGGACCTGGAGTGAAGCAGGAGCCATGTGGCTACTAGGGGGCATCATAGCTGCCCCTAGGGCCCAGTCCTGCTACAAGAAGGCAAACCCTACCACCTATCACAAGGTTGCTGTAGCCTACTCATCATTCTGTGATTTCCTCCAAGCAGGTCTAGTCCAGCTATTTTACCATCCTGGGCACAATTAATTTTGCTGACTGCTTCCCCACATTCATATAGCTACCATGGTTACCAGTCAGGACCCCCGATTTGCAAAACAGCTCCAAAAAGGCCACTCCAATTCTGCTACCCAGAACAACTGTCTGGTTTGTCCAGTGAACAGACCATTCCTACCTCCATTTAATAACCACCTGTTTTAGCTCAAGTGAAAGAGGCTTATACGTTTAGATAAAGAAGTTCAGTCCTAGGTGGTATCCCATGTGGACACCACAAAGATCATTTACTTCAACATCTTCCATAACACGCAATGAACCATTTTACCTGCTGTTCCCTGCTAGAAGCCGAATTAGTTTTGGTTGAGCTAGAATGTATCTTCTTAGACAGAGACATACCATTTAAATACTTTTAGTGATGGAGAATCCACCATAACATGGGTGAGTTGTTCCAATTACATTTGCACAAGAGAAGCAGGGAAACAAGGTAAGGGAGGGATACCAGCCAAGTACATTAAGGAAAGAATAGAAAGTGGCTGTGGGTGTTCCTCCAAAGTTGGCAAATGAGGTACAGATTCCATGGTAGAAAGTTGTCAGTGGAAGTTTAGTGGGCTTTAAAATGTATGTACAATTCCAAGACTTCACCTTTTAAAACATTCCTAGAGATAACAGATTTCAAACCATGGAGTGCATCTTGATGCAAATGCATTCTCTGAGTAGGTGGCTGAGAGAATGTGCATGTGTGAGGGAAAGGGAGAGACAGAAAACAGTTGAGTGGGCTAGTGTGTGAGTGTACACATATGTGGATGAGCAGACGAGCACATTTTGGGAACACAGGAAAGCAAACCATTGGCAGCAGAGAATAGCATGTCCTGGAATTTCACAATCTGCTTCTTCTAGGACGACAAGGAAAACTGCAGAGGACAGAGGCAGCAACAGAGGCATCTGTGAAAATCAAATGAGGTAACAAAGTGATCAGGAACTGGGGGCATTGCCAGGAAAGAAAAGAGAGAAAGAATGACAGATTGGGATAACATAACCAGAATACAGAAACAGATGGTTTGCTTTCCAAGTATTTGAAGGGCACACACACCAAGGAGAGAGGTAGTTAAGGTAGTGCAAGACCAATGCAACATTAAAAATGGCCAACATGATACCTCCTTCCTATGCCCTTTTGTGGCAAGGTATTTAGCTGAATTCACAGATCTGTTGGAATCTGAGGGTTATGCCATAAACAGGTCTGCTATGGCCTTTAACTTACAACCTGTACACTGTCAACCACATGTCTTAGCACCCACACCACCCCAGCACTAAATTCAAAAAAGGAAGGGGATTCCCAGAGAAACCTTGGGAATCTGAACACACAACTCAAATTCATTTCTAATGGAAATTCCAATCCCTTAGGTCAGGGGCTGACAAACTTTTACAAGTTGCAGGCTAGAACAACTCAGCTCTTGTCCAGTGGAGGGTGAATAGCTTTGGCAGTGTCAGCAGGTGGGGGGCTTTCCCCATACCCATGCCAAAGCTGCATTCCTGCCATTGCTGCTTCTTCTAGACACCCTGTTCTCTGGCTACATCATGGATGCAGATTCAAACTAGTGGGGATCTATGGCAGGACCAGTTTAACAGTGGGCTACTGCCTGTTACTGACAGTGGGACAGGCACGTGATTGGGTAATGGCTGCAAGAAAGGGCAAAATGAAGTCTTCTGGGAAGGCAAATTGTTCACTCAAACCTGTGAAGGGACTAATAGGGAACACATGCATCTGCTAAGAGGCAGAACTGCAAAGGCAAACACAGGCTGAAGAGTAATAAGCCTGGTGATAAATAGAGCAGCACCTGGGCCCTGTTGCAAGGAGAGTAAGGGTCAGGTGACTGGATGAAGGAGTCAGGGACTATATGAGTCACCCTACAAAGCCAGGAAGTGTGTTTGGGCCTGATCTCTATAGAGAGAAGAATGCCTGGAAACATAGGCAATGTATAGGTGGGGGCATGGGGGTGGGGCACATGCCCCCCCAAGAGTGCTGGTGCCCCCCCAAGAGCAAGTGCTCCGGCTGGCAGGGGCGTGTGGAGAACACTAGTGGCCCCTCTGAAATTGGCTTTGCCAGCAGCACATGGCATACCTGGCTGCTGCCCCCCTACCCCCCATGCCCCACTAGTGCCCCTCCAGACTCAGGAGGCACATGCCTGTCGCCCATGCCTGAAAATCTGCTGCAGTAGGGCTTGTGAGTAGCCGAGGGAGAAATTGAGGCTATAGGTCTGGTGCCCGCATCAGGCAGGAGACTTAGGTGGGAGTGGGTAGATCTGGGGAAAAGCCACAGCCACAGACAAATTCCAGCTTAGAGGTAGCCTATAGATGGAAGTAGGGAAGGGTCCTGGAAAAGGCAACCCTGAGGAATATCTGACAATGAGAGAGAGTCTAAGTGGGGGGGGGAACCCCAGGCTTCTGTTGGAGTGAGACTGAAGGACTGGTTTGTGGGTATGGGGTAGGTGGAAAGGTTATGGAGGTGTCTAGGGTGCATTCCGAGTTGATTCTTGCACAGGGTGAGGGATCAAGGTGTTTAAAAACTGAGAGGGACAAGTCCCAGATTGGCCTACAAAGCCTGCTGGGTCCTTGTCCTGTGTGAGGCTCTCTACAGAGTGGTTATAGACTGAAGGCAATACCCCAGCATAGGTTGGAGACCCACAGGGCTGAAAGAGAGAGAACTGAGGCCAAGGTAGATCCTTGCATGGGTGTGGTACCCAGTAGGCTATATGGGCCAAAGCTGAATGATTGTAGCTTGAAGGCAACAGCACATCATGGATTAGGGAACCACGGGGCTGAAACACAGCCTCAAGATGTGTGAGCTGAGGCCAAGATAGTTGGCTGTGTGGACTAAAGATGAGGAGTTATAAACTGAAGACATGCAGCATGCATTAAAGGCCCCCCAGGACTACAACAAAGAGGGTCTGAGGACAAGGTAGAGCCTCATGTGGGTCCAAGACCTGGTGGGCTGCGTGGGTCAAAGTCGAGTAATTAAGCTGAGCAATTGTAGGTCAGAGACAACAGCCTGGTGAGGGTCAAAAACACAGGGACTGAAACCACTGTAGGGCTAGATGGTCTGGTAAACAACTGAGCGATATCTGCAAGTCATGGGCATGGCAGTGTAGGGAGGGAGCAGCCTCCCACAATAATAGATCATTGACATCAAGGTGTGGCAGAAGAGACACCCTGCCTCAGTTTTAGGGTGGGCACTGATCAGCCTATCTGATGCGTATTTTCCAACAGCTGAGAGCCGTTCCTTCTTGCTAGCCAAGAAGAGTGGCCAGCAGGATAGAGAAGACTGTTTACTTTGTTCTTTGAGGGTCAGGTGATTTATTTAACAAGGGGGCTTCCAAAATTATTTGCTCAGTGGAGCCCTCCTGTTGCTGTAAATATGAGATTGAGGGATGCCGATACCTTTGTTACAATTATGCCAAGTTGTCATTTTAAAGATGAGTTTTTCCTTTAGTGGGATAATTTTTCTCTCAAATTTTTTGCTTGGAAAGCCTTTTCCATGTTCTTTTTGCTGGGCATTGTGAAATCTTTGGGATACATCTTTGGGGTAAAATATTACTGTTGTTCCTTGAATATACATTTAAAATTATACAAGCACTTTTATAGCGGGGAGATAGAAAACAAAACAAACAAAAATAAAACTTGCATTAGCCAAATTTAATACTGAAAACCATTTTAGCCCTCCTGCGAAAGCTGCTATGATTGCAGGGTACTTTGCCTTTCAGAACAGACCAAATTTCAAATGAGGGAGTCTCACACATAAGCGTTTGTACTATCATTTTCTGACTTAACAAAGTACTTACTATGATCTATAATCCTATTTCAGTTTCCAGTGAATATTTACACTGGATTGATGGGGGAGGGTTTGGTCCTTCAATTAAGATACATGCCTGTATATTGCCACATTTTAACCTTTTTTTCTGTCCAAACGTTAGGAAATGCCTTTATTCAATTTTCTGGGTTAACTATCATTCACTCAATCACAGCAAAACCTTAACAGCTGCTAACACCTTTCTTTCTAGGATACCTATATTATACTGACACTATTTCTGGATACATCTCACCCCCATTACCAATAAGAGTATACTTTTACACTTCTAGCAGTCTCTGCCTTGCAACACAGGCACAAAGCAAACACAAAACACTATTTTGCACAAACACCTCAATAATCTCTGCAATCTCTTGGCTTTACTTGTGTTACAAACATTCACAGTTTCTAGTACAGAACTTAATCTTCTCTACTACTGACTTCTTATTGGACCAGTGGTATAAATTGCTGTACTTAACTCAAACAGACCACAGCATGACCTCAGGCACTCTGAGATCAGGACACAACTTTTCCTTAAAACAACTCATCGTTTCCCTGCTCTAAAGTAGTCATTCCTAAAATTGCTTTCTTGCTCTTTCCTCCTACCTGCTCTAGCATTCAAATTCTGTTAATGTCTTATTCTCCCCTCTCTTTCTAAACACTTTTCCATATCTCTCTCTATAACAGATGCCTCACAGCCTGTTTTCCCACTTCCCTCTATCTTTTCCTTTCCCTCTCTCTATTACACCTTCTTGCTTTCTGAATCTCTCTGTGTAAGGAAACAAATCTTCAATGAGCGAACCATGCATCTTTCCTAGTGAAATTTTATTTCACTCCCTCACATTGGGCTGTAACAATACAGGTGCCAGCTGTGGGGGGCAGTTTCAATCTTAATGGTTTTCAACTTGTCCAGACCTAGCACCTTTCAAGAACTGGATCTCCCTTATGTTCCAAATCAGGCACAGAAGAGGGAAGTCAGAGAACCAGGTTGCTACCCTTTCAACTCAAGTCTAAATACTAGACTATACTAGCTCTTCACAGCAACCAAAAATCAGTGTCTTGCACCAAACACTAACTTACATCCAGCAATAAACTCAAAACTCAAAATCTCAGAAACCTCAAAGCTCAAGACACAAAATCTCAAAAGCCTCAAGACAAAACAATCTTACAAGAATTTCTGCTAGAGAGGATTTGCTTCCTCCTTTTTCACCTACTTAGCCCTATTATCACTTATGCCTGGTATGGGGGTCTTCTGCCTGGACATACTGGTTCCTGGACTTCTGCACCCTACAACAACAAAGACGACAACAATAACAACAACCACAATGATAACAACAAAGTGCTATGGGTTCTCATGCCTCTGTCCTGCATGAGTTCCCCTTAATAATGCCGACCCTTCACGGGTATGCCCGCCCCTCTCTGGGGAGAGTTCTGTAACGCTAACCCTTCACTGGGTATGCCCACCCCTCACTGGGGTGAGTTCTATAATCACAATCACAGTAACGGTATAGGCATCCGTACAGTAACAGCAATACTTCAAACTCAACACAAACACACACAGAGAATACACAAGCACACAAGCTCACTCAACCCACACTTCTTACTCATGCTTACTGCCACTAACACCCACAATATGCCTGCATTCTCCACCATAAAATGTTGCCCTGTGGGGTCAGGTCAACTCTCAAGATCTCAATATTGTGCTGTTAGACAGGAGGGTGTGACACAATTGCACATATACAAACACAAGTCAATTAGGTGCATACACACACACACATACACACACACAGACTACCAATTCAGGCACATACACATCCAAACCAGCCTAGGCACATGCATACCTATCACCAATTCAAGCACATACACACCAAAAATTAGACAACAATCAGTTGTCAATACCTGCACACTCTGTACACATACATGGATCACTAATTCTTATATCATGCACAGAATAACATTATATATGTGGCATATGTTTATATATCTATATCTGTGTATATTCACCAGTTCACACACATACCACCCACCTACGCATACCCAGAGGTGAGTTCCTAACTTGGATGGTATGGTATGTATGTGTGTGTTTGGGGTACTTGGGATACCTGAGGGAAGGTTAAGGTAAGAGAGGAAGTGTAAGGAGTCAAAGTTGCTGGAAGTGGGATTAGAACCAGTAGACTAGAGAAAAGCTGGGCTGAGAACCTGAGGCTTGGGATTACTTAAATTTAAGAGGCCCCAGTGTTACTTGAGGTCACTAATACAAGGGAAAAAGCCTGGTGGCATGGAGGAGACAGCCAGGAAAGAAACTGAGGCAGAAACCTGGGAGCTTGGGGCTGAAAATTGAAGCACAAAGCTGGGAGCTTGGGGCTGGAAACAGAGGCAGAGAGCTGGGAGTTTGGGGGCAGATAAGTGGTGGCAAGGAGGAAACAGTCAGAAAACAGACAAAAATCCGACTCAGTGTTTCAAAACAACAGGTTTATTAAACAGAAAACACACTACACAGCCCCATGAAGTTATTGGTTCACACACACATGCACAAGCACTCACAATGGCAACAGGAGAAAGAGACTCAGTGGAATGGTTGGTGTCCAGGTAGGAAAGGAAAACAGAGTCCAATCCTTGGTTGAAGAGAGGATGAGGAGATAGCTACCTATCCAGGCTGGAAAAGGGTCTTTGTCCAGCAAGTGTTGTCCAGAGGTGGATCACCGGCAGGGCCTCTGGATGGATAGGTGGTGCAGCATGGTGCTGGTCCAGATGGAGAGGGCATCCCAAGGAGTCAGTCTTCACTACCCCTTTTTATGGGGTAGACTACCTTTGCTCGCCTATGGGGAGAGCCTGTCCAGGCAATATCAGTCCTGTTCCAGAGGGTTCCAGGTGGTCTTACTGAGCATGTGCATCCTTGACACAATGGCAGGTTGCTTCATCTTTTGTTTCTTGAATGCTGAGGGTGGTTCCAATGGCTGCGTTGTTGGTCCAGGTATTGGTTTTGATGGTTTGGTCATTCAGAAGGAGCTATTTTTAGACCTACTGCCATTGTCTCTCAAACACCCTTATTCATTCAGGAGCCAAGTTACATAGGAGGGTAAGTATGAGTCATGGGTTACAGAACAGGGCATGGGGACAAGATAGAGACTTGACAAACAAAATGGAAACTTCATATGACTTATGCTAACTTACGTATGTAGGCCTAAATCATATATTATCAGTAAAACAGTAATATAGAACAGAAAAAACCAATATAAACATAATAATTATACAATATAAAGAGGGAGAAAAAAAGAAAACAAATACAACTTCCTACCAAAATAAAGTGCTGAAGCTTATCTTATGTCTTAGCTCACTTATACTTATCTATAGGGAATAGAGAGGGAGATAAAAAGTCAGAAGTGGTTGGGGAAGGTAAGGTGATGCATTTTAAAATAATAAAAAAAAGAAAAACTGGGGGTTTTGCTACATTTGTTCTCCCCTCACCCTTCCCCTGACACTGCCCCTTCTCACAACTACAGTGCAGGTACACTGCAACCCCAGCACAGCTCACCACTGGCTGGAAGCTCTGCCTGTGCCACAGCCAGGGAGCAGGGGATTTGGGGAAGCAATGGCAGCACAGGTGAGTTGGAAGCTTTCTGCATCCAATACAGTTCCTCACTGCTTGGCCCTGGCATGGTCACAGGCATGAGAAAAGCCTCTAGCTCCGAAGACTGGATCCAGTGCTTCTGTGGGTCAAGCCATATGTTGCTACCCACAGCATTAGATAATGTCTGTTCTGAGCTGTTAATGACAGCAGTAGGCCATGGTACAGTACTCCAAAGGACAGATAGGAGCTGAACAGAAACACTCTGAATTATTTAATTCAAAATAATGCTGTTCCATATACCTCAGAGAGCTATCTCCTGGTTGAAATGCTGCTTTCAAACCTGTATCAGTCTAGATGCAGGTATTCGCAGGCCCTGCTAAATGAGAGATGAGGTAGAAATGATTGAAAATCATACCTACATCAAAGTCTTGGCTAGAATATATGTATTCTTCCTTGCCTTTTCTCATTTGTCTAGGAAAAGTGGAGCTTCTGTTGGGAAAAGCAGCAGAAAACTGGAAGATCTCTTTTCATCTCTGTTATGCTAAATGAACTCCAAGGCTGTGAAGGAGTGAAGAATTACTGGGTTTCTCTAAGCCACTTGTGAATAGCTCCCAGCTAATTTACTGCACCTCTAAATAACTGTGCATTTACTTGAAGACCTCTGTTCTATGGAGGACCAAATATAAACATTAACAAATCCTCTTCTGTACACTTTTAACCCAGATGAAGAGAGAAAGGTCATCCTGGTACATGACTTGCATAAAAAGGTTGGCCTTCATAACAACTGCAAGTTAAGGGAGTTAATCCATTTAAACAGTTAGCAAAGGCTCAGACTTTAGCAGTTCATTCTAACCTCATTGTCTGCTCAAGCAGAGATGTTATATGTGTTCTTTGTGCTATTTATAGACTCGTTTAAGGCAGTCATTAAAGTCAATTAGAGTGTGCTATTCTGGGTAGAGGTTGTTAAAAAATGTGGGGAGAATTTATTTTTTTAATAATGGGGGAGGGGATAAGTTCCTCCAACTTTTTTGACTTCTGAGCAAAAATCAACCTTGTTAAAAAATCAGTCCAAGAGAAGAATGTTTCACCGTTTTGACCAGCCAGAAAGGAGAGTTTAACAGGAAGCATTTTGTGACCTTAAAAGCTATTAAGTCACTTCAGGTACTACAAAACATCCTATCCTAATGGATATTTCTGCTGTCACTCCATCCTGATATTCTGAATTTTATTTGACTTGGGGACACTATTCATTACAGCACTAGTCGAATTCTACCATATTCTACTATTCTTTCTATAGTAAAGCCAATATAGATGAGTTCAGCAGCATAGTACAGGTGTTAACTAAAGTCAGAGCTGACCTCTGTACATCAGTTAACATTGTACTGGAACTGCTTAAAAACCTTGACATTTTATTTTGCAATTAATGGGCTGTTAGATAAAATATGTAAAATAACTTCTGGAGCAAATGCAGAAGAATACTGGCTGCAACAGTATGCTGTGCCCTAGGACAGAGTAGCAAAGAAAAATCACAATTATCCTATTGAGACAGATTAATTTACTGTTAAATAATGCATTTATTCTTTTTTTTTCTTTGCAAGATGAAAAGAAAAATAATACCAAAACTTACAACAATCAGCTGCCCTGTTGTGCTAGAATACATTCCCAAAACAAATTTCCAGAGGAAAAAACTATATTAGGATGGAGTTAAGCTTCAGATTACATATCAGTAATTTAGGATAAATTACATTACACAGATGGTATAATTATTTCTTGGCAATAAGCATCTTAGACACAGGAAATTGAGACTTAAGCTTAAAGGGAATCTAAACAATAGCAACAGATGGAAATGCATACTCATGGCATCCAAGCAATCTTAATGTTCTTGCTATGGCTCTATAAAGAGCAGAGAGTGTGGGAAAAAAATAGTAAAGGTTTTTTTGAAAATCAATCATGCAATCTGAGGCCACACATTAAACTTCTAACCATCTTCTGCCTGTGCATGGCTAATGAGATGATCAACAAGGATCAAATAACCAGGTCCATAAGTATAAGCAAGTGAATAAAGGCAGTCCTCGAACTTTAGACACAATTGGCTCCTGCAAATGGTGTCTTAAGTTGAAATGTAACTCAGAACTGATTTTCCCATAGAAAACAATGTTATAAATGGGGGATAGGCTTGGTTCCTGAACCATGGCCCAATACCCCATTTTCACCTAAAATAACCCAGACTTTTGTACTTGATCAATTATAGATAAGTAATATAGCTACATTAATATAGTTAAATTGTAAATAGCAATAGTATTGATTTGGAACAACTTCTTTGAGGTGACTTTGCTGGACTTTTTGAAGGACTCTTGGTTGTCATTTTTGAAGGATTCTTGGCTGGATTCTTCTCAGCAGTCTTGCCTGCAGGTTTTTCTGGAGTCTTGTCTGCTTTCTTAAAGAAAGCGTCCAAGGAAGTTTGGACAGATGTTCTCCGGGGAGATGGGTGACACAGCAACTTGTTCATTGGTATGGTGTCACATCAGATCAAGCATTGTAAAGTGAAAACTTCCATCGGAGAGTTGAAACAGGGTGTCAATTTAGAAATGATGTAAACGCAAAAAAGTTTTAACTCGAAACATTGTAAGTTGAGGACTGCCTGTAGTTTTATATAGGTCTGGGGTGCTGTCAGGAACTGATCAAACAGAAGGTGATTGTCCTGCAGTGATGCCTGTTATAAACTACCAAAGTTTAGGTTGTTTGGATTCCCTAGCTTCCGCTGGAGTTTGAATGAGGTATTTTTAGGTTTCCATTGCAGGTATTGAATATGTAGGTAGGACTGAAGCTTCTGAATCAGAAATTCCTAGACCTCTGAATGCTGGAAGCTGCAATGGGAGAGGAGCAGGGAATGGAAAACTCTAGACATGCCCTTTTCACCCTCTCCCTCAGCATCCCTCCCTGCCACTGCATGAAATGGGATACTGGGCTTGATAGACCTATGGTGTGGGCCACTAATAGGCATTTATGTTCTTATGGAAGGGGTTTAATTTAGTTTCCTTCAGAGGACTAATCAGCACCCAGCTTTGAGGGCCTCTCTTCCTGCTACAAGTATGTAAATTAGAGGAGACAAATGGCCCCGTGTTTAGATAAGGGGCGGGCAATGAGTTTGGGCAGAGGGCTATATGACAGGCACGTGACCCAAGTCACCCTCCTCGGGACCTGCACACCTGTCCTTGGGGCAACCACCCACCATCTTTCCTGCCACGTCTTGATCTCAATTAATTAATTAGCGGGAGGCTGCCCCTATATTGCCCTCTCCACTAGGGGGTGCTATATGCAGCTCCTATCCTCCGCAATACCACAGCCCAAGCCTCGCAGATGGAATAGCTGTTGTCTGTCACTCTTTGGCCCCTTTCTGCTCTCCCTGAGTCCTCCTTCTCCATGCCCACCTTTGGGCTGTTACTGCCTCCTCTCTGGGGCTTGCTGTGCCTAAACTGGGCTTCCCAATATGGTCCTCCTTTCTGGGGCTCTCCGTGCCCACACTTGGGCTTCCTAATAAGACTGCCCCACTCTTTCTGGGGCTTGCTGTGCCCATGCTGGGCTTCCTAATAATACTGCCCCCTCTCTGGGGCCTGCTGTGCCCACGCTGAGCTTCCTAATGATACTGCCCCTTCTCTGGGGCTCGCTGTGCCCCACTTGGGCCTCTCAATCATGCGCTCCCTTCTCTGGGGCTCGCCATGCCCAACTTGGGCCTCTCAATAAGATGGTCCCCCTCTCTGGGGCTTGCTATGCCCACACTGGGGCTCTTCAAATGCCCCTCTCTGGGGCTGGGTCTACGCACCCCGCTAACTGTGCCCTCACTGGCACCTGGATCCCCACGCTACTCTGGGTCTCCTATGAGGCCTCCTCCAACCCCTAATAGCCTCACCCAAACCACCTGGTATAATACATAACAACGCCAATGCAAAACAAAAGCCCCTAGGCTGTAACACAAACTGGAGCCACCTGGCTATAACTTAACATTGCTGCTCAAGTCTCCAGAGCTGCCATAAGCTGTACTTGCGATTCTCACATCCTAACTCCAGGGACCCTGCCCCTCTGGCTGCTGGCAGGGAACTGCCAGCCTGGCCTCAGCTTCTGGGCTTTATAAGGGCCAGGCCCTGCCCCTCCCAACCAGCTAGCCATCATTAGTTGCCCCTGCAACCCACAGTTGTGCTCCCTAATCACCGCTAGGGCTCCTTCTTTAGCAGCTCTTCTCCTCTTCAGGCACAGGGCATCTTAGTGCTTTGTGACAGGCTGCTTACCAAGTTTTGGGGAGCCATCAAGGGCTGTATGGGTAGCCCCACCCCTTGACAGATGCCCCACCCCCTGGTTTCCATCTTGGGATCAGAAATCCTGCTCCCTAACCGCTGACCTTTGCCACCGGAAGTCCCTTCCCTTGCCCCAGAAGTACTCCTTTCAGCAAGGGGTTTTGCCATCTCTGAACCAGCAAAATACCAAATTATATAAAAAAAAACCCAAGCATGTACTACAACATTCATTAATTTCATTTAAAAATATATTTTTGTCCTGATTTACATGCATTTATGTAGTGTCCATAGAGGTGATAGTATAATAGCTTAAAATTAAGTCTTACTTTTGTATATTGTGTGTGTGATTTGTGGGGGGGTGGATAGGTGTCAGGGTCTGGGTGGGCATGGGTTTTGTGGGGGCCTTTGAGTGTCTGGGGGAAGGGTGGCTAGGGAAGGATGTGGCTAGTGTGGAGGAGGAGGGTTTGCCTGTGGCAGGCAGAGCCCCTGCCAGTGATCCTGCAAGCATGCAGTCCGGTCTCCTGCTGCTTGTGGCCCTGAGGCACCAGTACAGGCCCCATGCTCCCGCTCACTGCCACTTGCACCCTGTCTGCCACTGTTCCCCTTCTCCTGCCTCCTCCCTTTCCCCTCCCATGGCTAGCTGCTTTGGCACCACCTAAATGACTTAGGCAGGCAGGGGGAAGGGGCAGCAAGCAGGTTTGCAGAGTGAAGCGACAGCCAGGCGGGAATGTGAGGCCTGCCCCACTGCACTATGGCCAGCGCTGGCTGAGCCCAGAGTGGGGTGGCAGGAACATGAGATCCAGGCTGCCAGGGACTGTATGGAACCAGGCTGGCTCCCTCCTCTCCCTGCTTGATCTGCACAGCCCAGCTTCACAGGGTCCCTGGCAGCCGAACCTCGTGCTCCTGCTACTTCACTCTGGGCCCTGGCAGTGCTGGCCCTGGTGCACCAGTATGGGCCCTGTTCTACTACCTGGCTGTCACTGCAGTTGCTCACTCCCTTCCCCTATCCCCCCCTACCACTACTATTTCCCTGCTCCTGCTCCCTGCCCCCACCCTGCCCACTGGCTGGCCCCTCCAGAACAAAGTGATTCCCAGCTGCAGCAGCCAGGACCACAGGAGCCAGCCCAGCTGGCCGGACCAGAGAACTGGTGCGATTGCCCATTGTCCTCCCCCACTCTTCCTTACCTGTGTTTCCCTCAGTGCACGGAGGCAAGAACAGTCCCAGGCTAGAAGCCTCCAGAAGCCCCTGCTAGGCAGAGGCTTCTGGCTGGGGCTTCGGGTGGAGGGGTCGAGAGGGGAGGGGAGGGGCAGGCAGGACTTGCTGCTGCACTACTCAGTTTAGCTCTGCCTGGGTCCTACTGTCCCTGGCTTCTTTCATCCTTTACAGGTAGCTAGGGTCAGATAAACATTAATTTTCTAAATTTTTTAGGGAGCCTGCAGGACAGATAGAATGGCCTGGTGGGCCAGATTTGGCCTGTGGGCCATATTTTGCTCACCCCTGGTTTAGATACTACTGGGAGTGCTACAGAGAGTAGGTTTAATTTACAACTCTACCACCAGCTGCATTTGTGAGCTTGGGTAAGTCACTGATGTTCTGTCTTGGTTCTCTGTCTGTAAAATGGAAATAATACTTCTACAGTACCTCACCTCTCTGGTGATGCTGTGAAGATTGTGAGGCCTTTGGATGCTTGGGGCACAGAGTGGGGGGATATAACTACCGCAAGCCTGGCTGCTAAGCTACTGTGTTACCAATTAATCACGATTCACTCAGGGACCAGCTCAATACACAGTAGCTAGTGAGATAATGAGTTAATGACCAAGCATTAACACCTACAAACCCACAAACTAAGGAGAAGAAGGAATCAATACAGAGCCAGGAACTGCTTCAGCCCCAAGACAGAGACAGTCAGTTGTATAAGCACCCATGTCATGAGTTGTGCCTGTCAGCAGCTAGGGGGGCAGGGCCCCAGAACCCCCCTGCACCTATCTCCTTAACAGCTGGCAGGCTTTGTGGCTGCAGCAGGGCCTAGCAGCCAGGCCTGCAGTAGTTCCCTCCCCCTCTTACCCTTGTGCCCCAAGACAGACACAGTTGCATGAGCACCCATGGCACGAGTTTTGCCTGTCAGTAGCTAGAGGTGCAGGGCCCCAGAACCCAGAAGTCCCTGCACCTATCTCCTTGACAGCTGTGGCCTCAGCCGGGGCTAGCAGGCCTGCAGCTTTCACCCTGTTGCACCTTAACACATACCCAGTGTCATCTATGTCATGAGTTTTGTTGCTAGCAGTTTGAAGTGCAGATTTCCATAAACCCCTGCACCTATCTCCTTGAAATTTGGCAGGATTTATGAGCTTAACAAGAGCTACCATCCTGGAAGTTTTCACCCCACTGTAGCTTAATACACACACGTGACATGAGTTTTGCTTTCATGACTTTGAGGTGCAGTTTCCCAGAAATCCCTGCACCTAGCACCTGGAAACTTGGCATGTGTCATTCTTGTAGCATAGGCTACCATTTCTATAAGTTTCATCTGAATCAGCCAAAAGACAACAAAGTTCTAGCTATTTCATTGATTTCCCATTATACCCTATGGCCGAATCTCCGAATTGGCTCTGAATCTTCTGAAGCGATTCGGCCAAATTGAATCAGAAAACTTATTTGTCTCTCTGAATTGAATCTCTGGCATCTGAACTGGCTGAATCCAAATTCAAATTGAATAGTTCCCTATTCACACAGGCCTAGTAAACAGCTCTCTGACTACCAGACAGTTACTTAGAGAAACTTGATTTCTGCAGTCTGTTTGAGCCATCAAAGAGAGAAGTCCCAGTTTGCTGTGGACAGATAAGTTTTTAAACTATCCAAAATTACCAGATCCTCCTCTCTTGCAGTGCAATAGCCAGTTAAAAACTGAATATTTTCAGGAATTTGAGTATTCAGTCACCCAAGTACTCTAATTGACACACTATTCAGGGCTGCTATATTGTAGGTTGTATGTCAGCTAAATATATCCATCTGGCTATAAATTTAAGTGACCTGGTTTCCTAATAATCATCAATTTCAAATAATACAATAAAAGGGTAATTTTTACAAGAGAACGTATATGAGTATGGAAGATAGATATGCTGTGTGTCATGCTGTAATCTTCTCAAATCATGTCAAGCAAGGTCAGACCAGTGCTGTTCTTGGGAGACTGCCAAGGAGATACAAGGTGCTCAGAAAAGTGGTATAGTAACTTAAACTGGTACATTTCCCTCTGAGTCTGTGCTGACTCAATGTCTCAGCATTGTGCTAGAGGAAGGAGACATAAATCAGAAGCACTAACCACGTGTGGTCACTGAAATTCCAGTGGCACTTTTGTTATAACTAGAATCTTGTTTGAATTCCTGCAAGCCAAACAGCTCTATTTCTGGTCCTGGCCCTATCTTCAATGAAGATATTCTGTTGATTCCCTTTGTGCTTGCAACTGGTCATAGCCTCATGACCATCTTAAACTGGCAGGGAGCCAATATGCCAGTGTTATCAACATGTATTCTCTGACTCTTGCCACTGCCAATGAAACCAAAGAGGAATTCTACACCAAACTTGACCAAGTACTTTGTGATGTTCTGGAGGGAGACAAACTCATTCTCCTTGGTAATTTCAACACCAGAGTCAAAAGAATCTCTAACCTCTGGAACAGAACCATTGACAAGGAAGGAGTAGGAAAGGTCAATTTTAATGGTATCCTCCTCTCAACCAAATGCACGGATTATAGAATCAGGATCATCAACACCTTGTTCTGCCAGAAAAACAGGTGCAAGGCATCATGGCAATACCCACAATATAAGTATTAGCAGCTGATCGACTATGTCATCGTCCGTGCTTGGGATCGCAAAGATGTCCACATCACCTAAGTTATGCTAGGAGCTGTTGATTGCTGGATTGGTCAACTCATCCACTTGGTTATGTCGCTCAAACTGACTCCGAAATGACAACTTAAGAGGAAACAATGCCAACAGAAGATGAACAATGAAGGACTTGAGGACCCAAGCAAGTGAGATCCCTTCCACCAGTGCCTCAATGAAAAACTGGTAAAATCCAATCGACAATATTCGGAGAGCATCAGCAGCATGTGCATTTCACTAAACAACACAGTCATCAGTGCCTCCAAAGAGACATTTGGAGTCTTTACCAGGAAATATCAAGACTGCTTTGATGATAACAACTAGGAGATTCAAACGTTGAGCAAGTGCAAGGCCTTTTGTGCTCAGCAAAATGACACCACCTCCAAGCAAAATAAATTAAATTTCCAATAATCCAAGGCAGAGGTCCTAAGAAGGACCCACAATATGAAGAACAGATGGTGGGAAGACAAGGATAAGGTGGTTCAACATCTTGCTGACATCCACTGTATGTGTGGTTTCTTAAGTGCCATCTAAGCCACCTATGGTCTGAGCACTAGGGAAACAACCCCCTTGAGACCTAAGAATGGAGCAGACCTGATCAAGAAAAAAAGGAGCCACCAATGCCTGTTGGAAGAAGCATTTTGAAGACCTTCTCAATTGAAACTCTGCTGTTGATGAGAGTGGTCTCAACTCCAATCCGCAACACTCAGTCAGAAATGATTTTGGAATCCCTCCAACCCTGGATGAGGTGAGGAAAGCAATCAAGCAGATGAAAAATGACAAGGCATCTAGAACTGATGGAATCCCCGCTGAAATCTGCTAACAGAGTGGAGAGGGACCCTCATTTTTAGGATCTGGAATGATGAGGAAATCCCAGGTGACTTCAGGAATGCCATGATTGTGACAATCTTGAAGAAAGGAGACAGGTCTGACTGTGGAAACTACAGAGGGTTTGCTTTACTGTCCACCATAGGAAAGATCATTGCAAGAACCCTCCAGAACAATCTCTTTTCATTTGTTGAAGAGCTCCTCCTGGAATCTCAGTGTAGGTTTAGGGCATCAAAAGGCACAACTGACATGACTAGCTGCATGAAGAAATGCTGAGAACAACACAAGCCTTTCTACATGGCCTTCTTTGACCTCATGAAAGCTTTTAACTACCAGCCAAGAAGTGCTGTGGAAGATCCTTCTGAAGTATGGATGCCCACTGAAACTTGTCCCCATTATCTATCTTCTCCATTATGGTATATAAGTGGTGATTCTCAGTAATGGCTCTGTCACAGATCCCTTTGAGGTTAAAACGAGAGTTAAGTAAAGCTGAGTCATCACTCTAACATGCTTCTCAATATTTCTTGCTGCAATGCTACATCTGACCACCAGCAAGCTTCCAGCCAGAGTAGAGTTAAACTATCAAATGGATGGTAAGCTGTTTAACCTCAGCCAGCTCTGAGCCAAACCCAAGGCCCCCAGACCTGCTTACTCAGGAGAAGACCTTCAGGCAATCATCAATGTCTTTACTGAGACATGCAAGAAAATGGGATCAACATTTAACATTCAGAAGATTAAGGTCCTCCACCAAATGTTCCTAATGAATAGTCCCCAGCTCCAGTAATCCAAATCCACAATGAGACTCTGGAAAATTTTGAGTATTTCCCATACCTCAGAAGCAACCTCTTACAGAAGGCTACTATCAGTGAAGAAATTCAATATCACCTCATGTGCAAGTGGACATCTGAAGAAGCAGGGGTTCAAAGATCATGACATCAGACCTGAAACCAAGCTCATGGTTTACAAAGCAGTCACAATCCTCACCTTGCTGTAAGGAACTGATATATGGACAATATATAGGACATATCTAAAGTTGTTGGAGAAGCACCATCAACATTGCCTATGGAAGATCTTCCAAATCCAGTGGGAAGATGGACACACCAAACTTAGAATCCTCCTGCAAGCAAATGCAATAATTGAGGCACTGATCATCTGACATCAACTTCATTGGTCTGGTCACATCATCCAGATGTCCAACTCCAGACTCTCAAAGCAAATATTATTCTTCCAGCTTAGCCAAGGAACATGCTCAAGAGGAGAACAAAAAAAGCATTTCAGGAATATCCTCAAAGCCAACTTAAATGCAGCATTGATGTCAGCTCATTGAAAGCTATCACTCAGGAGCGCCCCAAACAGAGAAGGAGTCTGCTTCAGGGATATCAGTACTTTGAAACCTCACAACAACAACAAGTGATGGAAAAGTAGGAGCAGCAGAAACAGTGTGCTGTGGACCAAATCTAGAATCCAGTGCCACCCACCCCACATGGAAGCACTTGTCTGAACTGTAGTAGAATCTCTCAATCCCAGATAGGCCTCATCAGGCATCTCCAGACACACAGATAAGACAATGATGAAAGACAATGATTTTTGACTGCAAGGGATAGCTGAAGAGTTGAAGCAACTGGTCATAGAACTCCTATGTCCCTAAAAGCGAGAATAAGATAAGTCTGATGAGAAGAGTTATTTGAAGCAGAAGTCAATACCTTCTCTTGAGTTAAATGTATTATTACAATGGAAGGTCATTCACTACTACCAAAAAATATAGCATGCATTGGTTCTAACAAGCGTGGCACTTTCAAAGCTGTAAGTGGAGATTTTGTTTCATTTGCCCTGTTACTGGTAAAAGCAACACCAATTGTGTGATCATGCCTGTGATTCTAAGCCCTGGAGAAAGATGATATTTAAGATTTTCCTTATCCTCAGTGCTGGCTGCTGGTTACCCATTCAGAGTTCTGCCTGTTGTGAATCCCATGCTGAGGTGCCTACCTCCCTGGTGTCAGCAACCTAAATATGGGTGTTTAGCCTCAGTTGTTAAACCTTTGACTCGGAGCCAGAGTATGGAGCTGAGAGATGAGCCAGTGTCAGAAACAGGGTGCAGGAGCTGAGAGTTTTAGCTAGTAGTATTTTTCTCTGTTAAAAAAACGGTCAGGCCTAGAAAAAAGCCCATGGTTCAATCAGATCCGTGCTCCAGTGTACAGTTAGTAGCATAATGATTGAGCCCACCACAATATAGATAGAAATCCCCTTCCCAATGGTGACTCTTTGTCTAATGGTGGCTCTTTGTCTTTGGCTAATGTACTTCAGATCCACCTTCCCTTGCCTAGCTTCCAGCAGTGCAGGCCTTGGGTATACTAGCAGCAGGAGTGACTGGTACCTCCTGAGTCCAAGAGGGGGGTGGGGGAGCAAGGGGAGGGTACAATTCGTGGGCAGACCCAGAGGTGGACCAAAAGCCCCATATCCACTCCTATACTTCTGTGCCACAGCTTAGTGCTCCCCCACACCCAAAATGCCGCCAGCCCGTGCAGCCAAAAAACTGCCCTGTCCTGAGCGGTGCCAAGTCAGGGGCCAATCCTGGGGGAGCACATGCTTCCCCATGGCCCCCCTACCAGTCACCTGTGACCTGCAGAGTCTGATTTTGAGGAGCCTTGTCATAGGAACATAGACTCATAAAAAAGTAGGGCTGGAAGGGACCTCTGGAGGTCATCTAGTCTAACCCCCTGCTCAAAGCAGGATTATCCTTATCTAAACCATTTTAGGCAGGTGTTTGATTAAGCCAGGGATGCTCAATCTCCACCCCATGGGTCAAATACAGCCCACAGGGTCATCACATCTGGCCTCTGGGGCTCCCCATGGGTCTGTAAATTTCACAGTAGGAGAGTGGCCATTAATAGGGCCACCCTTCCCCCTTGCCAAATCCCCAGACCCCAATGCTTCTGGACCATAGGGCCAGGTTTGGGCCTGGACACACACCCTTCCCTTCCTTTGGGGCTGGGCCATATTTCCTTGCCCCTGTGGGGCTGGGCTGGGGCCTGGCCATGTCCCCAAATCCCCACAGAGCAAAGCCACATGCCCTTCTCTCTCTGTGGGGCCAGTTTGGGGCCTGGCCACACCCCGTTCCCTCCATGGAGCTGGATTGAGGCTAGCTTGCCCCCCACACTCCTCTGCAGCCAATTGTCCACCTTTTTGGAAACACTGACTGGATCCAGTCTTCAGATGGACTGGGCACTGCCACTCCAGCCCACTGAGCAAAAAGGTTTGCAACACTGTTTTAACCAATTTTGAAAACCTGGGAACCGCCCTCACACACAGGAGGCTGTTTCTTTTCTGTTAGTGTTAAGCCAGGCAATCTAATTTAGATACTGAGATCTAGAACTGCATCAAGGCTGTCAGAATCATCAAGCCAAACAGACTCATCTCTAGTAGCCTTCATCAAGCCTTGCTACAAATAGGACTCCTGAGCAGTCATGTTCCTGTTGTGTCCCACACTTATCAGGAAAAAGTGAAGTGCTTGGCTGGACACTGATCTGCAACCCTGCTCTAGAAGTTGCAGGGCAGCCTCCATGGATGAGCACAGTTTGGGACATAAAAAGTGACTGACAATGTACAGATAAAATTGTCCATTAGTGGGCTAGGTTTCTGAAGCAAGAATGTAACCCAACCCAAGGCACCTTTGAACAGCAAGCTAATAACAAGTCCTACCAAACTTTGCCTGTAGGGTACAAACTTTAATGTAATAAGAAAACAAGAATCAGTGATTCTGGAACCTACAAAACTTACAATGGTTGCCCATAAATTATCAGACAGCAGCTTTTAACCCACCCAGAATTCCTGTATTTCTAGGACTATGTTCTGCCTTTGCAGGACATCAGATTGGCCTGGTGCTTCTGCAGAGTGATTACTAGTATGGCCACAAGTAGGTCTTCCCATGATAGAGCAAAGAGAGAGTCAAGGTTTAAGGATATGGAATCAGGAATGATCCAGGGGATCAGGAAATGAAAGTCATAGACAGGAACAACTCAAAGCTTAGAAGCCAGACCCAGATTCCAGGAGTGCAGAAACAGGAGCAAGAACAGGGACCAGTCAAGACCAACTGCTGATATTAAAGCAGTGTCCCAAACCCATGCAAAGATCTACCTTGGCCTCAGTTCTCACTGTTTCAGCCCTATGGGCCCCCAACCTATGCTGGGGTATTGCCTTCAGTCTATAACCACTCTGCATAGAGCCTCACACAGGACAAGGATCCAGCAGGTTGTGGGGGCCAATCTGGGCCTTGGCCCCTCTCTCAGTTTCTAAACACCTTGAGCCCTCATCCTGTGCAGGACTCAACTCAGAACACCCCCATAGACTTTCCACCTGCCCCATACCCACAAACCAGTCCTTCAGTCTCACTTCAACAGAAGCCTGGGGTTTGTCCTATTAAAGGACTCTTCAGAGCAAGCCTTGGTCATGGTTCCAGCATCCCTAGGTGTGTCCAGACACATAACTGGTTCTGGACCCCAGGATACCCACATCTAGATGCCTAGGGCTCAGAGTGCTGTGGATGTGTTCATGGCTTCCTATACTTATCAGGGGAATACCTAAGCAGCCTTGAGAAACAAAAGAACTACACCAAAATGTTGATCATCCAGATAGCACTTTCTGTCTCCAAGATTTGTAGGCATTGAGGCAAAATAATAAAATGTGACCCTTAGTTTCCCTCCTTACCTCAAATGGGTGTTGGCAGGATAAATTCATTAGTGAGAGCTGCTGAAGAAATGAATGCTCATAGATGAAGGACAAAGCAATACCTTAGATGAGGGAAAATTTACTCTAAATAAATAAAGCAAATTGTTGCTTTTTACAAATGTAAATTTCTTGAGTGAAAAGAAAGGTTGCATTTTACTCTTATAACCAGATGCAATAAATAGAAGTGATGGAAAGGTGGTGGGAGGGGGTCATTTGTTGAACAATATGGGCATATGTTTTTAGTCATCTTAATGACAGTGGGGGTATATACTGATTAATTCTAGTTTTAAACATTTTTCCAGCAGTTGCTGCCTCTTCCAAGATTAAGGGTTCTGCAAATGCTAAATTTGAGGACTGCTTGCATGTGTTAACTGAACTTATCAAACTTTTTAGAAAAAGAAAAGGCAAGATTAAGGAAATATTATGGTTAGTTGAATGAGTATTCTGAAGTGGGAGATTGGAAGGAACATGTGTGATTTGAAACTGTTTTTTGACATTTTGAGTCTCTAATTTCCTCATCATTTAGCACATCAGTAATACAATTTGTCCTGCAATCTGCAGTTTCAAGTAACATCAATTAGCTGGCCTGGGACAAGCACATTTATCAAGAAAAGTCCATAACCTTTGGAAGATTGGAAAGCTTTGGACTGCTTCTTGCATCCACTTTATGCTGCAATTATCTCATTACAAGCAGATTTTCTGCCATTAGTGTCACTTATTAATATTTTGCACAGCTCAGCAGAGAAACTTCATGTAAGAGAAGAGGATATAAAATCAGCTTAAGCAACAATAGGAAATGAATTTTATTCTTAACAACTTGACTAAATAAATAAATAGAGCATTTAAGATCTCAGACCTTCAGTATCTGGCCAATTGACAGAAAGGAGTTGAGCTGTAGTCTTCTCCAAATTACTTTGTCAGTTGCCCTGTACAGATCAGAATTTGGTCCAGAGTTTCCATTTCAGCTTCCCAGCTGGTCCTCATCATATGTCTTCAATGGCAGGGATCTCCTCTTTCAGAATCAGTTGCCTTGCCTCAGAGCTGCTGCCTTTTGTTTTTATGACAGTACTATAGCAACAGGGGGAAAACAAATGAATTATTGTGGATGTGACTTTGTTTTATTTGACAGAGCAGGGGAAGGAGTAAGAGCTTTGTTCAACCTCCTTAACTGTTGGGCTTCCATCTCAGTCTGGAGTGCAGCACAGACCTTGCTATCTCTGAATGTGTCCCAGCACAAGAGAAGTGGTGGACAAGGGGAAGAACTGTGCATTCTCATTTAAAAAGTCTTGATCTGGTCAGCAGCAGTCACAGGTCACTTTTGTGACAACTTGCACAATGTAACTAGAAAATAGATAACAGGAACAGAGCTAGAGCTCGGTTAAAATGCATAGCAATTTTAGACATAAGTGATAGAGAAATTGTCACAAGTCTGGGATTTTTTTAACCATTTTCACTTTGGGGGAGAGAGGAGGAGGAGTTTAGAAGAATCTCTGTGTTCAGCGCTTCCTAGTGGGACCTAGTAATTACAGAACCCCCAGGAGTCGGATATCTGAGTTAAACTCCCTCCTTCCAGAGCTCGTGTGTTTTCCAGTAGACCCAGACTGTCCAACTTGTGAGCAGCCAGGGGTCATACACTGTGTGGGGTGCCGACCCCTCAGCCCTCCTGACAAATGGTCTGCACACATTCCTTGGCCCCGGTGGACAGTGCTGTCCCATCCCCAGGGGCAGGAACAGGGACAAGAAGTAGAAGACAGGAGAGAAGGGAAACCCAAAGAGCAGCAGTAGCAGCAGTGGCAGGGGAAATAGCAGCCCTGCATTAGACAAAAATTGATTAAACAAAAATAGCTCCGGCAGCAGAGTCTCTGCTCCTCGTGGCATGACTCTTGGCCAGGGGCCCAGCTTCAACAGGAAGGGCAGAGGGCTTTGCCTACTCAGTCTGTTTTGTTGCTGGTGGTCAGGGTACTTTTCTGGAAAGTGAAAGATAATGGATTTGGGTCTCTTTGGGCTGAAAAGGGCATACAACTTAGATCATCCATTGAGTTCTTACCTTGTTCTTAGTTTCTGTCCCCTGGTCCCTGGCTCCATCCTGAATATTTATATAACTCCTAGCTTGAGCCTGAATCTTCATTTGAATCTTGACTCCTGGCTCCAGGCTGAATTTTTGTCTGGCCCTTCCCTTACGTGAACACCTGTTCCTGATCCCATCGGTTTCTGACACCTTGACATATGGCTCCAGTGTCGATCCCAGCTTCTTACTCCAGACCCCTGGTTTGTGATTCTAGTGTAGAAACAACTCTTCTGCTGGCTGTTGCTCACTCAGTTCAAGTGGTCAGTCTGCTCTGTCATGCTTCCCATGCTGCTCCTGTAGGTTGTGTATGTTCCCTTGAAGACCTTCTTGTTATAAACAGAATGGCCACTGGCTCAGCTCAATAGGATAGGCTTGGCTATGTTTATTACTTGCAAAGCACCTACTCACTAACATGCATGGCCAATGAGTTTCAAGGTGTTAGCTGTGGATGTTGGTGGTTCAGTACAGGCACAACTTGCATAACTCGAGTCCCCTAAGCCTAGGGCAAAGTATCAAGGGTTCTCAGGCCTCCTTTATACACTGATAAAAACAATGATCATGTACATCATACACATCCTTATTCTCACTAGATAATAAAATGTTCTGAGCAAATGGGAAAACATATTTACCAGGTCATCTTAATATCTGTACATTCTATTCTAATTTTAGTATCCTGTCTGATCAATCACCCTTATCCATTAGCCCTGAGCTGTCTAAATAAGTAAAGGTTTCCAGTACCTTCTAATTGAGGCCCTATGTAAACAACATGTGGTAACACCTAGCTCTGTTCTCAGCGAGCCCTTTTTTGGTTAATGCTTTTAGCAGAGCCTTTGTGAGAGCCAGATATGCACTGATCAATGCTTTTATTAATTAATAATCCAGCAAGACCTACACATTAGCTTCCCTGAGAAATGGTAAGAAGGAAAACTTCAGCACAGGAAGAGGCCAAGGGAAAGAAAAACAAATAAGGTCCTTGGCAGAGAGGCCCAGCAAAGTTGGGGGGAAAGGGGAGGGATAGGACCTCTCAATCAGTGGGACCTCTCAGTCTCTCTCTCTCTTTCTCTGGGGTTCCCTTCTTATGTCAGTGCCCACAGGGAAAATGCTGTGATAACACCACTTCAGAGAAGGCAGAGAAGGTAAGTTACTGTGGAGATCATTGCCATTTGATATCCAGAGTCACAAACCAAAAATGCCATGCCTGCCAGACTGTGGGGAGGGGTCAGTGAATCTTGGGCCCTCATCTCCCATTTCTAATGAAAATAATTATTTCCACTGAAGAGAAACTGGCTACAATGAAAAGCAATGCCTTGGTTGCTGCAGCATGTCTGGTTTGCACTGACAGCATTAATTTTGGCAGGGTCTGGATTTGCTCAGTGAATAGTGCAATGCACAACATACTTCCCATGCATCCATCCCAGGCAATGGCCTCATTCACTACTTGGATTGGTAGTGCCAAGGACTCCCTGTAGCATGGTCAGGGGTGCAACCCCAGCTTCCAACACCCCTGGATGTCAGACTAATCTGCTGTGCTCTCTAGCTTCCCTTACTACCTGTCTTTTGCTTGCTATGCCTTGATTACCTTATTACCTTTGGAAGCTGCCTCTAGAGACCAGAGCAGCTCCCTTTGATATCTTCTCTCTTGGCCTAGTTCTCAGGGCTTCTATGCCCCCAAAACTCAGTCCTCAGGGCTTCTCCCTAGCACTATTTCTCTATGCCTCTACAGGAGTGCCCCTTTAACACAGACATCAGGACATCTCAGTCTCGTCAAAATTAATTGTGGCCCTACAGACCCTAAATGTAACCTCTGGGCCCTAACTGTACCTTTGGGGTACAACTGTGGCCTCCATCTACCTCCATAGCCACATCCATGCCTCATAGATACCATTCTAGTTCCTGTCACAGGGCCTCTCAGATCATGTCTCTCATGCTCTGTGTCTTTGGACCTATATTGGGTTCAGCCCACTGAGACCTAAACTCTTATAGGGGACTTTAGCAACCTGCAGACCACTGGGTCCTGGACCCCTGCAGGGCTCTTTCTGGGCCTCAGCCTCTTGTACTACTGGGTGCCTCCCAGGCACCCCACCCAATACCTTCACTGTCCCTGTAGCCACATCCAAATCTATAGTCAAAACAGAAACACAAGCAAACTGCTTCAAACTAAAACTCAAACCACACCTTTAGTCTCTGTAGTGTTGTAAATACTTTCCCTATCTGCTAGCTCTTCTCCAGGTGCCAGGGCCTGGAGTTGGTTGCAAACTTTCCTTGGTTTGCAGCTTTTTTCTGAGTGCTGGAAAGAAGCCACTGCTGGCGCTGGCCCCAGCCGGCAGTGACAGCCTGTTATCATCCCGTGAGTAGATCTGGGGGTACATGTCCCCCAGGAAGAGTCTGACACACCTCTGCAGCCCTCCCGGAGGGTGCAGACCCCCAGATCTGCATGCAGGATGACAGCATGCTGCCGCTGCTGGCAAGCAATACTAGTTTTGTGTTAAACAATTTCAGAGGCAGTTTCCCATAAACCCCTCCACCTATCTTCTTGAAGTTGGGCAGGCTTCATGCCCCCAGAAGGAGCTACCATCCCTGCAATCTTCATCCAAATCTGGCAAGGAATGACAAAGTTATAGGCATTTTAGTGATTCCCCATTATAGCCTATGGCCAAATCACCGAAACAGCGTCGAAACTCCGAAAGAGATTCAGCCAAATTGAAACAGAACAGTACTCCAAAACATTGAAACAAATCACTGTCCCTCCAAAACAGCTGAATCTAAAACCAAATTGAAACAGCCGTTTCATACAGCCCTAATGACCATCTTTTAATCTTTTGCTGCTTACCTTTTCATCTGCTTTTCTGTTACTATTTCATTATCATTAACAGTCATAATAACTTAGGATATTATATTAGCCATATACTTAATCCATTCTTTGAAACGTGCTGAATTCTTGGTCTCAACACCATCATGTAACAATGACTCCCCCTGTCCAGTTATACATAGTGGGAAAGAGTATTTCCCTGTATCAGTTTTTAGTTTGTTACCTTTTAACTTAATTATATACCTTCTACTAGTTTTTTTTCTTAGGAGACACAGAGAATGGAAGTTCCATATCAACAAAATGACAGATGGTCTAGAGACAATGTACCTCTCTCAGGTCCCGTCTTATTTATATTTCTGTGAAGGTAAGGAAATCCTCATATTTTCATTTTCTTTTTTATGACGAGGTGTCAAAATGATGATCATTCTTTTTACCTTTATTGGAGTCACACTTGGAATATGTTTTCCTATATCAGAATTCTGACAGCTTTGGGGCAGAAACCTTTCACAGGAACCAAAAAGGTCTGTGGATTATTTTAGACCCCTTGGAGAACTCCAGTTCAGATCCTGATCACACCCAAGATGACAGCCCTCAGAGTTAGCTATATATAAAGAACACTAACCCTACTCTTCCCTGGAAGTCAACACTTCAGCACAGAAACAGAAACATGAATTCCATGACTGTTTAGAGACAGTTGCAATATGTTTTTCCAACATGCTAGAGATAGTAGACAGAAGCAGGCAAAAATTCACCAAACAAAACCCTCACCAGTATATCTTTGTTTGGGACAAAGGTAGGAGGAAAAATTTGTATAATAGACGAGAAAGAGAAGTCAATAGAGAAATTAGTAAGAGACTAAATCCAGGAATAGATCACTTTATGGTGAGATATAAAAACTCTTAAGACTGAGTCATCATAACAGATGCCAAGGACTTGCAGCCCCATGAGATATAGAAAATGAGAAATAAAAATCAATGACAGCATCATCTGATACTAAGGCCTAAGACTGGTAAATGCAACTGGGGGCCTAATAAATAAATTTATACAGTGGGAATCCTGATGAGATTGTTGACTGTACATGGGAACTGAAACCATTTATTTATCAGGATGTATCTGAAAAGGACAATACTACCAGGTTAAAAATAACTGATTATGGAAATAAGTAGTCAATTGCTCTGTGCAATTACATTGAATTTAAAGTCTATACAGTAAGTAGTCCACCATATCTGTGTTTATTGTAATGAAAACACTGGCTTCCAAAGAACTAGACATTTGGGATAAATTTGAATAAAGTTGTATTGGGACAGGTACTTTAAACTAAAATAGTTGATGAATTTGTATTTAATTCACTGAATTGCCATAGCAAAAAAATACTGAGAAAAAAAATCAAAGTATCTATTGCATTCTGGCATTTTCAATACAAAATTATAATTTCTTAATTTTGAAACAATATTTCTTTCAATTTAGAAATTTGTCTAAGTTTGTATTTTCAAAAAGCTCAACTTTCTCAAGACAACCAATATTGGCCACATGTAAAAAAAATACTCTCTAGGAACAACCTGCTTTTGAAGTCATGCCGCCAAAGGATAATACTGTAGCACAGTTCATAAGCAATATTTTCCTGAAAACTCAGAGAAAGCAAGCAGTCAGGTGGTAGGATACTTGACAGGAGCTCCTATGAAAGGAAGCTTCTTGCTCAGGATACAGGCTTTCTGGAAAAACAGCTTGGAGAATCCTGACAAAGAAAAATGTGTCTGCCCTAATACAATATGCATGCTTACCTGAAGCTATTTGTCTGTTGGAGAGTAGCACAAGCTAGGTGGCAGCCAAAGCTAGATTCCTGTTTAAAAGAAAAGAAGGGGAGCAGCAAGGTAGCTAGAGTGAAGAAAAATGTAGGTTGAGGAAGTGAAATGGAAGAAGAATGTGTGCTTATTAGAGCCGCTTGGGAAGAAAACAGGAACATAGTCAATGCAAAGTCAATAAGCTTCTTTTTTCCCACGAGTGATTGAGCTTCACTAATGCATTCTGAAATTTGGAGAACTTATTCATTTGTCTTTGGCCAGTTACAGCTGCATTGCAACACCTTGTTCCATATCAATCTAAAGCCAAGGGAAGGGGACTCTAATGGACAGATCTAGAATTTTGAAAAGGGAGGTGCAGATGGTGAGGTACATCATTACATATAAAACAACACATTTTTCCAGTTAAAAATAAACTAGAAGCTTTAGGAGCATACGGCTGTATTATTCAGTTTAAGATTAAAGCGAAAACAAATATAACTTCATTGGAATGAGCAATCTGCAGGGCTGTGAAATAGGAGTTTCATTACCAGGAGAAGGTAACAGACAGCAGAATTGCAAAATAAAGGATAACTTGATTGATGGAATATCAATATCATGAAGAGTTTAGAAGGGATCTGGTAGATTATAATGAACCAAGAAGTAAATTGACTCCTTCAGCACTGCCTGACAAGAAATGCTGCTGCCTCTACAGACAGTTGGTTTTAAATTTGAGGGGGGACCAGGAATCAAAGGTGTCTGCAGGTACATCAGTGCACCCATCCAGATCCACCCCTGAGGACTCCTGAGGGCACTTGGTTTAGCTCCAAGTCACAGTGATTCCAAGCGGATGAGTAAAAGCAAATTTGTTTGCAAACATGTTCTAATGTTGCCATTTTTTTCATTTAGTAAAATATTCAAAAGTTAATTATAGCAATTTTTTAAATTTAAAGTGTTGCTTTGCTTGTCTGGAAATGATATTTTGTTCCAAATTTTCCTTTACAAAAAATTAAAATACACTTCAGTGCTCAAAGTGGAAATATTTTGATGTTGCTGAATGAAACATTTCAAATGACCTAAAACATTTACTTTTTCATGTTTGATTTGATGGAAACATTAAAAATAGTTATTTGTTGCTGTTGTTTTGTTTTCATTTTGACTAATGAAGATCTTGGTTTTTGGAATGGCTGGAAGCTGTGTAATGGGATGAAGGAACCTCTTTCAGAAGGTACACAGGACAGCATATAGATAGCCCTTTTAGGACTGTGAATCTAAGTATTTGCTGTTCTTTCCTTTTATGGTACTATAAAGCACAGTGTACTGAAGAATGGACTCAGTTATAGCCAGACAGATGAGCAAGTGAGACCTCCCCATTTGTGAAGTGGTACAGGACAGCTCCCAGTGAGAGAAGAACTAACCTGGAAAGAGACAGCAGACAGGCTGTGGCTGAGGGAACTGAAGTCTGCAGGTGCTCTGTGGTGGTAAGGTTCAGAAACTGGAGTGACCCCTAGTCTTGCAGAGCCTCAGTTTCTGTATTTGTCAATTGATGTTGTTAGCACTTCCCTATGTCATGGGAATGTTGTGAGGGTGTATACTCTAGAAAGTGGGAGATGTGCAGTAGCAAGGTAACAGGTACCACATAAATAACTAAGGTAGATTACATTGAGCAAGATCCTATGTATGCTTTTTCTTTTTTTCCTAGTGCTCCTCCAGACCTTGAGTCCATGTCCCAAATGTACCAAAAAATGAAAAGGAGAAACCATCTTGTAGGGCTCACTGTATTATGGATTAATAATAACAATTGATCACTGCATAAAGAAATCACCTAGGATGCAAAGGATATTTTTGTGTTTCAACCGTAATTAGAGTGATCCCTCTAGAAGCAGCTATCCAGTTGGGTGAAATAAGGTGGGGCGGCCTATGTTTGGGGCATCTTTTTTAGCCCCCTCCCCATGTGGGATGAGCAGAGGGTATCCTAAAAAAGACTACTCAGTCACGATCACCATTGCTAAATCATCCTTCTGTCCCATCCCAAGGGTGAAACAACCAACACGTGACCTCCACCTGCATGTGGATCCATGACTGGAGACTCCCAGTGATCATTTTTGCCTGTCCCCATCACCACCCATCCATCACCACAGGACTTTGTAGAGGTTATGAGTACTGGTGATTGGTTATTGTGGTAGGTGTTGGATCTAGTGGGAGAGGTCTGCATGTGATTTGTTTTACATGAGGAGGCCATTGCACATCAGTAATCATATGGGTTTGGGTGGAGAAGAAACCTTTGTCCAGTGGCAAGGAGATCCAAGATGGCTGGGGTTACTCTTCCACTACAGTCTTCATCGAACCTTTGCAGCTGTTGAGAAGTATGCCTTCTTCATGCTTCTGTTCCAGTGTTGAAGTCTTTATGTGAGGTTGGGCTGCTTGTCATCTGATACTTCACCTTTGACATTACCACCATGGAAGACCCTACTAGGAGTACAGTCTTCCAACAGTGCTGCTCTTAAGGTCATCAGTACATGCAAGCCTCTCCAACCCATCAAAATGGCAGTCCATTGAGAGGATAAATCACCCAGACACCTTGATAACAGCAAGAATGGGAATAGACCCCAATGAATACAAAAATAGGCATATCATATATGGCTTACACAGAAATACTGGAAAAGTAGTTTGTTAGTTTTAGAGGTGCATCCAAAGTCAACAGATAGAGAATGAAATAACAAAACCAGTACAGAACACCAAAACAAAGATCAGAGTGACCTGGCAATCAAATGTCCCTATCTGGTGGGAAAGATGCACTAATTGGTGAGAAGTAGGATGTGAAATCAGCATCAAGAAGACCCTTGTTGTGGACCAGAACATTGCTTCACCACCAGTGATTACAATAGGTGAAAATGTATTGGGTGTTGCAAGTAAATTTACATATCTTGGCTCCATTGTTACAAACAGTCTGTCACCTGAGGTCAAACTGAAGTAACTGTATTGGCAAAGCATTGTTGGCCCTGGATTTAGGACCCATATGGGCAGGAGGGAGTGGGGGTGCTGCCTCAAGACTGCCCACAACCTTTTCATTTGATAATAGGCAAATTTATTGATACAGAGTGATAATAGAAAAGAAATACTACAAACAACCAAGCAATTCTATATATCTACCAATTCTAGGGCTCTCATAAGAGCCAAAATACATCTGGCCAGGATGCAGTCTTCACTCTGAGGCTCTCTCTTAGGTGCCATGTGTCAGGATGTCAGCAGGCTGGAGGTGGGATATTGAGGATATCTCAATATCCCATGCACCCCACTGGAGGCCGGTGCATATGAGGTCTCTGAGAGAGGTCCCTGTCCCTGTCCCTGGCAGTGGTCCCCGAGGCCATCATGTACAGAGGGCACACAACCAGCTCATCTCATGCACCCCACTGGAGGGAGTGTGTGGGCCTCAATATCCCACACACAGTATCACCCACCTTTGTCATGAGTTTTGCCTGTCAGCAGTCAGAGGTGCAGGGCTCCAGAACCCAGAAGTCCTGCACCTATCTCCCTGAAAGCTGGCAGGCTTTGTGGCCTCAGCAGGGCCAGCAGGTCTGCAGTTTTGACTCCACTGTGGTTTAACACGAGTGACATGAGTTTTTTACTTTCAAGACTTTGAGGTCCAGTTTCCCTGAAGCCCCTGCACCTATCTTCTTGACACTTGGCAGGCTTCACGCCCTCAGAAGGAGCTACCATTCCTGCAAGTTTCTTCCATCAGGCTAGAAATGACAAAGTTATGGGCTGTTTTGAGCTTCCACATTATAGCCTATGGGCAAAACGTCAAAACAGCTTTGAAAGTTAAACTGTTTTGACAAAACAAAACAGAACAGGAGTTTCGAATCAAAATGAAATTCCAAATGAAGTGCTGTTCCATCAAAACACAAGTCAAAATGGAATGGTGCTGTTTCACACAGCCCTAATCAGCAGTGCTCAGTATCAAATTGCCAAAGCCTGTAGTTACTTAATTATGTTTGGGCCACGTAGCTATGTGAAGCAAAATAGGGTTTATAGCTCTGAATGTCTCTTGTATGACAACCCTCCAAACAGTTATTCTCCAGTCCTTTGTTAGTAGGATTATCTATGTATGTCATGGTGTCTAGTGATAGTGTGTACCTTTAGGATGTAAGTTAAAAGATAAGAAAATATTTTTGGGGAATATGAAAATAATTATTTTCTAATTATGTTTAGTTGTCCTTTTTGCTCAATTCAACATGTAGTCAGATTTGTGTGTCACTCAATGTTTTTCTGGGTTGAAGAAAATTGTTTTGATGAAGTAGTTTTCAAATAGCATCAACTTTTAAATGTGGAAGATTTTTGGTAATGATGTTACAGCACATCGGTTTCATGAGTGGAAACCTGATCCGAAGCACAATAAAGTCAATAGGAGTCTTTCCACTGAGGCTATTCATGAAGGTCCCCACAGCAATGTTAATGTGGCCAGAAGGCAGTCATGTGAATAACAGAATACATAATTATTCAAAATAGAATAATTATGTTGAGGTGAACAGGGCACAAACCCAGGGCACCAACTTGTTGGTGGAGCAGGACAGGGGGAAATGCAAAAACAGTATTTGCCACCACTGCCAGGATAGTGTTGGCTACAGCAGCAGGAGCTCAGGCATTACACCTGCGACAGAATTGCTGCTGTCCACAGTTAGTGGCTGCCTAACGGTAGGAACACTTTCCCTTGCTGTTACATAAATCCACTCAGGTAGAAGTACATTTCCATTATCTGAAATGCTCCCTACAAAGTACTGCATTTGTAAAGTCTGATCGATAACCTTTGTATCTGGCATGGTTTCCTGTAGTGCGATCACCTTGGAGACGATGCATACAATAGACAAGCATAACCCACTCCCCACAGGGAGTAAAAGTCTGGGGCCAGCTCTGCATTTCTAGGAGAGTTGCATATCCCTGTTTTGAAGAACTGCAATTGAAATGGACCCCAACAACTTGACATCTGGTCATCTTTGTTTGATTGCTCACTTGGTTGCTTCATCTGCCCTTCAGTCCCTAAGTCAGTTTTCATGATTTGAGGATCACACTTTCCCATTGATTTAGAATCAATTTTACCATGCTCAGAAGGACCCACTCAGAGAAATTGAAGACTGACCCTGAAAATGCTGGCACAACACAAACTAAATAGATTATCCTAAGACTTTCCCAAGTGTGAGTCAGGAACAGCTCCCTTAACCCTACTCTTAAAGCAACATCACTGGGAAAAGCAGAAGGAGCCAGGCCTCCCAAGTAGGCACTTGTTGGAATAGTTGCAGGATCAGGACCTAACTAATTATTCAGGGAGGAAAGCAATATTGATTCTAAATAGTCTCAAATGCACAAAATAATTATTATTTCCTAGGTGTTGGCTGCAACGGTAGGTCATGAATTGAATGTTCCCCTAATCAGTGATACTCTGAACCAGTGAGCTGGTTCTCAGGACTGATCCTCAACACTAATTCTCTATGGTGAACTTCTGTGCTGTGCTGTGCTGGAGGCATTCTAGAGATCTAGGACGACAGTCTATTTTTTTCTGGATGCCTACATGAACAGATTTGGTCACCTGCATGGCTAAGTGCCCAAAATGCCACTTGTGCACGTTAGCTTTCTATTTCTGCACACACAGCTGTACACACATGGATGGCCACATACATCCGCAGACTGGCCATATACATTGGCAACAAAGTGAGAATCAGACTTACTACTCATTATTTCCCCAAACAGCCCAGTGGCTATGGCACTCATTTACCATTGCATGGCCCATGTTCTTGGTCTACTCCTCAACTAGAAGGGATTTGAATTTGGTTCTCTTCAACTTCCTAGCACAACACCAGTCAGCTATTATCCCAGCCACTCTGACATTTTTTTAAAACTGCCCTCTTGGGCAGCCATGAGTGGGAGGTACATGAGACATATGTGGGGCCAGGTGGAAGGGACCAAGATGGAGGGTGTATGCCTCAGTCAGGTGGCTGCTGCTGGGGGCCCTGCATTCTAGCAGGAGTCTTGCTTCTAGCAAGGTAAAAGCTTCATTCATTGTTCCAATAGCCATGTTAGTGGCTTTAGCTTCAAGGGAGGAGTCAGAGATGGGACTGGTTAATGGCAGACCTCTGGTGTAGTGGTTAGAGTGCTTTAATGAGAAGTCATAGACAACAATTCTTTCTGAGTGAGAGAGGTCCAGGGCACTTCAGAATGCTATTCAGCTGTGGGTGCAAAAGTAGGGCAAAACAATGGCTTCTTTCCATTCCATTGCTGAGGAGTCCAGGAGCCATGGGTTTTAGCCAACTTCATTCATGGTTGTCTAAAGCCATTAAGTGCCCATAAGAGGCATGTGTACCTGTCACGGCCTCTACTGCATGTGCTCTGTCTGTGTAACTACGTAGTTACACATAATCATCCATGTGCACAGAAATATGCACCTAGGAATAGAATGCCAACAGGTGCATAACTGGCTTTTTTGGAACTTAGATGACCAAAACTGCCACATAGATGACCAAATCTGGATGCTTATGCAGCCAGAAAAAAGCCTGCTAGTTCTCAGAACCTCAGCCTTAGGCTGGCTTCTATATGGATTCTTCCAAACTCTTTGGCACTGCAGGTGGTAGCCCTACTCTCAGTCCTTCCTTTCTTCCTCTTGTGGACACATGTACGTTTGGAACCCTTTCAAACAGAGAATATTTCAAAAGGCTACTAGCTGGTATGTTCTCGTTATGTGTGAATGAGCTGAGAATGATTCAAATGTTGTACAAGTGCAACAATTAGTTGCAAAAATCACTTCAACTTTAAACCTGGGTGAAGCACGGTTAATACTACATTTGAATCGTTCTCAGCTCCTTTTGCACAGCATTTAGAAAGTATCACTTTTTGAAAGAATTCCAAATATACATGTGTCTGCACCTTGTGGCATGAACTCTGAGTTAGGGCTTGAGAGGGGATCCTTGGAAGGTATCCTGATAGCTGCCCACTCTAGTGTCCATACAAGGGAAATCTTCCTCAACTGAACAGGGGGCTTCCTGCCAATGCAGCAAGCTACATGGTGTTAAGGGACTGCTTCTATTGCATGTAATCTGTCCCAGGGGAAAAAGTAAAAACATATATAATTATTGCAACAACAAATCTCTAACAGTTGCTAACAATATTCAGGTCTTATTGCTTTCTTAGTAGCAGCATGGTACTGATCCTGAAAGAATATTGCCAATTTATTTTGAATATCTCAATCCTTGGTGGTTTTCTTAATGTCCAGTTCCCATCATTATGAACATACCCACCTTTTATTAAAAAAATATACTTCTAGCCTTCATGGTTTCAGAGGAAAACTTGAGACTGTGTCTTGTATATATCCTAAAGACTCAACTAGAGGCTCAAATACAGAAAGCAAATAGAAAAGACCCCACATTTATTTATTTTTTTAAATAAAATCTCTTGATTTCCAGGAGTCATGACTCATGGTTTGGGCATGATAATAATGACACTCTGTCCCAGTGGGCCGGGGACTTGGCTTTGTCTTGGGTCTGCTCTGAGTCCTTAGGAAGGTCACTTCAACAGTGGTTCTGCTACCATGTTTTGTCTATACTTAGATGCCAGGTGATTGGCAGTATAAGCCTAAAACAGGAAGGCAGCAGGCTTCAGTAGGCAAAGCGTGGAACTGGGCTTGGTACGCCTATGTTCTGTTTCTGGGTTTCCCACTAGCCTCTTGGAAAATCACATGGGTGCCTCCCTATGTCTTTGTTTCCCTACCCGTAAAGTACATTGACCTCCTTGGCAAAAGACTCCAAGATCTGGTGAAAAGTGCATAAGGAGAGGCAGGGATGACTATTACACATCTGTTGTAGGTTCTAAGGTTTTTAGGGAAGAGGCTGGTCTTACTCTGTTAGAACAGCACCTTGCACTGCAATCATCTCTGAGTTTTTCAGGCACTGCTGCAATACAAACAGTAAATTTGGCAAGTGTTGAGAAGTATCTTTAAGCATTTTTTTAAAATAGCCTGTTTTTATTTAAACCAGTAAAGATTGATGGTCTCAAACTGTGACCCCATTTTGCAGACTGGCTTGACTGGATAATCTCATAGTTGTTGAAAATATGAGGTTAAGTCTGCTGTTCATTTGAAAATACCAGTTTCTTATGCTAACAGTAGAGTGAACTGAGGGTGCTGGGAGAGACAGTGGAACAGAGTGGATCAGTGGTTAAGATACTAGACCAGGAGTCCAAAAACCTGAGTGCTTTTACTAGCTCTGTCCTCTGTTTTATGATCTTAGGCAAGCCATCACTGCATCCTCTTTCACCATGTGTCTGTCAAGTCTATTTAGATTGTAAACCCATCTGCAAAGGTGCTGTCTTTCACTATGTGTGCGTGCATTACCTAGCACAATGGGGCTCTAATCTCAAAGGAGACCACTCTGTACAGCTGGAATATAAATAAGTTCATGAATATGAAAATCCACCTTTTGTGTCCAAACTGTGCTCTAGTGAAGGCTGCTGAGAACAGAAAGGGAAGATAATGAGGAAAGTGTGGAATTAATTTTGATCTTTTTTGTCAGTGATCACAGTCAATAGAAAAGGCTGGAAGCTAAAAACAGCTGCATTAAAAGCTGTTGCCTTAGGGATGCTATTGCTAATTTTGCCTTTATTGTTATTTGACTTATTTAATACTTCACTAAATTGCAAGTCTCTTGAAAATGAGTAAATATGCTTTTAAAATGCATGTGGGAAATGGCACATAATGTACATAGGAAAAAAATTATGAAAATGATCCAGACACTTGTTTTTTGGGCAGTCATAGCTGGTGTTATAGACAAAATAATTAAAGGCTTCTTTAGCAAATCTGAGCTTTGAGACATGAACAAGAAAAGGCCTTGTATCCATTATTAATAGTGATTGGTAATGCCATACTATGAAAGGTAAACTCTAATTGAAACTTAAGCAAGCAGTGATCAGATCTTTATTTCAAAAACAACTTCGGACATTTGCTAGCGATCTCCCCTGTTATAACCTCCCTGAGCCACTTATTTTAAAATGCCAACAACTCATCAGTTCAGAACAAAGACCTGACCTTCTACAGTTAGGGAAGCTCCCCAGTCAAAAGCTCCTTACTGAGGTCCTCAAAGCATGACCTACACAGTTGAAATTTCCACTCTCTCCCTTATCTTGGTGGTGGTGTCTTATAGGGCAAAGCAGCCTCAGTAAAAACCTGATTGCCCAGAGAAAGGTTGCTTTAACCATCACAATCCCCTTATGGACTTTCCCAAGTACTTGAGATGGGTTCAGGCTGGCAGGAGTAAAGGGGAGGTGAAGCATGGAAAATTGGTGTCGGTATGCCAGAATGTTGCTGCAGAGTATGTGAAGCATAGCCCAGGGCAAGAGGAAGATGAAAGCCATGTGAGGTGATGCTGAAGATGCAGACAGTGCTGAGTAGGAAGCAGCATGGTGGGAAGGGCTCTGGCACTGGCTCTGCTGCCTGACCCAGTGAGGTGCTGACAGCTCCATCACTACCCAGGCTAGAAGCATTGCATTGCACTGCCTCACTTGCTTCTTCCCACAGCACTGTGCCATGGCTGGTGGGTACGTTTAGCAGCCCCAGCAGCAGCAGTGTGGGGGTGGGGGGAGGGAGGAGGAGGAGGAAAGGAAGGCACTGCCTCATCACAGTAAGAAACCAGTATGCTGCCCACACCTCTGCTAGGCTCCGGGGTAGGCAGATGACACTGACAGTTACATGTCCCAGCCCCCCGCCCCCAACCCATTCCTCACATCCCTACCTGTAGAGCAGGGATAGAAACCTGTCCTGGCTCACCAGGCCTCTCGTGGCAAGTCACAGCTGTGCAGGTGGGAGACAGTCAGAAAAAGGTTTTAGCCTACAGGTGTGACTGCTCCAAACTCCAAGCTAGCACTATGTTGATCAACATTCATGCAGCTTACAGCGTAAGGTGTAACAAAGCTCTTACTCATCCTTGAAAACTCCTACCTACCAAGAATCTGCTCAGTATAAATATTTATGGCTGAATTACGCTTCTGAAATTAGTGCTGTAGAATGGAAATGCTGACAGAACCAAAGCTCTAATGGTACTGGCAGGCATCACTATATATTCTTTCAGATCAAATTGGTACTGTAAAAATGCAATAACTGTGCTACTTTATAGGGCACATCCAGACAAGTAGGGCTGTGCGGTACGTGGCGCTGCAAACACACCTGCAGCACCACATACTGTGCAGCCAGACGTTCTCTGCGCTACAAGGGCATGCTGCTCATGTGTGTATTGCCCCATTTTGTTCCTGTGGGGTTTTTTGACCCCTAGATATCCAGAGGTAAAAAAAAAACCTGCAGAAAAAAAAATGGAGCAGCACACTAGCAGGCCATGCGAGCTACTGAAAAACAGAGCTGAGCTGCCCAGAGCTTCACCACAGCTGACAGCCAGGCTCTGCCCAGCATAATTTTTCCAGATTTTCACCTTTAATTAAGATTTGCTTCCATTTTTCTTTACATCTTTCTTTACTTTCCTTAAATGGTGCATTAATTTCCAGGATTGGTACAGAATAGCCTTGAAATACCATGGGCCCGTCCAGACAAGCACACACATGTCTCTTGCAGTGCCTCAAACCCCTTTGAGCTACTGCAAGAAGCATGTGCAGAAATGAAAAAATGTTCTCCATGCTGCATATTTGTAGCACAGGGGCAAAATTAGACCCCCGGATATCCAGGGGTCAAAAAAATGCAATCCCAGACTGTGCCCTGAGGCAACTGGAGGCTTGGTCCTCCAGAGAGATGCTCTGGTAGCAGCCAGAACATCTCTATGTCTGGCCCTCACCATGGTGCTGAAGCATGTTGCCTGCCCGTGGAGGGCAGGCAGCACTGCAAGCTACAGGGACCTGGATTTGGGCTTCTGCCAGTAAGAGGGGGGTAAGGGGCCTGGAGGAGGGGGGAGGGGACCATGGGGGGCCCCCGTGAACCCCACCGACTCCCCCACCCCCTGATGGCTGTCCCATCTGACCCCATCCCCTGCCTGCCCCCTGAGTTCCCCCCATCCTTGCCCTGCCTGGCCCCATCCCCTGCCTGCCCCCTGAGCTCCCTACCCTCATCACTGCCTTGCCCGGATTCAGTATGTTGACAATTAAAAAAAAAAGCCTGCACTCACCGGCAGTAGCAGCTGCCACTGGGGTCACTGGGGCCTTGTGGCAGAGCCCCCCAAGCAGCATGGGGCCCAGGTGACAGCCACAGAGGCCCCAGCTGCCTGACAGTGTCTGGAGCTCCATGAGGCCTTGCTGACCTCGGCCATACCTGCCTGATGGGGCAGTGGCAGGCTGGGACCTGCTGCCCCCAGCTGCTCAGGGGGCTCTGCCATGAGGTCCCAGAGCTCCCAAAGTCCCTGCTACTACCGGTGAGTATGAGGCTTTTTCTTTCTTTCTTCCTTTTTTTTTTTTCATAAGGGCTGGGAGGCTAGGGCTGGGTGGAGCAGCCATCGGGGGGGGGGGGACATACTGCAGGAGCTGGCAGGGAATGGGGCCAGGTGAGGTGGCAATCCAGAGGGCTGGGGGAGCAAGCGGGGTGGGGCATGTGGGCCCTGCATGGAGGAGTGGTAGCCCCTGTGGGGGCCATGTGGCTGCTGTTGAGGGGCTGCAACCCCTATGGGGGGCTGTGGCCCCTGGGGTGACTGTAAACCCTGGGGGGGGGGCTGTGGCCCCTCTGGGGGGAGGTGTAGCTTCTGTGAGGGGTTGTAGCCCTGTGGGGGGAAGTCCATGAGGTATGCAGGGGGGCTGCACCCTGTGAGGGGCAGGAGACCCACCCCTCCCGAGCTGCACCCCCACACAGTCCCTCCACCATGCACCAACACCATATAAACCAGATAAATTTTGATGTATTTTTTAACAAAAGTAGAGAAGTAATTTGTCCACTTTACAGATGAGGATCAAGGCACAGAGCTTAAGGCACAGATCTTCAAAGGTATACTATTAGTCTGAAGAACAGAAGATTGAAAGGGGATTTGATAACAATCTTCAAATGGAGATGATGAAGATGGGCTTTTTTTCTGTGGCTGTAGGGGTCAGGACTAGGACCAATGGACTCAGGCTGCAGAAGAGGAAATTTAAGTTGGAGATTAGGAGGGACTTTCTGATTATAAGGGTGATCAAGAAGGGGAAGGGAAAAAGATGCCAGGTATGAGGCACAAGATCCTGCTCCTGGAAGGTGAATCATGGCTGTCTGTGTGGTTGTCTTGCTGAGTGTTTGTTTGGGGGGCTGTGCATTTGGGCATGCACTCTGAACAGCTAGTGAGTGCTGCTAGTTGAATTAGAGCTGGATGACTCCTGCCTATGATCACTTCCATTGATTTCAATAGCAGGTCATAGGTTCATAGGAAAGCAGGGCTGGAAGGGACCGCTCAAGGTCATTTAGTTCATCCCCTTGATCAAGGCAGGATCATCCTTGTCTAAAACAACTGTAAACTATCCCTGACTAAATCATCTGTTGGTAAGTCTATTGCCTTGAAGGCTGTCTTTGCTCCCTAAGGAGATCCTCATCCAGACCTTTAAACCCAAAAAAAGTCTTTGCGCCAGACTCTCTCCTGGGATATCACACTTCCTGGGCACACTGTAAGACACACTAGGCACATCTACAGATGCGGTGGACTGTGCAGTTGTTACTGTGCAATCATTTAAATAACTGTAGTAACCAGTTAACCAGTATTACTGGACAGTCCCATTGCCACAGTTATTTTTAGCTGCTATTGCGCAGTAGTGTCGGCATCGAATGTCTGCACAATTAGATGCTGGTCCTGAAAATATTTACATGTGCAAGTGGCTTATTTAATCTCACTGAACTCACACACACTGATGGCTTACAATATAGGTGATTCAGTATCTTTTGCCATTCACAAATAATTCTGTATGCCAACCTAGGTCCCACAGGCTACAAAAGGCCCACCAAGCATTTGCACCTGGCCCATGGAGCCTTGCCAACTTAAAGGGGGCATCCCCAGGTCCTCTTCTGCTGCTGCAGAGCAACTTGCTCCAGTGTGTCTCCTCCTTCTGTGTCACTGTTTTGCTGTACCACCACCTGATGCTGCCCCAACCCTCTTCTGTCACCAATGACTTATTCACTGCCAGCAGTCACTGGTGACAGAAATTGGCAGTAAGGGGTGGTAGTGGCAGTGGCAGTATCAAAGAGATAGGCCTTGGCACAGAACAAAAAAGGCTGGGGCAACAACAGGCAGGTTACAGCATGTGGCTGAGCTGTGAGCAGTAGCCTGTTGTTGGACCCAACTGCCTTAGTTTGGCCCACTGCTTCCTTAAAGGTTGCCACCACCTGCTGTATGCTGATAGCTTTTCACAAATAATTAAATTGCAAACTAAACTCCCATTGTGATTTCAAGATGAGATCACAGATAGATACATCTTGTAACAGTAGATGAGTCTTGCAGATATATATCATGATGTTATTTTATGTGCATTATATTAGATGCACCAGGGTGCCTTGATTAAAATCAGTCATTTTAATCATGATTTAAATGACCAAGCAGGAAACCTTGATATAAATCATCAGTTTTAAACTTGTTTTTGCATTTGTACTTTTTAGTTTCCTAAAATAGGATGATTCTCATTGGCTGGTATAATTTGTCACTACTTTTTGCTAATCAGGAGGTTGTGCTATATCTGCAAATGTTTATTTAAGCAATGATATAGCTTAACATACATTTACTCAGATTCTTCACTTGCAGGTGCCAGGAGTGGGTGGGAAATCCCTGCTGCCCCCACTGCCCCACACAGCACAGGGGGGCTCTGCCATGAGCCCCAAGAGGCCCTGATCTGTGCTGGTGCATCCAGTGAGTGTGGGGCTTGTTTTTGTTTGTTTTTAAGTGCCAGGAAGCTGAGCCGGGGGGTGGGGGGGAGAGGTGGGCCTGGGCAGGGCAGCCATGAGGGCTTCTCCCGTGACTCCCCCTGCCTGAGGAGAGGCAGGCACAGCCAGAGGAGCCATGGGAGAACCTGCAGCTGCCTGGCTGTGCCTGCCTCTCCCCGGCTGATCTGAATCTCTGATTCTGATTTGGCTGAACTGAATGAGGACAGTGATTCAAATCACCAAATCTAACCACTCCGAATTGGGCAAATCTTAATCAAATTCTTCCCTATTTGCACAGGCCTAAAAATTACACCACTGCATAATGTAGGCAAGCTGTCACTTTTGATGTATTCACTTGTTATAATGTGAGCAGTTCTGATGTAGCTACCATATCACATTATTCTCCAACTTCCAAGAGGTACTACAGCAGCTCATGAAAAGAAGATTCATATACAACTAACCCAAAACAAAATATTGATTTTTTAAAAATGTTTAAACATACTGAATTTCATAGTTTGACTTTTCATTCTGAATAGAGATGAAAACAAATTTTATCATATTTGAATTTTTTTCATGCAATACTGATTTTGAATCAGCCTCAAATTAGACCATACAAGAGACCTGCAAAATACACAGAGTTCCTTTTTACTGTAAGGAATGCAGTCAGACTCTCAAAACAAAAAATGTTAAACGATTAACACTGCACTAGACTATGCAATCCTCACTCATATTGGTGTGTTCATACTTGTGGTGTTGAGGACAACCCATGGCCACCCAGCCCCCCAAGATCCCTGGCAGGCCCTGAGCAAAAATGGCAGGGAATGCTGCGGGAACCAAAAACTTACCTGCAGGAGAGGGCGAGTCCAAACCAGCACAGCATGTGGCACCACAGCACTGCTTTTTTATCATGCTATCCATCTGACCTGGAGGATGAAGCATCCCTGTGTGCCACTGTGGGGCACTTAAAAGGAGAGTGAACCTGGCTGTATAAATGCCATGGGGTGTCAGAGCATTGTGGCACCTGAGAAGCTGGGTCCCCACTGGACATGGACAAAGGAAAGCTGGGTTCCCCTGTTGGAGCATTCCTCCCTCCCCTTTCCTCCTCCCAAAAGGGGAGCACAGGAAGGGAGGTAGCTAACTGTTTGGGGTTATTTTCTGTTAGTTTTTGGATTCATTTTTTTTTCATCTGTTTGTGCATTTTTTCTTTTGCTCATTTAGACCCACTGGATCAAGTAAGGAAGGCCTCTGCCTAGCAGGGGAAAGCCCAAAGAATCTGGCCCAGGAGTAGGATCTTGAGAAGGTTACGGAGACATTTACACTGCATCCAGGAGCAGCCTAGGATAAGGCTGGACAGCAGAGCTACAGCCAGCGTGAGACAAGCCAGAGCCAGAGAGCTGAAGCAGCAACTGAGGCCATGAGGTGCTGACATCCATGACTGGTGAATGGATGGGGTGTAGGGAATGCAGAGTCCTGAGTCAGCCATGGCAGTACCATGAGTACCCCTTTGTGGGGTCCCATCACATACACCCCTTGAGCCCTTTTCTTTCAAAGTATCATCAAGACATGGCAAAAGAGTTGGCGAGGGCCCAGCCTCGGTGCTCATGGGGTTATTCACCAGTCAAACCACTGAATGACGGTGGTTCATTGGCCAGGAATCATCGGGGTAATGGATCAGTGATCCAGAGCCAGGGAAGTAAGTACCATATAACTAGCACCAATGGTACACTCCAAGATGCTAAGCCATCAGCCAAGTATTGGAGATGCAGAGGCAGGGAGCTCACTAACAAGAGTGGCTCCAAAGGAACTTGTCCTTTTGCAAAATGTTGTTCACAACAAAAAACGATGACCCTGAGACCTTTATAGAGGCCTTTGAGTGAATGGCTCTACAAGTGGGGCTAGACCACTCCCAGTGGGCCAATCAGTTAGAGGCTCTCATCATTGATAAGGTGCAGACTGCATACCAAGCCCTCTCTAGGGATGAGGGATGTAATTACACTACAGTGAAGGTTGTAATTTTATACTGCCTAGAGATCATGACCAAAAATTATAGTTTATTCTTTAGAGCCCATAAAGCAAGTAAAAAACAGCGGCCACGCATCTTGATGCAGCACCTGAGGGGCATACTGAATAAATGGCCCCTTCCTATGCAATATGACCAAAATGGGGTGATTGAACAGGTCCTCCTTGAACAGTTTTGGTGAGATCTGGAGGATGATACACAGAAGTGGGTGCACCACCACCACCTGTGCAATTGTGATGAGGCTCTCCATCTAGCTGAGGCCTTTGCAGTATCCAAGGGTGAATGTGACCATAGCTGAGGTTTCTGGCATCCAGGCCAGAGCATGCCTTGAAAAGAGGAGAAGAAACAGGGGACACAGAAAGCAGCAACTCATGGAGTGGTGTGCTACCATTGTGGCAAAGTGAGATACATTTTCAAGGAGTGTCAGGCTGGCCTAAGTGACCTGGGCAGTTTCTCACAGCCATTCAGAGATCAACCCCAGGAGGATGAATGGACTGAGCCAGTGGATTGTATCTAAGGCTTGACAGCCAAAGAAGGTAGGTGGGAATGCTCAGTCATCACTGTCAAGGTTGGAGTGTACCTGCTGAGATCCACCTTTGATACCAGGTGCTCACAATCTCTCATCTGGGCCAAACCCACCCCAAAGATCAGGGTTCACCCAGCCAATCCATTCGCCATGACCTGTATCCATAGTGAGGAGATGAACTTTGACAGAGGCTACATATCCATTTGGGTGATGGAACACTAAGGGGAGCTGAGGGTGGGTCTTGCCCCAAAATTAGCCTGTGATATAGTCATCAGTAGGGAATGGGAGCCCATATATGTTGTGTTGGAAAGCTCCAGGGCAGCCAAAGAGGCGCAATGGCATCTGCAATGTGACAATGAGTGGGTAAGGGAACTAGTTGTCCCAACTCCTTCCAGCATCAAGGAGGATATTGATCTGGAGCAAGTCACCAGTGCAACAGAGTTCCAACAGGCACAGTGAGATGACCTTGAACTACAAGACCTGTCAGAGGAGGACCCCCAAGAAGGTCCCTGTACTAGAGACATGCAATACAAGGTAAGACAAGGTCTCCTTTACTGTGTTGAAAGGGGCCCCACAGTGGGGCAGGAACAGCTCCTGATGGTGCTCCTTAACATGTTCCACAAGACCCTATGGCAATTGGCTCACACCACCCCATTGGGGAGCCATTTTAGGCAGAACAAAAGAAGGGCATAAATTGCCTAGAATTTATTTTGGCTGGGACTTTAGGAGAAGTCGGACTGGTGGGGGGTAGCATGTTCCTAGTATAAACAGAGCCATGACCAGGGGCCACCTAGAGCTCCTGTACAGATGATGCCTATGATAGGGACACCTTTTGCCTGGGTAGTATTAGATATAGTGGGCCCACTCTTGAAGAGCAGCAGTGGGTATCAGTATATTTTGGTGACCATAGACTACACCACCTATTACCCTGAGGCAGTGCCGCTAAGGTCTGTCACAGCACCCCAAGTGGCTGACAAATTACCGAACTGGGTCACTACTGTAGGCATTCCCTGCAAAATCCTGACAGAGCAGGGGACTAGCTTCATGTCCATGATCATAAAAGCCATGTGTAGTATGCTAAATATCACTCATCTCCAGATGTATATCACCCGGAAACCAATGACTTGGTTGAGAGGTTGAACTGGACAATCAAACAAATGATCCTCCAAAGCACCCAGAGTGACCCTTGCAAGTGGGACATGCTACTGACACCGGTACTTTTTACACTCTGAGATGCACCACAGGAGTCAACACGGCTTTCACCATTTCAGTTGGTGTATGGCCACAGCCCTAGGGGCTTGATGGAAGTACTGCAGGAGGAGTAGAAAAGACCCAAAGGATATAAACTGTTATAAACTGTGGCAATGGGACTGTCCAGTAATACTGGTTAACTGGTTACTACAGTTATTTAAATGATTGCGCAGTAACAACTGTGCAGCAGCTCACTAATGAGAACCTGAGAGACGTACAATGGCAGCAGTATGAGCAGGCAATGGAGGTGAGGACTTTCCAGGCAGGAGAAAAAGTGCTAGTCATGCTCCCCACATCACCCAGCAAACAGCTGACCCGGTGGCAACAGACATTTGAGAACCTCCAACAAGTAGGTCTGGTGGACTATGAAGTGCTCAAACCAGCACATCATCATGGATGACAGATTTACCATGTAAACTTGCTTCAAAAGCAAAAGGAGCTCCAGGGGTGGATGGCAATGCATTTAAAGGAAAGGGGCAAATTGGGATCCGATTATCAGAGGTCAGAGGTAGGGAATACCCTGGAAGCACAGGTCCAGTTCAGGAAGGAACTCACCCCAGTACAACTATGGGAATTGGAGGGATTATTCCAATCCTTTCCAGACATATTTCAGGAGAAACCCAGCTGGGTTCAAGGGGTTGAACACAAGACCAGGGGCCCTGATCAGAGAATGCTGGTGCCTGATTCCACAACATCTCCACTATGCTGTATGCACCAAACTAGAAAGAATGATGGTACAAGGCATTATCTAATCTTTACAAAGCCCATGGCAGAGCCCAGTAGTCCCTTTGGCCAAACCTGCTTAGTCGCTAAGGCTTTGCATCGACTAATGGAAATTAAATGCCATGGCGACAGTCAACACTTTCCCTATGCCTTGTATTGTGCACCTATGCACATGGGTGGTTGGTGCCTCCCAAATTTGGGGGGGGCACCAGATCACCAACTGGAGGGGTTCCTTAGTGGCTGATCACATACCGGGGGGGGCGCTCCCCCGCAGCCAGTCACCAAGTCTGAAATCACCAGTGGCAAAATTGGAAGTGAACTTCCACCAGCACTTCAGGTGTCGCAGCTGGTGTTTCCAGGGGGTACATGGGCAATCTCAGGGGGTGCACATGCACCCCATGGCCCCCAAAGACTGTGCAAAAATGGCATCTGAACACCAAGGAGGATCTACAAATTTTTATGGATGCCCTTCAGGCTTGACTTCTGCAGCCATGTTTCAGAGGCTTATGGATTCCTTGTTAGCACCACACATTGTCTACACAGCTGCCTACATTGATGACATTGTCATATTGACCAAGATGTGACACCAATACCTATGAGCTGTAAAGGCTATCCTGAGTGAGCTCAGGGCTGCAGGGATGACGGCCAACCCCAAGAAGTGTGTATTAGTAGGCAGGGAAACCAAATATTTAGGATTCTTAGTAGGATAATGTATCATTAGGCCACTGACAGATAAGGTCAAGGCTATACGTTGATTCCAGACACCATGCGCTCAAATGCAAATGAGTTTCTTTTCAGGACTGATTAATTCTCACAGACAGTTCATACCTAATTTTGTGGAGCTCATGGCCCCTTTGACAGATACCCTATGGGGACAGCTGATGGGGGCAATTGTTTGGTCCCCAAACATGGTCAAAATTTAAAAAAAATTAAAGACCACCTTGTGTTGAGACATGCTAGCTCACACACCTGATTTCTTAGCCCCCTTTATTTTATAGATGGACACGTCTGACAAAACATTGGGAGCCGTCATACTACAGCAGCAAAAGGGTAAGAAATGTCCCATGGCATTTGCAAGTCTCACACTCAGTGCTGTAGTGCTGTAGAGAGCAGGTACGTGACAATAGAAAAAGAATGTCTAGCAATATTCTGGGTGTTGGACTATGTTCATTATTACTTATTAGGGTGGGAGTTCTTAGTTATTACGGACCATATCCCATTATGGTGGCTGGCATAGATGCCAGCCTGCATAGATAATTCCCATATCACTTGCTGGGCACTAGCCCTATACCCATTTAAGTTCTTGGTTGCTCACAGACCTGGCAAGAACACTGTTGTTACCAATTTCCTCCCCAGGTGCATTACAGAGGAGGTGGCAGTCAAATAAACACGTGGACTCTGCCAGGCAGCTCGGAAGCCAAGCTGGAAGAAGAGGCTTTTATTGGAGATGCCACAAGGCAACTTAAGGGGGAAGGTCTGTAGTGGCGAGGGTGATACATGGCCACCCAGCCCCCCCGAGAGCCCTGGTGATTTTCCTGATGGAAAATGGTAGGGAACACTGTAGGAACACGAAAACGTAGCTGCAGAAGAGGGAGAGCCCAAACCAGCATAGCATGCAGCACCACAGCACTGCTTTTCTAGCACACTGCCCATCTGGCTGGGGGGTGCCCAGAGGATGATGTCAGCCCTGCACACCGCCATGGGGCATTTAAAAAGAATGGATGGAGTGCTGGATGTGGAGAAGGAGCAAGCAAGCACTGTGCAGAGTGAGCCCAGCTGTACACATGCTGCAGGGTGTCAGAGGAGCGTGGCATCTGAAGAGCTGGGCCCCTACTGGGCATGAACAGGGGAAAGCTGGGTCCCCCTGTTGTGGTATTCCCCACTCCCTTTTCCTCCTTCCAAGATTGGAATGCAGGAAGGGAGGTAGCCTACTGTTTGGGCTTAATTTCTGTTGGTTCTTGGTGTCATTTTTTTTCCTCTTCTGTTTGTTCACACATTTTTTTCTTCTGCTCATTTAGACCCGCTGGGAAAGGCCCAAAGAGTCTGCCCCAGAAGTAGGGTCTTGAGAAGGCAATGGACACATTTACAATGCATCCAGGAGGAGCCTAGGACAAGGCTGGACAGCAGAGCTACAGCCAGCATGAGACAAGCCAGGGCCAGGGAGCTGAAGCAGTGACCAAAGCCATGAGGTGCCAACATCCACGACTGGTGAGTGGATAGAGAATAGCGGGGGCGGCGACCTGTGTCAGCTGTGACAGTACCTTGAGTACCCTTTTGTGGGGGGCCATCACATATACCACTGAACCCCTTTCTTTCAAAGTATCATCAAGACGTGGCAGAAAAGTTGGAAGGGACCCAGTCTGGGTATTTGTGAGGTTATTTATCAATCAAGCCACAGTGTGACAATACTCATACAAGAAATACCACTTCAGGTAGAAGTCAAATGTCTTGAGTGACGCCTCATGAGCGTGTGCTGCACAGTGTAAGTTGTGTAAATATCCTGCAAAACCTAATGGCTTCTGCAGATGGGTTTTGCTCCCTGAGGAGCTCCTTAGCCAGTCTTCCCCAGTAAAACACAGCCTTTTAAACAAACCAAATAAGCCATACAAAATCCTGCTATCTTATCCCAGACAATGAGAAGGGAATCGCTTTGACTCTGGCCCCAGTGCAGCAGGCTAACCCCCCTGTGCAACAAGCACTCCAGCCTATAGTTTCCTTCCTCTTATGCTTTCCTCCCTGGAGATTTTAGGCTCCCAGTGGGACACTCCCTCTTTATCCAAATGCCCTGCACCTGGGTTCCCTCCTAAAGGGACAGACCACCCTGTTACTGGCCCTAATAGAGAACAGTAAGAAAAAGCAGAGAAAAGGAGAGAATTTAAGCAATAAATAAATAAATGAGATAAAAGAGGTCCCCACTCTGGCCCAAAACAACGTTTGACATTTGCAAAAGGATCAGGTGTGGTATATGGCTCTTGGGTGACAGCTGAAAGCAGAGACGTAGCAGGGTAGTGTCATGCCCAAAACAGCCACAATATATGGGGCAGCATGTACTGCCGCAATGCCAATTACTGAGATGCAGTAGGCTGCTGCTGCAGTGGTGGCTACTTTTGTGCCCTTGTAACTCACCTTTCCCCACAGTTACACTACTGACAGAAAGATCGCCTCACTCTTGTTAATTGTCATCCTTTCATTTGGCTTGGTAACTCAGTGTAATATGGCTTAATTAAGGATACTGAAGGACAAATATTACAGTGACAGACCTGTGACAAAAACAAGCCTAATGAACGAATTGTAGTTTGTTATGTCATGATTCTTCAAAAGATAATGTATATACTTTGCTTTGAAACTAATGAATGTGGGCTTTAACTTGAAATCAGTGGTACTATTCATTTGCTTAAAGCCTGTAAGACCACAGTCCTCTTAAGCATCTCATGTAAACAACTACTTTCAGCTCTTTGTTACAAATATGTAGTTTCTAGGGTAGCGTGCCTGTCAGAGCTGTCAAAAATCAGAAATCCCATGGTTTTCCTGTTTCAGTTTTAATTTTTCTACACATTAGTGACACTTAACATTTGGAGGATATTTAAACATGATAACATGTAAGTGGGGAAGCAGAGAAATAATTGAGTAGGAGGGTGAATGTTCTGGGGAAGCAAGGGAAAAATTGCTATTCAGAACCGTAAGAGAACAGACTGTGGAACTGCACAGGAGGTTCACCGGCTGAAGGAGTGTAGCAACAACTGCAGTAATAACAATAATTAGCAGCTTAATATGCTTTACTTTACCATTGTCCCAAAATGACAGACCTAGCCAAAGAGAGCCAAGATCAAAGGGCTACAACTTCAGCTGATGCAAATTAGTATAACACTGACATTGATGGAGCAACAACAATATGAACCATTTAAGAATCTAGCCAAATACACATATACAATATGTTCCAAATTATCTATAGGACCATAAAAAGCATAATGCAACATGCATAGATTTAAAAAAAGTAGTGAGTTTTCTACACTGGATACAAAACATTAGAAAGGCTAATTATATTAGTTATAACAATAATTCCCAACAGCTCCAATTAAGTTGGGGCATGGAACCTAATTGAAATGTATGCTATTTAAACAAATGGTAAGAGACTGACAATTTAATATTGCATCAATCCAGTGCCCAGTGTATTCAAAGTAGTGCAACAGACTTCTCCCATATCTCTATTCCATATCTGTTTCCCATATCTCTAAGTCCTGATCTAGTTTTCATTTAAATCAAATCCACTGACTTCAGTGGGATCAAGATCAGATGTTTGACAAACAGCCAGCACTTCTTTTTCTTTGAAAATAGTATCACTAATAATGCTGCCTAGGCACAGCATTTCTAAAACACTAGAAGATTCAAGCATCCCAGTCCAGTGATTAATGGGCTATTCCAACATCTGCTGAAACCAAAAGGTCATCTCCAGTGATGTCAGGAAGCTTTATATCAGCCTTTAAGCCTTTAAGATAACCAACTGCTTTCCCTTGCTGCAGTGACAGGGTATTGGCAGTGTCCTTGCCTCCACTTCTTTCATCTCTGGTAAATTACAGGGTCTTGGTTCTTTGAGTATTGTGCCTTGTAGCTACAGATGAGGATTTGAAATAAGGGATCTTGGGGATTTCTTTAACAATTGCCTACAGATGCAGGGGACTGGACTTAGTGGCTCAGAAAGCCCCTTCCAATTCTAGCTTCCTACATTCCTAAAAGTAGGCTCTTGCTAAGCAGTTCACGAGTTTAAAATTCATTAATAATAACCTGTAGAGGAAAGCTTGGATGGACCACTGGTAGAAGGAGGGGAATAATGGTTGACTGCATGGAGGGAAGGAATGACATTATGCAGGTAGTCAAACTATTATATCCGTTCTGACACAACAATAACAGTTCCCTCATCTCTCTCCCTTACCCATGACAAGTTAAAATGTTTTTATTATTCTTGCACATTGTGCTTGGTAATTATATGAAGGTTGTTTAAAAACTTGTAAGAATAGGTAAGACAAATAATTCTGTAGGCATGATCCTGCCTTGATCAAGGGGGTCGCATTCTGTGGCTTCCTGAGGTCCCTTTATTTTTCTATGATTCTACACAGTGAAGATATAGATCAGTGATCCTCAACCAGGATGCTGCAGCACTCCGCGGTGCTTTGAGATCCTTTCAGGAGTGCCACAGAATGCTATTCAATGTTAGCACTATTAGGTGTGCAAACATAATTCACAAGATAAACCCAGTGATTTCAAATAAGAATCCTCAGTGTTAAAAACAAAATCTTATGGTCTTTCTGGTTTCTTTGGAAACTAATATACCAAAAAATGAGTGAAAACTAAGCTGACATATTTGAGGAGTACCTAGGATCTAACAAAGGGTGCCTTGAATCTAAAAAGTTTGAAAACATTAATATAGATGGGATGAGAAAATGATGTTAAAATCGTAGTCCAAGGGCATTGTCTACTCAGGCCCAAAGGCTTTATTTCTTGTCATTGGCTGATTGAGGGAATCTGAGTCAGGATGAAGTATGCCAGATGCGGAAAGGGTAGATACACTTTGAATCCTGTGCAAAAAGTGTAATTCCTTAATTAAAATAAGTAAATTGCATTTAGTGAAGGAGGTTCATGGTAACTGACTAATAAATTGATATGTCCACACTACAGGAAAAGTAGCATCACCTTTCTAATTATCCTGAAAACATCCTGGCAATAGCATAACTACCAGTGTTCTGAAGAACAAGAGAGATTTCCTTGGCATGTTGCTGTTTTGTAGGGCTCGTCTGTTGTTTAATTTCACAAGGAAGAGAAGCAGCCCAGACCTTTCTCTGAACAAGCAGGCTGGGAGTCTGCCTTCTTCCTTGGCAGCTGAACAGAAATGGAAAGACCTTGACATAATTGCACTGTGATGGTCTAACATAAAGGAAATCACCAGTGGCAGATCCATAGCGGGTGCTGTGATGTGACTACATCCCCCTTTTTGACCATGTAGCAAGAACAACCACCAGGGACCTTTTTAAGTCCCCTAGAAAGATAAGCATTCCCCTCCTCCTTTCCCCTCCATGCTCAGAGGCACATTTCCTCCCCATCCCTTCCTCTCCCATGTCTCAGTTACATTAAATTGCCTGGTGGGTGCATCTACATAAGATGCTAATTGCACAGTAGCCTAATTGTACTGCCCAGTAGCATACAGGGTCAAAACCATCTAATATGCTACTGCACAGTAGTATTAGGCTACTGCACAGTTAGCATCATTAAAAAGCCATGTGCCAGCACTACCGACCAGTAGCCTCAGTTACTATACATTGATTTAGTCCTTGTTTATAAAAGTACTAAATAAATGTGCAGTAACAACTGTGCATTAATGAATGTGTAGACATGCCCACTAAGTCCCTTAGTCCAAAATTGCCATTGGTAGATTGCTACTCTCTAGCTAGCTGTTTTTTCTTATTTCCATAATCTTGTAGTGTCTTGCCAATATAACAGAAAGTAAAAGAGTCAGTTGATTTCTGCAGTTTCTCTGCCTCTTTGTTGAAGTCAGTGAAAAGATTCCTACTGGCATCAGTGGCTTTGAATCAGGACCATATGCTGTATTTCCACATGCCATTTGGAAGGTATCTTAGTGGAAGTGAGATATCACCATCTCACTTAGAACCTTTTAGAGATGATGCATTCAAAGACCTATGCCCTGGATCATCCTTCAAAAAGAATTCAATCTTCTTAGTTTCTTCTACTGTTTAGAGAAGTTATGAATAGATAGATCTTAGACTAGAATCATGGAAAGTAGCGCTGTAAGGGACCTCAGAAGGTCATCTAGTCCAACCCCCTGCTCAAGGCAGGATCATCCCTAGCCAAACCATCCTATACAAGTGCTTGTCAGCCCTCAGAAATTATTGCCTTCTTCATGTTTGCCATACTCCTCTTACCTTCCACTAGTTTGTCTATAGCTTTTAGGTAATATAGAGTGGAATTTTTTCAAAGCCTTTAGTAACTTAGCAACACAAGCTCCTTTGAGAGTCCTTGCAGCTGTGCTATTGAGACTCTTTTAAAAATTCTACCCATGGTTTCCAGAACTTAGTACAAAGGGCTGGATCCAAAATTCATTGAAAATACTAGAAAGCCTTCAACTCAATAGAGTATGGATCAGGCATACACAGAGACACCTTTTTCTATGGAACTGAAAATTTGACTGACGGGGTGCATCTACATGTGCTCTTTACTGTACACTAATTAGCTCCATAGTAAAGTGTCACCTTCTACACATGCACTGGTATTAGGGCTCAATAAACTAATTAACCTTAGCTATAAGAAAATACTGTTAGGGAAAGTATTATTTTATAGCAAAGTAATTAACTGAAACTCATGTGTAGATAGTGACTGGGTAGGGGACACCTAGCCACATGGCTACATAGGTTCAGCACCCTCATGCCCCAGTCAGCCCCTCCATCATCTGATGCCATCACCTAGGGCTGAGCCCCATGCCGCCTGCCAGCCTGGGCCTGCCTGCTCTTCCCTGTCTCAAATTACTGCTCTCCCAGGCACACATGTAAATGCTGCACCTAGGAGCAGTTAACTCTAGTTATACAGCTCTGGATTTTATTGCTTCACCTTAATTTCATGTGTTTGCAACTAAGTTATATTACAAGCACAGTCACTGGAACTTTTAGGACCCTCTTAGCATTGTTGGTTTCAAGTTTTTCTTTCCCATTTAATGTCAGTTTCTAGAATTATTTTTTTCTCTCCCCCACTCTCTGCCCTATTATTTTTTAATTTTCATTTATCCAAGCTGGATCCCATGTGGCCATTTCTTGCTGGAGCCAGGTAAGTACATATAACTATATTTGTGAAAGTGACCTTCAGTAATAAGCACAGGTAGTGCCAGGGACCTTTTATACGCATTTGTTCATGAATATCGGTCTCAGCTACTTCTGATTTGCTAGGACGAATGCAAAAAGCTTACCCATTGGCTCGCTGGCTCCACTCATACGTGCACACACACACACACACACACAGAGGCATTTTATTTTAATTGGAGAAAAATTGGATTGGGGGGGTTTAAATCAGAAAATTTTGGATTTTTTTTTTTTAATCAGAGAAAACCAGAATCCCTGATGATCACAGATCCCAATTCAGCAAGCAAATGGAGCTATCAGGCTCCTAGTAGGGCCACAAGACCTCTCTCCTGCCTCCCCACAAAGTCCATACAGACCCAGAGAACTCTTCTCCCAGCAGAAAGTGCTGACCTGGAGTCATCCAGAGGGCTTTATTCTTCATTTTTCTTCATGTGAAGTGGCCAGTTATGCCAGCTGAGACCACATTTCACATTCACTTTGTACTGCTAAAAATGACTGTCCAGGAGCAAGGGAAATGAAGACGCATTCACCAGTTAAACTTAGTAAACCCTAACTACAAATATCCAGGCTTTCAAATGCTCCTGTGTACTTTGGTTCAAAAAGAATCAATTGATGTTTGTCTAATGAGAGCTATGTACAAATTTTGCACTATAAGCAATACTGTTTCTTTCTGATTGGTAACATGTCACCTAATTATTAGAAAAACTACAGAGAAAATCAAACTACAGAACACATGATTTTTCCCCAGCCTAAGTCAGTTGTATGCTGTTAGCAGGTCACCTCTGCTGCTGTGCAGAAGAATACCTTGGAATACAGCAGGCATATACAGAAAGGTGTTCTCCTGGGAACAATGCTGCAATGCAGTGTGTAGTAAGCACAATGAAGTCAGAGAGAGAAAATTAGGGAGCTGAGAAGAGTCTAGTGCAAGATAGAAGTTTTGTAGTGGAAGCTTTTTCCATTTGAAAATGTCATTGTATAAAAGGCAAAGGATTTTGTAGAAACATATCAATTTCAACCAAATTTCATTTTGAAAGAGAAACTGCAAAAGCATTTTGCTGCAGTCAGAGTACTTGGCTTTGACAGTTTCAGAATGGAGTGTTTCAATTTTACAATGATTTTTCAATTTATTTTTAATGTAGAAGTCTCAAAAAGGGAACTAAAACTTTCAAATTTATCAAAACAAAAAGGATTGATTGACATGAAATTATTTTATTTCACAATTGTGTGGGAAATTTCAATTGTTTTATTTTTGTTCGAATTTGGGATAGAAAAAAATTGAAATCACAGATTTCCCCATTAGCAAAAAATCTAGTTCCCAGATACCTCTGAGGGGAAGATGATCATGAAAAAGAGGGAAGGTGGCTAAGGAATTCATAGATGAAGACCTGGAGGATCAAATGAAATGGGAGAGGGTGTGGGGAAGACAAGGGAAAAGGAAAGTTCTGCGTTAACCACAGCAGGAAGACTCTGTAACACAAAGCCCATCAAAAGAAGAAAGCATGATATGTTTTTCTCTGTTGCCATGCTGAAAAATTAAAAGATGCAGCCTGTCTTATAATGAGCTACTGCAGTTAATTGGAGGAGTTGTGCAGAATGTGCACTACTGCCCTCTGCTGGAGGGAATCAGGACTCCTGTAGCATGTGTCCTAAACTGCACTAATACTAGAGCCGTGTAAAACGGCACCATTTCATTTTGCCTTGAGTTTCAACAGTTTGATGGAACAGCATTCCGTTTCGAATTTCATTTCAATTTGAAACACCTGTTCTGTTCTATTCAGTTGAAACAGAAAGGCTGTTTCAATGCTGTTTAAATGTTTTGCTGGGCTGACTTCCCATCCCCTGCCCTAGATCATGCTGGGGGCATGCTAGATTGCACCAGAGGCGGGAAGTCAGCTCAGCTGGGATGACTTCATGCCCCTGGAGCGATCTAATGTGAGTGATGTGCGGTCAGGTCAGCTGGGCTAACTCCCCGCCCCCGGCATGATCTAGCACTGGGAATGGGAAGTCAGCCCAGCTGGACTGATTTCCCACCTCTGGCATGATCTAGCCTGGGGGATGGGAAGTCAACCCAGCCGTGCTGACTCCTGGACCCTGGTGCCATCTAGCACTGGGGATGGGAGGTCAGCCCAGCTGAGCTGAATTAATTTCATATGGTCAAAATGTTTCCCCAGCACTATGGTCAAAGGTGCGGTCTAGCATGGGGGATGGGAAGCCAGCCCAGCTGGGCTGACTTCCCACCCCCAGCATGATCTAGTGTGGGGATGGGGCCCACCTGGGCTGACTCACCTCACCTCAGCCCAGCTGGGCTGAGTTTGTGCCCCCAGCGCTATGGTCAAAACATTTCCCTAGCATTATGGTTGAAATGGCACGATCTAGCATAGAGGATGGGAAGTCACCCCAGCTTGGCTGACTCCTGGACCCTGGTACCATCTAGTGCTAGGGATGGGAAGTCAGCTCAGCTGGGCTAAGTTTGTTTCCCCAGCGCTATGGTCAAAACATTTAAAATTTCAAAACTTTTTGATCAGCCTCATTTTGTCTTGAGGCTGTTTCTCAGCCCTTTGTTTCATTTAGAGTTTGCAGTTTTGACCTTGAAATGAGTCGAAACAGCGTCGAAATGAAACAGCCAGTGTAATTTTGCACAGCTCTAACTGGACTGGACATATGTTTCACTTAACGGCAACATATTTTTCTTGAGCTTTAATAGCAGGATCTTGTGCTGGAGGTGTGGGGGAGGGAATGTGGGAGAGGGGCTTAAACCCCCACCCCTCCCCATGACCCACCCTGGTTTAACTCAAAAGTTTTGGAGCAGGGTGAGGGTGCAGAACACGTAACAGTATGACAAACATGAAGGATCCAGGTGTCCACAAACTGGAGTGCAGATCTGATAGCAAATTCCCAGTAGGGAATGTGGTTAATTAAAAAAATGGAGACAGAAGCATAAATCATGGAAGAGAGGGATGGAATTTCCTAAAGATACGTATAAAGGGAGAAAAGGCAGAAACAGCCAAGACCAAAGGATGACCACCTTTGTTTTTAAAACCAGGCTGTACCTACACTACAGGCCCCAATCAACTGTGGCTAGGCCAAGTCAACCCCCTTTCCACCACTGCCCATGACTGCTCCATGGTAGCTAGTGGTGTCTTTGCTCTGCTCACATTTTAGTCAATGGCCACACCACCTGCCTAAGTCAGGCCCTAGGGTAGGTATCTTGGCCCTAGATAAGGGATTTAACAATGAAGTAAGGTCAGCATATCTCAGCTGAGCCAGAATTATACTTAGCTGAAATGGCTTTTTAACTATTTTAGACTCTTTATGCTGTAAATATAATTTCCTTTTAAATATTTTATGTGGCATTTGGAATAGGCAAGAATACCCAAACCTAAAGCTTTAATGAAACTAAACCCATCAGGTTTTTTTTCTTGTTCCAAAAAGAAACAGGCAAAAGTATGATGCAGAAAGCAGGGGTGAATAGATTAACAAAATCAGAGATGAATAAACTTTCAGAAGGAGAAGCTTGCTTCATCTGATGCTGTGTAGGTCCATATATTACTTCAGATGAACCAATTGGAGGCACAGCGATGTGAAACTACCTTGATACTATGGAGGAGTCCTCTTTAAAATGTATACATTCATTGCTAAACAGTCCCTTAAGTGACTATTATATTGGATTTCATCTTAAATTGTTTTCATAAAATAACAATGCCAAATTCTTTCAAAGTTAGTACTGAGGAAAATCTACATGTTCCTCTGATGCTATATGCAGCTGTGATTGCAGAGTACTTTGGCTGGGGATAGAGCAGACAGTGAAACTGAAGAATGGTGGGAACAGTTTTGTATTTGCAACATAACCAGTCAGGGCTTTATTTTTCACTCTGGGATTCCCCTAGAACCCAGTGAATCCACTAAGTTGCATGCCCCCATGAGTGGGAATGTGCATTTCCCCAGGGACAAATAGCTATAGCACATATTTTTGGTGCTGCTAGTTATCCCCAAGCATGCCCCAGCATGTGCACTCTGGTATGTGGCAGATTGTCTCAGGTGGGGTAGGGGAGGCTGGAGCCAGCACCTGGCCTGGCCTAAGCAGCCTTATCTGGGGTCCTGGGGACTTCCTGCGGCTGCAATGGCAGCGATCTGGGCACATGGAACCTGGCCAGAAGCTGAAGTGTGGTTCTGGCTGGCCAGACTCCAGTTTTTGGCAGCACATGCAATAGCTATGTGTGCTGCCCCACTTTTTTGTACATCCTGGGAGTTCCCAGTATCTAATTTTGCCACCACACTGCAAATATGCAGTGCAGAGAACCAATTCACGTGCACCACATCTATATTGTGGCACCTCAAAAGCCTTGGAGGTGCCACAAACCACGTGCTCCCACTTGTGGGGACATCCCCTCTAAGTCTAATACTGCAAAAGTCTGAGCACTTACATCTTCTGCTGAAGCCGGAAGGGAAGGAGAGCTCTGGATACCTTTCATGAGGGATACTGTTGAGTTTTGAGGGATAGAGCTGGTTAGAAATTTCATCAACAATATTTTTGTTGAAAAAGTAGGTTTTCAGTTCAACTTTTTTGTTATGTACAACATTTTTCCGCAGAAAATTGTGGGTTTTCACTGGAGAAAACCTGTAAAAAAAGAGCTTTATGAACAAAAATTGAAAACTCCTTTTATTAAAAATATTCAATGTTTGATCTTCTTTACAAAAATTGTAAGTTTGCCATAGAACTGAAACAGCTGTTTCAGGTGCTGGAGCATCTCAGACGAGGGAGTAGGACTCAGTGTGGCTGCATAGTCTGCATGTTATCTTCCTGGCTACAGGGTCTCCCCCTGCTCTTCCTCCCTCTCCTGCACACTCATAACACTGAAATGATTTAAAGTAGCACATCAATTAAAGAGGTACTGTTTTGCGGAGCTTCAGCTATATTTGGAACATTTTGAACTTTTGAATATCTGTCCCTTTAAAGCATTTCAAAAGCATTTAAAAAGTTTCTTTTGTTACTTTTGCTTCACACCCTTAGGAACGGGGTTTCTCTATACAGGTTATGCAGTAGTGGTGGCTTGAACTAGATGAAGATAGGAGAAAAAACAAGTACTTTGTACACAAGAAATGAGTTTAATATATTAACTATAATTTTAGCAATGTTTTGTTTTTAAAAGAATGTAGAATCGTTTTTACATCCTCCAGGTTGAAGGCAGAAACTAATTTGATGCTTGCAGGTTGGTTGTTGAATATAAAGAGTTTGTGGAAATTGTCACACACGTAGAAAATAACCTCTGTTTTGTCCCCATGTGAAATCTTCCCAATGTGTAGCACATAAGTAGAACAGTACAAATAACTGATTGTTTTGGTTTAGTGCCTGAATCAAAACAATCACTAAAAAATGTCAGATTGAAATCAGAAGGAATGAAAGTTTTTGTTTGACCTAAAACATTGTTTTTGTTTTAAAACTTTTTCAATAAAAATTAATTACATTTCAAACTATAATATAATTTTAATAAATCATTCAAAGTGCTTCATTTTGGAAGTTTTTTATTTTCAGGGGGCTTTTTATTTCTGAAACGATTTGTATAAATTAATATAAATTCACTAAATTATTTCAACAACTGAAAATTGCATTTTCAGTGGAAAAAATTGACTATTTAGGGGGATTTCCTAGGTAATGATAGTCTGTGAATTTAGAGGACTATAGTCAGTGGCCCAAGATGTCCCTTCCAACACACCATTCCTACATAATGCTGTGATTTTGGCTAGATAACATTAGCATTTTTTCAGAAAACTGATTCTAGCTGATTGTTAATAGTCACTCATTAAAGTAGAAAGTCACTGGGGCATGAAATTCACCTCTGAGAACAAAAGAAGCGACTGAGAATATACTCGGGGCAGGGGGTCAGACTTGATCTATTGAGGTCTCTTCCGACCCTAATATCTATGAATCTATGTATAAAACGAAGGTGTTTTCTTCTAAGTGGCCTATCATCAATCCCTGCTATGCTTGGCCATGGGAAGGTGCCGCTATTTTAACTGACTACAAGCAGGCCGCCAGTATGGGTTGTGTTGGATGCTGTAGGCACCTCCCCTCTGGGGAAACTGGCCCAGACATCCTGACTTTCAGCATGACATGTATTTTATCACTGTAGTATACCCTGCACAAGGGTGCCATTTGGGGCTCTGCCTCCCCTTATGCTCCTTCCACATGCCAACTGATTCGCCATAGCAGTACTTCAGGTCTGTTATACCAGGTTCCAGTTATACCAGCAGTTCCTGCACGCCCACAATGCAGAGTGAGCAGGAACTTATGTACTGGGGTTGCAGCTGCTCCTGCACCCACCTTCCTGCCACCTCCATCACCATTGCCACTGCCCCTAGAGGTACGTGGGTGATATCTTCAGACCTTATGGGGCTATCACCCTGGCTTCTTCTGCTGCCCCAAGGTCTTTTAGGGGGCTTTCTTCCTTGGTCCACTTCTCACTGCGGCTTCCTGCTCCCACACTAATACTTGAAAGAATGTTGGCAAAATGGTCCTCCAGAAATGCTTCAACTGCTTTTGAAGCAGAACAGCCTGAGCCTGGCACATTAAAAGGTGCCTTCTGCTCTGTGTCTATTAAGTGCAGATAATAGAGCACATTGACATTAGTACTGAAGAAACACTCTGAGTATAGTAGTATCTAGTCTCTAGAGTGGAGTCACAGGTCATTGCTCTTCCACTTGTTTAAATAAAGAACTTAGCCCACAAAATATAGGGAGTGAACCAAAGAGAAGGGTAAGCCTGCTGTGCAGTATTTGCCAGTGAACTCTGAAGCAAGTGTCTGGAATATCCTTTCAGTAGCTTCCAGTTCAAATCTTGCCAAGACTCCAGCATTAGGGAAAGTTAAGCAAAACCATTTGAATTACTTAAGATAACTTTTTATTTAAAAATGGGTTTTGTTTGGCTGGGTTGGGTTTTTTTTGGAACCATCTTTAAAAAAAATAGGTTTTTTTTACAAAGACAATGAAGCTGAAATTTCAAAAAGGTTCATTTTCAAAAAATGTTTTCAGTAAATGTTTTTCATGTATGGCAACAATTTTCAGTTTTCTAAAAGCAAATCTAGAAATGTTTACTAAAATCCAAACCAAATTTAAAAAAAAATAGAGAAAAACAAAACGTTAACTTAAAATGAAAAAAACCCCAAACAAAACAGTTTCAGTATTTCAAAGGAATCTTGTTGGAAATACTGAAAAATTTGAACCAAAATGAACACTTTCCAGAAAAGCTTCATTTTGGTCAAAATACTGTTTTTTATTTAAAAGTTTTTACTATCTGTAGCTGGTTTTAAAAGGACAAATCCTTACAATCTTATGCTATACATAGATGTTACATTTCATTCAGTAGAAAGTGCTTTGTCTTACACCTAAATGTGAGTTTACAGATGTACATGTCCACAGTCCTGGCTCAACTACCTCTGAAACATGTGGAATAAAATGCACCATCAGTTTCTTCCAAGACATAACAGAGTGTATCTGTGTGGTTACTGTAGGCCAAGTGTCAGGGTATCTGATCAATCAGGCCCGCCTGGCTTGGCCAAGCTTTTGAGCTATCCCCCCCCACTGCTTGTACACCCTCAGCAGGGATGTGCAGGCAGCGGATCCTGGCACAGAGTGTATGTTTAGTGGTATGTATACTGAACACCTTGCCTGTCCTGGTTTATAAAAGCCAGTCAAGGGAAACTGGGGTCACCACAGGAAGGCAGAGTGCCAGATGTTCTTAGATCTGCAATTATCCATTCTCTACTCAAGAAACCATCACTTGATGCTGACCACAGCTACCTGACATCCTGTCTTCAATTTCTCCTTTTGGGGGAAGAGCATAGAATGGATGGTCACCAGACAACTCTAGGTGCATCTAGAAACAATTAGATTCCTAGACCCTTGTCAGTTTGGCTTTTGCCCTGAATATAGGACAGAGACTGTATGCATAGCCTTGATAAATCTTTGCTTGAAGATTGACACAGGAAATTGTGCCCTGCTGATCTTACTAGATCTTCCAAAAGCCTTTGATACAGTTGACCATGAAGTTCTGATAAAGTGTTTACATGACCTGGTGGGTATTCAGTACCCTAGGAAGGGGTGAGCAGTATCACAGTGAAAGGACCAAGCAGCCACCCTTGATGCTCAAGTACACTCCTTGAATGACCCAACGTGCCTAAAAGATGGGTAATGTCCACTGGAGGACTCCACATTCAAATTCCAGCAACAGATGCACCTACCCCAAGAACTGAAAGACGCATACGGTGTCCTCAAAGCTGGTCCCAGTGAGCCGGTTCCTGCAGCTGTTGAAGGTGGCCATCTTAACCCGGCCAAGCAGACAGTAGTCTAGGCAGATGATATCCCCTTCAGCTGCCCAGGATAGAAAGAAAACAAAAAGGTAGCCTCTGAGAGGTACAAGTCCAGTGCCTTGAACAAAGCACCAATGGTAGAAAAAAGTGGCAGCAGCTGGGGGCACCCAAGGACGGCATGAAACAGATCCTCCTCTACCTCCCCCAGATAAAAGAGGCAGGCTATTGATGCAGCTAAATCCATATAGTGGATGAGTGTGCTGGTGGCCAGTATCCCAGGCAGCAACCACCACTGGAGGTCACGAGCCCTTTTGGCAGTGAGCAGCTTGTAAAGCATGTGCCACATGGGTTGGGCTGACATGAATGACAGTGCCACTAGGCTCTGCCATCACTGCCTCCTCCAGGAGGCAGATACTGCAGTGGATCAAGCACATGCCCAAACAGGCAGCCAAAGTCTTAGTTGACAGCCAGTCCAGCCAGGCCTAAGCAAAGCAGTCACAGAAGTGGGCATCGTGCAGCAAGCTAGTGGTAAAACACCAGTAGGGAGCCCAGGAATGCTCTCTACCATGGAAACTCAACTCATAAGAAATATGACTATTATCCGAAAGTTCAAAGGGGATGATACAGCTGCCATGCAAGAGTGGTAGGCAATGCTTAGCGATGTACAGGTGGTCGAGGTGTGCCATGGCAAGGTCACTGGTGGTCACCTTCAGTCAAGTGTACTGCCTCATGTCAGCATGAAAATAGTACCAGATGTCAATGAGGTCTGTTGCCTCCAGAGCAGTCTGCAACTACTGGGCTGAGGGCAGATGGGGCTCCAGCCCATTCCAGTCAACCCACTTGTTGATCCTGCAATTAAAGTCCCCACCAAGGAGGAAAAGGTCATCACCTTCAGCTGCATCCCACAAAAGGTCAGCCTGGGTCTCAAAAAAGGTGATCCACTGCCACCTGGCAGTCAGTGCATAGATATTAATTAAGCGGTGATGGCGTTGTGCCAAAGATATGGAAACCGTCAGCAGGTGGCCAGAGATAATCTCTTGGGCTACCACTGAGACAGGCATCAGTTGCAGCAACAGGAAGATTGCAACCTCTGTTCTGAAAGAGGTGCCATGACTCAGGAACATGCAGCCAGTCAGCCTGATTGGCTGCATCAATATTTTTCTGCAGGAAAGTGACATCCAGTTGTTTCTGATGCAGGAAATCAAAGAGAACCGTCTGCTTCACAGGATATCTGCAGCCATTGACATTGAAGGAACTAAAAGCCATAGCAGCCATGCATAAAGAGTGTAGAAAAAAGGGACAGGCAAAGCCAAATGAGCAGAGAGAAGCATCAGAGAGGAGCAAGCATGCAGGACAGAAAAAAAACAGGCCAACAGCTCACCAGCCAGAGCTTCCTGCAACAAGCACCTGACATCGCCCATGAGCTTGCTTAGGCAAAAGCTATAATGCTTTGTGTGGAGTGCAGCATTGCTGCTGTGGCCTTAGCCAGAAGCACAAATGTCTTAGGTTCCAGGAATCATTTATAAATATGCTGTGCAACTTTCTGGTGATGTTTGGTCTGGTCAAGAAACTCAACAAGATGTTCAACAAAGTAAACAACACAGGGAGGTTCCTCAGAACCAGGAACAGGTCCCACCACCTGGATGGAGACCCTCCCCATGGAAGGGGGCACCTTATCTGAAGTGGGGAGCACCGCCTCTTGAGGCAAGGCTTCCTTCAACTTGTACTCAGAGGCAGAATCAAAATCTGATCCCAAGGAGATGGTACTGGACATGTCATACATAGAGCGTTGCTGAGTCCTTGGGGGGGGAGGGGGAGTTGTGCCCCCTCACCAGGACTCTCAGTGTCAGGACCTGAGGGAGCAGCAGCCTCTGAGGGGTCCTGGGGGGAGAACATTACTCCATGCTTTCTTGGAGGGGCACTCTCCTGCGCCAGGCTCTCTCACTTGCGGTTCCCAGAGGGCCCAACCTCCATGTCAACATCATCAGGCTCAGGGAACTGAGAGGTGGAGGGAGGGACATCAGACCCCCCTGACACTTCCTCTACCCCTAGATCACCCCTGACCACTACAGGGTCTGGGGGGATGCCAAGGAGGCAGGTAGAGATGGGGATCCCACTCACTAACTTCAGCTGCCCCTGAAGTGGTGGGGAGGTTTTGAGCGGATGACAAGGCCTTCTTGAAAGACCTCTTCTGTGGCTGATATTTACTCTTCTTAGCAGGAGGAGCCAAACCTCCCCTGTGGGGAGAGAAAAAGGAGGGACAAGTCTACCTCCATGGAGCCAGCCAACTGCAAAGAAATGGGGAGTGGCTGGGAAGAAGGCCCACCTCCACCACCTGATGGGGATCCCACAGCAGAGGCAGATGAGCCACCATCAGGCACAGGTGCAGCCACAGGTAGCTCTATCATAGTCAGCTTCTTCTTAAGGCACTGGGCTGCCAGATGGGACCTGCTGCCACAGCAAAAGCACAAGGTGTCTCCAGTAGAGAGGCAGACCTCATAACACTGCTCATCAATCAAGAAGAACATGGAGCGGGGCAAACCCCAGCCCTCCCTGTCAAGAGGCATGGACATCTGCCGTTTAAAGGACAGGACTTGCTGGAGCTCAGAAACCTTGCTGCCAAGTAGCAATCTATGGACTGTGCCCATTACCAAGCCATAAGGGCTCAGGTGGTTGGTGAGCTTATTGTCTGAGAGAAATGGGGTGACATTTGAGGCCACCAATTGAATGACTTGTGTGTCTAAGGGCACTTATGTAAAAAACACCCCTGACAAACAACAGGTACCACAACATCATGCCCCAAAGCAGGGGAGCTGAGGAAAATGATGGGGACTGAACTCACCTGAACAAGCACAACTTCCCAGAGCCCAGAGGAAACACACCAGTCAGCAGCTATTAAGGAAAGAAGGAAGGACTTTGACTTTTAGCTTCTTTATTCAGGGGTTCAGGGTACAAAAAATTGGCCCCTCCAGGGTCCAGGTCCAATATACAAAGCAAAGACAAACAAATTAACATCAAACCAAGAGCACCATGCCATTACATTCATAACATCACACCCTGACAGACACCTTCACAGTATTATGTGTTGTGCTTAACATGCCATTATGTGGTCGGGACACCAGCTACAGTTGTGCAGGCCAAAGCCCTCTATGAACAAATGATTCCTACCCTGCTCTGTCCAATCATACACATGACAACACCTTCAACTTCCACCATGAAGAAAAAAACAAAAAGCAGCCTGGTAAGTGTCCAGGGTGTGGCATGAGTTAGGAGTCACAGTCTGTCATCAAGCCTGCCCAGTCACTCAGACAGGGTGCAGCAGATCTTGAGGATGGGCATCTTGGCCTGACCCAGTAGAAAGTTGGCCAAGCAGACAGCGCCCCACTCAGCCACCCAGTACAGGTAGGAGCACACATAGGTGGTCTCCAAGAGGCTCCTGCCCAGTGCCCACAGCAGCAGCTCAAGGGTGACAAAAAGCAGCCGCAGGCAGGGACAGTTGAGGAAGGCATGAAATATGTTCTCCTCCATGCCCCTGGGGCAGAAGGAACAGGCCGTTGAGGTGGCTGGGTCAAAGTGGGATTCAAACGTGCTGGTGGCTAGGAAGCCATGCAGCAACCACCACTGCATGTCACCAGTCTTCTTGGTGGTTGGGGGCTTATACAATGTGTGGCAAGCCAGGTGGACCAGTGGGGAATCTGGTGGCCCCAGGTGCCATATAGCCATGGTGCATTGGGGCAAGCCACCAGCACCTGGGCATGGCAGACATGAACCACCCAGGTATACAGGCTTCTATTCGACAGAGAAGTAAAGGGACAATCCATGTCACTGTCAGGAGGCATGGGGAATGTCAGCAGGCATGGCCCTCTGGCCAGCTTGCCGGCAATGGCCAGGGTGACTGGCAGAGCAATCAAAGCCTCACTTGGGGTATCCATGGTGTGGGGGACCTGGCATCCCCAGAGATGGTCACCCAGGGTGGCTGCTGCCTTCGGTGGGAGGGCAGCCTAGATATCACGCAGGAGACATCCCACACTGTGGACAGAGCAAATGCCTATCTGGATGGTCAGGGCCCCTGGCAAGAACCAGGCCAACCAAGTGGGGTCAAGAAGATGGCTCAGGCAGAAGACATGCACCTGGATGAGGGTGGCTGTGAGGCTGGCAGAAGCCAGGCTCAGCAGGGGGCACCTCAGCGCTGGGTTTTGCACCAGGGACTCCCTCAGCAGTTGTGGGAACTGCAGGTGCTAAGGCTAGGACTGAAGGTGGAAGGTGGCCTGCCAGGCTTGTACCATGCGGTAGAAGGCCAGAAGCACCACCCAGTTCAGAAGCATGAGGTCCAGAAGGAAAAGCTCCCAGTTGAAGCCAAGGGCCCCTACTCTCTGCAGGAACCAGCACACCAGTTGTTGCCAGGGCAGGCTCTCTTCACTGTAGAGGAGTTGCTGAAGGGTTTGCAGGTGGAATGCAGTCACCTTGCTTGCCAGGTCAATCAGGCTCTGGCTTTCCTTGGCAACAGGCAGGTAAAGGACAGCTAATGGGAGCCTGTGGTGCCCATTCCAGAAAACATCTACCAGGAGGTGCTGGAGTAGGTCCTGTGGCGGGTTAAGTATGGCACACCGGTGCCACAGGGTCGCCACCAGCAGATTGTTTGCAATGGTAGGAGAGGCTGGGTAGGTGTCAGTGCCACTGTTGCAGGCGAGCCTCCACCCTCTGCTCAAGGCCATCCCAGTTGCATGCCATGATGGTCGGTGGCCCCAAGAACATGCCCAGGTCCTTGAGGCCCTCACGGCACCAGGTGAGGCCCCCTGGCAAATTCAGGAGGTTGTGCCGATCCACACGCCAAGCAGCAGGGTACCACTCTTGGCCCAGTTGATATGGGTTGAGGAGGTGTATTCATAGGCTCGCTGGCAGAGTGTCAGGGCCCACATGTCTTCCTGCATGTTAAGGAAGATGGTCATGTTGTCTACATATGCAAACAGCTGGAGTGGAAGAGCTCCCAGCCCCACTGTGTGCGGCCTGTGCCCTAGAAGTGGATGTCTCATTCATCAGCGCCACTGCAGTCACCGATGTGCTGGCTGGTTTCCCCCATGGGCACTGAGCTGCCAGGTGGGAAGAGCTACCACAATGGAAACACATGGTCTTCCCAAGGAAAAATAAATCACAAACCTCCTCACATTGAGTATGAGGTTCAAGGAGCAAGGCAGAGACCGAGGGCCCTCCCTGAGGAACATTAAAACCTGCCTTTGAAAAGACAGAACATGCTTCAGATTTGGGTCCTTGCTTCCAATTGTCAGTCAGTGAAAAGGACTCATAGGAACCTCATAGAGCTTGAGTCCCTTGGCCAGCTCCCAGTCAGACACATGTGGAGGCATGTTGCCAATCACCACCTTTACTGCCTAGGTGTCTAGGGGTGTGACAAGATAGTGTATGCCCAAGATGTCCAGATCCTCTGCACACAACCTGTTTACCCAGGGTCAAAGCACTCAGGTCAATCACTGGGACCGTGTTAACATGACCTGCATAACATACATTACACTCTCTCACAAGATCAGCCAGGGCACCTACACAGACCTCAACCCTGACATAGGGAGAGGTATGAACCTTTAAGCCATGGTTAAGGGGGAAGTTTTGAAAGGCATTCCCATGCCAGCCACTGGGTGTAGGAGTGGCCATTCCTGCTAGGACAGGGTTAATCCCAATAGCTAAAACTAAGGGAACAAAAAAAAATTGAGTATATTAACTACAGAGATAAGTGTCTGGGAATGCGGCCATAAAGTGCTCAAGGTGGGGAGAGGAGGAGTGAAAAAGAGTCAGGGGAAGGGCTTATGGATGCTAGTAATAAAACAGATATCGAGAAAAGGAAGAAAAGGGGGAGGGGTGTTCTAACTCCCATTGTTCTAACTTTAAAGATGTTTTTCCTAAGATTTATTCTAAATCTACTCTGCTGCAATTTAAAGCCACTGCTTCTTGCCCTGCCCTTTGCAGAAAGGGAGAATAACCTTCTTCTTTATAGCAGCCTTTCAGATATTTCAAAAGTGTTATCATGTCCTGCCTTATTCTCCTTTTGCCTAGGTTAAACATGGCTAGTTCTTTCTATCTTTCCTCTGGTCCCCTGGCTCTGGACCTTCTGAAACTTTTCTGCATCCTTCTTAAACTGTGGAGCCTAAAACTGCATGCAGGACTCTGGATGAGGCCTAACCGCTGCTGAGTAGACTAGAATGTTTGACACCCTTAAGTCTAAGTCATGGGGAGAATGCAGGGCCCCAGCTCTTCCTCTTCTTGTGCTTGAGAGTGTATGTGGGAATACACATGTGTATGTTTTCTTCACCCTATCCTACTTTTGTGTCCTCTCCTTTTTTCTTCCCTTGCAGCATCTCCTGCCCTTGAACCATGTAGCTTAGTGATCCAACTCAAGACCATTTGAGACTCAACAATACCTGAGGCTTTACATTCTCATTTAAGTACTTGTTCCTGAACTTGAGCTCCAATTCTTCAAAGTTATTTCACTGTTTTTCTTCTTCATTTTTAAGAAAATGTGAGAGTCCATTATTCTTCTGAAGCATTATGCGTTCCCACTACCTATTTCTCCGAAGGATAAGACATCTGTGATGTTCTTCTATTATCCTCTCCTTTTGTTGAACTCCATCTTGCTAAAGATCTAATTAAGCTGTAAGCTATTTCTAGTTGACAGAAGTACAGTAGACCTATTACTCCAGTTCTATTCTGCTGGATTTAATTAAAGACTAGAATTTTTTTCCGGTGTGTCTGATTGCATCTGGAAGTTTGTATTTTGAAAATATTTCATTTAGCAGAGAGCAGGAATTCCTGGCTTATCCGCTACTTCAAGGTCATGGGTTTAATTAAGCTTGTCAGATTTTGTCATTGACATTTAAACAGTATTGTCTCCCTCTCTCTACAGAGATATTAGCTAACTTTAATGCGGTTCATAAATGTCTGTACTTTTTGATAATTTATCACAAACAGATTCATTTATCTTTGACAAGGTGTTTCCATAATTTCTAGAGATACTTCACTAACATTCATGACTTTTTATCTTTTTGTGACAATTTTACTATTGAAATTCAAAGTTTGTACTTAAATCTCAAAAAATGTCAACCATCCTTTGAGTTAGTTGGGAAAAAGGGCTAAAAACTAATTGCAAATATGTCATTAGCTTTTTTTGACTTTGTCTATTTGAATTGAACATTTTGGTTAAACACACTTTTGAAACTGGGAACAGTTCTCATTTCCACCTTGTTAGCCATTATCCATCAGATCAAACAACTTGATGAAAGTGATACCTCTGTCCAGTAAACAATGTATTCCTCTCTCCAGTAGACACATCCTGCCTCTTTTATTATATATAAAGAATAGGTTCAAAACATTTTGCTACTATCAACAGATCTCACTGACAGGAAAAATCTACTTTGGGACAGATCTTCCTCTTAGTGGAATCAGTGGCAAAATGACCTTTCACTTTGCTCACGGGAGCACTGAAAATGTATTTCAGAAATAGTAATAATTCCCAGATCATCCCAGCTAAAACATCAAGGTGCTGTTTCTTCTTTTTTTAGTGATTTTTTTGTTCCTTTTCTCTTCTGTTGTTTTACTGTGCCTCGGCCTCTGCCAGACGGCAGGGCATTGAGACAGGCAGCAAAAATAGAAGACAAACTGACTAAGTTAAAAAGGAAAATTTTAAAAGTTATTACTAAGACTGAGTAAGAACCCCGAGAACAAGAGCAGACCAGAGACATCTGCCCAGACAAGCTTTGTTTCTTTGCATTGTATTATTATTACAACCCTAAAAGTTTAACCATCAAGACGGATCGAATATGTGGCTTACCTGAGACTGAAGAAGAATTCCAGTAGTCCTTGGTGATTCTGTTCCATCGAGACAGCTGTCAAGATGAGTGCAAGCCTAAAATAGAAAGAAAAAAGTCACCAGTTAAGACTGATGCAGACAAATGGCAACATAATTTCTGGGTGGCGCTAGACTGAGGTGTAGGGAAGGTTGGAGCCCCAGAAATATCCTGTTTCAAGATAATAGAGTCCAGTGGTGGAGATAACTGTCATCTCCTGCTCGAGATCAGACTTAAACATCAAGACGACATGGCAGGTGACAGCTGGGCCCACCACTACAACCTACAGGCAAGTGTGTGCGATACGTACAATAAGGATCGGAGAAGTATTCTGTCTTGATACCTGTAAGTTTAGCTGAATCTAGACCCTACATTCATTGCTACAGTGATGTAGCAGCTGAAAATAATTGTGTGCTGCCAGCACAGTGCAGTATGGGTTGTTACTGCGCCATCATTTAGTACTTCCAAAAGGAAGTAGTAAATGACAGCACAGTAACCATGGCACTGCAGAGGAGCTTGTAAACATTCCTGGGGTGACACCCACAGACCAATCTCACTCTGAACCTGATCCCGCCTGTGTACTGACCCTACACCATTCATCTAACTTACGTGGCTGAAAAGTCTGGCACCACTGGTCTTGTGTCCAAGCTAGCAAACTGTTTTGCTGCCATATTTGTAACTGGATAAAGATAAGTCATATTAATGACTGAAAAAAAAAAGGCTATCCTTATAACTTGGGATATGTCTAACATGTATTTTATCCAGGAGCTGAGAGACATTGAAATTTTAAATTTACATTTGTATTATGTTTTGAAAAACCAAAGCTGTAGCATAGAAAAAGGCTGCAGAGGCCTGAATAACAAGGCATCATTCAGTGTCATGCAACTGCATGGTTTTCCAAATAGCTCCACAATGATGTGTGAATGTAAAACTCCTGACTGGGGTATTTCTTAGTTGAATGGTAATATTTTAAAAGTCAAGCTTTACAGAATGGCAAAGAGTAACAGCCTAGAGTAGGGAAGGAATGAAAAGGAAACAGGCTTTATAACTTCACTTCAGCTTCTCACCAGAGATACCAGTAATTACTGAAGCTGAATTTAGCTGAGTAAAGATCAGGAGTGGGATGAAAAGGGAGCTAGGAGCTTTCCAGCAGCTGTTTACAGAAGGGAAGACCAAAGCAAGTGATCAGCACATCTTTTGCTGGGAGACTTAGAATAGCATATTCAGCTGTTTAAATGGGTGGGGAGAAGGCACATGCTCCCTCACTGGAGCTGTGGCCTCTGAGCAGAGGACTGCAGAAGCCATGAGTGCACATTCTGCCTAGTATACTGCTTCTGTCCACCTGCAAAAGGGATGCAAGGCAATTTTCCTTGCAGCATCTCTCAGAGGCAGGAGAATGGGAGATGGATTTGTAGTGTGACAGCTGTCTAAGCCTTTCCAGACTCAGGTCAGGCCATGGAAGGATTTGATGTTTTAGTTGGCAGAGCCAGTCTTGGAATTTTTTTTACTGGTGTTGCAATTCAGTTGTGTCCCCACCTAAACTATAATATAACTGAATGCTGGTCACCTGGAGCATTTCACTGCACACGTATGGGTGCATCCACAATGTAAACAACCCACAAGAGACAGCATCAAAAGACAAAAACTCCAGCTTGCATCCCATACTCCAAGCCCTGCTGCAGAAATGCCCCTGGGCACCTGCCCCTTCAAGTCCCAGAGAAAATGGCACCCTTTTTTTCTCAAGATGATTTTCAGTAAGAGAAGACTTAAATATGCATGTTATATCTTTGACTGTTGTAGATAAGTACACCCCTCTGGGTGAAGGTTTTGCTCCATAAAAATGCTATTACATTGGTGGGAATGTGTCCTTAGAAGTAGAGCTGGTTGGGAATTTTCCAGTTAAATAGCTTTTCATTGGAAAATACTAATTTGTTGACACTGAAACTTGAGCTGCCAGTTTTAATTAAAATTTCATCAGGAAAGGTTTCTCTCAGATATATTTCTTGCTAAGCAAATGAGGGTGAAGAGACTGTGGAATATTTGATGATCAATGTACTTCCATACCTCAGATAAGCCCTGACTCAAGTCTCAGGTCTGAACAAAGCCAGACAGACAGACTGATCTGTCCCATTACATGTGAAGGTAATTGAGTTATCATCTATCCCAAGGTCTCTGTCTCTGTTTCATCCCTTTATGGAACGGGACATTTTTGTTAAATCAATTCAAATTTTAAATCACTTTTGTTCCACACCAGCTTTACTAGGTGGGCCTATTCAACCTGAACTGCATTTTCAACCTCTCTGCATGCCTCAGTTCCTCCTCTGACAATAAAATGAGGAAGCATACAATTTCTCACAGTTTTAATGTCTTATCTCTTTAGTGTAAACTCCTGTGGGCTATGGCTGTCTTTCTGTTTGACAGACTTTCAACCTTTACATATGAGGTATTTTATTGATGGTCTACAGTACTTCTATAAAGTGCTCACCATAATTAGTAAGGGCAGAACAGTATAACTCCATGAATCTTTACAGCCCCTAGCACAGTGTGCCTGGTCATAGTTGTGGCTCCTAGGCATTACTGTAATATTCTATAATTAGGACAATGTGGTAATCAGAAATAGATCTACCCTGGCATCAGCATGCTCAGTTGCAGCACTGAGGCAATAAGCCAGGGGCAGTCAAAATACTGCCAACAGGCCAGATCCAGCCCACCAGGCTATTTTATCTGGCCATGGGGCCCCTAAAAATTTTTAGAAAATTAATATTGATCTGTTCCTGACTGCCTGTCAAAGATGACAGCACCCAGGGGCAGTCAGACCCAGGGGCAGTCAGTGGCAGAACTAAACAGCTGCAGCAGCAAGTCCTGACCAGCCCTGACACACCCCTCCACCCCAAGCCCCAGCCAGAAGCCTCTGCTTAGCAGGAACTTTTGGAGGCTTCTGGCCTGGGGCTGTTCCTACCTCCTTGCACCGAGGGAAATATGGATAAGGAGGTGGGGGAGGGCGCAGGGGAGGACCACGGATGCTCACTCCAGTCCTCGGGGCTGACCCGTCTGGCTCCTGTGGTCCTGGTGCTGCAGCTGGGAACCACCTGGTGCTGGATGGGCCAGCCAGTGGGCGAGGCTGGGGGCGGGGAGTGAGGAAATGGCAGCAGCAGATAGAGGGAAGGGGCAGCAAGCAGGCAAGTGAAATGACAGCCTGGTAGGAGTTCAGGTCTTGCACCGGTGTGCCAGAGCCAGCACCAGTGAAGCCCAGAGCAAGGCCATAGTAGAATGGGGTCAGGATGCCAGGAGCTCTATGGAGCCAGGCTGCAGTGCTGAAGCAGGGAGAGGAGGGAGCCAGCCTGGCTTCACAGAGCCCCTGACAGCCTAGACCTTGTGTTCCTGCCGCTCCACTCTGGGCACCATGAGCGCTGGCCCCAGTGTCCCAGGGCAGGCCCCATGCTCCTGCCTAGTTATCAATGCAATCTGCATGCCCACTTGCTGCCCCTTCCCCCCACCTGCCTCAGCCATTTTCCCCTCCCTCACACCCATGGCACTCTGGCATCATGTGGTTCCCAGCTGTAGCACTGCAACTGCAAGATCAGCTTGGATGCAGTGCTGAAGGGGCCAGCTTCCAGGGTGGCGGGGACAGGGAAGTGGCAGGAGAAGGGCAGCAGTGGCATACAGGCAGAAGTGGCAGTGAGTAGGAGCATGGGGCCTGCGCCGTTGCCCCAGGATGAAGAGCAGCAGGAGTGCAGATCCTGGGATGCAGGAAACCGGATGGGGGCTCTGCTTGCTGTGGGGGTGGGGAGAGCAGGCTGTGGGCAAACACTTCCCCTCCACACAAGCCACAACCCTCCCCAGCACTCTCCCCCTACACACTCAGTCCCCACAAAACCCATTCCCACTCACACCACCCACACCTATCCCCCCCACAAATCACACACATGTACACACACACACCCTTCTCCACCCCCACAAACTTATATCCACCCTCCCCCACAACAATATAAAACAGTAAGACTTAATTTTAAGCGATTATACTATCATCTCTATGTATACTACACAAACACATGTAAATCAGGACAATTTTTAAAAAATGAATTTAATGAATGTTGTAGTACATGTTTTATTTTTAGAATATAACTTGGTATATTTCTGGTTCAGAGATGGCAAACCCCTTGCTGAAAGGAGTACTTCTGGGGGCAAAGGAAGGGACTTCTGGTTGCAAAGGTCAGGGGTTAGTGGAACTTCTGGTCCCAAGATGGCAACTAGGGGTGGGGCACCTGTAAAGGGGTGGGGCTACCCATGCAGCCCTCAATGGCTTGCCAAAACTCCGTAAGTGACCCTCTGCCCAAAATATTTGTCCGCCCCTGCAATAAGCCCTACCTATCTGCTCCAGCTACACACCCATCCACCTTGGAAATGAGGCGGTGAGCCTCACTGTGCAGTGACCAACCCTGGTTTCCAGCATGTCTAAGAACACACTACTAATAAACATCCTCACCACGTAATTTCTGGCACGGTTGTGTGTGGCAGAAATAGGTGGACAACCCTTATTGCCCTGGCAGCAAGACTGAGCACCCAGTACCTGCATGGTAAGAGATGCCTTAACTAAGGGGGGAACAAGACAGATGGAAGGAAACTTCTAAGTGTGTAATAGGGCCCTTACCCCATTTCTAAGTCGGAGAGGGCCATGGAGCAACAGGCTGGCTCCAGGACCCTATAAGAACTTCGAGGAGTTAAGGGACCCTGAGAAAGACAGCTGTTGCCCCCCAGGTTCTGCAAAGCGCAATCCGATCCTGAATCACAGAAGCTGCTGGATCCCTGGCCATGCCTGATAAGCCTGATAGAGAAGTGACTGGTCAGGTGACTCAAGGCCAAGGGAGTTAGGGGAGGCATGGCTAAGGATATTATAAAGCCGGGACACCTGCTGAAGCCTTGTTTTTCTTTGACCTGTCATGGGAAAGATGTTCCAGACTGCAGGGGTTTAAGCAGTGCCATGCAGTTAGTCCTGAATTACATCATTTATGTTATATGTTTATCCTTTATTGCTGTGTGAGACCAGAGGACCAAAAATAGCTGTGAGGGGACATTTAGAAGCTGTGGAGAGTGCCTGGGGAGGTGCTGCCACTATGTGGGGAGTGGCAACAAGTGCAGGTGTGCAAACTGGGTATCAGGGTCTAAGGCCCAAAGGACTGAGTAGACAGTCCCAGAACCCAGGACGGAAGTGAAGCCTGTAGGGTCAACAAAGTCTGAATCCCACCCAAAAGATGACTGGTAGCCTGGTGATCAAGGTGGAGCAGGCACCTAAGGCCTAACTCTGCTTTATGAAGGCGGGCTCCTAAGATACAAATAATTACAACATCAAAGATGTGGCAGGCGAGGAACCTAGGCCAGTTTAGGAACTTGAAGTGGGGGTTCTGCCCTCATGCGAGTGCTACAGGGTGCCATGGCCCCATTGGCAATTGCTGGAGAGTCACAAATTATAAAAGAAAAAAACCATTGACCTGCTCTGCTTCATAGCAAACACCAATTCCCCTATTCAGGGATGTCCTAATAATAGTGCCACCTAAGGCAGGTAGGGGTGTGTGTCAGAAGGACAGGGCGAATGCTCAACCTTCCCTCCCATAGTATGTCTCCATAAAGGGCTGCATGAAGTAGCAGCACAGGCAATGCATGTAATGGAGCACAGGCATTCTGGACATCACAGTTTTGTAGAGCAGCTGTGCAGTTTGTTGCTGCTGTGGGAGAACCAACCCCCATTTTTGCCACCAAAATCAACATTTGTGCTCTCTTGACATGGGCTTCAGCAGCACATAATAGGGGTGAAAGTTTCTACTGGCAGCAACTACTTCCACTGACACTCTAGAGAACCACAGTTCCCAGAGCATGCCACTTTCCATGACATGCTCTGCCTGACCGCTGCTGCCTCATGCTGAAGCCAGGAGGAGGGCAGGAAGAGCGAAAGTGGATCACTCCAGGCACATTCATTGCACATTACACCCTTGAATGCAACCCTCTGCAAATGGTGTGCTGCAATAGAAAAGGGTCAGTGGGGTCCTGTGAAGAGTAAACTGCCCACAAATCCTCTCAAAAATATAATTATTAAAAACAAATCAGTAGCTACATGGCAGCAAAATAATTGGCATCGTGTTCTGGAACGTTCTCTGATACCAGGCTGCTCTAAGCTGCTGTGTTTCTGGTGTCCATTTAGCATAGCAAGCTTTTGCTTGCTGCCATTGCAACCTTGATTGGCGCTGGACTAGCATGCCCTATCCTACAGTGACTCATTATGGTGCATGACAGCCAAGGCCTCCTTACCTTTAGGAGTCCTTGGCTATCAACCCCTCAAGAAGACTGTGTGGTATGAAAACATAACAATGCATGACACATTCATAACCACTGCAGTGGCGTCAAGAAGCATTTTTGAATGTCTGTTCTCAAGTGTTACACATTTCATTGGGCAAAAGAGGTTCCGTGTATGTTGGGGAAAGCAAAGGGATCTAGCCTGCACTTGAATACTTGCAGTGATAGATATTCCACAGCCTCTGTAAGACAAGCTGTTCCACTGCTTAACTGTCTTCATATTTAAGAAGTTCTTCCTAATTTCCAACCTAAATTTTATTATGTGTGCATTCTCATTCCTTCAGAAAGCCCATGGATTATATGAGATTTAGGAAACCCAGAGTATATGTTGTTCTTTGTGTTATAATTAAAATCCTTGAAAAATAAGCCATTATTTTCATAGGAAGAACACTTCTAAGTCTCATCCAAAGTCAGGGTCCTCAAGTGTGGGATGCTGTAAAAAACACATAAAAAACAATCCCTACCCTGACAACCTTAAACCATCAATAGATAAAGGAGACAGAAATGACTGTGTCTGCATTAAATAACTAATGATTAGTTGTCACATTCTTTATAAATCAAAGGAAAGGTAGTAGGATAAGTTGGAGTAGGATAGGGGCAGGCAATTATTTTGGGTGGAGGGCTGCTTACCCTTTTGTAAGCCCCACCCCTTGACAAGTGCCCTTCCCCATGGTCACCATCTTGGCACTGGAAGTCCCACTCCCTAACCCCTGACCTTTGCCACCAGAAGTCCCTTCCATTGCCTCTAGAAATACTCCTTTCAGCAAGGGGTTTTGCCATCTCTGAAACGAAAAATACCAAATTATATTCTAAAAATCAAATGTGTACTACAACCTTCATTAATTTCATTTAAAAAAAAAAAAAGTATGACCAGATTTATGCGCATTTGTGTAGTGTACATAGAGGTGATAGTATAATAGCTTAAAATGAAGTCTTACTTCAAATGAAGTCTTATAGGTTGAGAAGGGTTGATTTATGAGAGGGTAGGTAGTTGTGGAGGGGTGGCAGGTATGGCTTTTGTGGTGGCTGAGACTGTTTGGGAGGAGAATGGCTGGGGAGGTTTGTGGCTTGTGTGGAGGGGAAGGGTTTGCCCACAGCCTGCCCCACCCCAGCCCCCACAGCAGACAGAGCCCCCACCAATGCTCCTGCAAGCCCGGACTCTGTGTTCCTGCTGCTCTTGGCCCTGGGGGCACCAATGTAGGCCCCATGCTCCCATTCACTGCCACTTGCCTTCTGTCTGCCACTGCTGCCCTTCTGCTGCTTCCCAGTCCTACTCACTGTCCCCCTACCCCCACTGGTTGCTCTGGCACTGCATCCCACCTGCTCCTGCAGTCCCAGTGCTGCAGCTGGGAACCATGTGATCCTGGAGTGCCATGGATGCTGGGGGAAGAGAAAATGGGTGAGGCGGGCAGGGGGAAGTGGCAGCATGCAGATGCATGGAGTGCAGTGACAGCTGGGCTGGAGCATGGGGCCCACCCTGGTGCACTGGGGCTAGGTTGGCAGGGCCCAGAGCTAAGCAGTAGAAGCATAGGGTCTGGGCTGCTAGGGGCTCTCTGGAGCCAGACTGGCTCCCTCCTCTCCTTGCTTGAGCAGCACAGACCAGCTCCACAGAGCGCATGGCAGCCTGACCCTGCACTCCTGCCACACACTCTGGGCCCCTGTGGCACTGACCCTGGTACACCAGCATGGGCCGTGTGCTTCTGTCTGGCTGTCACTGCATTTGCCCATTCACTGGTCCTTCCTCCCACCTGCCACTGCTATTTTCCTAGTCTCGCCTTGCCCTAGGCCAACCAGCACCTCTGGCACCACATGGTTCCCAGCTGTAGCACCAGGACCACAGGAGATGCCTTTGCTCACCCTGAGGACTGGGACACTCACCCGTGGTCCTCCCCTGCCCCCTGTCCCTCTCCTTCTGTCTGTTTTTCCCTCAGTGCAGGGAGGCAGGAACAGCCCCATGCCAGAAGCCTGCAGAAACCCCTGCTAGGCAGAAGCTTCCAGCTGGGGCTCAGGATGGAGGGGCAGGGGGGGGAGGCAGGTGAAGGCAGGGCCAGGCAGGACTTGCTGCTGTGGCTGTTTAGTTCTGCCACTGACTCCCCCTGGGTCCTACTGCCCTGGGTCCTGTCATCTTTGACAGGCAGCCAGGAGCAGATAAATATTAATTTTCTAAATTTTGTAGGTGCCCCACAGGCCAAATAAAATGCTGTGGTGGACCACAAATTACAGATACATGTACTATAATTCCACCATTTTTCTGACTTGACTGGAATTCTAAAGCAGAAAGTCAACATAACTGAAAAATTAAGGCATCTGTACATTTGCTCCAGGGTGAAGGTGGGGCGCTTTAATTAGAGCAGCTCCGAGAGCCGCTCTAAATTAAGAACCCACAGCATCATGTGTATTTAGCATCCCACAATTCAGAATAGCAGCTGGGCCACTTGAACCGAAGCACATTCCCAAAATGAACTAAGAGCTATTAGCTGAGAATTGTTAATCACCTCGTACTTTTTATTTGATTCCCCACACCCCAACACTCTCTTTAAATTAAGTAAACTATATTTAAAAAAATAATTTCCCTTTTTTTGCTTATTATCTTGATGAATGCAGAGGGCAAGGAAGGGATTTTTTTTCTAGTAGGGAGGCATCAGCTTCCCTAAGTATTATCTGAGCCCAGTGGAGCCATGCATATTGTACTGCTATATTTATATACATGTCTCTTTTTGCTAAAGACACTAAAAACCTTATAAGCTTAAATACTACAGTAATATTTGTGCTTTATCCATGACTAGCCCTCCCACAGCCCTGCAGCTGCCTCTCCTCAACCCCCACCCTCTACCTCACAGCCGTCTCTGGCAGACAGTGGGTCAGGGATCATACACCTATCCAGCTGCTACATGGAGAAATTCTTGGTCTTCACTCCCAAGTCTGGGAATTAGTGGTCCAGGTTTAACCCCATGCCCCTTCCCTCCAAGTTTCCATGTGGGGTGCTGCCCCTGCAGCATTCCCCAGTCCTCTGCTACCTTCTGTTCCTGATCCAAGATGAATTAACCACCTGTCCAGGTTAATTCATTCCTTTCCTAACCCCTCCCCAAACCTCCTCCAAAAGTTTTCTTGTGTGCATCCATGGGAAGAGGAACCAATTTCTGAAATGGTCAATGTTCAGCAGGTTGTACTGAATACAGCAAAAGTTTGGCAACTAAGAAATTATAAACTGAGGCAAGTCTTCCTTACATGGCATTCCCTTACAAGGTGTCCAGCCAGCCAGGGTTGTGGACAACCCTGACTGCCATGCTGGACCACAGAAATCTGAGGCAGATGGTCCCTCACCCAATGTCAGGGTGCAGGCACTCAAGATTCCAGCCTCACAAAGCCCTGTGACCCTACTCATCTGGGGAGCACCTCCAGTCCCCATAGGCCAAGAGGTAGTCAACCAGAACTTCCTGACCTGGACTCCCTACCTATTTGCTAGACCAAGGCATGCAGTCTTTGGTAGGGGAGCACTCTGGCCAACTTCTACACACTGCACACTCAATGTGCCATGCTTGGTTTGCGTACCACACCTCCTCCACCCAGGCCTCATGAAAGATCTTCCCTTTGGTTTCACAGATGTTGTGGAGGATGCAGGCAGTGGTGATGAGGAGTAGCAGGTATCATAGTATCATAGTTCTTAGGGTGGGAAGAGACCTACACAGATCATCAGGTCCAACCCCTGCCCTGGGCAGAAATTTGGCTGGAGTGATATGATCCTGGCACCCATATCTGTCCAGCCTCCTCTGGAAGACACCCAAGGTAGGAGAGAGTACTACCTCACTTGGGAGTCCAGAGCCTGGCAACCCTAACTGTAAAGTAATGTCTCCTAATGTTCAGCTTGAACCTTCTCTTTAACAATTTGTGGCCATTATTCCTAGTAACCTCGGGTGGTGCTCAGGGGAAGAGAGCCACCCCCAATTCCTACTGGTCCCCCTTGGTGAGTTTGTAAATGGCCACCAGATTCCCTCAGACTTCTTTTGTGGAGGCCAAATAGGTTCAGGCCCCTTAGCTTCTCTTTGTAGAGCCTGCCCCACTGCCCCTTGACTATGTGAGTGGCCCTCCTCTGGACCCTCCCAATGCTAACCACATCACTCTTGAAGTGCAGTGCCCAGAATTGGATGCAGTACTCCAACTGTGACCTGACTAAGGCTGCATAGAGGGGAAATATCACCTCCCTAGACCTGCTTGTGATGAATCTGTAGATCCATGTTCATAGATTGTAGAGTTGGAAGGGACCACAATAGATCATCATGTCCAGCCCCCTGCCCCTGGCAGGAAAAAGGACCAAGGTCAGATGACCCAAGCCAGGTGACTATCTAACCTCCTCTTGAAGACCTCCAAGCTAGGTGATAGCACCACCTCTCTTGGAAGCCCATTCCAGATCCTGGCCACCCTTACTGTGAAAAATCTCTTCCTAATATTTAACCTAAATCCACTCTCAACTAGTTTACATCCATTATTCCTAGTCACTCTCTGGGGCGCCTTAGTAAACAGCACTTCCTCTACTCCCCATTGACATCCCCTAATAAATTTATAGGTGACCACAAGATCTCCCCTCAGCTGTCTCCTGTGAAGGCTGAAGAGATTCAGCTCTCTCAACCTCCCACTGTAGGGTCTATCACAAAGGCCACTAATCATGCGAGTGGCCCTCCTCTGGACTCTCTCAAGATTCCCAGCATCCCTCTTGAAGTGCAGTATCCAAAACTGGACATGGTACTCCAACTGCAGCCTGACCAGTGCCACATAGAGGGGGAGCATCACCTCCTTTGTTCTATTAGTCATACACCTGCTAATGCATGACAAGGTGTGATTGGCCTTGTTGATGGCCTCATTACACTGCCGGCTCACATTCATCTTGCAGTCAATTATGACTCCAAGATCCCGCTCTGCCTCCAAGCTGCTGAGAAGGACACTCCTGAACCTATAGGTGTGCTGGGGGTTCCTCCTTCCCACATGGAGTACCTTACATTTACCTTTATTAAATTGCATCCTATTTCTCTCTACCCATTGATCCAACCTGTCCAGGTCAGCCTTAATCTGCTCCCTGCCCTCCAGTGTACTAACTTTGCCTCAGAACTTGGTATCAGCAGCAAACTTGGAGAGGGTGCTCTCCACACCCTCGTCCAAATTGCTGATGAAGATATTGAATAATACTGGTCCGAGGACCAAACTCTGAGGGACCCCACTGCCCACCTCCCTCCAGGCCTAAAAGGAACCATCCACCACCACTCTCTAGGTGCGGTCCTTAAACCAGTTGGCCACCCACCTGACTGTGTAGGCGTCCACTCTGCAGTCTGCTAGCTTCCCAATGAGGATACAGTGCAAAACTGTGTCAAAGGCCTTCCTAAAGTCCAGGAAGATGACATCAGCCTCAGCTCCCATATCCAAGCAGTGCGTGACCTGGTCATAGAAGGCTACAAGGTTTGTCAGGCAGGATCTACCTGTGACAAACCCATGCTGGTTTCCCCTCAGCATCATTTCCCCTGCTGGGCCTGCACAAA
>JAGPOW010003395.1:53557247-53572657 GCA_030014935.1 Caiman crocodilus
AGAAGGCTACAAGGTTTGTCAGGCAGGATCTACCTGTGACAAACCCATGCTGGTTTCCCCTCAGCATCATTTCCCCTGCTGGGCCTGCACAAATGTGTTTTTTGAATATTTTTTCTAGCATTTTTCCCAGGAATAGAGGTAAGACTGACTGGTCTAAAATTACCCAGCTCATCCCTTCTCCCTTTCTTGAAAATGTGCATCACATTGGCCCTTCTCCAGTCCTCAGGGACTTGGCCGGAGCACCACAAGTGCTGGAACAGCTGTGCCAGCAGCTCAGCTATGACTGGCCAATTCTTTCAGCAGCCGTGGATGGAGGTCATACAGGCCTTCTGTCTTGTACCCATCGAGCTCCTCCAGGAGCTCCTTAACTATTTCAGAACTAACTTAGGTGGACTGGTGCCAAGTGGACATCCATCAATGATTGAGGTGAGGGAATTGGCTGGGTCAGTACATAGAAATACTGAAACAAATAACTCATTGAAGAACTCTGCTTTTTTCCCCCTGCGTCAACCACCAACTATCTTGATTTGTCCTGCAGGGGCCCTATGTTGCTCTGAGCTTTCCTTTTGTCCGCTATATACCTGAAGAAGGACTCTTTATTGTCCTTGATTGTTGAAGCCAGCCTGAGCTCAAGCTCTGCCTTGGCCTGTCTAACTGACAGGCCAAGGCAGTTAGCATGACAAGGTGCAGTTAGCCTTACTGACCACTTCCTCTCATTGGCAGCTCATGTTCATCCTAGAGTCAACAATGACTCCAAGATCCCTTTCTATCACTGTGTTGACAAGAAAGGTGTTCCCCAACCTATAGGTGTTGCTGGTTCCTTCTCCCTAAATAAACTTGTCTGCATTTAATTCCATCCTATTCTCATCCACCCACCTCTGTCTAGATCCAGCTAGATTCTGTCCCTCCCCCCCAGCATGCCCACCTCACCCCACAACTTGGTGTTGTCAGTGAATTTGAATTTGGACAGTGTGCATTCCACACCCACATCCAGATTGCCAATAAAGATGTTGAACAGCACAGACCTCGGGACCAAGCCCCAGGGAACTCCACTGCTCACATTCCTCCAGGTCAAAAATGACCCGTCCACCACCACTCTCTGGATGCGACCAGCTAGCTAATTTGCCATCCATCTGACTATGTAGGCATCAATGCCACAGTCACCTAGCTTTTTTAAGAGAATGTGGTGGGAAACCATGTCAAAGGCCTTCTTAAGGTCCAGGAAAATGACATCCATCCCGACACCCTCATCCAGGGACTTTGTGACCTGCTCATAAAAAGAAACCAGGTTAATCAGGAAGGACCTTCCCTCAATGAACCCATGTTTGTTGCCCCTGAGCATTACCTCCCCTGCTGGGCCCTTGTAGATGTGCTCTTTGGTAATTTTCTCAAAGGTCTTTCCAAGGACCAACGTAAGACTGACTGGCCTATAATTGCCAGGGTCCTCCTTTCTCCACTTCTTGTAAATGAGGACCACATTGGCCCTTTTCCAATCCTCTGGTACCTGGCCAGAACCCCATGAGTGCTCATAGAGCCATGCCAGGGGCCCCGCTATGACCCCCGCCAATTCCCTCCTTGTACTCCTTGTCCATCTCAAGATGCATAGTCAGAGCCTACCAGTGTGCCTTCAGGGACCTATGATTCCACAGTCATATGGCACCTGCACAGGCAGTAATTGAGGTGATCCTTCCTGTGGTACAGCTTCCTCATGTAGGGCTTCATGAGTCAGGGCAGGAGTGTGTATGCTAGGTCTGCGATCATGGAAGATATGCTGAGGACACCACCAACACCAGTGCTGGGAACCCTGGGAGTGTAGTGTCTATTCTTCACCATTTGGGGGGAGGGTGGGTGAAGTAGCCCTGGTGGTTGATGACACCCTGGAGGACAACTCATGGGCATCTTGCAGCAGGCAGAGGATAAGAATTTGAGGGCCATCCACAGCTCCCACATAATCAGGGAAGCCCATGCAATGGAAGATAGTAACCACTTCCTGTGAGTTGACAGGGCAGATGAAGCAGTTGGCCAACACCTTCTTGATAGCCAGGAACACTTCCTAGATGGCCTCTCCAGCTGTGGACTTATGCATACTAAAGTGGTTGGCACTGGAGCAAAGGTTGCTGGTGGTAGCCAGCTTCCAGATGGCAATGGCTATCTCCTTCTGCAAAATGAAAGGTTGCTTCATGTCAATGCTGGCACCTGATAGGGGTGGGGAGGGAGTGAGTCCCACTAGGTGATGTCTAGGAAGGTGGCAAATTGGGAAGTGCTGGACCCACTGCTCATCATCCCAAGTGCCCAGGATGATCTGCTCCCACAGTTACCGCTGGTGGAAGAATGAGCTCAGAACCACCATTCTACACTTTGGAGGTGGTGCCAGGGTGCCCTGGGGTCTATGGCATCCTGGATGGCCTCCTCCTCATTGTCCATATAGAAGTCATTGGCCCAGTCCAGTATGCTTAGTGACCATAAGGTGTAGTAAGTGGCCTTGTGTGGGACAGTCAGATGTTTGTTTGGGAGCTTGAAGGCACAGGCCATTGCAACCATCTGCTGGGCCATCTCCATTCAGGTATATATGATGTCTTACAGACTCCGGTGAGAGTCACACAAGGGGACAATCAGAGCATGCCACAGCTCCCACGTCTGGAAACTGGGAAACTGACACATGCAATTAGCAAGAGAGCAGTTGTTCCACGTCTCTTCTGGAAGCCTCTAGCATTAGGAGGTGAGAGGGGACTGCTGTGAGGGAGCGGGTGCTGGGAGCATGGTTCCCCATGTTGGGCAGCTAAATACTTGGCTGTGCCCACTAGTGTCTGGCAGCCCAGAGAACCCACAGGGCATGCTGGGATGCAGATATGAGCACCTTCCACCTGTGTGCCATCTCCCCAAGTGGAAATGTGCATACTCCTGATCTAAACTTAGGTTGCTCAGAGTCAAATGCATAACTTAGATCAGTTCTTCTCTAAGCTTTCTGAATGTCTGAATATATCCTTTGGCACTTTAGGGGTTAACTTTCAACTTAAACGTTCATGAAGGCCACTACCCACTTCTATGAAAGTTCATACCTCTCTGGAGCAGTTAGTTAAGTGCCACCCTGACCTACCTTCTGCCTATATTCAGACTAACATGGTTAAACATCTCTGTTGCATAGCGTAGTACAGGGAACCTCATTATAAAATAGACTCATTTCACTCACTCTGTAAGCTCTACAGAGCTGAAAAAGAATGCATTGCATTTGAAAGCTTGTCCAGCCCATCCATGCAGTTATTCCAATAAAATATATCACCCACAGAAATCTTTGCCTTCCAGAAAGGGCTATATTTTTTATAAGACAAGTCCTTTATGGCTGTAATAATTCTTCTCTATGCCAAACAGTTTTGTACTGGAAAATTTCTCTAATTTTCAATGCTGCAAAGCTGGGGATATTTTCTTCCTCATAACAATGCTAAGAGGCTCTTATACAGGTTCAGTGGGGAACAACATCTGTCTCATTTTTTGTTTTCATTCTGTTGTACAGCACAAACTTGTATAATTATTCTTTATGCCCCTTCTTTTGCACTGTGACAGTAATGGATTACCAAGGAAATCACAAAAGATTGAGGAGGGGAGTGTGGGAGAGGGATATGCACTGCTTCTTTCTTTCATTGTTTCCTTCTTTCTTTAATGAATTCAGAAGTTGACCACATGGCATGAAGGACTTCTGAGAAACTATTTTTCAAACTGCACAAAGAAAGATGATATAGAGCCCCCTGAGCTAGTGCAAATGTAGTCTGCTCTCAGTTCTGAGAGCCTGAGGAAATCCAGTGAGACATTTCCAGTGCTGTTTGTATGCAATGAAAGTCAGAAAGCCAACAGCAAAGCAAGAGAATGTTTCCTTTAGTATTTAAAGAGGCTGCTATTGCTATCCAGAGCACTAATAAAAGTGAAAAGCTGAAGACAGAGCAGTCACCTTTTCAAATGCCTACTCAAGTTCATTTCCTGCTTCATGCTAAGAACCCTAACTTAGTAAAAGAAGCAGCTCTATTAGATCTCCAAACAAGAGCTTGTGATGTATTCTTTCTACTTCATCTCTTTTTTCCTATATTTAATCCGGAGCTTGGTTTCATCCTAATACCAACATATTTAATGGCAGTACAGCTTTTGACAGATTCCTGTCACTGTTGCCCAAAATCATTATTTAGACTGTTTGAACCAGTTGCCATTGTTAGATCTCCAGCTCAACAAAAATACTACAGTGAACACTGCTCACTTTTCATCTGGCTTTACTGGGACAGAATGTCTTACTGGACTGTGGTCTCTAAGCACCTATATATGTGCTAGACATCTGTTCCAACATATGCTAATTAGCACACCTCGGAGCAAACTCGATCAAAACAGAACCATATTAGCAGAGTCCCTTCCCCATGTGCATGGTTCCTCTGCCTTTGTGACTATTATGCAAGAAAAAAACAGAAAACATCCCTGATCTTTCCAATGACTTCCTATGATGCGATTCTCTGAAGACATCTTTAGAACATAAAAACTGCTATTTACTGGGTTGGACCATAGGTCCATCTTGCCCAGTATCCTGTGTCACACAATGGCAGAGAGTAGATGCTGAAAGGGAGAGTGAATAGGGTGTAACCAGGATTTTTTCCACTGTTGCTCTCCCATGTAAAGCTCCAGCATTTAGGGACTAGGAAGTTCTCATTCAGAGGGTTCTTACAGAAGTTAAACTTTTTGTGGGATGAGGCCTCTAAAAGCACTCTACAACCATAATATAGCCAATGTTCACAGGTGCAAACCATTTTTTTAAATGGTCAATCATGTGAAAAATTAACCCTCCATAAATCAGCTATTAGCTGAAGAGGTCTACACAGCACAGCCCAGCTCCCCCCTAGACCTCAGCAGGGGTAGTTGGGGTGGGGGGCACATGGTAGGATGATGAGGCTAGGGACAGAGGCAGTCTGAATCACCACCGCATATCAGACAGGGCTGGTGCAGGCAGCCTCTAGGCCAGGGGTGTGCAAGATACGGCTCATGGGCCAGATCCAGACCACCAGGCCATTCTATCTGGCATGGGGCCCATAAAATATTTAGAAAATAAATATTAATTTTCCCATCACTGCCCACCAAAGATGACAGCAATCAAGGGCAGTAGGACCCAGGGGAAGCCACAGCAGGCTCCTGCAACAGCAAGGCCCTCTGGGCCTTACACCCCCAGCTAGAAGCCCTGGGCTAGCATGGGCTTCTGGCCTGGGCCTGCAGGGCTGTTTGTGCCTCCCTGTGCCAGAGCAGGATATTCAGGTAAGAAGCGGGGGGGGGGGAAGGCAGGGGAGGGCTGCAGGCCAGTCCTTGGGGCCAGGCCAGCTCCTGCCGAGTCCCATGGTTGGCCATGCACCTGGGAGCCACGTGGTGCAGAGCCACCAGGGGGTGGGCAAGAAAGGGGCAGTGGGGATGGGGAAGTGGAAGCAAGCAGGCATGAGGGAACACAGGGCCAGCATCACTGTCTTGGGGCCAGTGCTGGTGGGGCCCAGAGCAGAGTGGCAGGAGTTTGAGGTGCGGGTTGGCAGGAATCTATGGAGCTGGGCTGGGCTGCACCAGTGAGGAGGCACTGGCAAGGAGAAGTGGCAGCTGAGCCACACGCCACGTGCTGCTGGACCAGCCGAGCTGTATGTTGCTCTGGACAGGCTGGGCCAGGTGGGTGCAGGTAAGTGGAAGGCGCAGCTAAGCCATGTGCCACTCCAGCCAGGTTGGGCCAGTCGTAAGAGGTGTGTGGCTCAGCCATCACTTCTCCTCACTGGTACTGACCTGTCCAGGCCCATCCTGTACCAAGCGGCATGTGGGGAAATGGTGTGCAGTGGCAGCTGAGACCTGGCAAGTTCAAAGTTGCATGTAACAGGCCAGAAGAGGTAAGGGGAAGCCTTACCTCTTCTAGGGCTGAGCTGGCTAAGATGCATGCTGTTCAGGACAGGCCGGGCCAGCACCAGGGAGGGGAAGCCACTCTTGAGCCGCGTGCTGCTCGGGACGGGACAGGTCCTGCAGCACTGGTGAAGGGAACCCAGGCCTGGTATGGGGTGAGCTGGGATGGGGAACCTAGGCCTGGGCCTGCTTCTGCTGTGCCATGTGGGGTGGGCTGGGATGGGTCATGCCAGCATAAGCAAAGGGAAAGGGGTGGGGAGTGATTGACCAGCTTTTGCTGTTGCACAGGGCCAGATGGGGTGGTCTGAGTTATATTATGTTAAGTTAATCAGTACTCAAATTATGTCTTTAAAAAAAATAAAAACTGTTATAGTAGATATTTGATTTTTAGTATATGATACTTTATCTATACTTTGTAAAAATGATTCGTTCCAAAAGATTGTGTGTGTGCAGTCCTTGACTCAACTGGTTTGGCTCCATTCTGAGGGAGGTCTGATGCTCCAGAAACCCTAATGGTGGGGCAAGTTGTTAGAGAGGTCCCAACCGCTTTCTATTTGATAAGTTGTGCCTGGGCCTCATGGCCTAGAGGGCAGAAATCTTGGGGCCCCAGGAACAGGCCATGTACTGTGAAGGTGGGCCCTGTGGTGGGGCAGTGTTTCCTAGTCAGGGGGTAGACCTTCTGATATCAGGGATCATGTGATGAGGGCACAAGATTCTGGAACAGATATGGTGAGCAGGGCACGTTTTGGTGTTGGATGGGTGGGTCTTATGATACAAACCATGTGACAAGGCGTAACTTTCCGTCCTAAGGCTACACCCCCTCCCAAAAGGAGTACCTCTGGGGGCAAGGGGAGGGACTTCCAATGGCAAAGGTCAGAATTTAGAGGGTGGGACTTCTAGTCCCAAGATGGTGACCAGAGGCCATGGCAACTGTAAAGGGGTGGGACTACCCACGTGGCCCTTGACAGCTCACAAAAACTCATGAAGTGGCCCTCCAGCCAAAATAATTGCCCACCCCTGCTCTAGCCCCCCTGTCCCCACCCAAGAGGTGAACACTTGGTCAGTTCAGTGGCATTCTAATTAATGTTGCTTTCTGTAAAGCACCATGAGTTAGAGTGCTTCCTCAACAGACTGCCTAAATGCCTGTAGGCACCCAGAGGTTGTACTCTCATGCTCAATAGCTACTGATGAACCTTTCCTCCAAAAAATTGTCCAAACCCTTTTTGATCTGGCTAAACTGTCAGTTTCCACAATATCTGGTGGCAATAAGTTCCACACTCTAATTACACACTGTATGAACTTTGTTTTAAAGTGGTTGTTTAAAACTTTCTACCTATTCATTTCATTTTGTGACCCCTAGTTCTTGTCTTTTGAAAGAGTAAATAATAAATCTCTATGTCCTTTCTCTTCACCATTTAGTATCTTGCGAATACTAAATTCAAGTATCACTTTTTTAAATTGAATACAAACTTTAGTCTCTCTTCATATGAAAACACTAGTCATCCTTGTTGCCCTTCTCTGTATCTTCTCTAGTTTTTCTATCGCCTTTTTGAGGCGTGGGGTAGGTCTGTGTGAAGGTTTGGGTGCTGATTTGATTCAGAGGAGATTAGGTCCTTTTGGTAGCTGAATCATTGAATCCAAATCGAATCAAGAGACCAATTACAAGGTATGCATTAATTCAAAGCTCTCCGAATTGATTCAGAAAAGATTTGGAGAGCTCTGGTTATTTGGGCAATCCCCAATGGCTACCACAGGGAGCTGGACCAGTAAGTAGGGAGCGAGGGACAGAGGCTGTAGGAGCAGGGAGCGAACCATGTCGGGACCCCTGCCAGGCCCCTTCCCATGCCTGCTCCTCCAGACCTCCAAAGTGTCCCCCAACCCACCACCCACTGCCCCAGCCCTCACCCCACATGGCTGCCCTGCCTGTCCCAGTTGTTTAAATAAAAGTGCCTATTTACTGGGTGCTGCCAAGTGGGGGGGGGTGATCCCCACTGTCCCCCATTGCCTCATGCCACGTGGGGGGCTCTTTCATGAGTCCCTCGGCCCCTGCCCACTCTTCAGCCCCTCTATGGATGCCATGAGTCCCCCAACCAAGTCATGTTCATCCATATAATGAACAATTCATTTTTGGTTATTATTTTTTCTACCAGTTTTCCAGGAACAAATTAGATTCACTGGTCTGCAGTTTCTGGGGTCCCCTTTAGAGGCTTTTTTTAAAATATGGCAGTGGTTCTCAAACTATCTGATGTGACAGACTGGCAATTTTTTTTCCAGTGGGCCAGGGACCTGTGTCCGGTTCAGCCAGGGGCAGCAACCCCATGTAACAGCACTACACAAATTGTATAACAGCAACCCACTGTTTCTTTCTCTTTCTTCACCTCGCATGATGTGACATCACCTGGCGTGTCGGAACATATGAACTGTGGCACTATGACATATCAGTGTTATGATTCTGAAAATATATTTCTTTTTTTCCTGGCAACTCACTGCGGACCAGCGACCAGTGCCTCATGGACCAGCACCGGTCCAAGGACCACCATTTTGAGAAGCACCGAAATATGGAAGTCACACTGACAATCCTCCAATCATTGTGTATAAAGGCTGTTTTTAGTGATAGGTTGCATACTACAGTTAAGAGTTAGGCAATTTCCAGTATGAACTTCTTCAGGACTTTGGCTGTACGCCATCATGTCCTAGTGATTTCCCTACTGTTAAGTTTATCAGTTTCCTCTACAACCTTATCTAATGAAACCTCAATGGGTACATCTATACAAGACACTTTACTGCTGAGTTGATTAGCTAATCAACTCTGTAGTAAAGCATCACTGTCTACATATGCACCCCTGTTAGGCCAGAATAAATTAACTCTGCCATAGGATAGTACTGCCCATTACAAGTACTACCCTACAGTGGAGTCATTTACTTTGCTGTAATGCATGTGTAGATGGTATCCAGAGCTGGCTGGGACGGAAGGGTGCTACACTGTGGAGGGCTGCCTGCTGAATAGTTCTGCACTGTAGTACCCACGTGCCCCAGCCAGACTTTGAGGCATACTAAGCTGTGGAGGTAGCAGCGCAAGGCTGGTAGCCTGACCCCAGGACACTCAGCCAGCCAGGGCTGTGCCACCCCAACTCAACATGTTGCAGTCCCAGCTGCATATGTAAACACTGAGCCAGGAGCAATAAACTCCAGCACAAACTGCCCTGGAGTTGATAGTGTCATATAAATATCATGTGTAAACGTGCCCAATTTGGGTCAGTTCCAAAGATTTTTTTCCTAGAGAGGAGCAGTTCTCCTGAGGGAATCTCTCTAACATCTTCCATAGTAAAGACAGATGCAAATAATTCAGTTTCTTGACAATAGCAATGTCATCCTTTAGCAGCATAGGCAGAGGAAGAAAATATAATTTTGGGGGGCTGAGTGTGCATGCATGCATATGCACACACCCCTTCTCCCACCAAGCAAGTCTATCATGGGGAAAGGGTGTGGGGGGGGGGCAGATAGAGGCCCCCATAGTGAGGCAAACACAGGGACAGGGTCTGGGATGAATGGGGCCCTGGGTCTAGGGCTGGTCATGGGATACTTGGAGCATTGCAGAGGAGGGCTCCCATCACAGTGTGCACCCCCAAGGCAGGCACAGAGGGTACATGGCACCCTGATCTGCATGCAGGGCAGAGGCTGGCTGCTGCTGTGGGCTAGGGACTGCACCCCACTGCTGGTGCCTCAGGAGCTGTGCAATGCCATGAGCCTCCTGCATGCTGGATGCACCACCTGCCCAGCAGTGGGAGGCAATGCCATGTACCTCCTGTGTGCTGGTTATACCACCTGCCCAGCGGTGGGAGGCACATGGCATCATGCAGCTGCTGGAGTATCATGCAGCTGCCAGGGCACCAGCAGTGTGGTGTGGAGTGCAGCCCACACACAGCACAGCTCAGGGGGCATGTATCCCCTGTGCCTGCTCCAGGGGTGCATGCAGCAGTGGGAGCTCCCCCTCCCCTGCACCCCTAGACAAGCTGTCCAGGCAGCAAGCATTCCACAACCCACCCTGGGGCCCCATACACCTCCTTGCAGAGGCTTCAACATGCCCCCCACCACATCCTCTCCCCCCCCTATGCCCCTTTGTGTCCACACATTTACTTGTTGGGCACGGTTCCACATAGGACTAGTCTGGGCCGAGTTCCCTGCCAACCTGCAGGCTCCAGCTGCTCGTCTGTCTCTGCGTGTTCTTCCCCTGCCTCCTCCCTCTGCTGCAGCAGCCCAGAGCCCACACCTGGGCTGCCTGCATTTGGTGGAGCCTAAGCCTTGTTAGTCCTGGCCTTCTGCCACCTATGTTTAGCCGCCCTTTTACACCCTGATCATCCAAAGGCCCAACTGACTCCTTGACAGGTTTTTCAGCTTCCAGTGTACTTAAAGAAATTTTTATTTTCACCTTTGAAGTTTCTAGTAAGTTTCTCCTCAAATTCTTTTTTAGGTTGTCTTTATATGGTTTTACATTTGATTTGTCAGAATTTGGGCTCTTTTTTATTTTCCTTATTAGGAAATTCTTCCATCTTTTGAAACAAACTTTTTTCTGTTGATTGCCATTGCTGTTCTAACATCAAACCATCCTGACTTTCTTTTGTTCTGCTTCCCTTTTTCTTTTTTATTTGTGGTATGCATTTGCCTCATCCCTCCAATACTGTTCTCTTAAGTAGTTATCATAATGACTGCAAGATCTTCATCTTCTTAGAGATCCCTTTTAACTTTTAGCTAACTAGTTTCCTCATTCTGGTGTAGTTCCCCTTTTTAAAAAGTTAAAGGCAACCATGGTAGAGTTTCTTTTCATCTCCCCTTCTGTATGGATGTCAAACCCAGTTGCATTATGGGCACTACTGTAGAGTAGCTCAGTAACACTTACACTTTGCACCAAATCATGTGTATTGTTTATGCCTAGGTCAGGAATGGTCCTTCCCCTTGTAAGTTTCAGATCTAATTGATTCAGAAAGCAGTCTTTTATAAATGTCATGAAATTTGATCTCTTTATCCCAATCTGAGGTTAGATTGATCCATTCTATTTGTGCATAGTTAAAAATCACTCATTATTTCTGTGATCTGCTTTTGCAGCCTCTCTTAGTATTTCTGTCTGGGGTCAATAATATATCCCCATTCATACTTTTTTCTGTTGAAACACAGAATTTCAATTCCCCAGAGATTCTGTGGTGCCTATTTTACCAATTAAAAAAAATCTACCTTATCTTTAGCAGCAATGGGGGAGAGACAGGTTCAAATTATGTCTGTATGGGGCAAACAGCAGGTCACACGGTAGCAAGAAAGCCATTAAAATCTGTTTTCCAAGGGCCAATTCTTAACTGAGGCCTTCACCTCAAACACAGGTGCAGAGGTTCCACCTCCAGCTGTCAGTGGATATCAGGGCCAAACTACTCAGCGTGTCAGGTCTCCAGTGTGTGCTAGGCTAGTGTGAGCTGTCCTCTGTAGTCAGCTCAATGAAGCCTATTAGTGGTGACTGGGCCACAGTTCAAGCTTTAGTTAGAGGTTGATTAATCTGTTCCCAGCTATGCCTGACAGAACAGGCAAGGACTTTTAATTCAAGCAGTAGAAACTTATGCATTTACATCCAGAAGTCCCAGGTTCAATCTCCAGCTAACAAAATTTCATCCCCTTTGCTCCTTCCCTTAGAGCTCAGTGAAGAGGAGGAGGTTACAAAAGCACTCAAGAACTGACTGATCTCATAGATGAGCATTGCCCAGTGCCATCTGTTTTCCAATGCTCCTTTAGACCAATATCTTCCCACACATCAGGGACACAGAAAAATCAAACACTAATAGACATGAGTTTTCCTTGAATTGATCACAATGAAAATGTCTGTTCACAGAACAATCAGATAGAAAGAAAAATCATTTGCACATGAAATAAACAATGTCTTTGTTAAGATTTAGGACATGAGATTGATACATTTCCCATTGAGTTGTTTTGTGGCTTTGCCACGACTGTAATTCTCATAGGAACTTTTGAATGGGAACCCACCATATCAAATTGGGTCAGGAGAAGGCAATGATATAGAAGAGAGACACACTAGGACTAAGCACCCAATGTAGGCAAGGGGAGCTGTCTATGTATGCAGATACAGCTTAAGTTAGAAGTTAAGCAAATAGTGGAATTTTAACTGAACATGCCCAGTATTTTACCTAGTGCATATACTGCAACTCTTACAATTGCCTAGCCCCCATGTTTGATGGATCTGATGAAGGACATTCCCTGCATCATCCTAGGCCTGGCTGAAGTGTTAAGAGAGAAAACATGAGCTCCCTTCTCCCCCCTACAGCCCTATCCACCAGCATGGGAAGTTTTCTGAAAGCGGTTTCTCAGTCCAGTGCTGCTGACTGCAATGTGAACAGACAGCAGGGAGACACCCAGGCCAAACCTGCTTTCTCCTTCATCCACTTAATTGGCACTAATGCAGGGGCAGGTAATTATTTGGGCTGGGGGACCACATAGGGAATTTTGATGACTTGCTGTGGACTGGGTCAGCACCCCCCAGCAACTTACCAAAACTTCCTATGTGGGATGAAGCCATGGATGGGCAGGGAGTGGTGTTGGGAAGTGAGATGGTCAGGTGAGGTTGGAATCGTGGGGTGGGGTCACAGGGCAACCCCTGCCATGTGGGGAATATGGAGGGGGTGGGGGGGTTGTATGCACGTGTGTGCATGTGCATGTGGGGATGGGGCTGCCTGAGCACTAGGTCCCAAGAGCTGATCAGGGGTGAGAGGAGGGAGGAAAAGGCAGGGGTCACATGCAGCAGAGCTTGCCCCCACAGTGCACTGCATGGAACTGAGCCCCAGCCACTCCCACCCAGGGCAGCTTGCGTTGTGCTCCAGCCTGCACCCAGTGGCCTGGTCCTGGCCAGCGCACATGGTTTCTTGAGGGACTGCAGCTGCCTAGGTGCTGCTCCACTCCCCTCGCTTCCAGCAATGGCTCCTCCTCCTGCACCAGATGGGCAGAGTGGGTGGAAGGCAGCTGAGCCCTGAAGTCACCAGACTGAAGCTTCCTCCCAGCCCAAAGCAGCACAACAGGAGCAGGAGGAGGAGCCATCACTGGAGGTGAGGGAAGTGGAGCAGTATGCTGGTGGCTGCAGATGTACACTGGGAGCAGTCCAAGGTAAAAGCTGTGTGTACAGGCTGGGGCCAAGCTGGTGGGCATAGGCTGGAGAATGGCAGAGGCTGCCCAGACTAAACTCAGCCTCATGTGGAGCACGGCAGCAATAGCCATGAGCTGAACCAAATAGACTGGTGGGAGCCTCTTGTGTGCCAAATCCAGTTTGGCACTCGGCAGATTTACATTTGCACAGCTGTGCTTGCGCTGTACATCACTCTTGCACATGCTCAGTAGAATCTTAGAGAGATGACACTGGTCTAGTGCAAATTAACAACCATTCCTCTGAGAGGCACACTCACCAGAGTTAATACTGATGGAACAACCAGGATGGGACAAAGCCACTAAGCAGATTTTGAACCTTTCAAAGCTCGAGGTGTTTCAGAAATGAGGTCTTAGTTTAGGCTTCTCACCTTATTACAAGTTTCTTCAATAAGAGTGGTACAGCCTTAAGTAACAATAGCTCCATGCTTCCCTACAGCATTTCAAACTGTTGGAATTTTTTTTAAGTACTACTTAAGAACCTGCGGTGAAAACTATCAGTGTAGCTCTTTTTCCTGCAGTGAGTAATCCCTAAGAGTGCTGTCATTTTTATTAGTTAGTAAATTAACCTCCATTGTCTTTCAGTTGACTTGACAAATCAATTTCAGTTTGTGGTTTAACTGCAAACGGGACATAACTATGCTGAATTATGAGCAGAGCTGGTCAAAATCTTTTGGGCAAGTAATAATGTCTGTTAGAAATATTTTTCCATGAAATAGAATTATTTTAAGTTCCTTAATAAATATGCTGGTATTTTTATATACGTTTAAAAAAACTTGCAAATCAACGTTCTGAAATAAATGTTTGATTTTGAATGAATATATATATATATATATATATATCCGATCACAGTGCCCAGGCTCAGTTCTCTTCATCTGCACTGGAATGGGCTTCCTGCAGCCCAGTCACAGGAGGGAGGGAGAGCCAGGGCTGTGCTCCCTGCCCAGCTGAGCTACATAGGGCTGTGGAGCTGCTGGAAGCACTGTCCTGGTTCTCCCCCATCTCCCACCTTCTGGCTGCTGGGTGATTTAAAACTTGAAACTTGCAAAACACTTCGACTAGCCTCACTTTGTTTTGAGGCTGTTTCAAAGCCCTTCATTTCATTTCAATTTTGCTGTTTTGAGCTTGAAATGAGTTGAAACAGTTTTGAAATGAAACAGCCAGTGAAATTTTGCACAGCCCTAATCTCCATCTGCCTGGGTAGTACCCAGCAGATGTCAGCATCAGGTGACCTGGTACAGGATTTAAAAGGCTCCCAGGACATACCATAGAGGAAAGGGGAGCACTGGGTGAGGAAAGCTTGGTAGTGGGTCAGGCTGGCTGGCTCCAAGGCTGCATGGAGCATGCAGGGCCCAGGCTCAGCCACAGCAGGCATGGGGAACCTGACTCCCCTTTCTTTGCCCTTCCCCACCTGTCACGGTGTGGGGTCCCCAGGGATGGCCGTAATGCTCCTAGGGCCCTGTGACCATGCCAATCTTACCCATTGGGCACCCTTTTTCTTTCCTACCACATCTTGCTGGCAATTATAATAAATAGGGAGGCTGCCCTTGAGTTTATATTTGGACACAGTCCTCACAGACCCCACTGAACCCTGTGGGTTCTTGGACACCTTTTTGGGTCCTGCTCAAAATGGATGCCTCACAGGACACCCTCAGCCTTATGGGCTAGATGTGTGGCTCCAAAACTGCCCCTTTGCCATGCCCCAAGCCTCACAGATTGTATTCAAACATTGTCACTCTGAGACCTTGATGCAACTCAGCCTCTCCTGCATCAATAGGCTCTCTGCACCCAGACTGATGCGGGGGCTCTCCACAGCCCTGTCTCTATGCCCACATTGGCACTTCCCCCACTGGTGCTGGGGTCTCCACACTGTAGTGTGCCCCAAGGAGGCCTCCTCCTCCCCAGTAGCTTCAGTCCAGTTCACCGGTCTAAATAACAATGGATTACACAAGCCCCTGGGCTATAATGTAATACAAACAGTGCAGGATGCACTCTGCCTCTTTAAAAGAGTCAAACTTCTCCCCAAGCATTAAGTACCTTGTAGGCCAGGGTACCTGGTGAGCTTCTGCAGCCCCGTTAGTCCTGTAAACAGCACATCAGGCAACCACAGCATCTCTAGGCAGATCTTCTCTGCAGGTTCCTTCCCCTTGGCTGCTGCCAGAGAACTAAACCCCATTGGCTGCAGCCCTGGGGTTTATAACTGCCCAGGGCCCTGCCTTCTTCCGGTCAGCTGACTGGGTGCAGGTGCAGGCTAATTCCCTCCTTAGTCTGCTGCCACAGTAGCCTGCACCTGTGGGGCTCCTGCCTGGCTCCTAGGGGCCTCT
>JAGPOW010003395.1:53572757-53597464 GCA_030014935.1 Caiman crocodilus
CCCTCCTTAGTCTGCTGCCACAGTAGCCTGCACCTGTGGGGCTCCTGCCTGGCTCCTAGGGGCCTCTCCCTAGGCAGTTTCTGCCCTTAAAGGAGCAGGTACTTTAGTGCCCTGTGATACTGCCCTTTCCTTGTACAGGGCATCACAGGGAAATGGGTGTTTTTTTCATTATTGTTGCCTCTTGTTGGTCAGGGGTCTTTTCCCTCTCTCCCTTGGCAGAGGAAGGCCCAAGGGGCCAGGCCCACAGCTGGCCTGTGGGCAAAGGTGGAGGGAGCCTTCACTTACCAAACTGATGAGACATCCAGGAGTAAAAGTCGACTGACCCCAGACCGTGCCTGTGAGGGGAGTATTTGTTTCAGCCTTCTGAACTTCTTTCGGTTAGTCCTTTCTTTTTCTGCAAGTCATGCCACACCAGCCAGCACGTGGAAGCAGCAGAGTGGGGACATTTTCTTGCGTGACACCAGGCACCAAGGGCCAGATAATGCACCCGCACCATTTTCTTTTGGGCTGATAGGTCCCGCACAGTGGCCGGGAGCAGTGAGGACTGCCTTGGAGTCATCAGCATCTCGGTTGGTGAGTGAATGGGATGTAGGGAAGGTGAAGCTCCAAATCATCCACAGACACGTGAGTAACCCCATGGGTGACCCATCACATACATCACAGAACCCTCCTATTTTCTTTGTATGACCGAGGCATGGCAAACAAGGGGATGCAATTCACCCCAAGGTCCTTAGAGCCTAGCGCTCAATTAGGCCTGGGTGCAGCACTATGTTCTTGTAAACTTTCAGGCCATGATTACCATATTTTACAGTGAATAAATCAAGTTTTGAAGCCCAATTTTTAACTCTTAAAATTCAACCTGAACTTATACACAGTATCAATACTTTTGACCCCCACCCCTGCATCAACCCAGCCCAACCATGGCTGAACTCTGGCCTGACCCTGACTCAACCTTCTTCACCTACTGGCAGCATCCCTGTTACTGTAGGCCCTGGGACCTGGGCCGAGCCTGAGCATAGCCTGTGGGCTTTGCCATCACTATGGAGATGCTACTTGTCCTGGGTCCAGCCCTACCCTATCCCTTGTGAGCGGCACTGCCTGGGCCACAGCAGCTAAGTGCTGAGCCCAGCCCCATCCCCATCCCCTGTGAGCAGCACCAGGCTTGGCAATCAGCTGATACATCCCAGGCAGCACTGCTTGCATGGGACGGGGCTAGGTTCAGTGCCCGGCTGAGCAGTGTCTCCATAATGCCCCTTGCCATGCCAGCCAAGTGCCAAGCCCAGCACAGATCACAGGGATCAGGGACAGGCTTAGTACTCAGCTAGTGCAGCCCAGGCAGTGCTGCTTGGAAGGGATGGGGTGGCTGGGGTTTAGCTGCGCCTTAGCTGGCTCAGCTGGCACAGCCCCATCCCCTGCAAGTGGCACTGCGGCATATTTCCTTCCATCAGGTGCTCAGCCTACAGTGAGGGCACACAAGTGCTGATATAAGTCAACCCCATATTTCTGATCCAAAAAGTTAGGTCAATTTATACACCGGATCTATGAAATTCCTAACTTTTTAGATCAGAAAAATGGGGTTGTCTTATATAGTGCATTGACCCCTACACTGTGAAATACGGTAAACAAATGCTTAATTCCTAATAGACCAAAAGTTCCACTTATCTGAATTGGTACTTCTGTTTGGGAATGGATTATCTGTGATTTCTATAAATTTGGTTTTTGCTCATAATTGTTCAACAAATCTTTTGCAAATAGGAAGAAAGCTTTTCCTCAGAACTGCAAGGCATTTTTTCAGTGAGTATGCTTTTGTAAATCTTTATTTTGGATAATACAGATTCATGTGAATGTTCTCGTTCATAAAAATATGCTTATCTGAATATCCTCACAAATGTAAGGGGTCACAAATATCACTGAAGTAAATAAGCAGACTTCATTCATAGACATTTAAAATTTATAGATATTTAAAAATATTCTCTTTGATGTCTCTGATTTTCCCTTTCTGGCATAGCATCTTGTTTTAATATACATGAAACAATAATAATTTGCCTGGCTCTTAGCAACTGTTCAAGCAATTCAATACTTCTCTGTCTGATTTTCTTGTTGTTAAATTTTATTAAGACCTTCAACAACAAACAGGATCTACAGCAAAAAATTAAAAGTATAAAATCAATACTCAATCATCTGTAAATATGTTTCAGACCTTCAATAAGCCAATTACAATTTAACATTGAAACTCACTGAAAGAACAGAATAAAACCATGTGACTGACATAAAACAAACAAAAACAAAAATGCTTTACTGAAAAAGGTAGTGGATATTAAAATATTATGGGTCAGATCTTCAGATACACTGATTTCAATGGAGCTACATTGATTTGTACTAGCAAAGGATCTGGCTCCTTCATTGCAATGGTAACACCAGGGGTGGGCAAAATACAGCCCATACGTTGGATCCAACCCATCGATTGTTTGGATTCAGCCCTCCAGTGGGTGCTCACCAGTTGATTGGATCCAGCCTGCAGATGCCCCCACAGTGCTCCTCATGGGGCTTAGCCCCGCTCCCCTGCTTAAGGCAGCCCAGGTTGTACTCCTGCTCACACCTGGTCCCAGACACCATGCATAGCTTCTTGGTGGAGCTGCTCCTGGTGCACCTCTAGTTGCCTGGGTATTGCTTGTCTTCTCCAGCTTCCACTGGCTTTTCCTCCTCCCTCTCCTCCTCCTGCTCCTGCTATACCACCCTGGGCAGCAGGTAGTGTGGGGAAGTGTTGGCAGCTGTGGGAACACATGCCAGGCACCACATACTTAGCCAGGTAGGGGAAAAGCTGCAGCTGAGCAGCTCCTGGCCTAGTGTTCAAGGCTCTGGTTCCTGGCTGCCTTCTACCCACTTGGCTGCCTGCAGTACTGTTTTGTTTCAGTAGCAAAATAAGATAAAAGAAGTGAAGAGAAATTTCAGATACTGAAAAAAAAAAGCCTATTTTCAATTTGAGGACTATACATTTATCAGAGTGCCCAAACTAGCACTTAGATATTCAGTTCACTTTAGGCACATTCCTATATACCATTGAATTCAGGGTAATAAGAAATGTGCCAGAAGCAGCCCAGTGAGGAATTGTACAGAGAAATTCAAAACTCTTCCCTTACTCCCCTTCTGTTCCTTTGGGGGAACCCAAAGTTTCATGCATCACCAGTATAATATAGAAATAGTTTCCAAAGAAGGTACTGTTTCGTGTTCTAGCTGACATCTTCCAGGTCCTCCCTGAACAGTTCATGCGATCTGCCATACTGCTGTCACATCAACACATTGGGTGCATTGAAATCCAAAACTTTGAATACTTTTTCCACATATCTATCTGACCTTATCTGAAATGAATTCCACCCCTTTCTGTAACTACAGCTTCTCTTCACCCAGGGCTAATACAACTATTATTTGGCAGAGGAGACTAAGTTCAATAGTGCTGTCACAGGACTAGAGTCACTAACTAGCCAAGAGAAATATCCTAGAGTGGCCTTTCATTTGAGTTCTCCCTGGGATTAGCATGAGAAAAACTGAAATAAGGGGAAGGGCCAGAGAGCCAAAGGATGGTGCAGAGATGCAAGAGGGAAATATGCAGAATAATTCTGATACATATATACCAATGCTAGGTGTGTGGGGAGCAAACAAGATGTGCAAGCCAGAGGCTTTGAAGAGAACTATGACCTGGCTAGTATCACAGAATCTTGGGGGACAGCTCTTATGACCGGAGTATCAAATTGAGGACTACTATCTGGTTTTGAAGGATAAGGTTGGGAGGCAAGTGGACGGTGTTGCCTTGTATGTCAACAATATACACACTTATTCTTTTGCTCAGGAAAAAGAAAGTAGCTGATTGGAGTATATTTAAAAGACGATAAAAGGGGAAAGGTTCAGTGGTGATATTATGGTAGGGTTTTGTTGGATCAACTGTATAGTTGGGAGAGCTGGTAGACAAGCTCTCAGGAATCCTAACGAGAGTCATTTGATGCCCAGAATCCTGCCCAACAGCTTTCTCAGCTATACATGTGGTCCAATAAAAGATAACAGAAAAAGTCTTTTCTTCTCTTAAAATAGTTGCTTATGCATAGGAAATTATAAATGTCCTTAGCTGAGGTAAATGGACATAGTTTGTTGGTGTTAATGAAGTTGCATTGACACACATCATATGAGGATCTGAGCTTGTCTTCAGAAAGAAGAGGTGGATGAGGCACTCCTTCAGGAAGGGAGCCTACAGACGTTCAGGGCCCCATTCTAACTTGTGTTTTATATAAAGTGCCACGAGTTAGAGCATTTACCCCCTCAACCCAGCAGGTGTTTGTTTGGTCAAGGGGGATTGATCCTGGCTGCACCAGCCCTCCTAGCCCGCAGGTGGATGGAGGCCTCCAAGGAGGCTGCTGAAATGTCCCTCTTCCCAGCTCAGCCCCTCCCCTCTCCAGATCAGGCTGGCAAGCTGCCTGCTCCATCCTGTTCCCTTCTCCCTCCTTCCTGGCTGACAGTCCTGGGGGTCAGGCTGAGCTAGTGCTTGCACCAGCCCAGCCCTGACCCTGCCTCGAAAATTAACCTTCAAGGAAACGCACTGAAGCAGAGTTCCTTAATCTAATACCTGATTTGACGAGGGTTAATTTTTCACACAATTGGCCACTCTAAAAGTGCTTTGCAGCCAGGCACATGTGTTACATCAAGGCTGTAGAGCACTTTCAGGGACCAGTTCAAGAAAAAAAAGTCATTTCTCTCTGCACCCAAAATGAAAAATTAGTTTTAAAGTTATGAGATGCTACTGTATGGGACTTAATTTTTCTGAATATCTGCTACCTAAATCACATAGCCAAATATAAAATGTAAAGAAAGTTCTTAATTTGTGTGAACGCAACATCCTCCTCCACAAGAAATGAAGGTACAACTACAGGATCATCCATCTTGGATCTTATCCTGACCAATAGAGAAGAATCTAAATCTAATTGGTTGAAGATGTGAAGGTGATAAGAAGCTTGGGAGGAAATTATAACTGTATGGTAAAATTCATGATTCTGAGATGGTGAAAGATGGATTGAAACCAACTCAGAGAGATGGTAAGCAAGGTGTTACAGGGGGAGACTGAAGAAGAAAGGGACCCTGGGATTCTGGAAGCTTCTAAAAGGTCCAATATTGGAAGCCCAATAAGAAGCTATTCTGACACAATGGAATCACAAGAATAATAGCAAGAAACCGATGTAGCTGCATAAGAAGCTTGTAAGACAGTACTTTTCAACCTTTTTAGGCTGAAGGCAGCCCTCCACAACTATTTTATTTTAGTGACATCATAGTTGGGAACCACTAGTCTAATACATCAACCACATGACCAGAAAATAGTTTTGCAGCATTTTTTAGGAATTTATCCTGGGTCCATGTGTTGTCCCAGATACAAATACAATAAAGGAGAAACTAAAAATTAGTAGCAACAGCCAAGAGATCTGAAATGAAATGGAGAAACTGATACCACTTCAACAAAAGTATTCCTAATTCCAAACCTGAGTAACCTGAGACCCCAGAGGCATAGGTAGTTATTTTTGCACCTTGATCAGAGCACTGGTGTGGCGGATGGGTGGGAAGGGGGTTGTGCTGAGCATTGAAGAAAGGGATTGGAGGAGCTAGGCAGGGCCTTACCTAATGACATATGAGCTCGTGCAGGGGCTGCAGCCTCCCCGCCTAACCCTCATTCGCCCTCTACTGTGTTAACCCTCTCACACCTGCCATAGATCCGCATCTATATCAGGGCTGTAAATGCCTTTATTTGGCTGTGACGTGATTAAGACACAGCTGGATGTACCTTGGAGGGGAATCCATTCTCTGGTCTGAAATGGAGACAGCTGCTGGATGACCCTGTGCCCAATACAGCCTCCACCCATCGTTCCAGCACTGCCACTCCCCAGCTCCCTCCCCACACACACACAATCAGTGCCCAGGGCTCCTGCCCCAATTGCCCACCTCGACTTATGCTACTGTGGTGTCTGATATCCTTACTGCCTTTGACAGCTCTCAACATGCAAACAAACAAACCCAACAACAACTACAGGATAGGAGCATGGCTGATGCCTCACTTGATATATGTTCACTTTACGGGGAACTCATTCCAGATCAAATGTAAATGTAAAGCTGCGAAAGGGGTTGGGTATGGCAACCTATTTTCTTCTTCACATATAAGAAAAAATAAGTCAAGCTGACACCGATTATGAGCAGAGTATTTAGTGCAGTGGTTTCCGACCATCTGTCTTTCCAGATTGTAACACTGTTGCTGCCACTGACAGGTGGAACTTCTCCACATGCCGCTGTTTCCAGGAAGGGCCTGCAGAGCAAGACTGGTCAGAGCTGTGGCAGAAGGGAGTGCTCCTGCCTACATAAGGTTTATCCCAGACTGGCTCTGCATGCACCCCCTGGAAATACAGGTGTGCAGATTAGTAGCACTGGCACCATGACACCCCTGAAAGGGTCTTGCAGTACTGTGGGGTGCTGCAATCCCTCAGTTGAGAGCCAATGTTCTTGGATGCCTCAAAATCAAAAGGAAAATATACAAGCAGTGAAATGCATTGGTGATGCATAGGGGGTGCACATGGGTGCATGTGCACCCTCTGAGCGTGGCAGTGCGCCCCCTACAAAAAGGCACCCCTGACACTGTTGGCTGCACCTACAAGCGGTCACTGCTTGCCACTCCACCCCCTCGTCACTGACACCACCAGCAGCATCTGCAGGCGGTAAGTGATCACTGCTGACCACCACTGCTGCTGCCAGTGGTATCTGTGGGTGGTTGCTGACCCCTAGTTGGTGCTCACCAACCCCCCGCACTCCCCACTGATAGCACCAGCAGCATCTGCGGGAGCTCCCCGCTTACTGCTGCCGCACTCCCCCCACACCCTCCTGCCACTGCCAGCGCCACTGTGTCCCCCCCAGCCACCAGGGGCACATGTCGTTCATGGTGAAAGGGCAGGCAGGCCATAAAGGAAGCATATCAAGAAATAGCAATAACATGCAGGCACAAAGTAAAAAAAGAGAAACACCTGGCAAGGGGAGTTAAAGATATCAAGAAGAGGTTCTACAGATATGTGGGCCAGAAAACAAAGACCAATGAAGTTGTAGGTCCACTTTTATACAGCCAGTGTAAGGACTTAAAAGAAAATTCAAAAAAGGCAGAGCTGCTCAACAGCACCTTTGTTTTAGACTTCACAAAAAAACCCAACCTACAACCAGATATTTAATAAGGATTATCTGGATAAGGAATGAGACAAGCTGAGGGTTGAGATAATGAGAAAATGATCAGAGAGCTTTTGATCAGGTTGAATTAACTTACTGTATTTATTTGATTGTAAGACAAGGGTCCCCCACCTGTCCCCCACCCCCATCCCTCATTTAACATGGGAGGGAAAAACCCTTGTCTTAAATAAAGTAGAGCAGAGGCATCACAGCTGCTGCCTCCTCCCAGCCACTTCTCCCCTACAGCCTCTTCCCCTGCTGCATACAGCTTCTGTTCCCTCACCTACCCCTCTCCCTTCCCACCTTCCCTTTGCTCTGTGCTGGCAAGCTCAGTCCATGCTGCAGCCTGGGGCACTGAGCCTGGCCCCAGCCCTGCCCTATAGCAGCAGCTTGTAGGCCACATGGCTGCTATGGGGGATGGGCTGGTGTGTGTATGAGGAAGATCAAGGGCATGTATGGGGAAGCGGGGAACAGAGATTGGGGGTGAGGGGGTAGTAAAGGCTGGAGGGAGAGGCAGGAGGGGGAGTGAAGGTAGAGGGGAAAGAGGAATATGTGGCTGCAGGGAAGGCAGGCACAAGCAGGGGCACCTGCCCCCCGGCACTACCTGCCCCCTCCCCACCTCTGCAGTGGTGTGAGACATGAATTAAAGACAGCCCTTTAATAGTTAGATTCTACAAATGGAAAATTATAATAAACGTATACATTTTCTATGTACAGAATCTAATTATTGGTGAGTGGGTGGTTGTAATCTTAAACTCACAGACGTCTTAGGTTCAGGTAACTACTTTAAGTCATCAGGGACTGATGAGCTTCATCCTAGGATAGTGAAGAAACTGACAAAGAACCCAAAGCCCTTTACAATAATATTTACCAAGTTGTGGGAAACAAGTGGAAGAGGGCCAAGAAAGGTGGATCCAGAGGGGGTTCAGTGTTACAACTGCACTCCCTGTTTCATACCACACTGGAAGCAGCAGCCATGAACTTTTTCAAGTCTCCAAAACAGGTAAGAATTTCCCTCGTCCCTTCCCCTCCATATTCAACAGCACCTCCCTTCCCATTCCTAACCTTGCACACTGATGCTGCTGTCCCCAGTGGACCCAGGGATGGGGTGAGCTCTAAAAGCCACTCCTGCTCTGCTCCAGCCAGGTTGTGCAGGGGTCCAGGCTCAGCTGCGAGCAGCAGCAGCAGCAGCGGTAGGCAAGTTCCTTCTCCCTACCACTTCCTTCAAAGTGATTTCTGCCAAGCCCGGAGCAGGTTCACAGGCTCTCAGCTCCCCCCACCCTGTCCACCAGGGATAGCAGAAGTGAGGGGGAGAGGACGAGGGGAATGGGAGTGGAGGGAACATGCCACTGAGCACAAAGGAGAAGAGAAGGGATGCTGAAATCATGGGGAGGCAGGATTCTTACCTGATTTAAGGATTTTAAAAAGTTTCTGGTTTGCTGCTCCCCTGGCATGGCCTGTACACTTGGTGGACAGGAGGGGAATTGGGAGCAGGGGGCTTCCACACCCGCTGCACCAATGACTACTTCCGCACCTCCCACCCTTTACAGAAATCTGGATCTATCCATGGGCCAGCATAGACCCTCTGTTTGAAAACAAAAAGGAGAACCTGGGGAATTAGAGATAGATTTGCCTCACTTCAGTACCTGGGAAGCATATAGTAAGTACGCGAAGGAGGAAAGATTGATTAAGAGAAGTTATCATGGATTGACTAAGCGCAAATCATGCCAAAAATATATGATCTCCATCTTTGAAAAAGTAAGTAGCCTGGTGGATGAAAGGGATGCAGTGGATATAATGTATCTGGATTTCAGTATGTCATTGTCAGCAGTGCCTCAATGAGAACTCCTTATTCTGCCAAAGCAACAAATAGAAGACATCCTGGTTGCAACCCCTGCTCAAAACACTAGCATCCAATGGATTTTGTCATAGTGCATGCCCAGGACTAGTGCAATGTCTATATCGGAAGAGCTATGAACAACCCAGATGAGTGTTCAACAGTTCTTCATTTGATTCATTCCATCATGTCCATTTGTATCACCCCAAAATGACATAAACAAGAGCAGCAACCAAAGAAGAGGTTCAGTATTAAGTGTTTTAAAAATGCTTCTAAAAGGGACATCATCAGCAGTGTCTCAAATGAAAAACTCTCCAACCTCCCAGACAATCTTGACACCACTGATCACTGGGAAAGTCTCAGGAAAGGCATCCATAAGGCATGCAAAATATTTCTAGGCTTCTCCATATCAGGACTAATTTGACAAGTGTGATACGGAAATTCAAGTTTTCTTTGACAGAAAAAGGAGAGCCTTCAAAACTTGGCAGAATGATATCAAGTCCAGGTAGAAGCAAGATATTTACTGCTGCATTAATGCGAAGACCCAGAGGAAAATTTGAGAGCAAAAAAAACAAGTGTGGAGACTTCAGTAAGGCTTTTGACAAAGTCCCACATGACCCTCTCATAAATAAGTTGGAGAAACATGAGCTAGATAAAACTACTACAAGGTGGAAAATTGGCTGAATAGTTGTAATGTCAGGGGGGTTTGACTGCAGTCCTACAAAGGTTTATCCTAGACATGATGCTGGTACAATAGATTGTATTATTGTAAATTTTTTTATGCTACTGCTATTTTATTTGCCACAGATCCATGGAGTACTAATTAGGAACCAGGACCTCTTGCGCAGGGCACTGTGCAAACACATAACAAAAAGACAGTCTGAACTCCCCAGATTTTATAGTCTAATTAAGTGCAAAGAGTAGAAGACTGAAGCAGAGAGGGTACCACAAGGGAACAATGAGGAGGCATTGGTTACCTAGCAGGCAAGAGTCCTAACACATCAAAATCCTAACTTTAATATGAACAATGAAGGCCAGCATCCTGTGCTGATCAGGGACAGGAATTGTCCTTCCAGTACTGAATAAGGGATGGCAGGTAGAGTGGGGTTAGACCAGGGGTATGCGGTTTCAGGCAGAGGGCCACTTACTGAGTTTCAGCAAGTCACCATGGGCGGCATGACAGGCAGCCAGGGGCAGATATATATTAATTTTCTAAATTTTTTAGGGGCCTTGCAGGCCAGACAGAATGGCCTGGCAAGCCGCATCTGGCCCACGGGCCACATTTTGCCCACCGCTGAATTAGACTATGAACAGTTTTGAATGTGAAAACAAGTAGCTTAGGTGTCATGTGATAGGGAAGGTGGGGAGCAGAGGAAGCCTGCATAGAGAGGAGTGATGTGCAAGGAAGACGGTCTTCACAGGAGCATTCTGAATTTTTATGAATGAGACAGTAAGACATTTATGAATTCAGAAAAAATTTTTTTTGCAATAACTGCAATACAGACCAAGAGAATGTAGAAAAAAGAGCTTTGGCTGAGCTAGGGATCTGGAAAGCTGTGCTATAGGATCTGCTTGCACTGCTGCTACTGCCATGTCTGAAGCTCATGTAGATACATCAGAGCTAACTTTGAGCTACATAAATTAGGCACTGCTAGTGGTATAGCTGAAGTAGCAGAGACTTGCCAGGGCTGTGCTTTTACCATCACCCAATCTAGATAGTTAAAAGCTGGAGCGGGCCTGTCTTCACATGCTGAAGACACAGAAGTAACTGCAGTGTAGTTGTGCTCTTGGATGTGCTATTAGAGCTGCCAACCCTCCTGGATTGGCTGGGAGTCTCCTGGAATCAGCAAACAATCTGAGCGATTGATGTTGTGAATGGGTTGAACAGTACAGTTAATGACTAGAGGTGCACCAGTACATCGGTCCAATATCGAATCAGAATTGATAGAAGGAAAACTGGCAGAATGGACAATTGGCTTTTTTTGGCTAATGTAACCAGTAATGCAGCCGATAAATGCCCCGTGCATGCACTCAGCCACAGTGCAGCACACAAGCAGCCAGGAGCTCAGCCTGGCAGTGTGGAGAGCAGCTGGGTGCAGCTGGTAAGTCTTTTGTGACGGAAGAGGTGTGGGGGCAGTGCAGATACAGGTCGCAGCGGTGAGGGAGGGAGTGGGGCTGGGGCTGGGACGGGGACAGTGGCAGGCGCTGCAGAGATGGGGCAGGGTGTGGGACAGAGCCATGAGCAGCTCATCTGGGGAGTGCAGGGAGGGTGTGGCAGCTCCCGCCGCTGCATGCACCCTAGGAAGGCATGGGGGTCATGTGCCCTGGATCTGCACATTAGGAAAGGGTAGGCTGCCGCTGTTCTTCCCAGTGGGAGGGTTGAGCCAGCGCCTCACTCAGGGCAGGAGGTAGCAGTGCTGGGAGGCAGGCTTTGGTGAATTTTGGTGTAGCCTGCTTCCTGGCATCACCACCACCCAGCCCAGCCTGGCCCATCCCCACATCGGGAAGAGCTTGGTGCCACCTCAGCTCCAGTCCACACTGGCAGCTTGCCCTCACCCCACCCACAAATCTGGGGCATATGCCCCCCATGCCCTCCTCAGGTGTGCATAGCAGCAGGAACCGCTCCCCCTACCCCACCTGGATGAGCCACTCATGCCCTGGCTGTGCAGTGCCTACCCCTGCCCCAGCCCTACTCCCTACCTCACCAGGGGGCCTTGATCTTCCCCTCCCACACCCCTTCCCTTCCCCTTCCCCTACACCAGACTTACCAGCCAGACACTGGTCTCCAAGATGCCCGGTTATATACTGGCAATCGGATCAGTATTGGTCAATATGTCTCATTAAAAATAGGCCACCAGTATCAGCCCAAAAAATCTCTTTTGGTGCACTCCTATTATATTACATCTTGTTGCAGGGAAAAAAAATCTCCTGGAATAGCTTCAGTCAGAGCTGGCCCCTCGTGTTATGCAGAAAGCATCTTCAAGACATAGACACAGTCTGGATGTGAGGATCTGGCGAGAGCTCAGAGTTAAAGGTGGCACCCAGAGTACATGGTCATGATCGGGGTGTTGTCCATAACGTGGCCCCCACAAGGTGCAATGATATGCTGTTCTAACAAAAAATATCTCCTCTAGTACAGTGTTTCCCAAAATTTACTAAAATGATTATGGTTACTTTCATTTACAAGCTCTATCTACTACATATGGTCAGCCCGTCAGGGCTTGATACGTGTGGGAGCAAGAATGACAGGTTCCTCTGGGTAGTCCCAGGAGTCATCACTTTCCCAAAACTGCACTGAGCTTAATAAAAGGACTAGGGCCTCTCATAGCACAACTTCTGACTGGTGCTAGTGTCCACATGGTTTTAAGAGACTGCATGGTACAGGGGAGAGTACAATTGATTAGAATTTAAATAGGCCATTCCCTAGATATGCCTCTGTCTGTCATGCTCACCATCTGTAGAACAGAGGTAATGATTTTTTTCTGCTATCAAATGTATTTTAACATCTGCAAATGAAAACACATTGTTACCTTATATAAAGGCATGTAGATACTTCAAGTTTACTTTTTAATATTTAAGAAGATTTTTGTTTGCCAAAAAAATCAATAACAATGATGAATACCTCCTCTTGCAATGTACATTCCTAAAAGCCATAAAAGCAAAATAAAAAAATCCATGCCTAATCAGCAAAGCAATATATATAACCAGTACATGGAATCTGGGGTGTACAATCAATACGGAAAGCCTCTTAGGAAGTAATTGAACTATCTGTATGTTATTGCCTCCTAAAGATATCCAGTTCAAAGTCTGACTTATTTGTCCAAATATCTCTATAACTGAAGGATTATGTACTTTTTCTAGTTTATTGCCCTTTTAGTATTTGGACCACAATGTCTGGAAATGTTAAAATCAATTGCTGATTTTGATGAATACTCATCAACAGTTAATGTAAGACAAATGACAATCTTCATCTAGTAAACAGGGCTTAAATATGAAACATGCTCTTTCAAGTGTTTGTTTTTACTTTTCTTTTCTTTTTGAACAATCTCATATTTGTTTCATCATGGCACATGGAAATGGATGCCCTCTTGTACTAATATGGCAAAAGGTTCACTGCAAAACAGTTAATGCACTGCAGACACAAGCTAGGAGAAGAACGTTAGTCATCTAAACCATTTCAATGTTCTTCACTCCTCCCTTTCTGGAGACTGCAAGGTTAGGACTCCTGATGAAACAGACAAAAATCCCCAAACTGAATTTATTTTGGTTTTCCAGAATAGTTCAATAGCCAGCAACTGAACTATTCTGAAATTATTTGGTTTTCTGACAGTAACATGCTGCTGTGAAGGGCCAATAGCAAATGATTGCCCTATCCTTTGGGGCCAAAAAGGGGCTGGCAATTTTGCCTCTTGGGGCCTATCTAAACCTTTTAAATGTTCTTCACATTAGAAGGTGAAGGTGAAGCCAGGTAATCTCTGGGAGTAGGTGTTTAGGTTACTATTTTTACCCTAACCAAGTGTTTTGTCATTCAGGTTCTAGCAAATCGACAATACCAAAGATCATTTGGATAGCTGCATCATTCTTGATTTCTCCTGCACCTAGATATTGTTCCAAAAACATATTGTGTTACTGTGTTATTGTTATACTGTGTTAAGTTATACTGTCTATGTGGTATCAATATAACATCAGCATTATCTTTTTAGAGTGTGAGCATGTCTCATAATTTATGCATGTTGTGCTTGATGCTAATGTGGACACTGTAAAATGATTGTAAATAGGTGAATATAGGCCTTACTAACTCAGTCTTCCATGCTAAAGGAAACATCAGATTTATTTTCAAAAACAGTATCACTATGTAAAGTTGCTGTCATACGTAGAAGCATTTCTTGTCTTGCTTCCTACCATCATATTTAGTGTTTCATTGGCTACAAGTTTATCACAAACTTAAGAGTTTTCCCTGGCTTTTTCTAAGGCCCGAAACTAAGCTCTTATTAGAAAAGCATATTTCTAGCCATTGTGGTTGCCAAGAAAAGTTTGAAATGTATTTTCTCATATATTAAACACCAGAAGGTAAATAAAAAAGGTGTGTGTGTGTTGAAATCTCATAAGATTTTAAGCTAATTTTATAATCTTCTGGGACCTAGCTTGTGATTTTGGAATACTTAGATTCCAAAGGTAAATATTGCAATATTAGATTGCAGTACAGATTTTGCAGTGCTGTGTCATTCTAGTTATACAGATCGTGTGCTTCTTGCCTTTCTGGCATACAGCTCAGCAGATTACAACCTATTTGTGATGGACAACTTCTGAATGTGGGAAGGAATTGGGGGGGTGACTATCTATCGATCCGAGCAGGCCGGGGACGATAGGGTTCTGGAACACTATTTACCTTGCTTCTGTTCTCCCATCCAAAAAGAGTCTGAGGACAATATAAGAAATAAATGCTTCACTTAAAAACTGACACAGTGTAGGCATGCTCTGTAAAGTTTCACCGTGAAGCACTTAAATGCTTCGTATGCACATCCGCGCCAGCAGTTCCCCTTACAACAATCTCTGAAAACCTCAAACCGTAGGGAACTCGAGAGCTCTTCAGGCATCTATCTGATGCAATTTATCCGATGGGGGCGTCTGGGGGGAAAGGGAGCCGTGGACGCGCTCTTCAGGCATCTATCTGATGCAATTTATCCGATGGGGGCGTCTGGGGGGAAAGGGAGCCGTGGACGCAGGACCTCCGGTGAGGGTGATCAGGCCTCGCCAATGTATGGGTCCCACCTTTCCTTTTCCCGAGCTTTGTTTTTATACTGCCCCAACAGCCAATTAGGTTGGGTCTTTCCTTCACGCGCTTTTTGAGCTGCATGAGCCGGGGATTTTGCTGCATGCATGCTTTGCGTGGCTAATTGGGCTGCACCCGCTGTTTCCTCATGCAGCGAGCACAGTTTGCTGGCATTTGGTCACCTTTATCTACCACATGCCCCCTTGACCAAATGCCAAACTTGGATATGCTCGAGCTCGAGAATTTCCCTATTTACACTTAAGTTTCATATAACCAAACATGTAAAAGACAACATTATTAACAATCTATCAAAAGTGTAGTTAAATGCATAAAAGTCCAGCAATTCCGATGGTATCAAGTCTGTCTGCTCCAGCCAAGATCTGTCGCAGATAGGTTCACCCACGGCGGCAGGTGTCGATGCTTCACACCACCTCATGCGCTGGTAACTTCGTACCATCTCGGGCTAGAGAACAAACTCAAGATTCTTTAATAACTCTGCTACGTCGGCTTAGCCAATTATGGTGAGCCAAGACGGTGCGTGCGGGTGAGACTGCTTCGAGAGAAACTAAATAGGTATTTGGATACTCGCCGGGTTCGAGCACGACACCAGGAACTGGACTTGGATGCTTGCTAGCGGCTGTGGGAACAGCTAACCATACTGCTTCCTGTTCCATGTAACATGGCTTCCAAGGCGGGCATGGCACTGCGGCACGCTCATCCCACAAGGCCTTGATAGCATTCATGGCAATTAGTACGTCATTATTGTATTTTGTCCAGTTCTTAAATGACCATTTTCTTTTAGTCTCAATTGTTCTTTATACAGTCCTATCTGTCACTCCACAACACCATTAGACTGTGGATGATAAGGCAAATGATGATGCCACTGAACATTATGTTCTGCTGAAAATCACTCTAAACCTTTAGAGTTAAAAGGTGGTCCTCCATCAGAGTGTATGATATGGGGGACTTGCCAATGAGTGAAAGCGAGCTGTAGGCATCCCTGAATCACGGAGGTGGTAGTTTTCCTCGTGGGAGGGACAAGGATCTGACGGGTTCCTAGATCCACACTCGCCAGTCCTTTGTTTGGTGGCTTTGCCCCTGGGAGTGGCCTGAGTAAGTCCACTTGCCACACTTTACCTGGGGCGTAGTGTGCTGGGTCATAAGCACTTCTTTGGTGCCTGTGATGCACCGTATTTTCTCGCGCGCAGGCAGAACAAGCTTGAATTATTTTTGTCCACTGTTCTATACTTGGCCCTTTGTCACCTTGTTCCCTCCTGCGGGCCTGTGCTCTCTTTGCTCCAAGGGTGTCCCCACTGTTCATGGAGCCATGTTAGGAACGGGTTGGTGTCAACAGTGTCAGCAACATGTAACTGAGGCGTATCTCCTTGGTCCATATGTCCTTGATGAGCTAGCAACTGATCCACGATGGTATGCGTGGAGTCCGTGTCAGGTCAACGGGATCGAGTGTGCTTGATGAAGGGACGGATGGAGAATTTTATTAAGATTACCTTAACATCGTCCCAAAGGGCCATATCTTCTTGTACCTGTGGTATTCCAGTGACAACTCTGTATATATATTCTGAGTCTATGACTATGATGGGCACTGGGAGCGTTCCATCGTGGTGCTGATAGGCACGTTCGAGAGCTAACTGAAAGCTTCGTAGTTCAGATGCTTGGACCAACTCTCCTGGATAAGCTGCTTGGAGCTTATAGTCGTGGCAAGGGTCACAATAATATCCGTACCCTCCACCGTCAAGGGATGCGCCATCTGAGGCTATCCATGCCGGAGATGTAGTTCCATACAACCATGGTGCAGCAAGATTGCCCTCCTCAATGGTTGAGGTCATTTCTCCATCGGCAACCTGCCATGCCGACCAATGATACTGAAGATGGAGGACTAGGGTGCTCCAAGTTTTCGTTGTCCCCTGACACTCTGGATGAATTTTCCCAGGATCAAGTAATTTCAGTATGGTTCCGCCAGGTGCAATAAGTACACCTGGATTCACTGTGAGGTGCTCTCCCAGCTGAGCCGCGAGCATGACTTTTTCTAGGCAGCCATACCGGTACTGATAGTTCTGGAGTGTGCAATGACCGGTGTATGCGAGGTTTCCTGTTTCAGCATCACTAGCCGTGAACCAGATATGCTCCGCAGTGTAGCCTACATGAATTGTTAGGGGGTTACCGGCAGGAGGTGTGATCAAGCACATCTCTTTAACCTCTGTCATAACCTTTTCTAATTCAGCTTGATCATGTTCGCTCCATAGGGTTCTGTGTCGCGTCTTTTTGTGAATCTGATGCTGTAACCTTCGGAGGACTCTCAAGTGTGGTGGTGTCATGAAATGATGAAACCAGTTCAGTTGGCCCAGCAGCCCTTGGAAATCTGTTTGTGTAATTGGCCAAGGCAGGGATGACTCAGGGTTGGTGTTGTGTGCCGTCCCCGACCACCACCGTCCCGTGAATCGTGTCCCCAAAAATTGATGTCCGACGAGGATGGTTCGCTCATGGACTTGGTTAGACTCACCGTCCATCCTTGGTCACTCAGGTGGTCTTTTAGGTTCGCGGTAACAGCATGAACTAAGGCACCATCATGTCCTATAATAACAATGTCATCGACATAAGCCCAGATGCGAACATCTACAGTCTCTGGGTGGCGACAAATGAAACTGTCGATTGTCTCATTCATTGCCATGGTTGCCAATGCCAGTGCATTGCGATAACCCTGTGGGCAAACCTTCCAAGAAAACATTTGTCCGCCCACACACACATTAAGAATCCCGTGTGGATCATGTATAGGGGTTGAATAGAACATGTCCTTCAGGTCTAGAGTGGTAGCAAACCATTCTCCGCCCCTTTGCATCTCAGTTATGCCATCGAGAATGTCCGAGACAGTCTATGCAGCGGGCATTTGGAGCGGCTTACAGTGTTAATTTGCCTTTCGGTAGTCCACTACTAGACATGTTTCCGCTGTTTTCCCAGGTTTTGGAATGCCCCATCCAGCCGATAGGTAAGTGGAGGATTTTACGGGCTGGATACATTCTTGCTTGCACAAGTCAGCCAAGAAGCTTCGAATCTGAGGCTGCAGGTTGGTGCATGTTGGGATTGGCTGATATTGCCAGGGCACAGGGTTTACCAGTACTGGCTGATGTCTTTCACTTAGTGTAACAGTTAATGGGAGTGCTAATTTTATGATGTCTTTCAAGGCCAATGCTGTAATTGTGGGGATACCTAAAATGTTTATGCCCCCTAAGACTCCATGCAGGGCGTTTTTATTAATCCAAAACTTAACTATGGGTGTGGCTGTTGTAGCATTTAGCCCTTGTACAAAAATGACTCTGGATGTTTTGACATGGGGTGTCTCAGGTCTCAATACATTTACTTGGGCTCCCATATCTAACAAAAAGCGTGTAGGTGTAGGAGTGGAATCTGCAGTTGCACTCACATCATAAGTTGCATACATCATCAATAGGCCGGCTATCGTTGCCCGCGTCAACGGCTGCTACTTGTTTTTTCCATTGTCTGCTTCTTGTCCCCCAGGCCTAAAGCCTAGACTCTGTGCCAGTCTCTTTTGTCCCTCATCTCCTAACTTGCGAAGCTGGCTCTTCATCAGGCCGCTCCTGCTTAGTAGAAACACGAACATGGCATGCTCTTCAAACGTACGGTCTGGTGGTTGTCCACGCGGCGAGCGATCAATCTGAGGCTTATCAGGAGTTACTTTCCATGTTCCGACTGCTTGGACTGCTGCTGGCAGGGTGAACTTGGATTCCATTCTCCATGCTGTAGTGAGCTTTCCCAGGCTACCCAAGACATTTCCTATCGGTTCCCCTGCCAGTGGATGCAACAACAAACGGAACATAGGCGTGTTAATACCTCCATGAATCTCAACACGAGCCTCTACTGCTGCTGCGGATACAGGGACTTTTCCAGGGTCGTTGCACTGTCAGTGTGGCCAGACACTGTTTGCCTGTTGTAGAGTTAGACCTAGTGGGTAACGCCCCGTATCCCAGGTTAAATAACTGGCACCTGCTATTGCATACAAAAGCTGCGCAGGTGACGCATTATTAGGCGGATCCACATGCCAGGCATGGGCCCAGGTCAGCAGCACTGGAACCACAGCAGCACACAGGGGAATTGGCCAGATCCTGTCACACAATACTTGAGTTGTATCATTACACGTTCCTCCCCTCCATTCGGGTTGGTGCATCAACATGGTACACTCTTCAGGGTCCTCTAAATCTGACCCGTGCTCTAATATTAGCCATCCCAGCCACATCACCAGTGTATCAACTGGTGTCAATCAGGTATCCTTTGCTAGTTCCTGGAGCTCCCCCCAGTACGTGTACGGAGGGTAGTAAGAGTGCGGGTTCCCACACCATCAGTGACTGTCTTTACTAAGGCCATGGGGTTCGCATGCAGGACGGGCACATCTGCATCAACAGGAAGAACGGAGTATGGCCCCGGCAGGGTGCCATATGGGGTGGCTCCTCAGGCAGAGCCGATGGGGCTTCGCTGACGTCAGAGCTTCCTCCCCAAGGCTTCTCGGTCATGCCCCTTTCTTCTCCGGCGACGCCATCTTTGAGTGGTGGCTAGGTCTGCAAAACACTCTGCCGCGTGGCTGCCTTAGTTAACATATCTATCATATTGGCTTGGTTTGCCGTGTGCCGCAGTAAAGTAGTTACCGAGTGGAACAGGACATTAATCATTTTCGCCTTATTCCACTTTTGCCCTGTCCACCCCGTCATGTCCCATCTGTTGGCCTCGAGACCTTCATGGAGTGCCATTAAGATTTCGCTCTCAGCACCTCCCAGCTCAAGATCAGGGCATCTAAATTTGTCGGGGGAAATCTCACAACTGGTCCCCTTCTTTAGGTACTGAACACACCTGTTGTACTCCTTCTCAGGGTTGTACTCATCTGTACCCTTAGGCTTAATGTGGCTAAGCGATACCTCCAATTTTACTTTGGGCGGATGATAAAGAACTGCAGGGCTGGAGAGGAGACATCCCAGAGCTGCGGGGCTGAGGCCGGACACGACCCACTCTTTAAGCGGCTCCTTGCTGTCCTCAGTTGGGCGAATAGAAACATAGCCTCCCATCTTCCTGCCTTGCCCCTCTTGATGATATGCTTCATGAGCCTGCAGAGTATCGGCATCCGTGGTTGGGGGCCGACGATGATTCCTCCATGGGCAGTGCTTAACTAATTCATGAGGGTCTCCTTCATTCCCCCTTTACCCCAAGGATCCTGTTCGTGACGCCATGTGGGAAGGAATTGGCGGGGTGACTAACCCCTCGATCCAAGCAGGCCGGGGACGGAAGGGTTCTGGAACGCTATTTACCCTGCTTCTATTCTCCCAACCAAAAAGAGTCCGAGGACAACATAAGAAATAAATGCTTTACTTACAAACTGGAACACAGTGTAGGCACACTCTGTAAAGTTGCACCGTGAAGCACTTAAATGCTTCGTATGCACATCCGCGCCGGCAGTTCCCCTTACAACAATCTCTGAAAACCGCAAACTGTAGGGAACTCAAGAGCTCTTCAGGCATCTATCTGATGCAATTTATCTGATGGGGCGTCTGGGGGGAAAGGGAGCCGTGGATGCAGGACCTCCGGTGAGGGTGATCAGGCCTCACCAATGTCGTATGGGTCCTGCCTTTCCTTTTCCCAGGCTTTGTTTTTATACTGCCCCAACAGCCAATTAGTTTGGGTCTTTCCTTTGCGCGCTTTTTGAGCTGCATGAGCCGGGGATTTTGCTGCATGCATGCTTTGCGTGGCTAATTGGGCTGCACCCACTGTTTCCCCATGCAGCGAGCACAGTTTGCTGGCGTTTGGTCACCTTTATCTACCACACTGAACAGCTCTATTAAGCAACCTGATTACTTGTTGGAATCTGTAATAACTGATATCAATGTGTTAATTATTTATTAAAGCACCTAAGTACTTATTAACTCTTTATATGATGTCTCCATCTGGTGTTGTTGTCTGTTTGGGATATCTTCCTCAAACAAATGTTTCTGGAAGCATTTTTTTGTAATAAAGGCTTTTCATCTTTCCATGAAATGAACCTCACTTTTCATTCTTATATGACTCTAAGCTACAGTGGAGTTTTTTCACTGTTGGTGTTACCATTGCAGAGGACCTGCTAACCTACAGTGAAAAGCATTTTATTACTAGCCGTACCTTGATCAATGTCATATAGAAATGGAAAGTTCCCTTTCCCTCCCCTGTGACTCCCAGCCCTCTGTAGTACCTCCTCTCACTTGAAAATGCGAAAATAAATATATTTGAAGGTAGATTGTCTTCTCTTTGACAGAGGCACAATATATTAATTACTCTCAGGTAATCTCTGGGAGCAGGTGTTTCATATTGGTACTTTTCTACATAACAGATGGACTGCAAAGGAACTGTGACCACACTGCTCAAATAAATTAGTGTAATTAGCTACAAGGGGAAGTGGAGGTATGAAATAAGCCAGAAGAAAGCTTTTGAGGACAAACAGGGGACAGAATTACTGCAGTAGCATTCCTTTTTCCTGTGAAAACTGTTGCTTACTTTTACTGAATCAGATCCTTTTGGGCAGAAATCACATACAGCACAGGTGAGTTCATGAGTAATATCACTTCCATCCTCCTGCCAATCCCACTCAGCCATGATCTTCAAAGGGATCATTCAAATCAGTGGGAGTTAAGCTCCTAAAAACATTTGAGGATGTGTGTCCTTAGTCCTAGGTGGAGTTACCCTGGCTCTCCCACCATGAAAACAACAACATGAAGCCAAGCAAATTTGTTGAAAGCAGTGTTAGGAACAGTGCACTGATTCTGTGGAAATACAGATCAGTTTGGGCCTTTACTCCAGCTGAATCCAAGCCAGCGAGATGTTATTCTGCTGCTTTTCTTGCTCATTTGTCTGTAATCCTATGCAAGTGAACTCCTTCCCTCACAACTTCTGCTTTCTCTTCCTTTATCTTTGAGAGGTGAGTTGTGCAACTTAGTTAAGTGCAACCCACTGATCCATGAGTGTGTTTAGTCCCCTCCATGCCACAGAAAACCTGATCCTATTTATAGCTCTGTATTTTAAGTCTGGTCCTTTGCCTTAAGCTGTAGACCAGTGATTCACAACCAGGCGCTTGGAGTGACATAAGATCCTTTTATGAGTGTCACGGCGTGCCACACAATATTAGCAGTTGGGTATGCAGACACCTACACATAATTCCCTAGATAAACCCAAAGATTTCAAATAGGAATCCATGGCTGTGTGTAGACGAAACAAGAGGTCTGTTTTCACAACACTTTAAAGCGGGCTAAATGCTTTTGCACCGCTTTAATGGTGTTGGTGTTTGTATGCCTCGGTAGCATATTGTGCATTCATTCCAGCCGTTATAGGAAATCCAGCAGCATAATGCACCTTAAATCACTTGGAGCACAACAAACTAAAACTCCTTCAAGGGGTTTTAGTTTGCTGCCCCTACAGCTGTGAAGTGAAGCACTGGGCTCTGTACAGCTCTGCAGGAAGCCCCAGACAGCCTGACAGTAGCGGGAGAAAGCCGGCTCCACCCCAAAAAAAGCAACAAGCCTGATCTTTCTTTTCCCCCCTCCCCTGGAGCCTCCCTGCCTGAGCTGTACAGGGGCTCGGTGCCCCCCAGGATCACCTGAGCTGGGTGTTTGTGGGTAGGTGCTACCTGGGGGGTAGAGGGGGGCAGCTGCTGCAGAGGGAAGCACCTGCCTTCCTCAGAGCCCAGGGACTTCTCCACCCACTGGCAACTTGCCTTCCCCTCCCTGCTAGAGAGGCAGGTAAATCAGCAGGGTGTATGCACGACATGGAAGTTTAATCAGCCCTAAATTGAAACCGTGTTTTTTAAAACCCACCCCTTTAATTTATGGCCCCTGTTTCGTCTACACACACTCCATAACGTCAAAAACATTATGGCCTGTTCTGGTCTTTCTGGCTAGGGACAGACATTACACATAAACAGGTTTAAGCGATCAGAATCTGGTTGAAACCTGTAACAGAACAGATGTTTAGTACATATAAACCACTTTGAAATGGATGAAACTCGTTTGAGATAAACCTGGTTGAACGTAGTATCAGACTTAACTGATTTGGCTCAAACTGATTTATGCAATGTCTGTCCCTGACCCCTTGCTGGTTTAAGATAAACCAGAGACCCCCAGCATCTCGGCATGCTCTCTGGACTGGGCTCCGGGCTCCAGTCCAGCCAGGCTGGCACCTCCCCTCTGCTCCCCAACTAGAGCAGAGACAGGCAGGGGCAAGGGTCTCGCCAGGGAGGGATTTAATTCCTCACTCTCTATCCCACCAGCAGGGACCTAAACTAGATCTGCCAGGTGCTCCCCCCTTGCTGCTGCAGCAGTGGGCACCATGGCCCCTGAGGCAGACGGAGGCAGGGAGGAGAGTTAACCTTCCCTCTACCAAGCCAAGTGTGCCCACCCTCCCCCACATTCCCTTCTCCCTCCCAGGCCATGCCCCTACCCCACCACTGCAGCATGAAGGGGCAGGGCCCTTGCTCTGTCATAATGTGGGGGAGCAAACCCCTTCCCAGAGGGGGTGCTGCACTGTGGGACTGGCAGAGGTGTGGCAGCACCAGGGTCCAGAGCAGGCCAGAGCCCTGCAAGCCCTCCGCAGTGCTCCTGCACTCCACAGCAGCTCTCCGGGTCCTGCAGCGTGGCCCCTGCCAGGAAGGGGCTTGCAGTCTGGGAAGTGGTGACAGGGTGCTGCCTATCACCATTGCTCACTGCTCCAGCTGCTGGGGGGGCAGGGTCTGGCCCCCGCCACTTGGTCTGTGCTTGGGGCAAGCACCCTCTGGACAGGAGGAGGCTTATTCAGTCACTGGCCCTGACCACAGGCCCAGTGGCAGCTGCAGCCGGGCCAGCCAAACCTCAATGTGGTGCCAAAAGCCAGCATCCAAATAAGCCTCCTCCTGCCCAGAGGAGACTTGTCCCAAGCACAAGGTGGCCACCGACACCGCAGTGGGATCTGCCTGGCCTGGCTGTCACTGCCGCCTCCCCTACTGATTTGGCTGCTGACATTGCATTGGGGTCTGTCTGGCATGGCCACAATAGCCCTCTACCTGCCACTGTGCTCCAGGTCAGCCCCCTCCCAGCAGGAGAGGACTTATTCAGCCACTGGCCCTGAGCACAAGCCAAGCAGCAGTTGTGGCCATGCCAGGCAGAGCCCAGTGTGATGCCAGTGGCCAGATTACAGAGGCTGAATAAGTCTCCTCTTTCCTGGAGGGGGCTTGCACCAGGCAGAATGGCCGCCGGCATTGCAGTGGGGTCTGCCCAGCACGGCTGCAGCCACTGCTCTGTGCTCTGGGCCAGCATCTGAATAAGCCTCCTCCTGCTAGGAGGGATTTTGCCCAAGCATAAGGCGGCGGCAGCCAGGCAGACCCCACTGCAGTCCTGACGGCCACTCTGCTCTTGGAGTAAGCCTCCTCTGGGCAGGAGAAGGCTTAACTGGATGCTGGCTGCTGACACCACATCAGGGTCTGCCTAGCCTAGCAGCAGCCACCGCTGGGCCTGTGGTTGGGGCCAGTGGCTGAATAAGCCTCCTCCTGCCTGGAGGGGGATTGCACCGAGCACAGACCGAGTGGCAGGGGCTGGACCCTGCCTCCACCTGGCAGCTGAAGCAGCAAGCGGTGAGTGACTGAAGCATAAGCCCCTTCCCAGCAGGGGCCACTCTGCGGGGCTGGCAGAGCTGCAGGGGAGCACAGCAGTGCTGCAGGGGGCTTGCAGGGCTCTGGCCGTCTGGACCCCTGTGCTGCCACAGCTCTGCTGGCCCTGCAGTGCAGCGTCTCACTGGGAAGGAGCTTGCTCCCCACGTTATGACAGGGGCTGCTGTCCCCAGTAAGGG
>JAGPOW010003395.1:53598404-53611359 GCA_030014935.1 Caiman crocodilus
AATATTGGTTTTGGTAGAATAAAAAACTCTGTTGCCTCTCATATTTTACTGCCCTGTTTCCTCCAGTGGAATAAAGGAGTAGAAAGGGAAGATTTTGCCTTATTAAAAAAATTGTTGAAAATAACAACACCATCATCAACAACCACAAAAAATTTAAAATGAAACAGAAAATGTTCATTTCTTTCTGGTGGATGAAATTCACCCCCTTTGTTCCGATAAGCTGTGCCAGTGATCAGAACCCAGGACAGTCATGTCCACAGAACAGGGTAATAAATGTACAAGTGTGTAGAAGAGTCCAGCTGGCAAGAGCCATATGCCAAATTGATGCAAAGCCAAAGTTTGGGGCAGGTCTTGAGTCAAGTAGGAGGTATGTGTTGGACCTGGGAGACTTGAACGTCCATTTGGTACAACCTGCTTTTCCCAGCATAGCCAAACAGCTTTCAAGTGCAGAAGGAAGCAGGAATTATTCCTGCCTGCTTTCCATACCCTTAGGTGCAAAAATGCTATTGCCTTTGATATATGTGCATACAAGCGGGGCAAGTGAGATTGTCTATGGTCCTTTCATGGGTTCTACAAGGGTGACAGGACTCTTCCGGTTCCTCCAGGAAACCATTCAAAGAGATACAAGCTGTAAGCAATGCCCAACTGGGAAGCTAGTATTCTGGCATCCATTACAGGAATGCAATATATTGTAGGACAGAAGATGGCCAGAAATCCTCAGCCATATCCACTTGCTCCTTTGAATTAGTCATCATACCTAATGAGATTTGATGCTGCCAGTTACTTGCCTTGCAATTACCTGTCCTGTAGGCGTTGCTATCAGTACCTGCTTGTGGGCAATTATTCTATAATGCACTAATTACTGTGAGTGACAGCATCCTGCCTTTGTTCTCCCATCCTTTCATGCTTTTCTCATTGACATTAGATCAAATATCCTAGTAGCATCTACATGCTTCTCTCTGGGTGTGCATTAATGAGATGCTCTGTTAATTTCCTTCCTCACTGTGCATTGCTTCCCTTGCTCCCTCTGTGCCTTCTCCACTTCTATAACAACATGACCTATTTGTATTCACAGCAGCTCTAGACTGGCTTCTTTACATTAGTCCCCTATGCTGGGCTCTTAATTAAAACCAGTTTTCAGCAAAGTGATTCCTCATTGGAAAATGTCAGTTCATCAAAGCAGAAACTTCTTGTGGTAATATACCAGCTTCATGATAGAATTTCTGATCCTAGTGAGAAAGATAGAAAAATTCACAGAAAATAGCCTTATGGTCAGGGTATTCAGCAGGGATGTGGTATTCAGCCTCAGGGTCTGCTAAATCCCAGGCAGTGTCCCAAACTACTAGGCTGTTTGTGATTCATAGGTTATAAGCTGTCACCCTTTCTTGCTGGCTTGGTTCCACCTTGCATAGAAATGATATATGTTGCTCAAGCCGCAAACAGCCTCCAGAGCCTGGCAGTTAGGATGCTTACCTACCATGTGGGAGGCCCAAACTCAAGACCTTCTGCTTCTGATTATTTATAGACGTGACCCTGCTGCTACTGTGTGACGACCTCTACGTTGTGCTTAGTTGCATACCCTGATCAATGTGCAAGGTCAAATTACAGGGAAACTATGTTCCCTTTCTGCATATCCTCCATTAGTATGCATGGGTAAAGGAGTGAAAAACACATTTGTGCTTGTTTTGGCTATGCTAACATGTAACTGCTTTTAACAGTTTGAATATACTAGCCTTATTACACGTTAATTTTAGGTGGCTCTTTGAGCTCTTAACCCCTGGATTGTCCACACTGGCACCTACAACTAGTTTTAAGAATACTTTAGGAGGTGTAAAGTTAGACCACTCCAGGGCAGGTTTATCACTGATCTCTGTTACCCCACTCTGTTCCACTGATGTGTGGCCACTCTCAACAGATGAGCCTCCCAAGCTGAAGTCCTCCAGCAGTCCCTTCCTCCACCCTCCTGTTCTGGGAGGAGAAACTTGTCCACCCCCGAACAATACTGCCCAGGGGATGGTGCCGGCACCAAGCCAACTCCCTCTCCCACCCTCCTGAGTGGAACCAGGTTGCAGAGCACGTGCCAGTCAGCAGGTCTGGGAGTGGGGTCTGTGCAGGGGTGGGAGCAAAAAGATGGACTGAGTCCCCATGAGCTGGGACTTTCTTCCCAAAGCAGGGCAGTAGCTCTCCCAAAAGCAACTTCCCTCACCACTCCGACCTCGCAGCCATCTTGAGAAGCATGACCAGTACCTCCCACACCTCAATCTCAAATCCCAGTATACGAAAACACAAGACCATCTCTAATTTCCTTCCTATTTATTCTTTTTATTTTTTTAACTTAATTATTTTAACCTTCAGTGGCTGACTTCCTTCGTTTCACCACCCTTCTCCCACCCCTATTTCCTTTCCACCTCTCATTTCATTACCCACCCCATCCCATTAACTCTCTGCCTCCCAGCATCATGTTCCTGGCCTGTTGCCCCAGCCCATATCTCACCCTCCCCGCCCCCAACCTAGAGCAGGGATAGAAACCTGTCCTGGCTTACCATCTCTGTAGTGGCAACTCACAGCTGTAGCTCCTAGTCAGGCTCCTGCCCCCAGCTCGTTAGTGCATGGGCAGGCAAAATAAAGCCCGCAGGCCAGATCCAGCCCACCAGGCAATTCCATCCTCCCCACGGGGTCTCTCCATAAGCCTGACTCTGGGCTGCCCCGCTGAAAGCCAACATGTCTATGCAGGAGGTGTGACTCTAGTTGCTAAGCAACTAACCCCCACCCCAGCCTGGCTTGATGTCCTAAGTGTGGAAGACCTCTGCATGGCAGAGGCATTTTCCTGCCAACGCCCATAGCTGTTTCCCAGCCCTTCCTCCCTGTCCAAGTGGGAATTCACCAGGCTGGGGGCCAGGGACTCCCATTGTGGGGAAGGGAGCTGGGAGCATGGGGAGTTGCATACTATGGGGCCGGGCTGGGCTGGCTCCACACACTGCGGGAGCATTGGAGATGCATGCTATGGGGCTGGGTCAGGTTGGCCCTACACCCTGCCACCACATGCAGCCAGGAGCTCAGGTGGGAACACGGGAGCTGCATGCTGTGCAGCCTGATAGGGCTGGCGTCGAACCCTGCTGCCATGTGTAACTGGGGACTCAGGTGGCAGTGCGGAAATGAGCACTATGGGGTTGCATCAGGCTGGCCTCACATGCTGCTGCCACCATATGTGGCCAGGGACTTGGGTGAGGGTGATATGGTGTCCAGGCAGGGCTGGTCCCACTTGCTGCCGCCACATGCAGCCGGCGACTTGGGTGGGAATACAGGAGCTGCATGCTATTGGACCTGGCAGGGCTGGCCCTGCTCACTGCTACCACATGGAGCTGGGGACTCAGGCAGGAGCATGGGAGCTCCACACTATAGGTCTTGGTGGGGCTGGCCCTGCTCGCTGCCACCACATGCCGATCTGGGGACTCACACATTCTGGACTCTCCCACACCCACATACACCCCACCCCCTACCATACCCAAAATACACAGCCTCCCACACAGACCCCAACCACATATGCCAGACCCACACCCTCCCCCCAACACACACCTATCCCTCTCCCTCCTACACAAACACCCATACGACCCACCCACCATACCCACACACCCATGCACTTCCCAACCACATGCTCCCCCAACCACACATCCCACACACAACCCCTCACCCCACCCCCACACACAATATACAAGAATAAGACTATATGTTGGGCTATTATGCAATCACATCTATATACACTACACAAATGCACATAAATCAGGACAAAAATGTCTTCTGATATTCAATTAAAATACGTTATAGTAGATGCTTGAATTTTTAACTTTATGATTTGTTGGGTTGGTTTTATTCTTGTTCCAAGATGGCACCTCTCTTCCCTGCCCCCACCCCCCGGCCGCTCCGGAGTAATTTTGGGGCAAGGGGAGGGACTTCTGGTGGCAAAGGTCAAGGGTTAGAAGCAGGATTTCCAGTCCCAAGATGGCAACCACAGGGCAAGGCACCTGTCAAGGGGTGGGGCTACCCTTGCAGCCCTCAACAGCTCACCAAACTCATTAAGCATCCCTCCAGCCAAAATAATTGCCCACTCCTGGTCTACTGGCAAGTCATAGCTGTGCAGGTAGGGAAGTCAAAGATGGTTTTTAGTCTTAAGGTATGACTGCTACAAGCTCAAGCTTGAACTAACACCATCAACATTTGAGCAGCTCTAAATGCAACATGTAACAAGGCCCTAAGAGGTCAGGGAAGCCAGGCTTGCGTGTACTGGCCTTGCCTTCTTAAATTGTTACATTTATAGGGGGAATAATACTGCAGGAGAAAGCTGGATAAATGTTGCCAGGGGCCAGTGCTCACCATGATTTGTTGGAAGTGTAAGGTGAAGGAACCCACAGCTCAGGAATCACAAAAGTAGGCTCCAGGTGGGAGCTCTTCTACAGGGAGCAATATTATATCTATTTGGCCATAAATGGGTAAGTACTGTTGATGTACAGCATACATTTAGTAGGTTCAGTCTACTTGGTTCTAAAGAGCTGATATCCTTAGGGTGCTAACATGTAAAGTTGCTACCCTTTGCTTGCTAAGTTTTGGGAGGTTGCTCAAAGTCTAAAAGAGCTAGGTTGCTTCTTTAACCAGAAGAAGTACAGTGTTCCTAGGGGTGGTGAGTAGCACTCTAATGGTGGCCAACAGCAGCAGAGTAATGCCCTCCAAAGGTGACAAACAGCAGTGGAGCAGTGCCTGTGGTGGTGGTAGGCTACAGTGGCACAGTGCCCACCCCACCCTGTTCCCCCACATCCTCTGTGACGTTGAGCAGCAGCAAGCAGTGCCCCCCAGCAGTGAACAGCAAGGACAGCAACGGAGGAGCAGTGACCCCCCAGTGGCACAGAGGAGTGACAACAGCTACTGAGGACCTCAGCTTCCCATGGCTCACCCCCCAGCAGTGATGAGGAGCAGTGATAGCAGAGGTGGAGCAGCTAAACTGGTTCTACAGCACCCTCCAACATTGGTATGGTGGGGAACCCATGGGCTAGCAGCTAGACTGACTACACTGTTCACTTTGCATGGGACTAAAAGATAACTCTGAACATAATAACTGAGTTACAGTGTTAATAGCAGGTAGAGGTGGGCTACTGATTATTACAGGTTTCCTAAAACCATTTGTAGTCTCTTGCCCCATCAATAACCATAGTTTATAGTTTAATACCATGGCTTATAGTTTAATATTGATATTAATCAATAAACCATGGTTTATAGTTTAATATTGATTGCAAGTGGGGAAGTTTGTTCATACTGGAACATGCAGGAAGATACTATTTTCCCAGGTTTCTTGGTGGGGCTTGAGCCCAGATAATCAATCTGGGTGCTGACAGATGTGAAAAAAACAAAACAAAACAAAATGTGCTTTACTGGAAGAGGAAGTGCATTAGTTTGACCCGACTCCCCAACCTCTGTATAGATTGGGCACTTCAGTGGGGTTTGTTGGCACTCTTTTTGATTCAATCAGCTGCTAGATAAAGGTGCCAAAAAGCCCTGCTGAAGCATGTGGGCTATACAGACATTGGGTGAGGTGGGTTACACTAATGTGCTACCTCTTCCCAGCATGAGCTGCACTTGGGTGGGGGGAGGCACCAAAATGAAAGAAAATCCTGGTTTGGGGTTGTTTTGTCATGTCTGTAAGCAGCCTTTGTGTAAATTGCCTATGTTCACTTGGCCCTTGCTACTGTCACCCATAGCCTGGCAGAAGGGTTGTATATAAAGTTTCATATCCAGAGCCAGATAGGAAGGATCTAAGAATTTCAATGTGTAGATGACACGATAGTGTAGAGAGGAAGGGTTCAGGTTTACTAGGACTTGGGGAGCCTTTGGGAATAGCAGGAGCCTATACAAGAAGGATGGGCTACACCTGAACCAAAATGGAACCAGATTGTTGGCACTAAAAATTTAAATGGGCATAGAGGAGTTTTAAACTAAAAACTAGGGGAAAACTGACAAATACAAAAGAGCATACAGTGCAGACTGATGCAGCCCGTAAGTGGAACCTCATACAAACTCTAAAGCCTTTTGGAAAGGTAGATGAGAAGTGGAAAATGTAAGAGCAGACTGTGGTGAGGATAAGTCTGAACAGTTAGTCCTGATAAAATGGCATGTGCAAAACCAGGCAGCTGACCAAGGACAAAATTATAACCAAGTATAAGTGATTCTAAACAAATGCTAGAAAACTAAAAAATAAGATGGGTACACTATACTGCCTAACATTAAATGATGATGTTGACATAATAGGCATTTCTTAGACTTCATGAAAAGATAACCAATAGGGTACTATGATACTGGGAACAAACTATATAGGAATGTCAGGGTAGAACATGTTGGCTGAAAAGAGACACTGCACATGTTAAACAAAAGCAGACAATAACAACAGAAAAACAGTAACTTGACGGAAAAGTCCCCTATGGTCCGCTCCCCCAGCCCTAGTACTTATCAGCTCAGAGTCCAGCTGACAGCTCCCTGCTGCAGCCACTGGGGACTCCCCAAATCACCAAAGCTCTCCAAATCTTTTCCGAAGATTCAGAGAACTTTGAATTGATTCAGACCTTTAAACTGGTCTCCTGATTCGGTCTGGAGATTCGACTACCAAATCAGGCCGAATCTCTTCTGAATCAAATCACCACCCAAAGCTTTGCACAGCCCTGTTAGGATTGTACTACTGACCATATGATCAGAATACTGAAGGTGATTTTAGACTGTTAAGAGAGATCAGAGAAGCTGCAAAGACAAGTTATATATGCCGCAGGGCAAACAATACTCTGGCATGCATCAACCAATGCATCTCAAGCAAAACCAAGGAATTGATTAAATTATTCTGGTTTACTTGGCATTTGTGAGACCACAGCTGGAGTACTGCATCCAGTTCTGGGCACTGCACTTCAACAAGGACGTGAAAAAGCTTGAGAGAGTCCAGAGAAGAGCCACCTGTATGATCAGAGACTTGCAAGGCAAGCCACATGAGGAAAGGCCGAGAGAGGACTTGGTAGCAGGTTACCACTATACCAGGGGAATACATCAAGAGCTAGGTGAGCAACTGTTCATCAGGGCACCCTTGGGGAAAACCAGTAGTACAGACTCCTGGAAGACCACTTCAGGCTTAATACTAGGAAAAACTTCTTCACAGTTAGGGCATCCAGACTGTGAAATAAACGGCCCCCAGAGGTGGTTCAATCACCTACCCTGGAAATCTTCAAGAGGAGATTGAATGGTCACCTCACTGGGATCACCTGATCCCAGTTGTCTTTCCTGCCTAGTGCAGGGGGGCTGGACCGGATGATCTTGTGAGGTCCCATCCAGCCCCTTACAATCCATGAATCTATGAATAATAACAGACTCTAATTATCCTTATATAAAACTGAGTAACTATCACTTTGGGGCAAGATAAAGAGATAACATTTTTGGACACAATAAACAACTCTTTTCTATAACAACTGATCTTTGAATCCATAGGAGAGGAAACAATTCTAGATCTAAACCTGAATAATGCAGGACCTAGTTCATGAAGTAGCTATAGTTGAGTTGCTCTATAGCAGTGCTCGTAATATAATCAAATTCAATAGCTCAGCAGGAGGAAGCAAGTAAAAAAAAATCTACCACACCAATATTTAAATTTTGAAAGGGAAATTGTATATAAATGAGGAATTCAGTGGAGAAAGTAGCTAATTGTAAAGGCCTACCAGCTTCCCAGAAGCTGTTTTTAAATACCATATCAGAGGCTCAGGAAAAGTATACACTGAAGATAAAAAATATGTATGTGACAGTGTTCAATCTCTTTAAGAAGATAGAAAGCACAGCTAGTCCTACTCACTGATAAGGTGCAGATGGAGGTGATCAGGCCACTAGGAGGATCCCTAGCTGGGAGCATTAAAAAGGGGCTAGCTGAAAGTGGGGAGGGAGACAGAAGAAATGTGTGTAGGCTGGAAAGCCTTGAGAGCCTAAAAGGAGAAAAGCACTAGTTTGTTTTACAGCCTGAAGAAAGACACTGCTCTGTTTGTTAGCCTAAAGAAAGAAATCCATGGTTTTTGTTTCACCATCCTTTACTGTGAAGGGCTTTGAATTGTGTACCTGTCTGAGAACTTGGAAAGAAGTGTGGCTGTGGATTATGCAGGATCAGCTGGCAGGAGCACTACCAGTTCACACATTCTGGAAAATGTAGGCACAGACACAAGCTACGGACACAGAGACCCAGATGAGATGGCTGGAACAATGACAGCTATGGTCTCTAGCCAGCAACAAGTGTTATAGGAAGATCAGCAGAAATTCTGGCCATACTGAGAGACACAAGGATACCAGGTGAGCTCACGGGCATGGGGACCTAAAGCAGATGGGAGAATCCTTATGAACATGAAGCCTACAGATGACTTTGACGCATTTATGAAATGCTCAGAGGCATGATCTGAGGTTTATAAGTGGCCCCATGTTGAGTGGGCAATTAGGCTAGCTCCGTAACTCATGGGAAAAGTCCAAGCAGCTCTTAAATTGTGGGTGAGGTCAAAGATTATAAGACTCTTAAAATTGCCATCTTAGACTGGCTCAGCTTAAGTGAATCCCACCACTCATAGTTTAGGTGGGAGACCTTTGGACCTGACCTCTGTCCCCATGCAGTAGCTCAGGGACTCTGGGATGCCTGGTCTCAGTAGTCAAAACCAGAAAAACATTCCTCTGGGAACATGATAGAACTAGTGACCTTGGAGCAATAGTGCTGGATCCTACCCCAGCAACCTCAGGAATGGGTATGCTGCCATCAGGTGCCCAGCTTAGAGAAGGCAATATGACTAGTAGAAAAGTATGTGGGAGTTGACCTGGATGACCAGTCACCATTGGGGAACTAAAGACTCACCAATATTGGACGGGTGAGAAGACAGACTCAGGCCCTGAGGCCCTCCCCAGTAGGATGAATGCAGGTTGGGTATGCTTGTCCCCTCCTGGTGGGGTGGGAAGTGGACACCAAGACTCCCTATAACTCTTAGAGGGAAGAAACACTGGCAGAGAAAAAGGGGTTCCTAACTTGTTTCATTTGAAGGCATGAGGGTCACAGAGCTAGAGGTTGTCCCCTTATGCAGCATGATTATACCTCTGCCTAAAAAATATGTGGATCTACATGGATGTGTGGTCCCTGTCATAAAAAAGAAAACTCCAATCATGAAGTTCATGTATTCTAGGTCTGGACAGACATTTTAAAAGACCAGCTTATTGCACCTGAGTTCTGCAAAAGGTCCAAACACTGTATGTGGGCTGCCTACATGGGGATGTTTGCCTTTACCCTGTGGTTATGCACACTCTTATTGTTGGGAAAAAGACTGGAGAGGTAGAGGTAGCAGCCTGTCACAACCGGTGGTCTTCTGCTAGGACTGGGACCCAGTTAGCTGTCTATTGAAGCATGCTAGAAGGCAGACTGATGATCCACAACAGTGATGCTCAGCATTTTTGCCCCACAGGGTGGCATGCAGCCAGTCTACAGGCTGAACTGAGGTGTCTGCAGGCTAGATCAGCCATGGAGCCTGCTCCATGCCCTGCATACCAGGATTGGGTCCCAGGGAGTTGATACCATCCCCTCTTGTCCCTCAAGCACTGGGATTGGGTCCCAGAGGGCTGACATTGCTCCCACCTGCTCCCCATATGCCTGGATTGAATCCAAAACTGCTCCTACCAGGCAGCGTGTCTGAGGGGGCTGGCATTGCCCCCTCCTGCCCCTTTCATGCCAGGATTGCATCCCAGGCCATAGTAACCTGTGGCTCCAGTCCCCTCTGTCATATCCCCCCTCAGGAAGAGGGGAGTGAAAAGAATAGCCTGAAGCCCCCTTCTCCCAGGCCTCTCTGAGTGCCTGGAACCCCAGAGCATGGGCACTCTGAGTCCTGGGAACGCTCGAACCTGGAGTGCTTCAAGAGCCAGAGCAGCTGAGATGCAGGGCTCAACTGGACAACTTGGCAGGCAGTCAGACAGTCTGTCAGATTGTCCATTCTGGTCTCCCTCCCTCCCTTGTGTGGAGGGAGCAGGTGAGGAGAACAGAACTTGGTCAGATTCTGAAGGAACTATGGGACCCCTGTCCTCATGCATACATAACAAGAAATTAAATACTTCAAAATAGTACCTTGTTGCAAGAGTCACATCTACAAGAGATGCTGACTGTGCAGTCATTACTGTGCAGTCATTTAGTACTCACATAAACAAGTGCTAAATGACTGCACAGTAACTCCAGAACAGTGGCATCACAGAACAGCTTTTAGGTGACACTGACTGTTAGTAGCTCATTACTACTGTGCAGTAGCATCACGTCATGCTTCCTACAATGTGACATTACTACGCAGTAGTAACGAGCTACTATGCAGTCAGTGTCTCATGTTGACATGGCCACTATATACTAGGCCTGTGCAAATAAGGAAGTATACAATTTGGATTTGGATTCAGAATCAGCCAATTTGGAGGATGGGTTCAATTTGGATCACTGTCCTGAATCGATTCAGGCGAATCAGCTTTGGAACATTTGGCGCTGATTCAGAGAGATTTGGTGATATTGATTGGCCAGAGAGCAGCAGGCACAACCAGGCAGATGCAGGTTCTCCCACAAATCCTCTGGCTGTGTCTGCCTTTCCCTGAGCAGCGGGAGCCATGGGAGAAGCCCCTACAGCTGCCTGGCCCAGCCCCATCCCCACCTCCAGCCCCAGCCTAGTCCCAGCACTTAAATAAAAAAAATGCCCCACATTCATCGACTGCAGCAGTGGCAACTGGGGCCTCTGAGCACTTCTGGCAGAGCCCCCCATGAAGCACAGTGCAGTGCAGGGCAGCGAGGATCACCCCTCCCAACTTGGCACCCAGGCAGCAGCTGCCCCATGGCACGTTTGCAACACAGTGCGGTAGGCAGCACACTGCCTGGAAGCTCAGGTCACTGGGACTGAGCACTGCCAGGCTCTGGCTAACAGTTGAAGCTGCCCCAGCTCCCAGACAGCATGCAGCACCCTGCTGAGCCATGCTGCACCCATGCCATGGGGCAGCTGCCACACAGGTGCCAAGCTGGGGGGCAATCCCCACTGCCCCCTGCTGCCCTGAGCTGCCTGGGGGGTCTCTAACACAAGCTGTCAGGGGCCCAAATCACAGTTGCCAGAGCTGGTGAGTGCATTGCTTTTAAAAAAAAAAAAAATGTTTTTAAAGTGCCAGGAGACTGAGGCCAGGCGGGGGACGGGATCAGGCAGGGCAGCCATGGGGACTTTTTCCATGGTTCCTCCAGCTGTGCCTGCTTCTGTCCCTGTGAGGGAAGCCATGGGGGTTATGCCCTGCTGCTACTTGCCCAGCCAGTGTGGGAGGCAGCAGAGCATGGTAAAACTGCAGCCTGCTCTGGGAAGAAGCAGGGCATAGCCCAGACTCCCAGCACTGCTATGCCTACATCAGTGCTCGAAACAGGAGCTCTGACCTGCCCCTGCTTGCCAGCTGGCACGGGAAACACGCGCAACAACACTAAAAGTGGGGGCTGTGCCCTGCTGCCACTAGCCCCTTTCTATCTGGAGTGAGCCATGCCCACATCCCACCCTTCCCCCACCCTGGCTGGGCAAGCAGCAGCAGGACAGAGGCCCCCACCCAGTGCTGATGCACCTGCATACCCCACCTTCCCACCCCACTCCCCAAGTAACGTGCCTCCTCATCCAGGCTGGGCAGCTTGTCCCAGCCCCAATCCCTCCCTCCCCACAGCCCTTCTCTCCCTCCTCCCCCAACCCCAACAGATTTACCAGCTGGAGGCAGCCACCTGTTTAGTCTATAGCCGAATCTCTGAAGCAGCCGAATCTTTTCCAAAGCTTTTCTGAATCAATTTGGATGCTTTGAATCATTTCAGAGCTTTTAATTGGTTTCACAGTTTGATTTGGATTCGGAGATTTGGTCCCCGAATCAAGCCAGATCTCCTCTCAATCAAATCAGCTACTGAAGCTTTGCACAGCCCTATTATGTACCATTCTGGATCATTTCAGCTGCTTTTAAAACATTTCAAAAGGGCGCATCTACATAAGATGCTGACTACACAGTAGCCAAAAAATACTGCACAGTAGTGCATCACAGCACAGTCAATGCTAATATGCACAGCATATTATCAGGCTACTGCACAGTAGTGTCACTTAAAATACATTTGCCAGCACTACTGTGCAGTAACTCTGGTACTAAATAAATGTGCAGTAATGACTGTGCAGTAACATCTCACGTAGACGCACCCAAAGAGTATATTAACTCATAGAGCTGACCTTTTGAAGCATTTGAACCACATATTGCTTGTGTCCAAGTCTCTCTAAAAACAATAGCTCAATGCACAGCAGTGACCAAAAAAAGCCAATAAAATGTTAGGTGTCATTAAGAAGAGAACTGAAAACAAAATGAAGAACATCATTAAGCTGTTATATAAACACCCACATTTTGAATACTGTGTGCAGTTCTGGTCTCCACATCTCAAAAAAGATGTAGTAGAATTTTAAAAAGGTAGAGGACAACAATGATGACGGGTACAGAGCAGCTGCCATACCAGAAACAACTGAGAAGGCCAGAACACTTCAATCACTCAGAAGATTGAGTGGGGGAGATGATAGAGATCTATAACAAACATGAAAGGTTGTTCACCTACTCCCTCTCTTCTCATTCATTCCCAGGAAATGGCCCAAGTGCAGGGGTTCAGTGGTGGACAAATCTCACTATCCAGATAAGCTGAGGCTTCCTTTTCCTCCTCTGCTCAGATAACCAAAGCAAAGGTATGGCTTCATCATGTGTGAATTTAGCACCATCTAAATGAACAAGTGCTCATGGCACAGACAGAGTCTTCCTTATATGGAAGTGAAAACAAGCAAACAATTTAATTGGCCATAAACATGTTACCGAGGACATAAAAGGGCAACAAACTTCTGCCCAATCATCATGATCATCA
>JAGPOW010003395.1:53613819-53631608 GCA_030014935.1 Caiman crocodilus
CCCCCCACCAGGTAGCACCCAGTGAGTAGGGGCTTTTTTAAAAAAAAAACAGCAGCTGGGGCTCACCAGCCTTGGAGGGTGGCTGAGAGAGTCGAATGGGGTCAGGGGGTGTTTGAGGGGGCTGGGGAACAGGCAGGGTGCAAGGCCTGGCAGGGGTCTCCTCACGGTCCCCTGCACCCTCCTCTAGCTGCTCCCTAGCCCCCTACTTACCAGCGTGGAGTCCAGGTCCAGCTCCCTGCTGCAGCCAGCAGGGACTGCCCAAATCTCCAAAGTTCTCCAAATCTTTTCCAAATTGATTCAGAGAGCTTTGAATCAATTTGGACTGCTTGATTGGTCCCCTGATTCAATTTAGATTCAGAGATTTGGCCACCTAATCGGGCTGAATCTTCTCTGAATTGAATCAGCACCTGAAGCTTTGTACAAACCTAGTATTTAGGTACCTAATGGAATATTCAAATGCTGCCAAACAGGTTAATAAGATACAGGTTCTTAGCAGTGATAGCAATTAAACACAAGACTTATTTACCAGGGGAGCTGATTTCTTCCTAGAATATTTGCTTTAATACACCTCCTGGGAGAAGTTCCACAGCTTGTGCATACTCATAGGGGGAGTGTTTGACTGGTTGGTTGTCATGATCCTTTCTGGGCTTGGAATCTATCCTTCTATTACCCTAGTCATTGTGGACCACAAGGAAAACAGCACAACTAGTATTGCCTTTGGCATGCTCACAACATTTCAACTCTGCAATCAGACAATGCCTATCAACAAATCTTGTGCTTCTGAATCACCTGCAGAGGTCATGAAGGAATATTTTCCTCTGATATGCAAGTAACACAATGTATTCTATTAACATTTTGTTTTTTAGGGGTTAAGGATCTTTTTCTTTTTTCTGAAGCAATAGAGGACCCCAAACAGCAGCTCCAAGACCCCAAACAGGAGGACCAGAGTCCACAGACAATCTAGACAACCATCTTTTCCAGATCCTGACTTCTTTCTATGGCTTGCAGCCAAACTGATCATCAGACATGAAGCAGAGAAAAAACATTTCCCTGGGTCAGATCAGCTGGGACCCTGGAAGACATTTCATTTCTCTCTGCAGTGTGACTTGTCACAGTAAGTCTGATTTAATTGTTTCCCTACTAAGGGAGAGGCCTTGAGCCCTGGTGGAACATCAGGCTCTCTCATTCCGTGCCTATGGTGCAGCATAGCTTGCTCTCCCTGGGGACCCTAAGCAAAATTACTGGGCTCCATATATGGTTCATTGGGTAAAATGTAATGGACTGTCTTATATGAGGCCAGGCTACATGCTCTAATGGCTCTGTAATAGGGGGAGCTGTAATGCCCCCTAGTGATCATACTGTTCATGCCTTGCTCTGTCTTTAAGGTACCCCCCATTTGCATTTTGTCTGCCAAGCCTTGATATTCTTAATAGATGTAGAAATGGAGGCTGATCACAGGTCTTAGAGCAAGCCTTGGTCTGTCCCTGGTACTAGATCCCTCTCTTTCAGACCACATGGTTCCCAAGCAATCCTTCTCATTACGTGGGCCCTCCTAGTCTGCAAATGCCCCAGGCATAGGCACTGACTTTTATTTTTGCCGGGGGTGGGGGGCAAGAAAGGGTGGGGGGCTTAAGATGATGGAAATGTGTAAAGTTTTACAGATTTCAGGTGAAAGCCTTTGTCCTGAGAGGGGGCAGGGCCCTCAGGCCCTCATACACTCAGCTCTGCTGGACCCAGGGCACACATTGCCTTATGAGCTGTTCACAGTCTCTGACCTCCTCTACAGCCATGCCCATGACTCACAGATTTTATTCAATACCTTTCTGTCCCTTGTAGAGGGAAGCCTCAGCTTCAGCCTTCTCAGTCAGCAGTATCACTAGCCCTCAGGCCCATGTGTCTCTCACTCTGGGACCTTGGCCCCTGAATTTTCCCTTCTGGGCAGCTGGCCCCATGACCCCTGGTCTCTGCCCTTCCTGGTTGGTCTCACCCCTCCTGTGCTAGGTGCCTCTGACCCTCGTTCTCACCCCTTCTGGGCTATGAGTTCACCCCTCTTGGGTTACAGGTCCCTGACTCTGATTCATACCCTGCTTGGGCATTGGGTCCCTGGCTATGTCTCCACTACTCTCTCAATCTGAGCCCCAGGCCTTGGCTGGGCTCAAATCATTTGTGTGCCCTTCAGGCATGGCTGGGACCTCTACCTCTCCAATATTTCCAAACTCAAACCACCAGTCAAAACTCAAACTAAAACATAAGCGCTCTGGCTCTAATAAAATCCCAAGCCAAAAATAAGAAGCTGTATAAGAAACTTTGCCCCTGCCCTGAGTCCTATCCCCCTTGCAGCAAGTATTCAGTGCTTTACTGGTGTTATTGGTATTATCAGGGCATTCCAGAAGTCAGCAGAGCCTCCTGCTTTCCTGTTTTGTATGGCAGGAGCTCTTCACTACATAGCTAACAGGGCCAAACGGCCTATCTGGACTCAGGCACTGGTTTGATGAGTCTTCTAAGACCAACCCCATCCAGTTATGTAACTCTGCAGGCACTGCCAGGAGTTTTCCTTCTCTGCCTCAGGACCAGGGATCTTGGTTTTCTCCAATTTAAAAAAAAATCCCCAATCTTTTATTAAAAAAAAGGGAACCCCAAATCCACATTTTTCTGATATATATATATATATATATAATTAGTGATGTTTAATTTTAATTGTGGAAATATGTGGATTTGAGGTTCCTTTTTTTTAAAGCAAAAAAATGGAGAGTTTTATTAGGTTTTATTAAGTCAGAGAAAACCAGGATCCCTGCTGATGACCCACCTGCTCTCTCTGCTAGAACCTAGCTCAGCTGACTGCAACCTACTGCTTCTGGGCTGCCTCCCTACCTGCCTTTGGATCACTTTATTGTAGGACTGCGCGAAGCTTCAGTCACCAATTCAATTTGGAGGAGATTTGGCCTAATTCAGTGGCTGAATCTCCAAATCCAAATCAAATCAGGAGACCAGTTAATCTCTCCAAATCAAATCAGAAACCTCTGATTCGATTCAGAGAGATTTGATGGTTCAGCTATAGACACAGCTTTACCTGTTTTTCCTACATACCTCAAGGTACCAGACATGGCTCATGAACGTTGAGATGGTGGGGTAGATGGAGCATCCCATGGGACTGCAGGGGGTGGTCCCCCACATGCTCAGCGGCAGACCCAGAAGTGGACCAGAAGTACTTCCAGTCCACTTCCAGGTCCACCACAGAATGTATGGGGGACCCCCCCCCCCCCGCTCAGTCACTGGTGTCTCCTGGGTCTGCGGGAGGCACCCAAGGTCCCCCCGCAGCCAATCACCGATTTGGGAAGCATGGTGGGGGGTCCCCTACACGCTCAGGAGTGGACCTGGAAATGGACCAGAACTACTTCTGATCCACTTCTGGGTCCACCACCGAGCACACGGGCACTCCTGTGGAATACTCCATCCGCCCCACCATCTCAGCATTCATGAGCTGTGCCTGGTACATCCAAGTATGTAGAAAAAACATATAAAGCCGTCTCTATGGCCAAACGGCTGGTTCTCCAAACTGGAATCGAATCTTCAGATTCAGATTTGGCCGAATCAAATCAGGACAGTGATCCAAATCAGCAAATGGAATCACCATCCCTTGAATCAGACTGAATCCAAATTCGAATTGAATATTGCCCACTTTGCACACCCCTACTTTACTATTCTGCCTTCATTTCCTGGGTGCGCTAACTTGCCAGGGTTAGCCTCTACCTGTAATTGCCAGTCTGTCTGTTTGCTGGCAGCCAGTTCATTAGCATTTATCTTGTTTCCTAGCTGCCAGTCCTCCCTGATTCAGCTTCGCTTGCTACACTTTCCACTGAAAGTAACAGGAGCCTTCTGACTCCCTGTTTCAGGCTCCTTGTAACCTTAAACACTACATGAAACTTTACAGAATTGCCAGTAGGCACCTCTCTGCACCCCTAGGAGACTAGACAACTTTGAAAATGCATCCTCTTGTGCCCTGGCTCCTGTGCCCTGACTGATGTAGTTTTTGGCACTGACTTACTTTTCCTGAGCATTGTGGGAATAAGTATAGGAAGTGATATGTTAAATATATGACACTGCTACAGTGGAGCTACAAGCAATCAGCATTTTAAAAACCACAGTGCTTTTTGTATGGATGATTTCCACAGCAAGTTGGGAGAAAAAATAGCTATAAATCTGCATGGACTCCTCTTGAACACAATAACTAAGCACACATTTAAATCCAACTTATTTCACAGCCACAGTTCTATGCTTGGCAGGGAAGTGTGGCCATGGAATCTCTGTCCGTCATTGATGCTGTCCTGCTTCTATGTCCTTGTAATCTAAGCCGTACCCTTCCTACCCTCCCTACACTTCCCCTTGCTTGCAACCCAATCTCTGACCACATGCCCTGCATGCAACCCAAACTCCATCCCTATGCCCTATCCTCTTCTGGCACCTTTGACCTCATTCCCAGCTCCCTATACATATAAAGCCTCTGCCCATGTGTCCTGCCCTTTTCATGCATGCTAAGTCTGACCCCTGTTTCCTGCCTCTCAATTTCTGCCTCTAACTTCCTTTTTTGGACTTCAACACCCAGTTACTCTATTTTGCCCCAATGTACTCCAAAACCCCTCAGCCTCGCTTCATCCCAGGCCATGTCCATCCTGCCTCCAACCTGTTCTCACACAGCTCTGATTAGTAAGGCAAAATCTACTTGGGTCTTATGTGTTTACTGTGAGCATCACACTCCTACTGTTGATCATCTCCCACAATAGATCATAGAGTCATAGAAAAGTAGGACTGGAAGGGACCTCCAGAAGTCGTCTAGTCCAGCAGTTCTCAACAAAGGGATCTGCAGCCCCTTGTGGGGCCATGAGCAGTTTTCAGGGGGTCCACCTAGCCCAGCCTGGCTTGGCCTTGTGCAGGAATGAGCCACTCAGTACCCTAGGGCTGAGGCGAGTCCCAGGGAAAGGAAGGGGGCAGACCGCCCCACTCAGCCCAGCCCAGCCCCACAGCCTCCATGTTGTGGGTGGGTTGTCAAGGCTCCATGCTGCAGCTGATCAGGTGAGTGGGGCCCCAAGGCTGCCTGGTGCTGAGCCCTGCCCACTGTATTTGGGGCCAGGGAACCGGGCAGTTGTCGTGGCACAGGTGGGCCATGGAGTTTTTATAGCACTCTAGGGAGGGCCTCAGGAAGAAAAAGGTTGAAAACCCCTGATCTACTCCAATCCATGCCAACCCATCTTCTTTTGTCTGTTCTTTCCAGAAGTGATGATCTATGGTCAGTGAGATGTCGTTTCCACAGCCAACTCTACAAAGAAGAACCGCAGGACCAGATCCAATCCCTATCAGACTTGCTTACCAGCTTGAGCAATGTGGATTAGGCATTGCATGTTCAACAGGTGAATGCATTGTGGCAAAAGAAACTAAAGGCTTTTTAGTGTCCTCAGAGACCACAGTCCCCATAGTAGCAGCAGATTCCTGATTGATTCTTTTGCTTAACAAATTATGTGTTATTTACCATTTTAACTGTTTTACCATATATGGAACTTACAATGAGTCCATTCAAACTGCATTACAAAACACATTTTATAATCTGTGGGTTTTTATGACAGCCAAATTATACTCCTTGGCTTCTAAGGGAATATATTGAGTTAGCTTTCACTCTAGATGACATGACATATGATTTCTCTGTTTTAAAAAAGATAAATTAGACCAACTTTGTAATTTAAGCCCTATCCACATTTTTCATTTCACATGATTTAGTGCTTTACCCTGAGAGCATAGCAATTTGAATAGAAAAAGATTCCTCATGCAGGTATATACACAAATCTTCTACTAGCTCATTTTTGACTAAAGCAGCTATAGTCACTCCACAGCAATTTTCATCCCCATTGTTTTTTTTCCCTTCCCTTTCTGCATAAAAGTTAAAATCACAATGTGTCACAAGTATATACAACAGTTTTGTTAATACCATTTTTTTAGCTAGGACAATGTGCAGATATTAGGAATTTGCACTGACACTGTATCCTCTAGATTTTCACAGGGCTGAAAAAAAAAAAAAGAACATGAAAGTTCCTGAAAGCTACCATTTAATAAGGTATAAGTATGTATCCCCTCTCCAGCATCAAGTAGATCTTAGATCAGATGATCAGACAAGAACTAGGAAATGAAGAAAAAGTTGGTTGAACTTTGAAGTTGCACCCAGAGAAAGCAACCAAGCAAGAGTTTACAAGGATCCTCACAACCCCTTCCTCTATACCTACAAAGAGATGGGTTTGCCATAGGATGTAGGAGGCAACAGGTTCCTAAAGTCAGTATTTACCTTCAAAACATAGGACTTCAGGGGAAGATTTACAAGGAATCAGATAGGTTTTTAAAAACCATCTGGCTCCTAATGGAAATTGGTTTGGATTTAAGGAATGCCCGTAGTGTAAAAGCAGAGTGTCCCTGAAAGATGAGCCTCACCTACACCCAGCCCACCCACTTCCAGGGAGGAGGGCAACAGGCTCAGAGAGCTTAGTAGTGTGCCAAAGCAGCGAAGCCAGGCACAGACCACACAACCCACTTTCCTTCTGCTAGGATACATGGCTATTTTTGCTGCCAGGGACAGCTTCCTTCCGGAACAGAGTGCCTAGCAGGTGGACTCTGTCCCTAAGGAGAAGCTAAATGCAAAGAAAAAAACCCAAATGTAGCCAGACAGAGTAAAATCATGAGACTTGAGATGGAAAAGTCTGAACAGTCTAGAAAACCTCCTGAACATTTTGAATAAAGTTAGTATTTTCACTGTGTGGTCCTAATCACTTGACTGACTTACCTGGCAGGGCAGTATATCTTGTCTTCTCATTCTTTTGGAGCTGAAAGGCAAAAAGTTGGGATAATTTCTCCCTCATGCCTCTGCTATCTGTGAATGTGTTCACCTTCATGGCCACCACAGGGCTAGGTGTACCTGTACTCAAGTACACAGAGAGGGGCGATTTGTTACTTTACTGTCAGGCATGCTCAGGTGATGAATTTCCCTCCAGAACAAGTCATGCTCTCTCTTTCTCTCGCTCACTCACTGTGACCTTCCTGCTAACCTGCGATTGCCGAATCATGACTGATCTCTGTATTAGAAAGAAAGAAAGAAAGCAAGAAAGACTTTTGACTTTTAAGAGGCGTTTATTCCCAGGAGGGTAACCCATCGGGACCAGGAGAGGGTATTTACAGGCTGGTCCGAACACCTGGGCCTCACAGACATGGTCCTGGGCTCATGGCCTGCAAGGCCTGCCCATATATTCTCGAGTACAAACACCCTAGCGAGCCAACAGACTATTTACATATTTACACATTTACAGTTCAGCCAGCGGGGACACCCACGGGGGGTTCTCAGCGGTTGACCCGCATGAAGCAAAGTCTAAGGCCTTGGCCCACTGGATGCATCGCCGCAGCTGGAGCAGCCGGGGGTGTTACAGGGCGAGGAGCAGGCGCCCCATCTCGACTCGGCACAGTGCTCCCTCGAGGGCCCAGCGTTCCTCGAAGGCGGGCACTGTCTGCCGCAGGACTGCGTGCTCAAACTCGAGCGAGAGGCGGGCCCGCACCAGCAGGCGGAACAGCTGCAGGGCATCGACCACCCCAGTCCTGGCGAGCCGGTTTCGCCGGCTCTTCAGGGTGGCCATCTTGGCCTGGCCCAGCAGGAAGTTGGCCAGGCCGACCACGGCCCGCTCCGATGAGAAACCCTCTCTCTCCCCCTCTCCTTCTGTCTTTCACTCACTATAGCCTTCCAGCTACTTGTGAGTAGCCAATGACAGCTAGTCAGAGTAAAAGAAAAAGAGAAAGAGAAGGAGAGCGTGTAACCCAGTCACAGGACCCAAGGATCTGCAGAGTCCACATCCCAGTAGGAGCAACCAAGAGGCCAAGTTCCTGGCCCATGTGGATGACTTGAACATCCTATGCCAGAAGAAGAGGTCAGTAGAGAGAGCCCTGTGGCACACACAGGTATATGAGGTGGCAGTGGGGGCCAACCTCAATGTAGACAAGAGCACCTGCCTTGCTGAGGCAGGCTCAGGGACCTGAAGTCCCGGAGGGTCTCTGTCCCCCATGAGGGGATTGGGATCCTCAGGATAGGTTTTCTCCCTGAGCTGAGCAGCAGGCTAGCGTGGGAGAAGGCAGAGGCAAAGGTAAAGCAGAGACTGGGGCTGTGGTACACGCGCTCCCTTTCCATGGGAGGGGTGCATTTCACTTGTGAAGGTGGTATTGCTACCATGAATGAGGCATGCCCCCGGAGGCCGTGCTGGGGGGGCACAGTGACCACCTACAGGCAGTGGTGTCAGTGGCAGGGGTGTGACAGTGGTGAGAGGCTGAGGGACATCAAGTCACCCATAGACCTGCTCCCGGGCAATGCACGCCAGGCCATGTGGAAGCATGACCACAAGGACTTGTACAAAGATCACAGGGACCTGAACTGGCTGATAGCCCACCTAGCCCTATCAGTGAAGGCCCAGAGACATAGAGAAAAAAAGCTGAGGAGACCCAGCTGCCTGTGGCCCAACTGTCACAGAGCCACCGAGACAATCAACTACCTCCTCTGGCTCTGCACCTGCACCAGGGAGGTATGGAACACGGTGAATTAGCTCTGCAAAATGGGGACCAGCATCAACTGGCTAACCAGAGAAGCAGTGCTATATGGGAACCTCAAATACCAGGGGAACCCGTCAGCCCATTTCAACCAGTTTGCATCCTGAGTCCAGATTACCCTGTGGAAAGCCAGGAACCTCCTGCTGTACAGGCACATGGATGTAGAGGTGGTAGGCTATGTGAAAATGGCTCTGAGTGAACTCCAGACCTACTACCAGAAGTCAGTAGTAGAGGACGGAGAGGATGTGGCCAAAGCAATCTGGCAAAGAGACACATGGCACAGAATTGCTCTCTATCCTTTCCTTTCTCTCTGTATCTCTCACTATCTCTTGCTTGTCTCAATCCTCTGGCTAGCTGTGATTAGCTCACACAACCTCTCTCGATCCATCTTTCTTTCTCTCTTACTGCAATGAGTTGTGTTTGGCCAATCACAGGTAGCAGGAAAGTCATGAGGAGTGAAAGAGAGAGAGAAAAAAAATAGAGTGTGTGAGCCAATCACAGCAAGCCAGAGTTGCAGGAAGTGAGAGATAGCGAGAGATAGAGAGAAAGAAAAGAATAGAGAATGGATAGAAAAATAGAGAGATCCTCTCTCACACTGTCCCTTGGCATAACCAGTTGGCTACCTATGATTGGCCAATCATAGCTGCTCAGGAAGAGGGAGTGGAAGAGAAAGAGAAAAAGGGATAAGGAGAGGGCAAATGAGCCAATCACAGCAAGCCAGGGAGTCACACCCAGCATGAGATAAAGAGAGAGAGACAGAGAGGAAGAAAGGGACAGAGAAGGACCCTCTTTCTCTCTTGCTCTCTCTCTCTGGGAAAGTCTGTCTTGCTGTGATTGGCTTACACTCTCTCTCTCTCTCTCTCTCTCTCTCTCTCTCTCTCTCTCTCTCTCTCTCTCTCTCTCTCACCTCCTTTCACTTGCCATGACCTTCCTGTTAGCTGTGCTTGGCCAATCACAGTTCATCACAGTAAGATCAAGAGAGCGAAAGCGAGAGAGAAGGCATTTGACCCAATTACAGCAAGTCAGGGGGCCACAGTGAGCAAGCAATAGAGAGAGAGAGAGAAGAGGATAGAGGATAACTTCTTGCTCTCCACCCCCCTCCCCTGCCCGTCTTTCATTTGCCCTGACCTTCCTGCTACTTGTGATTGACCAAATACAGCTTATCACAGTAGAGTGAGAGTGATGACATGTGAGCCAGTCATAGCAATCCAGGGGGTCACAGCTACAGAGAGAGAGCCACCCTCTTTCACTCTCTTTTGTTTACCCCGACCTTCCTGCTACCCGTGTTTGCTTAATCACAGCTGATCGCAATGAGAAAGAGAGAGAAATGGTGATGGTGTGTGAGCCAGTCACAGTAATCCAGGGGTTAGCGGCAAGCAAGAAATTTTATTTGTGTGTGTGTGCGTGCACATACATTATATATTATATATAAAATGAGAGAGAGAGGGAGAGAGAGATCCTGGTACTTTATACACTAACAAGTGAACAGACATTTACTTTTTGTAGCCACATGCCTGCAGTGGCTCAGGCCAGAAGGTTGGAAGCACTAGAACATGGCTCTTTGGCATGTAGCCAACATGGGCTGCTGCTCTGCTTCCTCTTCCTGGTGCCCCAAGGTCCCTGAGATTTGCAGTCCAGAATCACAGCAGGATGATTCTGTAGGATTGCTCATCACTTCCTCTTCCTGCTTTCAGATGCCCCTGGGATTTGTAGTCCATTGTCACAGCCAGCAGTAAGTTTAGCAGGGCTGGGCTGCTCTGAACTTGAGGGGAAGGTGAATTTAACCCCTCCCCGATCCCAGACCCCAGCTGGGTCTTGCCTGCCAGGGGCCAGTTCCTGTCTCCCCCTCCCTCTTCCTGCCAACCCTTTTTTTGCTGGAGCAGACAGCCCAGCCCAGGGCTGGAAAGCATGCTAGGGGACTATGATTTAACTTGAACCAGGAAGGGGTCTGGGACAGAAGTTTCATAAATCAGTTTGACTCAAATCTCTTAAGTCTGATATTACATTCAACAAGGCTTATTTAAACCAGCTTCAGCCGTTTTGAAACTAGTTTATGTGCACTGAGCTGCTGTTCTGTTACAGGTTTAAGCCAGTTTCTGATCAATTAAACCAGGTTATGTGTAACTTGTCCCTAGCCTGAGTGGCCATAGGGTTTGTTTGGGAGGTTAGGCTGGGAAGCAATAGCTGGGGAGAGGAGGTGTAGTTGTGAATCTGAAGTTTGAGTGTTGTTTTGGGGAACCTTTTCTGTAGGTTGTTTGTGTAAGCTACTCTGAGCCTTTTGGATAGTGCAGGATATAAATCTACGAGTTACTTAAATAAATATATAAATAGTGGTCACTTTGATAGCTTCCTGCTATTAAAAATGCCATTAGCAGGTCCACATTCATTTACACACTAAGAATAGTAATATTTTTCTCCTGAGTGCATGATCATTACAGTAGTTTTACAGCATAGCCCATGTATTCAGTGCTCCTGATCCAGTGGGACTCTGATGAAGCGTGACAATGATAGAGAGAACCGGTTTGTGGGAGCAAGAGAGCAGGCAGCTATTGCAGTAACCTCATTGCTGCCTTTCTCCCTAGAGGGGCAACTGCATTGTGGTTGTGCTTCTTGTGACCAATCATAGTGATGCCAATGGCAACTCTCAGGGCCTTATTATATGGTAATTTTGAGCAGCTCTTGGAGCTCTTAACCCCTGGATTGTCTGCACATTAACACCTGAAACTGGTCTGAAGCATTCACTAGGCAGTTCAAAGTGAAGCCAGTCCAGGACAAGATTATCTCTGATCCATGCTACCCAGCTCCTGTTACACTAAGGGGCAGCCACATAGACTACACCCTAATGTAAACATTGTACCCTTGCCTCCATAAACTCTTCCCCCATTGCTTTGGATCAGGCCTGCTCCCCTTTCACTCCCCAGCTCCTCACTCACTGTCCTTTACTTATGCCACCTGCTTACTTGTGGGTGCCTGTGCTATCTGTCCCAGGGGGCAGGCAGGGGAGGGTTCAACTACCTGCCCAGCCAGGGCTGCTACTGCTGCACTTGGGGCTAGAAGATCAGCATCCTGGCAGCAGTCCCAGTTAACCCTTCTGTGCCTGCTCCCCTGGGACAGACAGCATGGACAGCCACAAGTAATACCTTGGGGGTAAACAGGAGTCAGGGGCAGCCCCAGAGAGCAGGGGGTGAGGAGAAGCCCATAATGGGAGCAGGGTATCTGTACCTTTCAGTCCTCCAGGTTCCTGCTGGCTTGAACCTGTGACTGCTCCAAACTGCAGCTAGCACTACAACCCATCAACTTTTCTGGAGCTCACAGTGTAAGGTATAATAAGGCCCTCAAAGTGGATGCTATCATGTATCTGAGGCTAATTTAGTTTTACTTCTCACATTACTGCCCTAGCAAGGAGTCTGCCTTCTATGTTTGAATGAGTCAGAGCTCATAGACAATCTTACAGATGCAGTTATGGGAACACAGGAACTCCCAGACTGGACCAGACTCACAGGGCCAGGGTCCCATCTGTGATAAGGCCCAGTACAAAACTGGGTTTCCTGGATGATGCAACTGCCCTTGCAACAGGCAGCTAGGGACAACCTGCCCCCAAGGAATGTTCCTTCCTACTTCTGCAGGTCATGGATATTTACGATATAAAGCCACAGAGTTTATAATTTTTCCAAACTTAAAAATGCAATAATTAGTATTAAGTGCAGAATTGTTCCTCCCCCAGTTCCACCCCCACCCATACAATTACAATGAGAAAAGGCTGTTTGTCAAAAACAAAATATTTTTTTGCAGACAAAATTTCATTTTTAATTAAATCTTTTTTTTTTAAATAAACAAGCTGACTATTTTCACCAGGTATTAAAGAAAAAGAGCTTGTTAAAAACTAACTATGTTTCAGAAATTTTTCTTAATATTTATACATTTTTAATTTGTGCATAATAATTTATTCCTATCTTCACCTTCTCTGCTGAGGCAGCTGTAGGAGTGTTCTCATTATCCACAGAGTTGTAAAAAGCCTTGCTACAGCCCCTGAGGCTATTGACCTCAATGATATCTTGTGGCAAAGAATGCTCTATGAAAAGAGTAGATTAAACCGTGATACAGGTCATGTGGGGATTATTAGACTGTATTATATGTGCTACAGCACAACACTGATTTTTTCATTAGGTATCACTGAACTAATTGTTTTGAGGGGAAAAATTTCATCAGATTGTGGATTATATCTACCGATTGATCTACCCATCATCCATTGAAGATGGTTGTAGTTTTGTCCTTCTCCTCAGCTCTGCTAAGGTATCTCTCTTGATTTCTTTTCCTCCTGCAGCATTTTGCATTTTCTGGCTGTCTAAATACCTCAAGTTAGAGTCTGTCCTTTTCATCTGTTTATTTTTCCACATTCTATGTGGGTGTTTCCTTACTCTTTTATGCTTTGGTCAGTCCTTCCCTCATGCCCTTGACAAGACGAACAAAGCTTTGGCAGCCTCTTTTCTGCCCCAAATTGCTGTTTCCTTAATGTTAGGATCTTCTATGAATTTACTCATCTTCCTTCTCTTTTTGCCTTTTTTGCTGATTATCTTTAAACTCTTTTTCTTCCTGCCCCCTTCCCCCTGCTGCAGCAGCCACATCTGAAACCCGTGTTAACGCCTTCCCTACCAGAATAGCCAGCTCTAACATTCAGGAATCTTCAAATCTTTGAAGAGCCTGTGATCTGCAGCTCCTCACCCTGTTTTGGTAGAAGAAAGCATCCTGACATCTGGGAAACTGGTGGGCTACCAAAACAAATACAGTGCCCATGATGCTCCTGAGCTCCCTGAATTATGTCAGCAAGGTGGTGGAGCTTGGGATCATAATTAGGGGACCCTCTGTGCCCACCATGTTTTTGGATATCCCAGCCATATGGGTCACGCTGTCTAATGTTCCCCTCTTCCTCAGGAATGATGAGAGAAGTGAGGACCTGGTTTATTCTGGTAAAATAACAAATTTAATTCATAGAATTACACTTGGCTGTAAAGCTCGTGAGCTCAGACATGCCCTATCCTTCAGGAAGCAGGTCTTTGTGATCCTGAAGCTTGGGGCCATTCCTTGAGAAGCACCCTTAAAAATATGCTACACCAGTATCAGTACATGGTATATTTTCCCATAGAAACCATGTGCTTTCACTGATTCGGTCACTCATCTGCCTGATCAGTGCCTAGTGAGGAAGAAGGCTAAAGTAGAGAAAGGACAAACCTACCCCAGGACTAGGCTAAGGAAAGAAGGGAGGGCTCAGTTCCTCCACTTAGGTGTGTCCCTGCCTCTTCTGGGGCAGCTGGTTTGGGGAGGCCATAATCTCATCTGCCTCAATCCTTCCCAATCCAATTCCAACTCTAGAGCTGAAACCTGAGAGATGGAGAGATCCTATCTTGGCCAACTCATCGTCCACCCAAGGCCTTTCTACTACCCCTGAGACTGAGATGGCTGATGCTGAGAAACTCCAGAAGGAGCTCAGGGCATGCAAACTTAAGCCGTTTGCAGTTGTGCCTATCTGCCCAGAAACTATTCAACACCCTAGACTAGTGGTTCTCAATTTTTTTAGACTCAAGACACCCTTTCATAACTGTTGTGAATTGAATGGTACCCCATAAACTAACTTATTTACTACAGTGCCTGCTTTCTTGCAGAGGGCCAGGCAGTGGGTGTGGAGGAATGGCCAGGCAGGGATAAGCCTGAGCCTATGTTTATCAGCTTCTCGCCTCACATCTTGTGCACAATTAAAAGGACCTTGTGGCACCACAAGGTACCCCAACACCCTGGTTGAGAGCCAAGAGTAGCTATAAAGTCAGGGAGGGAAGCTGGAGGTCACATAACAAACTACCCTAAAGCACACTGTGATCATTAACCTTGTAAGGTCCAGGGGCCTGGAGAGGGACAGGTGAGGCCAGAACCATCAGGCAAGGTGTAAAGGCTATAGACAAAGAAAATGGGCTAAAGCCAAAGGGGCTGAAGCTTAGACAGAATGGATAGAGCCCAAGGGTCAGAGACTGTAGAGCCAGAAAGTTATGAGTGAGAACTGAGTAACATCTGATGCATGGGCATGTCTATGGATGCAGCTGGAGGCCATGAATAGCTATGGGAGCAGCTGGAGGCCACGAATAAGAAGCCTAAGGCATGATTAGTATGCAAAAGCACAGATTTGGCTGTAAGGCCACATGTGGTTCCTGTAGGGCAGGGTTAGTGCCAGCAAGACACAAAGTAAGTCTCTGGTAAGGAACTGGGGTCCAAGGATATGAATAGGACTGATGAGGGCAGTTTTAATGCAGCTACCAGGAGGTACTATAGCCACCCTCGGGAGCCTGTTCTGTCATACTGGACCAATACATAAGCCCCAGACATACCTGGAGTCCTGCCTGCTACTGCAATGGATTCAAATCCCTTGGCATCTTCCTAAGGCCACAAGTTATCTAGCAAGAAATTGGGAAGGCCTCATTGAAAAGGTTGAGGTACAACTACAGTGGTGTCACTGGGACCTGCCCAGCCTCTCCTACCATGGTTGCATCCTGAACATCAACAACCTCGCAGTTGCAACTCTATGGCAAAAGTGTGCCATCTTGGACTTTCCAAAAAAAAAAAGTGTTCAAGAAGCTTCAGAATCTCCTTGTGGATTTCTGAGATGATGCCACTGGATCCAGAGGGCTATTCTCTATATACCCACTGACACAGGGGTCAGGGGTTGATTGACCTGGTGAACAGGGTGACCGCTTTCTACCTGAAAGCCCTTCAGCAGCTGCTTTTTGCTGAAGAACTTTTTCTTGGCAATGACTGCCCGTTGCATTTTTGTACCAGGTGAGAGGAATTGGTTTTGATTTGGAGCTTTTCCTCTTGGATCCTGATCACTTTGGCTGGATGTCCTCCTACCCTTCTACCACAGCCTCTCACAGTTCTGACTGGCCTCTTTCCATCTGAAACCCTAGAACCGACATCTGCAGTTTCCAGGAATGCTGCAAGGAGCACCTGGCTCACAACCAGGCCTTCCAGTAGGGGCACCAAGCCCTGCCTCCAAAAGCCTTGTTGACTACTAGGGCTCAGGGGCCCAAGCAGGCAGCCCAGCCTGGGATAATCACTTAGGCATCCACACCTGCCTTGAGTCTGTGGCTGATAGCTCTGTCCCAGCTAATCACAAGGGCTGTATAAGATTTTACCGGCTGTTTCAATTCGACACTATTTTGACTCATTTCAAGTTTGGAACCACAAAATCAAAACACAATGGGCTTCGAAACAGCTTTGAAATGAAACAAGGGCAGTCAAAATGTTTTGAAGCTCAAGCTGGGCCTGCCTGCAGGGAAACAGAAAGTAAGGAGAAGGAGGGGAAAGAGGAGGGAAGGAGTGCTCTCTGTGGCAAAGTGGTTCTCCCCACCTAGCCACAGTGCTAGTTTATCCACTTGCCTTTGGGCAAGCCACCCTCCTGACTTTCCTGCCATGCCTTGTTAATTAATTAGAATATTAATTAGAGCAGGAGGCTGCCCATTCTCGCCCCGATGCCAAGAGGCACTATCTGTGGCTCCGTTCCCCCTACACTGCAGCCCGAGCCTTGCAGATGGCATTCAGAAACATAGTGCTCCCAGCCTACAGCTGGACCAAGCTTAGACCTAGTTCTCAAGCCTCAGTCATACACACATTCATACTGCCCTCCTCTCACTAGGGCCTCACACACTCCACCCCCTCTCACAGGGTCTCTTTCACAAATTGACAACTCATACTGCCTTGCTCCCTCTTGGAGCTGGCCCCTTACACCATGGGCTTTACCTAGTTCATACCTTGCATGGCCGATGAACCATCTTTTGGGCCTCTCCCGCAACCCTTACTGGGGTAGTGGCCAGCCAATTACCCAACCAGGTCTAAGCTTTCCCTGGCCTCTTCCAGGGGCAACTCTATACATTCCAATGTACTGGGCTACCAGTCCTCTGGTTTTCCACCCCCCTCACTGGGGGCTCCACACTTCTTCCCCCTCACTGGGGTCCTCATTTCCATCTGCTCACTGGGGCTTCACACTGCCCTCTCACTGGGGCCATGGGGCTTCCCTCCCCAGTGGGCTCAGGTGACCATAGCTGTGCTGGGCCTCAACTACCTTCCTCAGGGTCCTCCACCCCAGAGGGCTCAGGTGGCCACAGCTATGTCTGGCCCCCACTCTTCCTCTTCAGGGTCTTGCACCCCACAGGATGCAGGTGGCCACAGCTATGTCTGGCATCACCCACCCACCAACCCAAGAGTGAGGGCTAGGCTTAAGGCACCCCTACCCACCTTTTACCAGGGGGATAACTGGCCTTGCATTTCCTGGGGGCTCACCACTGAGAGCCCTACCAGTCCACCCACTCCCATTAGGGTGCAGTTTTAGCTCATGCCTAGGACCAGGAGCCTCCAAATCATCCCCTACAGCTTCTGCCCTTACCCCGCAGGATGTTGCATGGAGCCTTGCAGTCAGGTGATGTTACTACTTGGCCTACCAGCAGCAAACTGCCCTGTTTATATAGGCAGCCCAAGATCTAAAATGGCCACTGCAATCAAGCACCTGTTGGCTGCTTGGCTCTGCTCATAAAGTGGCAGGCACCAACAGTGCCCTGCCACACACCTTCCCATTTAAAATACTTCCTAGAGGAGGTTTTCCCTGCTGCTCCTCCAAAGCAGGCTCCCCTCAGAGCCTGTAAAAGCCCTCAAGTGGCAAGCACCCCCAAAGGTGCTCTTCCACACACCTCCCCCCTCAGAATGACATTTGGAGGCTTTGCTTGGCTGCCTTCTCCGCTGGCTTTGTCCCAGCCTGCTGCAGCCCCTTCCACATGGCGAGCACCCCAAAGGTGCTCAGCCACCCTCTCATCTTGACTGTGTAGCTGGCCAGTGACTGTGATCCTTCCCTGAGGTCCATTCCAACCAGTGCTCTGGGGGTGGGATGGAAAAACAGCATAAAAGGCAGGATATACAATTTTTATAGGAAGACACATATATACATTTTATATTTTTTTATTTTATTTATTATTTTGCGTATTATAATATAGAATCTATATAGGAAAACACATATGTACACATATATTTTTATAAAGACAAGACACTATGAAACACACCATGAAGTGTGCTGGAAAGGCAGCTGGCAAGCCTTTAGGGCGGGGCAGAAGAAGATGTAGAGGGAGAGGGGTAAATTT
>JAGPOW010003395.1:53631708-53667288 GCA_030014935.1 Caiman crocodilus
TTGTAGCCCAGCACGTGTGTATGAGTGTATAGAATTGCTCCAGAAGGGGGCAGGGCAAGCTTGGCCCCAGTTGGGTAATTGGCTGGCCACTAACCCGGTGAGGATCATGGGAGAGGTCCAAAAGACAGTAATGTCTGTCACCCAAAGTATGAGCTAGATAAAGCCTATGGCTGAAGGGGCTCACTCCAAGAGGAAGCAAGGCAGTAGAAGTTGTCGATGCGTGACAGAGACCCTGTGAGAGAGGATGGAGTGTGAGAGGCCCTAGTGAGAGGAGGGCCGTATGACTGTGTGTGTGACTGAGGCCTGAGAATGAGGCCTAAGCTTGGTCCAGCTGTAGGCCAGGAGCATTGTCATCTGGATGCCATCTGCAAGGCTTGGGCTGCAGTGTAGGGGAGGGACAGAGCCACAGATAGCACCCCTGGCATCAGAGCAAGAATGGGCAGCTTCCCGCTTAATTAACACCATACTTACGCGTCATCAAGGTGTGGCAGGTAGGGAGGCAGGCGGTTGGCCCAGAAACAAGTGGGCAGGCCAATGACAGACCAGACCCAAGAAAGTCCCCTATTACAAGGATGAAGATGTAACTGAGTATATTTCTGGGATATGACATGGCATAACTATAGAAATTGCCATATCTGATATGGAAGCAAAACTTAAACTGCTTACTATTACAAATTTAGGGGAGTCTGGATTATCTCCAACCAAGAATATTGAAGGAATGGCACAGGAAAAAGCTAATCCTCTAGCCCAGATCTTCACTGAATTTTTCAAATTTGGGCCTAGAACTGGAAAACAACAAATGCAGTGACCATTTTCACTAAAGGAAGAAAGAGTGGTACAAGAAATTATATGCCTGTTAGGTTGACATCACTAGTATTTGAAGTAATAGAAAAGTAGTGAAGAATAATCAGAATATGGAAATAAATGGAAACAGGGCAAAGCACAATATGGTTTTATCCAAAAATCATATCCAACAAACTTGATATCTCTTTATGGCAAGACGTGTTGGTTGAGAGCAATGTGACCTACTTTATATAGATTCTAAGATAAGCTTTCGATGCTATGTTTCATGCGAAATTATTGGCTAAACTGGGGAGCATAGGAACAGTGGTACAATCATGAAGCAGATAAGGATTTGTCTCAAAGGGAGCAGGCTACAGAGATCTATGTTAAAAGGGGACTGGAGAGAGATTACTAGTAGTGTTACTCTGGAATCCATTTTAGGACCTATCCTGTTTAATATTTGTATTAACAACTTTGATACTAGCACTAGGTGAAATTTGAGGATGCCAGTGAACTATGGGGTATTGCCAAGGTAAAAGAGGACTGGATTATTATAAATATTTAAATAACCTTGTAGAATAGAGCACTAGACATGGAAATATGTATAACAGTAGGATGTGCAACATTTGCATCTAGGGATCAGTAACAAGGACTTCCGCAATAAGATGGGAGAACATAAATTCAGAGACACCTGAGAACGAAAGGAACCTCAGTGTATTGGTAGATCATACGTGTCCATGAGCTGCCAGCGTGATGAAGCTCTGAAAATGGTTAACATAATTCAATGGTATATTAAGTGGGATATACTCTACAGAAAGAAGGAGGAGCTAATACCATTGTAACACCCTATTTAGAATACCATGTGCAGGTGCAGCCACCGGTGTTCAAAAATGGTTAAGTTAAACTGGAATAAGTAGGAATGGAAAAGATGTCTTCTCATGAAGCAGCATTAAAACAATTTGACTTGTCTTGCTTAACAGAATACAGACTGGGAGGGATATGATCATTCTTTACAAGAATATTCGTGGTGTGAAATTCAGGAATGAAGATGTGTTCTCCCCCATTGCTAAATGATGCAAATTCAAGAAAATTGCATTTTTAATGGAAAACTGTTCTATAATTTTTACTAGCTCTAGTTACAATAATTACTTAGCTTTTTGAATAACTGCCAGTATTAAAATCCTCTGATTAGCACCATATATAAAAGATTTTGATCTTATTAATTTGTTTAATTAAATTATTTTTAATTGTCATGGGATATTTAATATTCTTTCTAAAATGAAGGTGTTTATTCCAAGTAAAGCATTAATAACTTGGTTTGTCGTAGTCATTATTTAACTAATGGGAGTTAATACCAATTTGATATTATGCTCGTATATGTATAAAGTTTATGAAATGCTGGATACCTTTAAAATATATAGATCCTTTTCCCCATCAACTCAAACCAATAGGTGGCCAGCAAGGTAGATGCTCTGTCAGGCCACACCCCCTCTGGCCTTGCAAAGCTGGGCCATGCCCCCTTTTTCCCTGCAAGGCCAGGCTGGGGCTAGGCCACTCCCTTCCCCCCTGATGTTAGGCCATGCCCCCCTTTGCCCATAGGGCCTGGGCACACTTCCCTTTCTCCTGCCAAAGCTAAGCCACACCCCCTTTTCTCCTGCACAGGGCTGAGTCACATTCCTGCCCCCACCCCTGCACACTGTTGGCCCTGGGCCCTGGCCTCTGGCTCCTGGCTGAGCACCACTGTTGTATAGCATAACCTTCCACTGTTGCCTCTATGTTGAGCCAAATAACTTGCATTTCATCACAGCAGTAGTTGTCAAACTTTTTAAACTTGAGGCATCCCTTGGACGTGAGACAGCCCTCCATTATTTTGTGAACAGAGTGGCTCCCAATTTCAAAAACTTATTTATGTATTGAAGTTCTTATCTCCTTTCAGTGCCCCCAGGACTGCCCGCGCCAGGTACCTGAGGGCAGGTGCCACCTGGGGGGCGCTACCACCATGCAGGGAAGCACTCTCCCCCTCTCCCCCTTGCAGCTCAGGGACTGCTCAGCCCACCAGCAGCTTGTCCTCCCCCCACCGCCACCAGCGGCAGGTAAGGAGTGGGCCCAATCCTTGTCTACATGCCACAGGGGTTTACTTTAGTTTAATTAGAATCGGTGTTTTTAAAAACCCATCACCTCAATTTAGAGAGAATTAAACTGAAGTAAACCCCCGTGGCATGTACAAGCAGCCAGTGATGTCAGTTATTCTATTTAGGACCAATCTTTCCAGCAGCTTGTGGACAACTAATAGCAAGGGTGTTGGTCTGTAGCCAACAGGGTTGGCAGCATTTCTGCCTGGTTTGGGTAGTGTAATCATGTGAGCACATCTCCAGCACTTAGGTATTTTGATTCTTTGCATTCATGATGACAGGAACTCCATCAGCCAGTCTCTTAGGCAAGGCCCCATATTCTTCAAAAATTCTGGGTAGATATTATCCAATACTGCAGCTCTATGGGGTTTGATAGAGGCTATGGCAGTTTTAATTTCAAGTTCTGTAAATAAGTCAGTGAGATATAGGCCCACAGTGGGTTGGAATTTCATTGCAGTTGTTTGGTGCCTGATATCTTTGGAGAATTTCTTCTCAGGATTTGTGAACCCGCTGTTCTGGATAAGTTGTCTTACTGTTGAGTCTGCTTCCCAGTACATTGCTGTTTGGGCTTGCCTTTTCCAGTGAGTCTTTTGATTGTGTTACAGGCTTTCCTGCTGATGTGTGTGAAGTCAATATTTTCTTCAGTTTCCATTCAATGTTCTCTTTTCATGGTGTTAATATGGTCTTGGAGTCTTTCCATTGCCTCAATGATGCTGCTGCTGTCATTTGATGTAGTAACTATTTGTAGATAGTTGTTGCAGGTTTGATCCCGGCAGGGACTAGTTTGGCCTGAAGTCACGTGGTATTGTCATCTTGGCTATTTTTGTCAAAGCTGTAATGAAGGCCTCAGAGGCAGTGTTAAAGCCTTCCACATTGGTCAGATCTGGTTGTTTGACTGCTAACTTTTCTGTTTTGCTGAGGAAATCAAGTCGTTTGCACTTTTGGGGGGTTCCATTTAAGGATTGGACACAGATATTCACACAGCATCCTGTTAGTAGCTGCATAAGTGAACCAACTGTGTCAAGATACTTTCAACCATCTATCATCATGTTCAACTGATACCTATATATATGGTTGCATTGCATTTTAGTCCCAGAAAAATATGGATTTAGGGTTTTTTAATAAGAGAATTTAGAATTTTTTATAAGATAATTTGGGATTTTTAACCAAAGAGAACCAGGATCCCTGATAATCACCTACACTTTAAAAAAGTGCCTTATTTCTAATTTCACCTTATTTGGCTTTACTTCCAGTATTTGTTTCTTGTTCAGCCTTTCACCATTAAATTAAATATCCTCTAAGTACCCAGTATTTTCTCCTCAGGAATAAACGTATGCACCACTGTCAAACCATTTCCCAATCTTCATTTTGATCAGGTCTGAGCTCTTTATGTCTGTTGCTGGGTGGACTTTTTTTGGCTCAGTCATTTTTGTAGCCTCTTGCTGTACCCTCTTCATTTTTAAAATGTTTTTGAGGATTCAGACAAAGATGCAGTATTCTACTCTTGGTCTCACCAAGGCCTTCTGTGACGTAAAACTATCTCCTAGCTCCTATTCACTGAACCTCTATTTACACGTCTAAGAGCACCTTTTTGTCAAAAACGTTCAGAAAGTGAATCTTAATTCATGAAATTGAGTAAACTGGTGAAATTACCAGAACCAGACTGTAAAGGTCATATTAATCCAATCAGGGAACCATGTGATTTATGAATTCAATCAACACATACCTTTACCTTTTGAATTTAGAGTTAGGATTACTAATCCATTTGCGGGTAAGCAATATACCAAAAAGTATTCAGCTATAGAGAAATAAAATAAGAATGCACATGAAAAAAATATAGTCCTTCTGACAAGCAATTTGTGAAAGAAGAGACAACATCGCTAAATTATTTGTTACGCCAGACGATTCACTTATATCTAGCAGGCAGAAACTTTAATATCAGATCTCTAGTATTGTGGGCTCTCTATACACAACACTCCCAGTGCTCCTCCACTCTGACCCACAGGTCCCTGATACTCACTCCTGCCTGACCCGCAGTCTCAGTTCTACTGTGGCTCCTCTGTTGTGACTCACATTTTGTCTGCCATTTCATTCCTGGGCCTTAGCCCTCACATCAGCTCTGGCACTTCTCCTCGGTCCTAACCCATAGTTTCCTGTACTATTATCCCAGTCTTGACCTACCTGCAATGCACATACAATCCTACTAAAGTCCCTCTGAGTGGTTAGGACACTGACCTTTTATTTAATAGTTACTGGGTGGAGAGCAGTGCAGACGTTTCTCTCCACTGGGAGCAAAGCTCCAGGCTGGAACCCAGGCAGGGCAGCAGGCATTTCATTAAGCTTTACACCCTCTGGCTTGCTTCCTTCCTCCTGGTTCCACATGTTTTGCTCTTGTGACTGCTCAGAGGGCCAGCTTTCAAAGAAGCATCATCTTGGACTTCCTGGGTGAGTGCCCAGGAATAATATAATAATAATTATATTATTATATTAATAATATCAACATATTGATCATTAATAATTATCAATGCTAATTATAATATATTAATGATATTATTAATGATATATTAATAATATAGCCATTCTACTATGGAGGCTGAAAGATGGGAGGGCTCTCCTCCTCTCAAATCTAACACCCAATCGTTATAGTTTTCAGTTGCCTACATTTTCTGAATTCAGTGCAAATATGTGTCCAGAATGGGCGTGCGCACATAGCCACATAACTGCCCAACTAGTGCATAGCCTACTATGAATGCTTAGTCTACATGTGCATGCTTAAAGAACGACATTGTAGGAATAATAGGATCACTACTGTGAGTAAGTAACATTTTTGGCACTTATGTAGCTAAAAAAGACCCCCTACCATGCTGATATACAAAGGAAAACAATTCCACCCTTAGTATTTATGAAGATTGAATGTGCTTGTTTATTCGTATGGAAACACACCTACCAGTCATGGCATTTTAGAAATATTGTTCTTCAGGTGCCCCATCTCAAAGTTTTAATTAATGCAATCATGTGTAACAGAAAATAATAATAAAGAGCTGAAAAACTTCATAGAGAAAATTCACTATTTTATATCAATATCACCAGGCATGCACAAAAAAGTACAATGAGTATACAACTTGGTACTGGCAAAGTTCACTGATGACACTAAGCTGTGGGGAAGTGCAGCCATTCATCAGGGTAGGCTGATGATCCAGGCAGATCTAAACAAATTAGTTAGATGCGCAGACCAGAACCAAATGCTGTTCAACACTGAGAAATGTAAAGCAGGCCTGTGTAAAGCCTCCCTGCAACTCCTGGACAAGCTGCAACTCCCCCTGCCCCTCCTTCCCCCCCCAGCTGGGTGAGCAGTGGCAGGACATGGGGCTGGCTGCATGCACCTGGATTGGGCTGGGCCCAGCAGAGGCTATGAGGAATCTTAGGGTGGCTGCAGCCCCCTCAGAGCCCCTGCTCCACTGTGCTCTGTGGGGTGGGTGGAGCTAGGGTTGCGCTCTGGGTGGCAAGCCTCCATTATCTGACTGCATGCTGCATGGTGAGCAGAGCCAGGGCTGCACTCCGGGCTGCATTCTGGGCTGCGGCTGGGGCTAGCCACCCAGACCACAGCCCTGACTCCATCCACCCCACGGAGCACAGCCTAGTGGCAGACAGCTGGCCTAGCCTCCCAGAGTGCAGCCCGGCCCAGCCCACCCAGCACAGATCTGGGGGCACATGCCTGCTCCCATGCCCTCCCAGACTGAAGGAGCAACCAGAAAAGCAGGTCCCAGAATGGCAGCACACAATGGCATGCAGTAGCAAGACCCCCCTTCTCCAAGTTCCATGCCCCCCAACCTGGGCTGGGCAGCTTGTCCCAGCCCTGATCCCTCCCTCACTGGGGGACATTGATCTGTCCCTTTCCTCCCCCCTCCAACCACCAGTGTCATGGAGGACTGCTGCCTCTGTGTAGTCTATAGCTGAATCTCAAAATTGGCACTGATTTGGAGACTTCCAATTCAATTTGGACCTTTCAATGGTTCTTCTGATTCAATTCAGATTTGGAGATTCGCCCACCAAATCAGCTGACTCTCCTCCAAATCAAAATTGGCTACTGAAGCTTCACACAACCCTAATTTAAAGTGCTAGAACGATGTCCAGAAGGGGCCTGGGGGTGATTATTGACCATACAATGAATATGAATAACTAGGGCTATGCAAAATTGTGCCAGCAGTTTCGTTTCAATGCTGTTTCAACTCATTTTGAGCTTGAAACAGCAAAATCAAAACAAAACAGAGAGCTTCGAAACAGCCTCAAAACAAAACGAGGCAAGTCAAAACGTTTCAAAATTTTTTAAACGTTTTGAGTTTTGAAGCTCAAACTGGGCTTACCTGCAGGGAAGCAGAAACTAAAGTAAGGAGAGGGAGGGGGAAGAGGGGGAAGTGGGGGAAAAGTGCTCTCATTATTGACTGGGTAGCTGGCTAGTGACTGTCATCCTTTCCTGAGGTCTCTTCCAATCCCAGCACTTTGGAGGAAGGATGGAAAAACTGCAAAGAAGGCAGCATTGTTTGAACTCCCCTGCTTTCTTTCTGCCTTGGTGTCAGTTGAGTGAGGGCACACTTAAACATGCACACAGTGTCACCCACCCATGTCATGAGTTTTGCCTGTCAGCAGCCAGAGAAGCAGGGCCCCAGAACCCAGAATCCTTCTGCACCTAACTCCTTGACAGCTGGTAGGCTTCGTGGCTGCAGTAGGGGCTAGCAGGCCTGCAGTTTTGACCCTGCTGTGGTTTAACATGTGCATGGGACATGAGTTTTTAGCTTTCAAGACCTTGAGGTGCAGTTTTCCTGAAACCCCTGCACTTGTCTCCTTGAACCTTGGCAGGTTTCATGCCCTCAGAACGGACTACCATTTCTGTAAGTTTTTTTCCAAATCAGGCCAGAAATGACAAAGTTATAGGCTGTTTCAAGCTTCCCCATTATAGCCTGTGGGTGAAACATCAAAACAGCGTCAAAACAGTTAAACTGTTTCAATGAAACGAAATGGAAGAGCAGTTTCGAAAACTTCCAGTTCATGTCACCAGATTCTGGAATAGACTCCCACTGGGGATGGTGCAGACACTTACTATGGAGATCTTCAAAAGGAGACTGGGTATACTCCTTGCTGGAGGTTATTTGACCTCAGTGATTTTTCCTGTTCAGAGCAGGAGGACTGGACTTGGTGATCTCACAAGGTCCCTTCCAGCCCTAAGCGTCTGTGAATCTGTGAATAGTATTTTGCTTCTTCCACAGACAGTTGGTTAGATGGTGTCATTACTCAAAAAGTGTTTTAGAACACAAAGTTCATAAGGTGCTGAAGCTGTATTACAGAAGAGAAGCTATATAAAGTATTTTAAAAGAATACTTTCCTAAAAACAGTTCAGTACTCTGGGCACATTATTTGCTAGGTTATGATAAGATTTTTGCAGTGAAAAGCTAGAGAAACTTGCAAGTGTTGTTAATTATATATCTTTTATATTTTTTCCATTTATGCAATAAAGGCTCAGAAAAATAAGGCAGAATATTAAAAAATGCATATAAGGACAATGTCTCTGATCCTTAATGTACCTAATTGCCCCAGAAATACTAAAAAAAGTACCCTACTGAAGGCTATTTTATTCCTCCATATCTAGAATCAAGAAGAATCATTGAGAAAAAAAATCTCATCCCAATCATGGTAATTTTTGTTCACAAAGTACTTTAAGAATGCTTAACATAGTAAAAATATCTTCAGAACAGGTTGTGAAGATGTTCTGGGGTTTTTTTTTATCACTGTTGCATTTTTAACAGCTCTATAATGTTGTTCAATTGTAATAATAAATCAGTAAAAAGTAAATTTCATGGGACTCCACTGTACATTTTCCATTTTCCCATTGAATTCACCCATCCAAGTCCAATGTGTGCAACTGTAAGGCCAGTTGCTAAAGACAGAGAATGCAGTGTGGGCATATCTGCATAAGACACTATGCTGGTGGGCACAAACCATGACACCACAGCTACATCTCTGTAGCAACACACTCCTTTGCTTTAGACCATTGCTACAGTGACATAGAAATTAAAAATAACCGTATGTCACCGACCCGGTGCAATACAGGCTGTTATGCACCATCATTTAGTACTTCCAAAAGGAAGTAGTAAATGACAATGCAGTAACAATGGAGCTGTAGGGGCATGAGTAGATGCACCCAGTGTGGCTGATCTCCTATTGAAACAGAGGCATCTGTCTTAATAAATAGCGAGGAAATTCAGTGAGAGACTGCATTTTACAGATTAGTATTTTCCATATCTGAAACAATGTACATGTTCCCCTAGACTTAATTAGATCAGGAAAACTTCTCCACTGGTAAACATGTACCTTTGGGGGGCAGGAAGTTATATGCATAGTGTGAGGCACCCAAATATGCAAGAATTGATCTATGTGAATATCCAGATAAGCTTCTGTACTTAAGCGTGTCTTGAGAATATGGTTTGATCATAAATTTTTCTTGGGGCATACTGAGACACAAGTCCCTAAGCTAGAGAGCTGAGTCAAAACTACATTCTTAAATTTGAAGTGCAAGATAAGAATAGATAATTTTGCTGTTGTTTTCTTTTGTTTGTTTATGCATATATCCCTGCCTGTATCTCAAATGTTGTTACTGGTTTCTTGTTCTTTGTTCAAAATGAGAAATCCATTTTGTTATCTCTTCACCCACTTTTTGCTAGCGTGAACTGTGATTCCAGAGTATTTGACAATACAGGCAAGCCTGTTCAACAGAAGATGGGATCTGTCTTTTCTGAATGCAAGACCAAACAATGGTGTAATTCTCCTCACTAGCACAATCACTTCTGCTGAAAGCTTGTAAGGCTGGGTGAAACCAGTAACACTGAGCCACCCAGGCCAAGAAGTGGGCCCCTGGCACGTCTCAGCTGGTTCTCAGTGGCCAAGCAGCAGATGCTAGAGGGGAGTTTGAGGCAGAAGAGCAACCCTGAAGATGCAAGAGTACCCTGGAATTATGTCTCGGAGAAGTACCCAGGCTACATCCAAGGCTGGGAGTGTGTCATACCCTCATTTGACCATATCCAAGGGTGAGAGATGTATAAATAGGAGTAGCCCAATATGCAAGCAGGTTAGCAGGGCAGAATACTTGGCAACATTCATAAAAGACTTCTCAGCATATTTTAAAAGGGTTTTAGTGCAACCAGATGGATTTTTTCTGCTTTGGTTCACTATTTCAGGTTGGTATAACAAACTGATTGCCAGTCCAGGATACTTTTGTAGAGAAATCCATTGTCCCACTGAGTTCAGGTCAAAGTTCCCACTCTCTGCACTGGACCAGAGATTCCTGCGCCTTCTTTTCCATCTGTGTCTCACTATCCTGATCCTTCAGGGGTCTTGAATTCTGTCAATACCTAGAATGTGAATCTCACATCCTCCTCATTGCCCCTTGGATAGCTGTCACGTTTCAAACACAAGCTGTTTCATGCAGATAAATGACAATGAGTCATAATGAGCCCAAGTCTCACACCATGCTGACAATTTTCTTTCTCCCTTTGTCTCCCGTGAGATGTATATTCAAAAGAGGGACTCCAGTATCAACATGAATATTTTACATGCTTAAATCCTCCTTATTATTGCTGTAATAATATTTCATTACCATATTGGGAAATATTCAACTTTCTCTTAAACATTGCTGTGAGATGATGGTTACCTCCTTACATTAAAATGTAAGATACTCTTTATATTTTGCACTTACTTTCCACTTGCATTTTATTTTCCAGAAATCTATTTGTATATTTTTTACTTGTCTGGACTCTATTGGTATCATTTGTCCTACTCAATATATAACTTCTCTTTTTTCCAGCTCTGTTTAATTGCTTGTTTTTTTTACCCTGGAGAGTTGGGCCAAAATACTACAAATGTAACTGATGTGATTTTGAAAACTCTAACAATTTTCAGGTGCAAGATGGCATTACTTATACATTTTTCTAAAATCTAACTGCATTAGGAAATAGCCATAAAGGTAACCAAGCCTCTGCTGTTCTCCTGATTGGCTTTTTTTCAGGCTGTTTCTCTTGAGAAGTCAAAATAGTTATATTATGGGCTATGTCTCATAGCCTCGTGGGCTATGCCTACTCTTGTAGTTTGGGCTGACCCCATGCCTGCTGTGAGAGATTATGCTTTTGTTGTAATATTTCTGATTTAAATGTATTCATGTTGTGTGCTTCAGTTTCCTTAACTATCTCGTACATAGGGAAAGGAGGAGTTAACTGTATTTGAAAGAATAACCTGACTGAATGCTCTGTTAGGAGAGAGCGGTCCATCAAGCAAATAATAACCCAATCTGCAGAGGTTGGCACACTAAACCCCTGTACCTAAAGAGGCTCTCTGTATTTTGCTGGCCAAGAAGGTACTTGAGAGGACAGTGCACTTTAAGGTGCTCAAAAGGGAGATACCCAGAGACAAAGGAGAGAGAAAAAAGGCAAAGGAAGAGAGGAGGTTGAGGGAGAGCAGTGGGGCTGCTTCTGTTGACAGATTGCTTTAGTTTCAAGGTCCAAGGACTGTGCCTGTTTTACTGCTGCACATCTGGGGCTTGGTGCAGGCCATGTTCTTGAAGAGGTAAAATCCTTTTACAGGAACTAAGCCAAAATGTAGCTCTCTGAAGGGGACATGGATAACCAGAGATGGAGAAGAGGATCAGGAAACAAAGGTCAGGTCTTGGAAAGTCTAAGGAGGCAGAAGGTCCCCCTCTCTAGAAACTATGCCTGAGCTGACTTCATGGAATACTCTAAGATGAGGCTGAGGGGTCCCAGACCTGTGCTTTCCAAGAAACTGAGTGATGCTGACAACCAGCTACATCAAAAACCCCTAAGGTGAAGCCCTGATGGCAGGCTGTAGCAACTTCTGAATTTCAGAGTCTGAGATCATCTGCCCTTCCCTGCAGCATGCTTGGAGCATTGCCAGGCATGGCAAGCTACAAACACAGCAGCACTCTCACAATTCCCTATGCTCCGTCTGTAGACCTCCTGTACCACATTTGCTGCCCAAACTGGCCATGTTTCTACAGTGTGGCTGGATGTGATTCATGTCTCAAAGTAAGATATAGTGAGGAAGGGTGGCTTACATGGCTAGTTGAGGGAAACCCCAACTAGCCTCCCTAAACTGTAGGCTTACCTCAGGAATCCAGTTTTGAGAGTTGTTATCTTAGATTACTTTGCCTTCATGATACTTTCATGAATTAGAAGTTTGGCTTTTCTGAAGCTTTCCACAGGACCAGTCTCTATCCTTAACTATACCAAGCCATTCAAGGTGATCTTGGTCCACAAGAGACTGAGATCCTACATGCAAGGCACTGTGACTACACTTGATCTTAGCCAAAAGGACACTGGGCAAACATACTAATGGGGCTAGGTTAGTATAGCCCATCTGGCGAAGATATAATTCTATTCCAAGACTGCTAGAAAGAAAGAAATTTCCTCCATCTTGGATCTCCACAAAAGTCATGATGAGTGCTGGCCCCTTAGCAGCCTTTACCCACTTTCTTCTTACAAAATCGGTACCCTTATAAAATGTACAGTTATAGAAAGGAGGGCTAGTGCACACTGACTTACTTGGCACCCCACTTACTTGGCCCCTGGCCACTTTTGCTCTAGCTACCCAGAGTCCCACTCTAGGTCCATGAGATGGGAACCCGAGCTGTACTTGGAGCATAGCAAGGAAGCTACTCAGGCCGCAGGTGCCCTGCTCCGGGCATCCCCTGCTTTACTAAACTCAAGTTCCTGGCTGGTGCCAGAATCCCTTCCCAGGCTGCTAATGGGACTTCTACAGAGCCTGCTGTGCTGAGGCAGCAGCTCCTGAGTCCCTCTTCTTCCTCAGGGGGTTCACGGAGAGACAGCCACAGCAGCTCTGGCTCTCTCCCTCTGGCTGCCCTGCTGCTCTCATTCCCTTCCCTCTTACTCTCTCTGGCAGCCCCGGCTGGTCAGATGACCCAGTCACGTGCTGTTTGCCTGGCAAGCTAGCTCCCAACTGGTCAGGTGTGCTGAGTGCTGGGAAAGGAAACAGCTAGCTCTCTGTGAGCGATTCTCCTATAGCCCCCAGAGAGGGATCCTAAAGTGAGGGGAGGCAAGGGACAGGAAAGCCCCAGTAAGGGGCTGGGGCACGCAGGGCACCCTACCCCTGCCCTTCTTCTAGTAATGGGGTTGGGACGCCATTGCAGGGTTACACAAAAAAATGTTGGGGAACAACTGTTTTGCTATAGGTTGATTGCCCACTGCATCTTCACCCAAGGTTTTGCAAAGCTACAGTGGATATATCCAGATGGAGACAGTAGCATCTTGTTTTGCTAAATGCTGCACAAGTGTCAGACCAATAAAGAAACAGACTTCTCCTGGGTTATGTGCATTTCACGTTTTCTGTAAAGCTTCAAATAAACAGCCTAAATGTGGATTAGACAGCAAACTGATCTGGAGGAAAATCATTTTAACTCAGCAGACACCATGAGTGAAAACCCTAGAATAAGTCACATGAAGAACAGCAAAGCAGTTGGACTTGACGACATGTGCCTGCAGTAGGCCTGTGCGAGTAGGCAGGTACCTGGCTTCGGATCCAGCTGCTTCAGATGTCAGTGATCCAATCTGGAGCTCTCGATCAGTTTGTCGCTTCAATCCGGGCGAAGCAGCTCCGGAGCTTCAAAGCCGCCTCAGACATCCAGCTGTAGGGTATAATAGGGGATCAATGAAATATCTATAACTGTGCTGCTTTGTCTCTGATTTGGATGACTATTACAGGAGTGGTAGCCTATGCTGAGAGCATGAAGCCTGCCAAGTTTAAAAAAGATAATGCAGGGGTTTGGGAGGAAATGCACCCCAAGTTCGTGAAAGTAAAATTCACGTCACATGTACGTGTTACACCATAGGGAGCTGAAAACTGCAGAGATGGAAGTTCCTGCTGAGGCCAGAAAGCTTGCCAAGTTTCAACAAGACAGGTGCAGGAGTTTGGGGGGAACTGCATCTCAAGCTGCTGAGAGGCAAAACTCGTGACACAGATGACCCGGTGTGTGTTAAGGAGCAGTGGGCTGAAAACTGCAGGGGTGGTGGCCCCTGCTCAGGCCACGAAGCCTGCCAGTTGTGTGTGTGTCTCGCTGGGGGAGTCTGACTTCTGGGGCCCTGCACCTCTGGCTGCTAACAGGCAAAACTCGTGATGTGGGTGGGTGACACAGTGTGTGTGTGTTAGGGTGAGCCCTTCCTGGCGCTTGGGCTTCTACACAACATGGCAGTGTGCCCTAGTGAGGTCTCCTCCTCACATCTGGTCCACCACTTCACATGTCAACAGGTAAAATAACCTAGCTGGCTCAACACCAGTAGTATCATCGGCAGCATCAAAGGTGCCCGTACAGAACTGCCACAGAGCCTTTCTTTTTATAAAGGAACTGACAGCGAGAAGTAAAGATGTTGTGTTGTGTTGGACATATGATGTTACTGATGGTGTGTGATGGCTTATCTTGTGTTTTTATGTCTATATGTGTATTATGAAAAAAAGGAGTACTTAAAAAAACTATATCTTTGGAAGCTTTAGGGTTGAAATCCCCTTTGTCAGGCTAAGGAAGTACCTGCAGTTGGTCCTGGGTGGAAGGAATAGTAAAGAAGCCAGAGGCTGTCCTGGCGTGCAATGCAGGCAAGAAAGGCAGTCAGTGAAAATGGAAATGGAAGCATCAGGGGGTGAGGGACAGGCTGGGGTGAGGAATAGTGGGGAAAGGGGGATGCAGCAGCGCAGGTAAAAGAGCACAGGTGCCTGGGGTGGCAGATGTCCAGGAGGTCGCAGCCTGCAAGAATTCCACTGTCAGTGTCTATACCGAGTCCATGAGTTTCTGTACTCCCTACTACCTACTACCTAGGAGGCTGATGAAGTACAGTTCATAGGCCCATCTCTGAAAAGTGGTTTGTACATTCAAACAAGCACCTAACCTCATCACCATAACTGAAGCCAACTGCCTACAGCTCAAAACACAACACCTGCCAACTATCTCCAGTACCCCCACAAACTGCACACCAGAATCTAGCAAAGACAACAAAACCTAACTACCCCCCACCCGCGCTCTCCCTCCCTCCCTCCCCTGTTCTCCCTCCTTCTTTTAACTTTCACTTTCAGCGTCTGAAGCATCTGAAGGTTTTCCAAAGCGCTTCAGAAGCTACAAATCACTTTGGACAGCTTAAATGAGCCTGCACTTTGCTCCGGGCATGCTGCTTCAGATGCTGAAGCATCCAAAATGGCCCTGGATCCAAAACATGATCCAAAGCCTCACACAGCCATAGCCTACAGCTGATGAAACACTTTGCTCTCACAACCAAGTTATATGTATTTCGCCTTTTTAACAATTACTCACCAACCTTTAAAATACCTAATTATGGTGACAAACCCATGTAACAGCTCTATTAAAGCCAGAGAACTTTAGGCCACTGTCACTTCTGCGCCATCGCCTGTCACCTCATGTCAAACAACATATGAGAAGAATTGGTGGGGAATGTAGAAGTATATGGCAACTTGGGCAGCAGTGACCATGGGATGATTGAGTTCAGGATCCTGACAAAAGGAAGAAAGGAAAACAGCGGAGTAAGGACTTGATCTTCAGAAAATCTGATTTTGACTCACTCAGGGAACTGATGGACAGGATCCCCTGGGGGCTCACTTGAGTGGGAAAGGAGTCCAGGAGAGCTGGTTGTATTTTAAAGAAACCTTACTGAGGGCACAGGAATGAATGATCCTGATGTGCAGAAAGAATAGCAAGTATGGCAGGCAATGAGCTTGGCTTAGCAGGGAACTCTTCAGTGAGCTAAAGTACCAAAAGGAAGCTTACAAAAAGTAGAAGCTTGGACAAGCAGCTAGGGAGGAGTATATGACTATTGCTCGGGCATGCAGGGTTGAACTCAGGAAGGCCAAAGGGCAACTAGAGTTGCAGCTAGCAAGGGGCAAGAAGGGTAATAAGAAAGGTTTCTATAAGTCTGTCAGCAACAAGGGGAAGATCAAGGAAAGTGTGGGTCCTTTACTGAATGGGGGAGGCAACCTAGTGATGTATGAGAAGGAAAAGACTGAAATATTCAGTGACTCTTGCACCTCTGCCTGCACAGGCAAGGTCAGATCCCAGACTACTGCACCTGGCAGCACAGCTTGGGGAGGAGGTGAGGAGCTAACAGCGATCAAAGAAAAAGTTAGGAACTACTTAGAAAAACTGGATGTGTACAAGTCCATGGGGCCTGATGTGATATAACCAAGGGTGCTGAGGGAGTTGGCTGATGTGATTGCACAGTTGCTGGCCAAGATCTATGAAAACTCCTGGGGACTGGGAGAGGTCCCGGGCAATTGGAAAAAGGCAAATATAGTGCCCATCTTTAAAAAAGGGAAGACAGAGGATTTGGGGCAATGCTTTCTCTAAGGTTTAGTGATCCTTGAGCAATCCTGGCTGGGAGTGCATGAGTATCTCAGTGTGGCCACCCCTCCCCACTCCTGCACCAGCCTGTGGCTGGGTTGGGGCGGGTGGCAAGTGGGTAGACTCAAAGCTGGCAGGGGGCAGGGAGCATCGGGACCCCCTTGCTATGGCACTGTTCATCCCCCTCAGGCCAACACCCAGGGCCATGGCACCTACCACCCTCACCCCCATCCCCCATCCACCCCACCCCCATCAGTACACCACTGTGTGTGTGGCAGTAAAAAGTTATTGCACGGCATGATTTTATATTGTGCACAGCTGTGCACATGCACAGCTTAGAGGGAACACTGATCTGGGGAAATACAGATCAGTCAACCTCACCTCAGTCCCCAGAAAAATCATGGAATAGCTCCTCAAGATCCATTTCCAAGCACTTGGAGGAGGAGAAGGTATTAGAAACACTCAGCATGGATTCACCAAGGGCAATTCATGCCTGACCAACCTGATTACCTTCTAGGATGAGACGATTGGCTCTGTGGATGTGCAAAGCAGTGGATGTGATATACCTTGATGAATGGACTGTAAGGTGAATAGAAAACTGGCTAGATTGTCAGTTCAAAGGGAAGTAATCAATTGCCCAGTGTCTAGTTGGCAGTCAGTGGAGTGTACCAGGAGTCAGTACCAGGGCCAGTTTTGTTCAATATCTGCATCAACAACCTGGAAAACGGGATGGAGTTCACCCTCAGCAAATCTGCAGATGACACCAAGATGGGAGGAGGAGTAGACTCTACAGAGTAGTAAACTGGAGGGTATTGCTAGAATTCAGAGAAACCTCAACAAATTGGAGGACTGGACCAAAAGAAATCTTACAAGATTCAATAAGGACAAGTACAAAGTCCTGCACTTAGGATGGAACAATCCCACTCACTGGTATAGGCTGGGGACCAGCTGACTAAGCAGCAGTTCTGCAGAAAAGGATGTGGAGGTTACAGTGGGCAATAAGCTTAATATGAGCAAACAGTGTGTCCTTTTTGCAAAGAAGGCTAATGGCATATTGGGAGCATTGCAAGCAGATTGAGGGAAGTGATTCTTCCCCTCTATTCAGCACTGGTGAGTTTGCACTTGAAGTACTATATCTGGTTTTGTGCCCCTCACTACAGAAAGGATGTAGACAGGTGGGAGAGTGTCCAGTGAAGGGCAGTGAAAATAGTTAGGGGGCTGGGGCTCATGACTTTTGAGAAGAAGCTGAGGGAACTGTGTTTATTTAATCTGAAGAAGAGAAGACTGATGGGATTTAATAACAGCTTTCAACTACTGGAGTGTGGTTTCATTGAAGGTTGGTTTCAAAATGGATGGAGCTAGACTGTTCTCAGTGGTGGCAGATGACAGAACAATGGTCTGAAGTTGCAGCAAGGGTAGTTGAGGTTAGATATTAGGAAAAGCTCTCTCACTAGAAGGGTAGTAAAGCACTGGAAAAAGTTAGCCATGGAGGTTGTGGAATCTCCCTCCTTAGCGATTTTTAAGACCCAGCTATACAAAGCCTTGCATGGGATGATATATTTGGGGATGGTCCTTCTTTGAGCAGGCAGTTGGACTAGGTGACTTTCTGAGGTCTTTTTCAACCCTAATTTTGTATAATTCTAACATCTAATACCATAGCAAGCCATGTTTAGACCAGGCAAGTCCTGTACTGGCCAAATATTAAATATCTCCCAAGACAAAGAAGAAGGATGATAACAGGTGCTGTGTTTGTAAACCTATCAGTGGCATACAACAAAGCCAACCACCAAAACCTGCTTGCCAAAGTACAATATGATGCATGACTACAACCAAGTGCAGGTCATCCAATCTCTTGTGCATAATAAATATTTTTATGTAGAACAGTGCAAGAAACAGAGCTACTGAAGCCAACAACAAAACTGCCTCCCACAGGGTAGTGTGCTAGGACTGATTCTTTTTAACATACATAACAATGACCAACCCAGAGAAAGTAATATGAGGAGCTTCATATATGCTGATGATCTACGCATCATGTCACAAGTGAAGGACTTTGCCACTGTTGAGAAGAGAGTGACATGCACACTGGCACAACCTCTCAGATTACTACAGTAAGAACCAGCTTCACACCAACCCAACCAAGATGCAGGTCAGTTTTTCACCTACACCATAGAGAAGGCAAGCAGATATTAAACATCATCTGGGATGGAATCCCACTGACTGAACTCTGTATACTTAAGGGTTATATTGGACTAAACACTTACGTTCAAAGAATGTGTAAAAAAGACAAAAGAGAAAGGCAGCCACCCAAAAACACTTTAAAAGTTGCTCACCTCAGAGTGGGGAGCGAGCCCAGCTACATTCTGAACCACTGCTGTTGTCTTGTGTTACTCCACTGCAGAGTATCTACGTCCAGTATGGAAACATTCAGTTCAAGCGAAGAAAGTGGACTCAGTTTTAAATGACAGGCATCCACCCTATAGTCACACAGAAATAACTAAATGGCTTAAACCACAAAAGACTTTTGTGACCAGTATTGCGCTATTGGACATGTTGACTTACAGGATGTGAATGAAGTTATGGAAGGAAATATTACGTACAATCAAGTGCTCCATAATGGACCTGGAACCCCAGGAGGAACTTCCCAAAGGGGCAGATCTAGATTGGCCAACATGGCAATGTCTGAAATGCCTGCAAACACAAACTGGAAAATCAAAAAAAACCCATGATCAAATGGGGCTACTCTAACTACATAAATATACGAAAGTGCGGTGAAGTGCAGAGTATGGAGCATATGCTCATTTGCTACCTCCTTGATGAGATTTGTATGAAGGAGGACCTCACTGCGGCAATGACAAGAATCATCACTTGTACACAGTTCTGGAAAAACATCTAGTTTATAACAAGGGCATGAGGAGATGGAGAAGGAGGCCAAGGCAGCTGAATTTCATCTTCACTAAGCAGTCTTGCAAGGCTTTGCTTTGTTCATGTAAAATAAAAATCAATAATTAAAGCAGGTAATATTACAAGCATACATCAGGCTCCATAGCCTACTGTATGTTTGGGCAATATCCCCAAGGGCATTATTAGTTCCATACTGGAACATTACACCTGGTTACTCACATGCTTCATTTTTAAAAGGGACCTGAGATGACTGTTTTGCACATACTTATTTTTACAGATACAGCTGCTGCTCCTATTATACACCACCTTGTCCACTCCTCAGCAGGAGACTCCCTGTATATGCTTTTATCTTTTGGAGCCTTGCTTTGTAGGTTTAAGTTTAAAGTAGTCTTGAGATACACTTTGGCAATCCACCTCTTGTCCCAGTGTCTCAGGCACAGGTGTGGATATTATGTTGAATGATTATTTCAAATATAGCCTGATTCATGCTTCTAAATTCAAATTAGCCACATTCCAAACATCCTGGGAGATATGAGATTTTCTTACCAAGTCTGTGGCATTTAATTCTAATTTCCAAATAACTTCATGTTGCCAATGTGGAAGGTGGCACAAACCCATCCTCAGGGTACCTCGAAGGCCCATGTTTCTCCCTACTGTACCGTCACTCATCCTTTTCAGCTCTGACCATTGAGCAGCCAGGAACTACCAGCACAGAGCTTCCAGCTGCTGAATGGCCAGAGCTGAGGGGAAGGGGAGGGGGCCTGACCCAGATCCCTCCAGTACCCCAGCTGAAGTAGCTGGGAGCAGGAGCCACAAGGCAAGAGGACCCCATTCCCCACCCCCTCTTCCCCAGCAGCTGGGAGCTCCCACTCCATCCCACTGACAGGCCGGGGGATGGGGGATTGAGGGAAGAGAGAACACAAGTTCCCTAAGGTGTTCTGGTTTTGAGTGCCTTTACTAGGCCTGTGTGAGGCTTCAGACCATGCTTCGGATCCAGAGAAGCTTCGGATGCTTTGGCATCCAGAGCACCATGTCTGGATCGAAGCACTGGCTTTGCTAAACTTTCTGAACTGGTTTAGAGCTTGCAAACTGCTTCAGAAAAGCTTTGGAGCCACCTCGGAGATCCGGCCATAGAGTATAATGGGGAATCAATGAAATATGTATAACTTTGCTGTTTTTTCTCTGATTTGGATGAAATACACAGGGCTGGTAGCCTCTGCTGAGAGCATGATGCCTGCCAAGTTTCAGGATTGGTTCAGGGGTTCGGGGGGATCTGCACCCCAAATTCTTGAAAGCAAAACTCATGCGACGTCTACGTGTTACACCACAGGGATATGAAAACTGCAGGGATGGTAGCCCCTGGTGAGGCCACAAAGCCTGCCAAGTTTCAAGAAGCTCAGTGCAGGGGTTTGGGGGGAACTGCACATCAAGCTGCTGACAGGCAAAACTCGTGACAGATGACCCTGTGTGTGTTAAAGCAGAGTGGGCTGAAAACTGCAGGAGTGGTGGCCCCTGCTGAGGCCACAAAGCCTGCCAGCTGTCAAGGAGATAGGTGCAATGGAAGTCTGTCTTCTGCAGCCCTGCACCTCTGGCTGCTGACAGATAAAACTCATGACATGGGTGACACTGTGTGTGCTAAGGCACAGTGGAGTGAAAGCTGCACGCCTGCTAGCCCCGGCTGAGGCCACAAAGCCTACCAACTATCAAGGCGATAGGTGCAGGGGGGCCTGCATCTGGGCCGGATGAAAGTGGGAACCTGGACCGGAGCTCTGGGTCAGATCCCTGGCATCCGAAGTGGCTGGATCTGAAGCCAAATCGAATAGCTGCCTACTTGCACAGGCCTAGCCCTTATGTAATACCTCATTTAACCATGGTTATTTTTTTGTGCAATTTGGCCATTTTTAAAGCTCTCTGCAGCCATTCACATGTGTTATGACATCGCGGTAGAGCACTTTCAGGTGCCAAGTTGCTCAAAAAATGTCATTTCTGTATGAATGTTTTGAGCAAAACCTGCCACATTTTTGTAACCTATTCAGCCCTGCACATATCACTGGATGTCTTTTCTACAACTACTCAATGGAATGAATAAAGGCGGCAAATTAAATATACAAAGATAGGGGTGTGGAAGACTTATGTAATGATTTTTCATTAACATTTGCTCTTAAAATTAATTTTAGAAATTGTTAACATTTGTTTGTTTGATTTTCTGGGTCATCCTCAATAACAAACATGTATCATTGCTAACCAATTCTGTTATTAGAAATTAATTAACAAGTGAGCATTAATAGCTATGTTTTTGCTTAAGTTATTAATCTACAAAATTAAATGCTCTTGGATAGTCACATTAACTAAGGGTATGTAAAATCTAATTAAGTTTAATAAAAATACTTACAGTATCAGTATGTATTATACACTATTTAATTAGTTCTCCATTCAAACTTTGATTCCAAAGGCAATTTTCTGCTAAAGTATGCTGGACTGGAGCAAGTATTGAATATTATTATAAAGTAAAAGTAGATGTGCTTCTGTTCACAAGATAGTTCTATTGCAAACACAGAAATTATTACATAATGCCTGATTACAAACCCATGAAAATCAATGGCACGCACAATATTGACAATAATTCCTTCCCTCTGCATCAAAAATACTCACTTGATTTCACTGGGAATTTTGCCTGGCAATCCATGTGGGATTGATCAATTTCTTAATAACCAAGTTGCACTGGAAATTACAGCAATAAAATAGCAAAAGCAACTGGCCTGAGCTGTTAGATCAAACCCAAAGGGGCAAAATTTCATAAGATTTCTTCTAATCCCCCTTTTTCTTGAAAAGTCAAACTATCAGCTATTTGGAAAATTCTCAGATTTCAAAAATGTTCAACTTTTTATGTATTTCAGTGGAAGAGAAATAGCTGGAAAACAGTGAGAAAATGTAGCTATACATCCTTCAGAGATTTTTTTTCATTGAAATTTATTTAAATTTTCTTTTTTTTTTATTTTTGTTATGAATATAGAACAGGAAGAAGTGTCCAAGGCCACCAAGTAGCCGACCTCTGCAGGTCATGATTTGCTCAAGGAATCCTCAAAATTTCCACTTCAAATCCTCACCCACATGTCCCCTAAAATATGAAGAGCACTCCATATTCTCCCATAAGTAAAGCAGAGAAAATGAGGGCACTGTAATGGCAAGGAAGTAGTTTGTAAATAAATACTCAGAAGATCCTAGGAAAAGGATAATGTTCCCACTAAAGAAGAAAGCAAAAGGATCCACAGTCCATATCAATCTGTCCCAAGGAGAAAATGCCTTATCCCAAGACTGGCAATCAGTCTGACCCTGAGAAGATGAACAAGACACCCTAGCTAGAAGCCTTTGGGTGTTCTAGGGGGCAAGCAATTATTTGGACTGGAGGGTCACTTAGGGAGTTTTGATGAGCTTTCATAGGACTGGTCAACACCCCACCCCAGAATCCTTACCACCCCACAACAGCTCACCAAAACTCCCTAAGTGGCTCTGCCCCATGCTCATCCAGATGGAGGGTATGCAGCCACAGGCAGGTGGGGAGCAGCATCCAGGAGCAGGATGGGCTGGGATTGGGATTGTGGGTTCCCATGCTAGACCAGACCCAAGAAAGAGCCTCAATCTGCTGCCTACATGTCTCTGCTCATGGAACTAGTGCCTGCCATAGGAATATGCAGGCAGCACATTGTGGCTCTCCTCCATACTGTCACCACGCCGCAATCCCAATCCCAATCCCAGCCTTGGCCCCAGCTCCACCCACTGATTCCACTCCCAGATACCACTCCCCACGCACCCACCTACGGCCCCATCCGATCCTCCTGACTGAGTGCAGAGCCAAGGAACCTGCCCAGGCTGGATAAAATCCCATGGTGAGCCAGATCTGGCCTGCAGGCTGCATTTTACCCATCCCTGGGAAAAACTATCAGTGCACCTTAGTCAATTCCCCAGTTTTAGCTGTGGCCAATAAGCCCCAGAAGCATTCATGAGAGGAAAAAAATTCCTTCCTGGCCCCTACAGATGACCAGTAAAATCCTTAAATAGAAACAGAAACCAAACAAAATAGCCACCTCTAACTTGGAGATTGTGATTCCAAATAATTCCACATGATTCCACATGTCACACATATGCTAGTTGATGAACCAGAACTCCATCACATCATCCCTTCCATAAGCTTACCTGTTCTAGCTTAAAGCAATTCAGGTTCCATATCACCACCTCACATATTGGGAAAGCATGCTGAACTCCCACTTCTCTACCAGAAAATCTTCTTCTTTCCAGTATAAATTTATCTGCTGCTAGCTTGTAGCTCTTCTCCCCCTCAAATATTCACCTAAGAATGCACTAGTAAAGAGTGATCACATGCCCTTTTCAATTTCCATATTGCTAACCTGAACAAGAAAAGCTACTTTAACCTTCTTTCATAAGGAGGTCTACATTCCCATACTCATCTTAGTAGCCCTTCTTTGAGCTCATGCTTTTGAACACTGGTGACCGGACCTGCCCACGCTATTCCAAATGGGTATTGCTAATGCCTAATACAATGGCACCGGTGCCTACTTGTTACTGAAGCCTAAGATTGCATTGGCCTTTGTCACAGACGTGTTACACTAGCAGATCATTGTCGTCCTAGAATTAACCAAAACACAAAAGTTTCTCTCTTTCTTAGCTGACTCTAATCTATGCACTCATATTTTATTTCACCATACCCATTTGAGTGCCCTTCCAGACTCACGAGATAGACTTACTTTTTTTTTTGTCCTGGTGAATTTGTCTCATATTTTGGATTGTGCATAGATACTTTCCCTCCACCAGCACAATAGACAGCTCAGTTCTAAACAGTCTTTGTGTTGGCTACAAAGGACAACTCACAGGATCATAATACATTATAATTTATTGTATGGGATGTCATAACTTTGAGTTATGAGGGGAACTGGTTACCTTAGCACGTGCGTGCACACACACACACACACACATGCACTAACTCATTCAAACCCATGTCATTTAAACCCATGTAGTATATCATATAGTATCTGCTGTAGTAATTGTGAGAGCAGTGGTGTCAGTATATCTACCTACTTGAGGCCCTGAGGATCTGCTGTCGATGATCAGTTTCCTTTAAGGCAATGTCTTCACCAAAAGGGGGTCACCTGCTTGTCCTCCTGTCTTGGTAGGTCAGCTGCTGGATGAGAAGGTGCCACTGTGGGTCATGTTTCACTACCATTTATCCTTTATCTGGCAGACTTGTGTGATCCCCTAGGACCATCTTAGCTGCCCAATCTGGAGGTTGCTGTCCCAACCTGAGTAGTGCATGACAACTGTTAGTCACAGAGGTCTCTGCCTCCTAGTATCTAAAACTTTGGGAGTCCACCCTTGACTTATTGACTTAATGGCTGTATTGTCATGGGTTATAGGAATAGTCAATAGGGTGGGTGCTTAGTTCCAGGAATCAGTTCCTTGGCTTGCTTAGCCTAAAATGGCTTGTAGAGTAGTTTTGTAATGGTAAGTTCCTCTGGCTAGGCTATTGTCAATTAATAGACAGAGGTTCTTGCTTTGCCATTTAATTACCTACTGATTATCATACATACTTGCATTAACTCCAGGGACTAGCTCAATCCCTCTGTCCTTCCTCAGAGCCTACTTTGTCCTCCCTGAGACTAATCCTCTGTCTCTCTTCTGTCCTCCCTAGAACTACTCTCCACTTTCCAGCTTTTTGTCCTCCCTGGGACTCTCCTTTTTTTTCTCTATTCTCTCTCAGAACCTCGTTTTTTCTCCTGCATAGACAGGCATACTGACAAAAAAGCTGTTACACAACTATAGTAATGAACCCAGGAACTAACAGTCACCCAATAAAATTAAGCATAATGTCATGGAGAACCAATCAGAGATCAACTTCTGTAGCCTTCTGCCCAGACTGTCATCTGCCCCTAGAGTGAAAAGGGCGTATATGTGTCCTGCTCATTAAATTATTTACAGGGGCTATTTACAGCAAATCCTGCTCACAATGTTGAGAAAAAGGGTGAAGCATGGTGAGCAATTCCTTTCCCTGGCCCCATAGGGCCAGATGGTCTCCAAGAACCACTTGACTTCTGTGGAGTCCAAGATGTTAAGGGGAATTCCAGCATATTGGGGAGACCTTGGTTTTCAGATGAAAAATGTGTTACTAAGCAATCAGGACTTAGATTACCAGGGCTTCCTGATCCTAAAGGCTTCCCAGGTGATGCTGGCTCACATGGTCAGCCAGGGGCCCCAGGTCATGCTGGCTTGGATGGTTTTCCAGGTACACCATGTTTGCCAAGTCAAAAAGGTGAACCTACAGTGGGGTTCCCATGTCCCAAATTGTTACCAGGCCCACAGGACCCAGCTGGTATTCCTGAAGCTAAGGGAAATGCAAGAATACCTGGCTTATGACAGCAAGGATTTTCAGGTGTACTCAACTAGCCAGGACCTCAAAGTGGGCCAGGTGAACCCAAAATACAAGTTTTGCTGGGTCTACCAGATGAGCTGATAATAGGTCTTGAACAGCCCCCTGGTCTACCAGGAGAACCAGGAACTATGGATAAAGTAAACATGGGAAATCTTAAAGGCCACAAGGGGACACAGGAATGAAAGGTGAAAAAAGAGACAAGGGACAAGCTGGTATTCAAGGAAATGTTATTCTACAGTCTATTGGCTCCTGGTAGGAAGGGAGAACAAAGAAGGATAAGTGATCCAGACATAACCAAAGTAAAAGGTAGCACAGGAATGCCAGGACTCCATGGTGGCCCTGGTGCCAAAGGATCACCTGGTAGCATGGGATTTCCAAGTAGCCCAGGTAGCCAGGTTCTTCTTCTTTTCATATCCTTATCATAAACTATATGCTTGTCCAGAAGTATGCACGAGCAATGGCTCTTAACATTGCTGCAGCGAGATTCATCTTTGTACAGTCTCATCAAGGAGTCAGGAAATGTGCAAGTGCTCCATAGTCTAAACTTCACTGACTTCACATATATTTGTGACATTAGAGAAGCCCCATCTGCTGTTTATTTTTGATATTCCAGTTTGCGCACGCTGGCAGTGCAGGCATCGTCATATTGGCCAGTCTAGATCTGCCCCCCTGGGAAGGTCCTCCAGGGATTCCAAGTCCATTTCAGAGAGCCTGATTGTGCATAATCTTTCCTTCCATAACCTCAGTCGCACCCTGTCAGCCATAGCGTCCAACCACCCAACACTGGTCACAAAACTCTTTCAAACTGTAAGCCACTTAGTTACATTTATTAGAAAGGTGAAAAGAATAAAAAAGGACTCCCTGGTTTTCATTGTATCCAAGGCTTAAAAGGACAAGAAGATGACTCTGGCCCACAGGGTCCTGCCTGTATCACTGGAGAGAAAGATGAATCAGGAGTCCTAGACATAGTAAGAATTGGATTACTGGCTACTCTGAGGAGTGATGACTTTCTGAGCCTCTCAGGACCTCCAGGATTGCCTGGCCTATCATGTCCTGAAGTAATACTAGAGGGAGAACCTAGAAAATTAGAAGTAATTGTACAATGGGGAATTCTCAAAAGTATGGGTTTGAGGATGAACCAGGCCTTCATAGTCTACCACGTAGTCCTGGGAGACCTGGACTGAAGGGCTCTTGTGAAGATCCAGACACTGAGTATGACCCAGTGGCTTCAGCTGTCCAGAGGCTTGCCCCTTGTGAAGCTACACCAGGGCTGATGAAGACTGAATAAGGTTGCTTTTTGGGAGTTCTCAAAGCAGAGTTTCTCTTTGAAAGTGACATGATCTGTGACACCTTTATTAACGGATTCTTCTACTTTCCCAAGCTATTTCTTTTAGCTGAATTGCAAGCCTATAGATTAGTAATTGTATACCGGCTAAAGCACATAATTTAGGCTTTTGGTAGGTCTGTAGTCTGCACCTGTCCATGTGGTCTATCAGTCACAGACAGTGTCCACAGCCCAAAAATGGGCCATGTAAGCTGCAGCAGACAATGATTTATTATAATTTATATATAGAAATGTTCTAGATTGCATCCATGTACATTAACCATAATCCTACTTAAAGATAAATTTACTGTTTATTATTACGTATTTTGTACTTTGACAAGAGATAAATTTCATCACAGTATTTCTCATTTTACCATTCTTTTCAGTCTCTCCAGAGGAATTCCTAAGAGCAGGGCATGAAATTATGTTGATACTAGGAGGGATGGGGTAAAACTGGGACTGTTTTTTGGTTTATTGTTTTATCTGGTTTTATCTGAAAAGCAGATACAGATTATTCATCAGGAGAGAAGGAAAAAGTTCTCACCAGAAACTACTCTGCAATATCTGAGGATCTCTGTCCAGAGCCTAGCAACACACACCTGGGCATAGTGACACATAGCAAAAGAAATGGAATTGATATAGCTGTATCAGCTCTACTAGAAGCGGGTAATCACCCATGAAGAAGGCCAGTATTAGTAATGTGACAAATAACAAAAGGCCTGTCAGAATGAGTGTGTGCAAGAAGACACCAGAGTCACTCTATTATATGTTTGCATGTATATATTATCTATCTGTGCATTTATCAAGAGGAAGAAAGAGAGAGAGCTGGCCAGATGATGACAGTGGCATTTTATGATAGCTTCTGAGGTTTTCATAATGTGTTTTTCTGTTCCACATAGGAAGGAACAGAATAAAACCTTTCAAATCTTTTATATCAAAAACAGCATGTTTTCTCTTCCTCTTGCTCTCTCTTGGGTCAGAACTGATGTGAGGAACCCTAGATTTTCAAAAGCCTTCCCAGCAGAAATTTCATCAAAATTGTTACATCATGCTTCTGCTTAAAAGGACAATACAAATGCACTTAGTGGAACATGTTCTGTCAAATGCATGCAATCCCTCTCTCCCTCTGTGTTTTATCTGTATACATTAACACACACATATATAGTGTATATATATACTACATACATACATAGTGTACTGTAATATTTGCAGAGTCAGGCTACTAATCTGGACCCTATGTAGTGGAGCTAAGTCTGATGGTCCAAGTGCTAAGCACTGTTACTTTGCAAGGCACTATAGTCTAGTGTAGAAACAATTTGAAAAATATTCAGCTAATAGAGCTGGGTCCTGTCACACATTATAATAATGATGGCCCAATTAACATGTTAATTATGCCATAAATTGTGACATGCTATAATGTAGAACATCTTTGTGGCTGGTTTGTATTGCACCTTAAATTTGAATGTGTGGTACATTCCTGTTGGACCAGTCAGCAAGTGGGGCAGGTGTACATGTGGTTTGCAGCTTCTAGGCAGCGAGAGTTGTTCGACTCACCATGACCAGCAGTTGCAAATCCATGCTGGGGGTAACCCTATGCAGGGCTGCAATGTATACTTTCAGCTTGCCAGCATGCATAGATTGGTATGTAGGCTGCCAAGTTGAGGGTGTTACAGGAAGCACATCATCAGGAATCAGTCCCCTATGCCAGGCTCCCTGCACTGGCAGTTACACAGGTGAGGTCTAATTCCTTATCCAAATAATCACAGTCCTACCATGCATAGGTGGTATGGCAGGATATATGGTTCGGGGTATCAGGGATCAAATCTCATTGTGCCATTAAATTAATGTCACCAGCCAAAGTTGGCTGTGTCCTGAGGTAGGCAATTTCCCTTCTGTGTGCCTCAGACTCTTCTCATAAGCATTGTCTATTGAATCTATTTAGATTGTAAGCTCTTAAAATCTATAATTGTATTACCACAATGCTACTGACGTGGCAGTAAGTCTCACTGGAAAACTAAAATTGTTTTTCTTGAAAAACTGTAAAGTTTTTAAATTTGTTTTCATTACATATCTTAATGAATATTAGTCCCTTTCAATGTTTTCCATGCACAAACTTCCAAACAAGCAAGGTGGCATAATAGTCTGATGTTGTGAGCTCTCACCCAGAATGTAGAGCAGCCAGGCTTTGTGTTCTGCTAAGTTTCTGTTAAAAACAGAGACTTGAACTTGTGTTTCCCATACCGCTGACGAGCTCCCTAAGCCCAAGGCTATTATCTCATGTGGATTTATGGCCGCTGTGAAGCAGAAACTGCTCCTTGGACCCGAGAAACCTCCCAAAGAAAAGCTGTGCTAAAATAAATAGATTTCTGTGTAAAGGCTCAGTTTGGATGAATTTGTATTTTCAGATCAAAAACGCTTCTTGATCAGTTCTATGTGCCACAGAAAATATCAGTAATGCTTCTTAGGGAACTAGAGGAGACATGTGGTGCATTGTGAGGTGCCTAAAAAAGTGAAATATTGACATTTCGGTATTCATTGGCATTTGCAGGAGTCTTTACATCTATGGAGACTTGTGGGTTTCATCCCATAGGAGAACCCAGATTTCCAAACTGACCTTTCCAACATAATAACAAGCACACAATGTGCACAGAATTAAGTAAAACTAATGACACCTACTCTGGTCTGGTCTGCAGAACAGTTATTCAGGACAAAGCTTTTGCTAGATGGTTTGGCCTGGCAAGTAGAATACAGGCAAGAAGCTGAAATAATATATCGATCCCAAACACTGGCCTCTGTTACAGCAGCAATAGTACTTTCATTTATAAAACTTCCCTACTCTCAGGCGTGTCCCAAACTACTTTAAACATAATTTCATTTAAATAGATGATAAAGCAGATGATATTAAATCAAGGTTAGAAAGCAAGAGTAGAAAAGAGAAACAAGGCCTTTCACAGAGACCGTACTGTGAATGTAAATGATGCAATGCCTTGAAGAGACCTCTGCCATCTTTAACTATGAATCTGAAAAAAAGAGCTCCCAAAAGCAATCATTTCCACACCCCTGAAAGTGCCTGTCATGGGGACTATTTAGCAAGATTCTTTTTACGGTTCTATGAACTACCAGTTAACATAGGGGTGGACAAAATGGCAGATCCAGCCTGTGGCCAGACTCCTTTTCCCAGCAGCCTCTACCCACGCGGCTGGGGTTGGCTGCCATGGAGATCCCAGCAGCAGCCACACTTTGATAGCATGAGGCCAGGGTTTCTGTGGAGACTGACCCCAGCAGCACTGGCAGGATGCACAGCAGGGTGCAGAGATGCCAGGGTGTTGGTCTGGGATCTCGTGGCAGTGACAGCATCCCAGGGCAGAGCCGGGATCCATTGCCTGCACGTTCCTGCCCAGGGCATGCAGGCTGCAGATTGCAGCTCTGCCCTAGCTCTGGACCACGGTGTCATTGCTGCAAGTTAACAGCCCAGCTCTGGAGCAACCACCTGCCCTGCTACACAGCCTGCCAGCAGGGGAGCACTGGAGGGAGGGCTTAGGGGGACTATAGCCACCCCAACACTCCCCATAGCCCCCCGTAACCATCCCTCCCAGTGGCATTGCTGCCACTGCCTGCCCTGCTCCCACCCACAGCACTGACCCCCTGACCTCCCCCCCAGCCCCCACCAGGAAGAGGCTGGTGCTGCTGCTGCCTGCCAGCATTGCTAGGGCCCGTCTCCGCAGAAACCCCGGCCCTGCACTGTCGCAGGGTGGCTGCCGCTGGGGTCTCCTGGAAACCAACCCCAGCCACGTGGAAAATGGAGTCCACTACCAGCCAGATCCGGGCTGCAGGCCGGGCTTTGCCCTCCCCTGAGTTAACAAGTCCTCTGAAAAAGTCTGTTGTTTTGTGTGAACTCGGATGCAAGTTGTAGTACAGAATCAACCCTTGCTCCCTTTCTGAGAAACTCTGCGTGTGTCTTTCTTGCTTCATAGTCTTCTTTGCTTTTTTCTGTTTGGAAAAAATAACATCAAATCTGTTGATTAAAAGTAGGACAGGACTTCTAAAAAGGTCTGAAGAGAATTAAGTTTTCAAATCCATAGAAATGCAATGGAGTTTGAACTCCTAACTACCATAGTTTCCCTTGTGATTCCCAGTAAGAGATGGTGGAATCCAACATAGCTGCCTATCCTAAAATGTAACAGAGCCTGGAGTCTGAATGCTCTCTCCTAGTCCTAGCTGATTTTTCTCTATGCCTTTGGCCATCAATTTTTCTAAGACTTTGGCCATTTCTTCTTTATTTTTTAGGGGAAAAAGGAAGCAAGGGAGAAATGTGATAAATGTGGGAAGAGACTGAGAGGAGTGAAAAAATCTTACCATATCCCAGAAAATAGAATGATCTTGACAGAGGGTTTTTGAGCTGCAAAAGCTCTATCTAGGGTTGACTCTAGGGCTGAGTTGTGAAGAATACAGAAAGGATGGAAAGGGATCTTGGAGTCATGCTTGATTCCAAGGTGAACATGAGCTGTCAATGCCAGACCGCAGCCAGCAAGGCCCGCCATACCTTGTCATGCATCCAAAGATGCATCTCAAGCCAATCCAGAGAGGTGATGCTCCCCCTCCATGCGACTTTGGTCAGGCTGCAATTGGAGTACTATGTCCAGTACTGGGCTCCGCACTTCAAAAGGGATGTGGCCAGCCTGGAGAGGGTTCAGAGGAGAGCCACCTGCTTGGTGAGAGGGCAGCAGGACAGGCCCTACGAGGAGAGACCGAGGGACCTGAACCTGTTCAGCCTCAGCAAGAGGAGGCTGAGGGGGACCTGGTGGCTGCCTAGAAGCTCATCAGGGGAGATCAACAGCAAATAGGCAGAGCCCTTTTCTCCCCAGCACCACCTGGGGTGACGACGAACAATGGTAATAAGCTGATGGAGAATAGGTTTAAGTTAGAGATCAGAAGGCAATATTTTACAGTTAGGGTGACCAAAATCTGGAACCAGCTTCCTTGGGAAGTGGTCCTCGCCCCTACCTTGCACAAATTCAAGAGGAGGTTGGATGATCACCTGTCTGGGATCTTGTGAACCCAGCATTCATTCCTGCCTGTGACAGGCGGTCAGGCTAGATGATCTGTTCAGGTCCCTCCTGACCCTAGCTACTACAAGCCTATGAAACTATGACTGCCTAGTAAAAGTGACACTGGCCGGCAACTTGGGGACCTTTGGATCTACTAGAGCCTCCTGGTTCTATTTCCTGGTTCTAGAGCCTCCCTGTGCCATTTTGGGGAAGTTACTTGAATGGAGGTGAAAGTGGTTGTTCAGCTTCTTGCTGATTTGTATTTGCAAACCTACCTCACACAATACATTGCCATGTCCATTGGCATTCACATTTCTGGAGACTCCAGAGATTTGTCCCTTAGAAAATCCCAGATCGCCAACGTAACCTTTCTTACACAATAATGTGCACGACAGATATAGAAGTAAGCAGAACTATTGACAGCACACTGGTGCTTTGCACAACAGCTAATCAGGGCAAAGCTGTTGCCAGATGGGTTAGTCTGGCAGACAGAATGCAGCAAAGAAGAGAAATTTCAGCAACAGTGCTTTTATTAATAGCATCCCTCCACTGAAGCATATTACAGACAATGCAAAATGCAGGTGTCTGTGATCCAGAAGGGCCTGCCCCCTGTAGCGTGGCCCATATCCCTGAGGCAGACACCTGGATTTATTAGGGATGGCAAGTGGCAAGTTAGACATCTCAAAATGGAAGGCACAATGGCATTTTGGATGCAGTGGATGGCCATCAGGTTCTTCTGTACCTGAACTGATGCCCTGAACTGTCCACATGGTTCTTGCCTTCTGCCTTTGCAGCTGGGAAGATGAGCATATCTGTTGGCCACCCGAACCACCAGAGATGACTTTCCAAAGGGAGCCAGGTATAGCTGTCAACTCTGGTCAATAATCTGGCCCTGCCCTAACTTTTATTTTGAGGTCAGTTCCTATAGCCATTCCCTGCCAAGGGGTTACCTACAAGGCAGTGGGGGCTGGGATTTTAGGGCACCCCAGACTCACCCTTCCCTGGGGTTTGGCCCTGGTGGCACTTCCTAGGGGCTGCTCATGCTGTATCCCTGCTGTATCCCTGGCCTCTTGGAACCGGATTTACTGTTATAGAAGCAGCCTGCTCTAGGCCTCCTGTCCTGCTCCACCCCCTGCAGCAGCCTGGAAGGAGCTGGAGGCTCTGGCCACAGCTGTCTGGGTGCCAGGGACACTCTTTAAAAGGCAGCCCCACATGGTGCTCCCACCTGCTTTCCTGGCCCAGAGCAGTCTGAAGCCAGCTGACACAGCCCTCTGACGTTGTCTGCAGAGCCTACACCCAGCGTGCAATGGCTGCTCCACACCCAGGTGGCAGCAGCAATGGCTTATGCTGTGGGCTTCTATTTGCTGCCACATTTCACCACCTCAGTGACTGCCACCTGCCCCACGTCAGCCTTGACCCTGTCTGCCTTGCCATGCTTTGTGGCTGTATGGCCAGGATCACCACCCTACCTGTGACCTCCCGCCCCTGGGCTGCCACCTACCAGCCCCTAGGCCACCCTAAGCTACCACCCAGACCCCAGCAGGAACACCAATGATCCCCACATGGATTTCCCCATGGGTGCCATCCACAAGCTCTTGGGGCTGTAGCCATCTGTGGGCCTGCCCTGCCAGCCAGGACTGGTGACTCCAAGTTGTCCAGGACGCCTGGGATGATAAGCAGTTTGTGAACTCCTTCTGGATGACTCAGGTCACATTCCAGGAGCTCCTCAACCAGCTGCACCTGGAGTGACAGCCTACCACCATGTGGCCATCCCTCCTCACAGAAACCTAGCTGACCATCACCCTCCTCAAGCTCACCACACCCACCAGCCCACAGTATCTTGGCCACCTCTTCAGGGTGGGCAAAGCAACTGCTGGGGAGGCTGTCCTGGAGATCCGTGCTACCCACTCCTGCCCTGGCTCATGCAACTCTACACCAGCAAGCTCAACCCACACAGGCACACTTTAACAGATGCACCCCCACAACCTGCCTTAAGGTTGCAGCGGCCAACATCCCCTGGGTCATCATCACACCCTGTGTGCTGCATAACATCTACAAGACCAGGGGGGAGCTGTTCTGTAAGGTGTGGGCAGAGGATGCCTAGCAGTTGGATCACCAGCTACAGTGGCAGCGATGAGACCCACCTACCGAGACGCTGGTCAAGCCCAGCATTGGGGGCCAGGACACCATGTGCAACAGGCACTGATGGACTACCTCCTCCTGCACACACCACTGGCTGGTCAGCCATGGACCCCCAGGCCCACTGTGCACTCCCAGCACAATGCTCACTGCAAAGTTTTCAAAGTTTCATTTCCCTCCATCCCCAAACACATACAGCACCGCCAACCCCACCACCCACCATGAATAAATCACCCTCTTCCCTAAGCAAAATATGTATATTGTGGTCTGTGTCCCCTCCCAGGTTAGGGGACAGTGGGGTGAAGGCACCTATGGGGCAGATCCTGGGCAACAGCACCTCAGGCAAGCCTCTGGACACACTGCCAAGGGTGTGGACCCTGCAGTGAGGCCAGCAGGCAAGCGGCTCATCTGGAGATGAGAGGGGCCACTGCTCTGCTTGTGTTGCCAGCTCCCCCTCCTCCAGCATGGGGCCACGGACAATGTATGGTGCTGGTCCTACTGTAGGAAGCTTCTGCTCAGGGGCCTCATGGTCCCTGGCTGAGTGGTGGTGGGGGGAACCTAAGTGGGGGGCCCAGCTGCTGAAGGACCCAACGCAGGGGCAGACGGCCCTCGCTGCTAGAGATGCCACTGCACCTCAGTCCAAGCCCAACCTCCCAGTTAGGGGAGGAGGGACAGATGGCTGGCAGGAGGCATGCAGGGCCATGGCTGGAGACTAGGCAGCAAGTGGCATGAAGGTGACCACCAGGGCCAGGATGGTGTCCAGCACCTGGCAATCCTCCTCCATGGCCTCCACTGCCCTGGTCAACATGGCAATTTGCCACTCACGAGGATCCAACATCCACTTGAGGAGGGCAATGTGCCTCTCCTTGAGGGCCAGGAGCCTGTCCCTGAACACCTGATCCTCACAGTCCCTCTCCTTTTTGCACACGACTTCCCCTCAGCTGGTGCAATGTCCTCAGTGCGCTAGGCCCACAAGTCTACCAGCTGCTCCTCCACCACAGTGACCAGCTGGTCCAGCAGCAGGGTCCAGTTTTATGTTTGCCACTGGCAGAGGTGGCACAGGCAGATAATGATGGCTGTGGGTGGCAGTGGCCCTGAAGACACATCCCCAGTGATGGTTTTTCATTGCATACAACTGCTGGACCTACAGAGCCAGGAGAGAGAGGTTCTTTGCAAGAGTTTGCAACATTTCAGGGATAACGTGAACTATAAAGGGGCTGTGCACTGTTCAGCCTCAGACTGGGGACTGTGCATGCACAGGTGCCCAGGGACCATGGTAAATTGAGCAGGTAGGCCCTACACAGGCAGCTGCTGGCCGAGCCCTCCACCCCCACTCCCTCCATGGAGGCAGGTGGCCCATTTGGTGCTTTCTGTGGGCAGCCTGCCTTCCCTGTCCC
>JAGPOW010003395.1:53667388-53690643 GCA_030014935.1 Caiman crocodilus
CAGGTAGCCCCAGGGCTTCCATGCTTGCCACAGACCTACTCCCCATCTTCCTCTCCTGCAGGCCAGACAGTCTCCTCCTGTGGCACCAGGTCCATACTGGCTGGGGTTGGGGATGAGAGGCTCCTGCCCAATTGGGACACAGAGCTGGTGACACCCTCCTTCGCTCCCCAGTGGCCCTTTCTGGAGAGGCAGCCCAATGCAGGGCCCCCCAACATGCAGCCACTGGTGAGAGTCCCCCAGGATCACTGTAACAGTTTGAGCATGCCGAGGTGTGCCCAACCAGCTACACCCTGCTCATGATGATTGCCATGGTGCCCCAGGTGCACCTGAGAACCTGGCACAGGACCCTGAACTTCAGCAGTGCCCTGGGCAAGCCCACACTTCCCCACAACGTGCACCATCACCTAGAGTGGTATCTGTGATTATGCTACAAGTCCCTGGCCCCTGCAGGTGAGAAGGAGACCGCCGCTGCCATCAATGAGTTTATCTGCATGTGCCAGGCCCCTGGCTATCTAGCTGGAGGACACTGGCTGCTCAGTGAAGTTCTGCACTGCCTCCTGCCTCCCTGCATGCTGTGGAAGAGAACTCTGGGAGCCACAGGGGAGCTGGGCGGGCAGGGCAGGGAGGTGGGGCAGAGGAAGGGGAAGGGGCAAGGAGGGAAAGAAAGGGATCCCTTCCTCCTTCCCCACACACCCCCATCCCCGTGGGGCCTGGAGCTACAGGTATGCAGCCTGGGGGTAGACAAAGAGCTGACACAAGCCTGGATGGCCATGCTGCCATTTTTCCTCCCTGGCCATCCTCCTTGTGTGCAGGCTTACTGGATGGGCAAGCACCCCTGGAAACCCGAGTCTGTTCCTGCAGGCGGTGATGACTTGTGGCTCCCACCAGCATCCCAAAGTGCAGGGGCACTGTGCTTGGCTTACTGGGCAGTGGCCCCATATGGAGAGGAGCTGGAACTCATCATGGTGGCTGGTACCATCCCCGGGCTGTCCTCCTGGGTGGGACTGTGCACATGAAACTGGCATGGCAGCCACTGGCCCAGGCTCCTGGAGCTGCTGGATGAGGCGAGTGGGGGGGAGTGCACCAGGACCTGAGCCTCGTGCCCCAAAAGGCTCTCCCCCGCAGAAGACTCATTGCTACCAGGCCATGGCAGAGGCTCCAGAAGGCTCCCCATGCTAGAGAATATGATATGGCTGAGTCCAGGGTTCCAGGGAGCAAGGATGTGATACAGCTCCTGCATAAAACATATGGTCCTGTGGGCAGCCCCCAGCCAGTGGTTGTGGCTGGTAACATGCACTCACTGCACCTGCAGGGCCTTGCCCTTTATGTGGCACTGCTGCGCTGACTACTGGTGTCCATGCTTCCACATGTGACCTTTCAGGGTCTCATAGACGTGGGTGTTGGAGAGCCTGCCTTGGGGAAACTGACTCTGGACCTCAACATTGCCCCACAGTGCAGTGAGGTCTGTGGTTACCCCCTAGGACCAGTTGGGCCCTGGGATGCAGTGTGTGGTGTCAGGGAGGACACCAGCACAGCTCCCTCAATGGCTCTCTGGGAGCTTCGGCTGGAAGTCCAGGTGCTGCCAAGCCTGGGCGTGTGCCCGCAGCAAAGGGGCATGGCATGTGGGAAGTAGCCAGGTGGTGGGACTGGCCCTGGGGGCTTCTGCCAGGATCTGCAAAGCTGCTGCAGCTGACACTGCTGTGGCTAGAGGCAGGAAGCAGGCAGCACAGGCCAAGAGGCTGAGCCCCGTGCCCCTTGGGCAAGCCTCAGGGTGGCCCCCAGTGGTGGGGCTGACTGAGAGCAAATTTGCTCCTGGTCACTATCTACATATGTGCTACTGCACAGTAACTACTGTGTGGTTCGTTTACTACCTAAATATACAGGTAGTAATCTAACCATGTTGTAGACTAATTTACTGCACAGTAACTACCTGTGCATATGGACAGTTACTCTGCGCATACTGCGCAGTAAAGCATCTCAGGTAGATGCGCTCTCTTTGTACTGGATCTCCTCTCTACTGTTTCCTGCCCAGATAGGCCAATTGTTCCTGGATCCCTACTGCTTGAATTAAGTAAATTAGTTCTTTCTGATTCAATATCTCCTTACTAGTACTACCTATAATTACTAAAATTGCTGAACTTTCCATAATTATTGTAATTACATGCATTGTGAGACATGCAGTGGTCTATTTTAGAGCTGGATGATTGACATGGGAACTTTGTCATGGTCACGAGTGCTTTTTCTAGTAAGGTAACACCATTTCACCTGTCTCATACAATCCATTTAGGAAGGGCTAATGAGGGCATTAGAACAGGGCTGGGCAACAGACTGAGGGCTGTGGGCTGTACTCCTTGTCAATGAGCTGAACTTGGGGTATAAGAATCATGCTCAGTTATATGAATACTAAACATGGATTGTTGCAAGAGTTCTGCACCTAGCAACTTCATTGTGCTGATTTGGAGAGGGGTTCCCCATTGTTTTGAACACAAAAGAGAAATTGGGCATGGCAAGAATGGGGAGAATTCTCCACAGTTCATAGCTTACGGTGGGGATGGTAGGAGGACTGTCTGTCGTCCTGTGAGAACCTCCTCTTCTGAGCCTGGCACTCAAGAAGTATGGTTCATCTCTGTCCACAGAGATACCATGTGGCTGGGCACTGAGGGAGGGGTAGTGGTCTTCTTCCTGTCTTGTCACATACCCAACCCTGCCCCCTCAAGCACCCATTGTCATGACTGAATCCCTCCCTTCCCTTAATTAAGCAGAGCACAGCCACAGAGAGGGAAGAGAGACAAAGGACCTCAAGGCTGTTGCAAGTGATGAACAGGGTTACCCCTTTAGAGGAGCTTCTGAAGGGGACTGTTATGCATATGGGATCCCATAGGCTAGTGAATGGGGTTGGCACCATGGGAGCAGCCATTCTGTCTAAGCATGGGCACACCCAGGATTTTGTAATGGAGCTGCAGGAACAGCCATGGGCCCTGCAAGGCTGTCTGCACCCCACTCACAGCTTCCCCTCCTCCTAGCAGCAACATGCAAACTGTGCCACAGAAGCAGCAACTAGGGATATTTCTGAAATCCCCAAATTAGATAAAATCTTCTCCCTTGCCCCCACTTCCCACTCTCAGCACCTCCTCTCCCATTTCCTTCCTCCCCCAGCCACTGCTTCTGTTGTGCCCACAGTTTCCAGCTACCTTGGAGATGGGGGGTGAGATAAAGGCAGTGGTGGTATTGGTGGCAGGCAGGTTTCCCATCCCTCCACCTGTTCCCAGGCAGGTGGAGACCATCCTAGAAGGACTGGGCAGAGAGAAGGTGTCTGCGTACTGCTGCTGCTGCTGCTCTCCTTGTGGAGGCTAACTCCGTGTGCGGCCCAGCTGAAGCAGGACAGGAGCAACTCTGGAGCTCCCCCCACCTATAGGTCATCCAAAGACAGTGGGCTGGCAGGGGAGTAGAAAATTGAGAGCGGAGGTGTTCACAAAGAGGAATGGGGGGAGGGGGGCCGGAGAGAATTTTACCTGATTTGAGGACTTCAAAAAAGCCCTTTGCTGCTGCTTCTATAGCATAGTCTGAAAGGGGGTGCAGCTATACCACTGCACTACCTCTCTGGATCAACTTGTATCTAGCATGTGCTATTCCCTCCTGGCAAAGCCTCCCTCCCTTCCCCGCCTCCCTTTCTGCCCTATGCCATGAACTGGCTGTGGGCATTGTAAAGCTATGGCTTAAGGGAAAACAAAAATCTGGAAACTCTTTTCCCAAAACATGAAGTGCATTCTAGCAAGCACTCGCTCTGAGCAGTTTAGGATCTCCAGCCCAGTCAACACAGGCCCGACATCCAAAGCCCACTGAACTAGAGTCCCATTCTCTAATAGGCATATTTTTTGCACTCTATATAATCCCACCGAGGCTCGAACTCACCTATGTTACTGTGTCAATCATCCATAACAACAAACTTCTCTTATAACAGAAGCAGTAATAGCAGTCAGGTTGGCTTTAAAAGCTGATGCTTCTTAAATGCAGTGCTGTGTAACCAATACGAGGAACTACTCGATGCTGAATACTTCACTAAAGCTACAGTTGCTTTCCTTTTCTCATCTACCAAAAGGTGATAAGTAAAGATTTTTCTAGAAAATCATATTAATTTACTGCATCACCATAATCAATTCAAATTACAAAGTAAAAAGCATGGAAAAAGAACGAAAGAACCATCATTTAAGAAAACAGAAAATATTATCCAAGTAGCAGAGTGAACTTCAAGAGATAATGTCTGATTATCAGCTATTATTACTTCTTATAGCGACAACCTGTTCATGGCTGCTTTACTGCCTGAGCATCTTTGGAGTCTGCTACTGGCAGGTGCTTGGCAGCGAAGAACGGACAAATAATCTTCCATGAAGTTAATGTACCAAGCAGGAATTTAAAAGATCTGGATTTAATTCCCAGCCCTACTCCAGATTCCCAGTGTGCACTTAGAACAGCTGCCCAAGTGTCCCATCCATAAAATGAGAATAATAGTACTGATTTTGACTGGCTTGTCTATTTACAGTGAGAAGTTCTTGGGGCTGGGAGTTGGTTCAGCATCTAGCATGATGGAGACCTGAACTTGACTGGGCCCATTTCCAGGCCTGACTCTACTTCTGCATGGAAAGGAATCTCAGCTCCTTGGTAGCAATGTCCCTTTGTATCCAGAGGAAGATGCTCCCCTGGGTCTAGAGAGTTGACAAAACCAGAGGCTAGGTAAACTGGAAACAGAGGAGACAATCCATGTCACTAAGTCCCACAGGGAGCCCTCTGGGAAGTGATTCTCATTTGCTTTCCATCTATTTACTACTCCTTTTTCTTGTTTGTAATTCACCAAAGCAAGACTAGTGCTCTACCTCACTGACAGGAGAGTCAGCAAGGAGTGATGCTCTTGAAGATTTCCTCTCCCTAAGGTGTATCTGCAGGAGTAGAACTGACATTAAACATATGCCACCTATGCCTTGATGCTGGGCCAAGTGCTTTAGGAAGCACTTAACATACATGTGTATGTTATACTTGCTCATGGTACCTGTGAAAATTAACTCCTAAGTGTCATGCTAACCTGAGAATAATTAGTAGGTTGCAAAACAAATGATATAATAAACCCAAACCAGTCATTAACAGTGGGCATTTCCAAGATGTAAAGAATGAGACAATCATTTTTACACAACTTATGAGCAAAAAAATTACATATCATATTGCAGTTTTGATAACTCCTCCCCACCCCACCCCCCTACCATCACCACTATCACCCTTGCATGTGCACACTCTGCACTGATTTTGCATATAACTCCAAGCTTACCAAAGTGAGTCCTATGCAGGTAAAAGCTCTGGCAGCACCTCAACAATGATGAACCAAACAGAATGGAGAGCCCCAAAAAGGACTTAAAGTAATGCATTGAGAAGAATATGCCTTATCTCAGAGTTGCCAATCCAGCAGCTGAGATAAACCAAGGTAGGTTCCCTGGCTTCCTTCCACCTGCACTTCTCCTTTGTGGTACACAGAGAAGGGAAATTCACCATCTGTTACAGAAGGAAGCTTATCTGAAAGGTTATCCATCTGTTAGAGCACGGAAGGAAGGATTAACTGAGTGCAGAGAGATGGCATAAATTAATATCTCCAGAGTCCGTCTGATTTGTTCTGCACATAGGGGCTCCCTTGATTGATGGGATACAGGGGTGGATACCCCAGGAGGAATGAACTGCAAGCAGGTAGGTTCCGAAATCTGTAACAAATATCAACTGCTCACTGATATCATGGCTCATCCTGCTCTGGATAAAACTGCCATGGATATACAAAGCCATCTAGTTAGATAGGAATTTGGAATGGCTAATCACTTCAAAGGCCAGCACAGAATTTTGAAATATTATGAATGTCAGCAGGATGCTCGTGATATTACAGTTACAGCCTGGAAATTTTACCTGTGCTATGTAAGGATCGACCCAAGAGCTTTCAAAGTTTTCCTTGAAAAACAAGAGACCTGTCTTTTAAAATGTGCAATATGCTGGTGGCCATGGCACCCAGCTGGCACAGGAAAAACTCCCAGGTCTGAATTCAAAGTCAAGATACAGTCTGTGACCATAGGGCTATTGCCCATTGAGGACTGTGTTTCTCATGGCTTTAATCTGAAAAACCTTTCACAATGAACATTTCATCAAAACTGGTACATTGTCAGAGGAGTTAGTTTCAATGAATCAACGTTCTTGGATAGAAACCTATTTCATCAATAAATTCCCAACTAGCTCTAATTACACTGGCACCTAGCAGACCCAGGCAAGATCAGGAGTTGTGATCCTAGACAGTGAGACAGTTCTTAGTCTGAAGACTTTATAGCCTTACAGATACAGGAGTTACCATTATCTTAGCTTAGCAAGCATTACATGGCTGGCAAAAGGTAACACGGGAAGTTCCTGGCAGAGATGGGGACTGGACACAGGTCTGAGTTCCATTGCACTGCCTGAACCGCAAGGCACCCTGTGTGCTCACAGCTCTAAGCTAAGCGTCAAAATAGCAAAATAAAAGGACAGGTTTGCTGAGAAACTACAGATGTAGATAAGATGTTTGTAAGAACCAAATTACTTTTTCAAGATTCAGAAAAGTAGACAAGGTGGTTTAGAGCCAGGAAACTACTAAATTAGCCATGAGTAAAAAATCATCTTGGTAGTAATTTAAGATTGCTATAGCAACACAGTTACTCTTGCCAAGAATGTGACATTATAAAAACTGTAGCAGACTGCCAAAAACTGTTTTCTCTCTAATTTTTAGTGATTTAGATCTATATTAAAAATGGTACTGGCTGTCTATGATAAAAAGCTGCCTTTGCTCCATATTTAACTACAGTAATCAGCCTCCAGCTCTAAAAGCTTGTCAGTGTCAGGGTTACAGTCACGACCATTTGCTTCCAGAATAGATACCTGGAAGTCTTCCTGCTTCAGGAGATCCTCATTCTGGCATTTCAAGCAAACTAAGATATAGCAGTCAGAAGAAAGAAATATGAAAGGTCCAAAGACAAGGAGGACTCGCTCTCACCCACCGATACTTGGTTCCAGTGAAGTCACTCGGAATGAGAAGCTCTCAGCTACCTTCATGTGTGTCGTGTATAACCAGGTTTTTATGAAAAATTCCACTCTTGTCTCTCTCAAACAGGAGACAATAGAGCTGACAGCATGTTACAGGGGATACTGCATTATTCCTGGCATGCTCAGCTGCCTTGTGTGCATACTGGACTGGCCTTGCTTAGCAGCTTGTGCCACAGCCCTGCAGTATATATGGTCAAAGCACTTCTGTGTGGGTCACAACCAAAAGGTATTCATATTGCTTCACTCAGAAGCATGTCAAATGATGACTTTCTCTAGAAAATACAGTGAATTCCTCTGTGATAGAAGTGTATCAAGCTCTGTGGGGTACTTATATCCTAAGCTTAGGGCCCACTAATGGGTCTAGGGGTGTGAAGAAACAACAGCTTTCCAGAAAATGAATAAGGGTTCAGAAACTTTCTTTTACATCCCTCTCCCCAAAATACATGGGCATATCTGCAAAGCAGAAGAGGGGTGCAAGCACTTCGGTAAAGTACCTCTTCACTGACTCTTGTCACTGTCTTTTGCCCATCTGTCCGTCTCTGCAGTTCAGGGGGTGCACAGTAGTGTTGCTCCCATAGTTATTTATTTATTTACATAGAATACAGCAACCAAATGGCAGAACAAGCTATAAAAAGCCTGTAAACAATGGCACTGACAGTTAAGGCAAGAGTGACAATTTTTAATTTGATATCCATTGCAAGGCATGAGGTAATCCCACCCCCTTCTGTGCAGTCACCTCACTTCTTTCCATAGACAAATAAGCTTATTCTCACAAAGCCAGGGGATCTACAGCATGCCAGGGATACTGCCATGGCATGGTAGTCAAATGATCTAGCCATAGGAGCAGCAAAGGAGGATGATCTTGAGTAAGACTCTCCGTTGACCTGGGGGGTTAAGTTCTGGATCCTGAACTTGAGACATTCAGCTTAAGTGCCAAGCATCTTTCTTTTGACCATCAGATCACCTAAAATCCCATTTTTGAACAACTGATCTATTTTCACTGTAGCTTAAAATTACCATATATGCCATTTCTCACTTTAAAGCTACATGAATCAGTGGCTGCATATGCTATACAGATACTAACTTGCAAGGCCTGCATTCTTTCCTGTGATCATACACCACCATACAATTGGCTCACATCACTGCTCCCGTTCATGCAACATATCATTAGCTTTGACAAGGGCAAGCAGGACCCTATTGACATGTGGGTACCAGGGAGTTATGAGAGTGTCTAGAAAAAGTAAATCCTTGCTGCTATGATAGCATTTCCTAGTGGCATTCTCAAATCCCAGACATTTACACCCGCGGCCACATATGCCTGGACTGTCTGTATTTTGGATATGATAGCCCACTAAAGTCAGGATCAGGCCTTTAACATTTCACATGTTCCTAGGAAATTAATCTCACTAGAGAGTCACAGTAACCAAGCACAGTTCAACTTCCCCTGGATGCAGTGCCCTTTTTCAAGGCCAATTAGGAGGCTTTCAGCATTTACAACAAATGGGGTTTGCTAATTTTTTGACAGAGTTAGCATTAGGTGGCATTTTAGCTTTTCTAAGCTAAGCACTAATATCTTACATGTACAATTAGTACATTCAATTAGTGTTACTATGTGACCCTGACAACACACATTGCCCTTTCCTATATACATCTAATAAAATTTGTGCTGTACTTCAGAATATAATGAGCTGATGATGTCAGTCACTTGAAACTCAACACTGCCCTGAGTTTTAACTGTTTCATTAGTATCTCAACAGATATACATGTGAGTTAAATATGTCCACTAGATCGGTGTGGTAAATGCTAACTCTGAAATTTACCAGGATTTCAGTAAATCCCAGATAAAAATTTCCAAGACCTTTATTTTCACAGAAAAAGAAAAGTACCCAGGGAGCATTATTTACTCAGGAGACATCCCCATGCAGCATTCAAATATTTTTATTTTATTTTATTTGTATTGTTTTACTAGAGGACAGGAAAGGATTTATCAGCAAGTCCTCTCCTGTACTGACAGCTGTGCAGATACCTCAGAAATACAAATCTGATCTTGTCATTTGTTTTGCAGATTAATGTCCTATTAAAATGAGAGGTTTTACCTGAGATCCCTCCTCTTGCAAGCCACTTTGGGGCAGTTGCTGAACAGCAGGCAGCTGGCAGCCTTACTCTGGTCTGAATCTCTCAGTAGCTTCCATGGGTGCAGAGTCAAAGCCAGTGCTGAGAACTTTTGAACATCTTACCCTTATGGCAGGACCTGTTATGTGGGTGACCATATCCTGGCAATGCTTGTCATGTTCATTGGCAGATCCAGCTGGTTTAGAGCCAGGAAACTACTAAATTAGCCATGAGTAAAAAAATCATCTTGGTAGTAATTTAAGATTGCTATAGCAGATCCAGGATTTTATAAAGGGAGTGCAGGAACAGTGACCAGCACTGCCGAGGTGGCCCACTCCCAGCCTCCCTCTCCCCCCAGCCCCGGATTGGCAGAACACTCTATGGAAGAAACAGCCAGGGACTGTTTAAAGCCCTGAATCAGGTAAGAATCTTGCCTCCCACCCCTGGCTCTCACCACCCCTTCCCTTCCCCACCGTGCTCAGTGGCATATCCCTTCCCTTCCCGTATGCCACCCCCTAACCTCCTCTGCATCCCGTCTAAGACTTTTGCTATCCGCAGATGACCCAGTGGTGGGGGAAATCTCAAAAATTGCTTTTGCCCCACTCCATCTGGGCTGCACAGGCAGCTGAGGTCAGCCAGAGACAGCAGCAGGCGCTTCCTCTGTGTCCAGTGCCCCAAAGTGTTTCCTGCCTCTGCTGCTGTCCTTGGCTCCAGCCCAGTGTCTCACAGAGCCTGTCCGGAGCAGGGCAGGAGCAACTCTGGGGTTTGCCCCATCCCCAAGTCAGCTGGGGGCAGTGGCAATGGCAGGCAAGGAAGAGGACATTCCACTAAACACAGAGGAAAAATGGGGGGTTCTTATCCGCTCTGGGGGCTTTAAAAATCTCCCGAGTTGCTGCTCTTGGTGTGTAGTCTGAAAGAGTTTAGCCTTAAGTTCCCAATAATGGCTCTGTATGTCTGAGCAACCACCCTGGCTCCTAGGATCTGGGGTTTGGAGCCCTATGTGGTTTGAAGTCCTGCCCTTCCTAATATGGTCCATAGCTCCTCACCAGACTATATCTCCCATGGTCCACCCTGGTCATGGTAGTCCCCTAATGCAACACAGTAGGTCAGCCAGAGAGAGCTTTCTTGGTGGAAATTCTCCCTCTAATAACAACAGCTATATTTTTGTGACTGCTGTAGACTTTGTCTCAGGTCCCAAGCCGTCTTCAACATGACATTAGAGAGTGTTAGAGTTAAGACTCTGTCCACAATCTTCTACTGAACAACACAATGTCAGCCCCATCAGAATTCAACCCGTTGCACATCATGTCACTTCCTCCTCTGCTATTAAACGAACTAGGGAAAGACCAAGCAATGCTGTCTAGGTAATAAATACCACACATCTTATTGTAGGCATTGCAATCTGTGCCCATAGCATTCCAGGCAAGTGCCAGTCTGCCCCTCCTGCCCTCCTCCTCCCACAAACACACCCCTACAGTTGTGGAAAGAGATGATGCCTCTGGAGCTAAATTGGGATCGGTGGGAGGGGAGGCAGGAATGGAGCACTCACTCTCCCTCTCTCTCTCAATTACTGTTATGGAGCATATTTGCAATTAGTGCCAGAGGATATGGCCAGCACTCGCTGCCTCTGTGCCAAGGAAGAACAGTTATAAGATATGTGAGGCATGGCTGTTCCATCTGCACACAGTAGCACATTCCAGCTGCATGCAAAAAGAGTTTATATGAGATGCAATGAAAGAGTGAATGGGACTGGAAACAAGTTCTCTCTCCATCTTGTATTTTTCCACTGTGTTACCCTGTGTTGAGCAGGTGAATCCTCCAGGATTTCATGGTGGCTAAAAAATTATTCTGTGTGCCAGCCACAAACTGCACTACTCCTTAGGGAGCAGATGGGCTAAGTTACCAGAATTCCTGTAGACATCCTGGAGAAAGTGTGAAAGTAAATGTTATAGTTCAGTCTGAAATGAGTTGCATTTAATATCTATGTTGTTTTTATTTAAATTCAGGTAACACAACAACAGAACCTTGCTGTAAGTTGCAGCCAAATGCAGTTTGTTTTAGCCACAAGAATTCAGAATCCCACTGTCCAAAATGTAGGGCAACTTTTGGTCCCTGCAACCACAGCTTTCTCCCTCCCTTCCCCCCAGCAATCACAGAAGCTTCACATATTTCACTGCTGAGCCATCTCTTTTGCACAGCATGGGTCAAGCTCTATGATGGCCTCACTCCACTGATTGCCGCAGAGCGATGCTGGCTTAGAATCTAGATACGCCAGGTACATCCGGGTCTATACTGTTTATGTTAGAGGAAATCTTGAGTGTATCCAGCAGGGATGCTCCACTGTAGACAGCTCATTAGTGCTGTTAGTCACTTTGCTGTGTTTTTGTGCACTGCATTTTAATGCAGAGATACCCCTGCTTGTGCTAGTGGGCTGGGGCCTTATTCAGATTTTGCTGACTCTGATCATATCTAAGTATTAACTCATTGATTTTGATGGAATCAGTGCAAATTTACGCGAGCAGAAAACAGAACCAGTGCCCCTGGGTACATCCCCACATCCAGGGGCATGTGCTCGCTGCGGCCAAAATAGTAACAGCACAGATTTGTGCCACTACTTTTTGCTGCAATGCATGCCCCTGCATGTGTGGTTTGGTGTGGGGCAAATTGCTCTGCCTTGGGGAAAACTGCTGTTTCCCTGCTCTCAGGGCCGGATTAACTCATAGGCAAACTAGGCACATGCCTAGGGCCCTACGTGAAGAAAAGGCCCAATTGTACTTATTTTAGATACTACAATTATTGAATGAAAAAAAGTAGGGGCTCATGAATTTGTTTGCCTAGCGTCCACTAAAGGTTTAATCCAGCCCTGCCCACTCTCACTGTGCTGGGGGAGCCAGGGGACAACTAAAGCTGTGGAGATACTCTGGATGGCAGCTAAGCATCTCCCAAGAAAAATAACAAATATGACAGGCTACTAGCTTGGCTTAGCAGACAACTCCGTGGTGAGCTTAAACACAAAAAAGAAGCCTCCAAGAAGTGGAAGGTTGAATACATGACTAGGGAGGAGTATGCAAATATTGATCAGGCATGCAGGGATAAAATACAGAAGGCCAAAGAGCAACTGGAGTTGAAGCTAGCAAGGAATATGAAGGGTAACGAGGAGGGTTTCTACAAGTATGTTAGCAACAAGAAGCAGGCCAGGGAAAGTGTGGGTCTTTTACTGAATGGGGAAGGCAACCTAGTGACAGATGAGGAAGAAAAGGCTGAAGTTCTCAATGCTTTTTTGACCTAAGTCTTCACAGGTAAAGTCAACTCCCAGGCTACTGCACCAGGCAGCATAGTTTTGGGACAAGGTAAGCAGCCCTCAGTGGTTAAGAACAGGGTAGGAACTATTTAGAAAAGCTGGAAGTGCATAAGTCCACGGGGCCAGATTAAATGCATCTGAGGGTACTGAGGGAATTGACTGATGCAATTGCAGAGCCACTGGCCATTATCTTTGAAAACTCATGGCAATTGGGGCAGGTCCCGGACAATTGGAAAGGGGCAAATATAGTGCCCAACTTTAAAAAAAGGAAGAAGGGGAATCCAGGGAACTACAGACCAGTCAGGCTCACTTCTATCCCCCCAAAAAGTCATGGAGCTGGTCCTCACAGAACCCATGTCTCAGCACTTGAAGGAGAAGAAAATGATCAGGAACAGTCAGCATGGATTCACCAAGAGCAAGTCATGCCTGACCAACCTGATTGCCTTCTATGACAAGATAACTGGCTGTGGATGCAAGGAAAGCAGTGGATGTGATAAACCTTGACTTTAGCAAGGCTTTTGATATGGTCCCTGTGAGAGATTAGCCATGCCCACAAAATAAAATTACAATTTCTCGCTTTTTATGGACTGGGTAATCGCCTTTATTTCTTGTCTGCCATGACTTTGATGGGTGAAAAAAGTATGAAGATAAACACAGTCCTGAGCAATGGGGTTGGTATCATATCTGCAGTTCAGAAGATTGAATCCTCTTCACAGGGCTCCGCCATCCCCATACCCTGCACTTAGTGCACCTGATGTTTCAGCTTCATATTTATTATGTTTGTCCTAGAGAATTAACACTCTCAAAATACTTTGTTCTGTCTCTCACTCAGAACACTCTCACTCCCGGTTGCTTGCCCCATTCTTCCCCACACGAGTCCGAAGCAGACCATTGTTCCATTCAACCCTGTCCTTACCTAGCAATATCTGAATATGAGGGGTCACCTCTTCTAACTCACCTCCCCACTCGGTTTTGCTCTTTCTTCTTCTAGGTTCCCTGAAATGTACCCAGTGTCCACTGAAGTCAGACTCACTGACCTGGCTGTCTTTGATGTCTCCTCTCTCTGGCTTTGCAGGTCAGACAGTCTTCGGGACTCTTCTTCCGGTCCCGTCTCTCAGCCATATGCCATCACCCTCCCGTGTTCCCACGGATCTTCTTCTGGGTGTTTTTCTTCTTTTTTCAGGAACTGACTACACATCCGGTTCCCCTTTAATTTTCCCAAGCTAACCGCTACATCCTCTGCAGCACTTTCTTGCCACTTTCTCTGCCCCCGCAGCTCTTTGTTTTTGTTTTGGGCCTCTCTCTCCCCCATCTGGGTCTCTCCCTCCTCTCCACCCCATTCTAGGTTCACTGTGTTGTTCCTGTTTTCCCAGGGTCATTGCTGGGGTAAATTCCTTTTTCCCTTTGCACCCTTGGAGCTGTGATGGGGCAAGCTTGCTGCCCTGTCTCAGTCTCCCCCAGCATTCTTGCGAACAAGCTGTGGAAGTATGGGTTGGAGGAATGGACTGTAAGGTAGCTCAAGAGGTAGTGATCAATCGCTTGATATCTACTTGGCAGCCAATATCAAGTGGACTGCCCCAGGGATCGGTCCTGGGGCAAGTTTATTCAATATCATCATTAAAGATCTGGAAGCTGGGATGGATTGCACCCTAAACATGTTCAAGGATTACACCAATCTGAGAGGTATAGTAGATATGCTGGAGGATAGGTAGATTTAAGATTCAGAGTGACCTAGATAAATTAGGGGATTGGGTCAAAAGAAATTGCATGAAGTTCAACAAGGACAAGTGACGAGTCCTGCACTTAGGACATAAGAAGCCCTCTAAAAACTCTCTAAAGGCTAGTAACCCTACAGGCAGCTTTGTTCCTTGTATGTGCAGCCCCTCCTCTTCCCCTTCTTTCAATGTCTTGTATTCTCTCCCCTGATGGTCCATGTGGCCACCTCTTCCTCATTTCTCACACTTGGGTTAGCTCCCTTGCTTTGGTGAGTTCTTCCAGGTCTGGAGTGGGTGTGGGGAAGTGCTCCCAGGGTGTGGGGCAATTCAGGCTCCCCCACACTTATAGTAACAGCACCCAGCCCTGTTATAGACCAAAGTAGGCACAAGCCCTCCTTAGAGTCAGCATTGCCAGTAGTGTCTGCAAACCTTGAAGGCTTTTCAGCTGCAAAAAAGAGCTGATTGTAAATCTATCCAGAAAGTCTAGTGCAATGTCTTGTGTTTATAAAAAATGCACTGAGGGCCTCATAATAACCAGTCTTCAATACCTGGAATGATTACAGCAATTGAAAGACTACACATGAGCAATTTGGAAGTGCCATATTTGTTAAAACTGGAACAGTCAAAATTTCTACAGGAAAGACTGAAGAAAACAACACTGAAATTCTGACCATCAAACTCAATGGAATCACAATCACTTCAGTTACCAACCGCCTCACATGAATTTCACCTTTACAGATACACCAGGGATTACTCAGAATAAACTGCAGGTGGTCTTTGGCAACTTTAACAGCCACAGCATGCAATGGGGCTATAATGAGACCAATATAGATGGCGGATCTATAGAAGCTTGGTCAGATGCATACCATTTGAGTTTGATCCAGGACCCATAGCTGCCTAAATCATTCAACAGCAGCTGCTGGAAACAAGGATACAACCCAGACCTTATATTCACAAGCAACATCATTTCTGGGCTATGTAATAAAAGGGTATTAGACCCTATCCTACATTCCCAACATGAACCAATTGGCATTAAAATAAAAGCCACAGTAACACTTATAGCAGTGCCATTCCACTGACATTTAACCTCAAAAAGGCAAGCTGGAAAGGCTTTTCCAGATACCTTGATGCCACAGTAAAAACCATCAATGCATTGCCTGAGAATGATAACCAATTCATAAAAGCTGTACAGAAATCTGCAAAAAAGAACAGCCCATGGGGCTGCCACATGTATTACATCCCAGCCCTTATGCCACAAACCACTGGCTTATATAAAGACCACAGGAGACAGGATGAACTAGAACCTTTTTCTGCAAATGCCTCCACTGCAGGTAAGGAGCTCATGTTAGCCAGTACAGAAGAATGCAGGAAATCCTTGCAGACCCTAACTGAATCAACTGATATGGCACATAGTAGCTGAATACTGGGATTAATGTGCTGAAGACTGGGAAAGCAGCTAGCTTTGATGACATACTTACCAAATAAATCAAGCAATTCAGACCTCAGACTCAAGAATGGCTCCTCTGCTTATACAACTCATGCAGAGCCAGTCAAAAAACTCCAAAGATACAGTGACATGCTCAGGCAGTCCCACTTCTAAAGCCAGGGAAAGATCCATCTGACCCAAAAAAACTGCAGACCTATCTCTCTTCTATGCCACACATACAAATTGTACAAACAATTGATACTGAACCAGCTTGCCCCATGTGTGACTAAACACCTAATCCCTGAACAAGGTGGCTTTTGCCCTGTAAAATCAACAGTGAGACAGGTGCTCAATCTAACTCAACATATTGAGGATGGTTTTGAAAGAGGCCAAATTACCGGAGCTATGTTCATCAACCTAACAGCCACCTACAATACAGTCAACCACCAACAACTCCTCCACAAGACCCTGGAAATGGCAAAATATCTACACCTTACAAAGCTGATACAATCCCTGCTCAAATACAGAATTTTTTTTATCAAATTGGTTGAGAACAAAGCAGATGGAGGCAACAGATTAATGGCCTCCCCCAAGGAAGCATACTTGTACTGCTGTTATATAACATCTATACAAATGAACAACCAATTGATATGAAAACAAAATATTTCCTTCTTTGCAGCTTACCTGTGCAAAGCAACCCAAAACACTGACTTTGACCATGCTGAAAAATCCCCTACGCACTAAGTGACCTAACCTCATACTACACTGAAGCCAATTGCATGTCACATAGGGCTGTGCGAAGCTTCAGGTGCTGATTCAATTCAGAGGAGATTCAGCCCGATTCAGTGGGGCTTCTGGGGCCTCGTGGCAGAGCCCCCCATGCAGTGCAGAGAAGTGAGGGGTGGCAAGGGCCACCTGCCCTGCCTGGCAGTGGCCGGTGAGTGCAGGACTTTAAAAAAAAAGTGCCAGGATGCTGGGGCCAGGCCGGGCAGCCACTGATGGAGCTGAGAGAACGGATGGGGGATCGGGCCTGTTTGATTTGGAGATTCAGCTGATTCAGTGGGGGATGAATCTCTGAATCAGATTCAGCCAGATCAATTCAGGACAGTGATTCGAATCACTGAATCGAATCACTGTCCCCCGAATCGGGCAAATCCAAATCTGAAGCGAATACTAACTGCTTCACACAGACCTAATGTCAACCCAGAAAAACTATGTGCCTTCCATCTGAAAAACCATGAGGCCAACGGCCTTCTCAACATTACATGATCTGGGATCCCACTACCCCTCTGTCCAAACCCAGTTTACCTTGGAGTCACCCTTGATCAAACCCTCTCATACAAAGAGCACATCACGAAGGCAAAAAAAAAAGTGAGCGCTCCAGACAACATTCTATATAAGCTTACAAACTAGAAATGGGGGCTAGCCCCTCAACCATTTGAACTGCTGCGCTTGCTCCTAACTTCTCCTCTGCCAGGTATGCATACCCTGTAAGGGAGAGATGCACACACACTAAGCGCTTTGGCCCCATTCTGAATGATAGCTACTGATGCACCACAGGACATCTGAAGCCTACAAGCCTCAACAGTGTGTACCTGCCGGCTGGCATCACTCCACCTGACATCAAAGAGCAGTAGCCTGCAGGACACAATGATCATGACAAACTGAAATGTGAGACCGCCGCTGTACAACTATCCCTCAGCACACAAATGTCGGAAGTCACACAGGAGCTTCCTCCCCTCCTGATGCCACACCCAAGGAGACTATAGGTGTGGAATGAGAGGCTGAAGAAAATACCTAATAGCAGAAAAATGGGTATCCCACCAGCTGAGTCCTTACCACCAGCGGCTGACAAACCATGGCAAAGGTGGCAATGTCTCAACCGCCTATATACCAGAGTCAGATGCTCCAAGGAACTAATGAAAAAGTAGGGCTATACCAATGGTTCAACCACATGTGACTCTGGCACAGAGCCTCAGCTTGTGCAATGCCTGCTGCTTGAAGGCATATATACAGTGAAAGACCTCACAAAATACAATAAACCAACACAAGCATGTGTAACAAAATGGTCAAAAGTGATGTAGAGATGCAAGAAGAAGAAGAAGAAGCAGGACACTGGCTGTTGTGGTTCCCCAACTTTAACTGTCAGATTAGGGTGTTATGTCTGTGTTGTGTCAGGGTTGACAGAAGTCTTATAAGTGTAGTTTAGATTATGTTTTGTATGGAATGGTTTGGCTAGGACTGATCCTGCCTCAGGCAGGGGGTTGGACTAGATGACCTCTGGAGGGCCCTTCCATCCCTGCTTCTTTATGATGCTATGATTTAAGGTTAGACACAGAATCATAGAACATAGAAGGGACCTCCAGGGTCATCTGGTCCAACCTCCACAGGAAACTGCAGACCAACTACAGTAGTGATTAACAATGATCCTTCCAGGACCAGCTGGTCCCCACCTTGGGGCAGGATGGGCCCCACTGTCTGGGGCTGCAGCTTTTCACTCATGCTCTTACCTAACCCAATGAAGTGGTAATGAATCATCTTACAGTTAAGGATTTAGGCCATTTCAAACTCTAGTTATTATCCCCTCCTAGTTGCATGAGCCCAGATGCTGTTCCCATTAGAAAAGCCTCCCCCGGTACAGGTACTTTCAGGTTCAGTACTGCAGACAGAGAACTCCAACCTCTTCCCCACACTAGCTGATTCCAGATCTACAACTGCTTAGCATTTTTTCCACTCTCCTGGGTCCTCTCCAGCCTCCATTCAACACAGAAAATCAACCTAGTTCCTCAGTAGAAACCAAGAATTCTTCTCCAAATAACCATAAATATTTTCCTGAATTTGTACCTTAGAATGCTTATGATATAAGGTGAGCTCCTGATTAACAAATTATCCCATGAGGGTGAAATATTCACCTCATCTGTATCCTCTTTATTCCTCTATGCTTGCCAGCATTTATCTGCAGTCAGACAGGTAAAAAAAAAGTTTGATTTTTTTTAATAACTTTTCTATTAAAAAGCCCAAATACGTGGTTTCTTCTTGCCAAAGTCTTGTTTTTCTTTTGTTTTGTTTTGTTTTGTATTGTTTGGGGGTTGTTTTTATTTTAACATTATTAATGCCAATGTAGGCTGTACAGGAGCAGGCCAGATGGCTTTGCATTGCTCTCTTACAAGCTTGAACAAATGTCAAAAACATCCTGACAATGATGGCTCGTTTTGTGCCCTCAGATAATAGTGAATTCCAAGAACTAAAAAACATTTCTCATCACACCAGGAAACATTTTCCTTAATAAACGTTTGTCCTGTGTTACTGAAATCAATAGAAGATGCCTTAGCCAGTAAGGAAACTGCACTCCCATGCCAAAAAAAATACAGATTCATTTGGATGTTTTAAAAATTTATTTAATTATGTTCTTCCACAAACAGCAGCAGACAGTATCACAAAGCAAAACACTGAGTGCAGAACATGAATGCAAGTTCATGTGTTGCCACTGTAAGAATTGCCCCATATGTGTTATGAAAGCTATAGAGAACTGTGGCAAGGGAGAGAATGTACTTCAAAAAGCTGCACAGCATACAATCCACCCCAAGCAAAGGCTGATGAAAACTGCAGTCATCAGAAATGTACTGGATGCCACAGTGATGCAGTCTGCAGAGATCAGATTATGGGTAAGGTCCTAGAATGAGTCACAAGCAATGGTAGCAGTCTGCTGAGGAATGCAGCAGAGCAGAGGTGGGGTGAGGAAGAGCCAGTACAGGACAGTGTCCGTAGAGGTCAGAGCACGAAGGTGAAACTCAGACCTGTGTGGGGTGGATCTAGGATTTTCAACAGGATTGCAATGGAGAGCTCAGTAGCGGGGTGGGGGGTGACCAGTAGTGGAAACCAGAGCTCTTGACAGAAAAGAGCTCCTGCTCACTGAACTACACAATCGAGAGCGGGGTAGGGGTGAAGCTGCACCACTACATCCCCTCTGGATCCATCCCTGGCTAATAGTTCTGACACCGACTATTTCCTGAAAGAAAAGGAAAGGGAGGAAAAGGGAGGGGGGAGAAGGCAGGGAGAGATAGGGTGAAGTGACAGAGATTATTTGCTCTAGGGAGGACAGTGCCTCAGCAAAGATGAAGCACACACCTTTGGGTAATTGAGCGACTGCCACTATCTCCCCAGCCCAAATCAAGAAGCAATTGTTTGGAGTGTTAGGGTGCTTGTACATGTGATGGGGTTTTAGACTCAGTGGCAATGCCCCTCCTGCCATGATGCAGCCCCTGCCAAGCTATGTTCCCTGTTTAGCCAGTGAGGTGGGGACAGGCAGGAGCACCAGTGCCCCACTGTGAGCACTGGCAGGGGAGCAGGGCCTCCAGCAAGAGCAGCCACGCCATTTCCAGAAGTGGCTGTGGGACTTCTGGAAGCAGCACAGCCAGCAGCATGTGCCCCCCGACTCAAGAGGCACTGGTCACCCACTCAAGAGGCACTCAAGAGGCACTGAACTCACCCAAGAGTTCAGACTTTAGGGTTGCATTCTATGCCCCCTACATTGAAATGGTGAGTTGCTAATTGAAACAGTGGGTTTTATTTTTCTGTCACTGTACATGTTTTATTGTTCTGGTGGCCGCAGGCACCTGCTCAAGGCAGAAACAGCAAGAGGCCCGATCCTTCTTTTTTTTGGCAGAGCCTGCTCACCTCTCTTGTGGCTGGGGGTGGGGCATTAATCTGTGCCATTAATCTGTCAGTTTGCCCCCTGCCTGTGGAAGAGGTGGGCAGGCTCTGCAAAAAAAAGGGGGGGTTGGGCCCTTCGCTGCTTCTGCCTTCAGCAGGTTTTCCTGGCCAGCAGGACACCTGGGGCCAGCTGGGAATGGGCTGGCTTGCCCATGAGGCAGTGCAGGAAGGTGGCAGGAGTGCAGCTGGGTGTGCTGGCAACTGGAGAAGACAGCTGGGATTATGCACGGGATGCTGGAAGCCTGGATGGGCTCGGGGAAGTGAGCAGACCACCGGGGCAGCCCTTCATCCCATGCACCATCACCGCACCGTCCCAGAGGCAAGCCAGCCCATTCGCGGTTGGCTCCAGATGTCTGTCCAGCCACAGGAGCCTTTTGAAGGCAGAAGCGGTGAGAGTCCCAATCCTTTCTTTCTGTAGAGCCTGTACGCTAGCGCTGGGCAAAACACCATCATTTCATTTCAACATCCGTTTTGCTATTTCAAAGGTACAGTGTTTCATTTTGTCATTTCATTTTGAGTTTCAAAGCACTGTCCCAATTTCATTTTGTCAAAACTGTCACTGTTTCAATGCATTTTGACATTTCACCCATAGGCTATAATGGGGAATCATGAAAATACCTAAAACTTTGTCATTTCATGCCTGATTTGGATGAAAATTGCAGGGATGGTAGCACCTTCCGGGCATGAGGTCTGCTGAGTTTCCAGAAGATAGGTGCAGAGGTTTCTCAGAAACTGCACCTCAAACTTCAAAAAGCTAAACTTGTGACACTTGCCAACAGTGGCAGCCTCCTATCATCCGGCGCAGATGCAGGGGACCACACCCCTGGGAAGGCTGCAGGGCTGTCCTGGATTCCTCCTGGGGGTTCAGGCCTGCAGATCTACGCTGGATGACAGGAGGCTACTACTGCTGCCTGGGACCGGCACTGGGAGCAGCCTGCACCCAGTGCCAGGGAAGACTGATGCTGCCACTGGCCCTGGGCAGCAGTGGTGGCCTCCTGTCATCCATCCTGATGGTGGGAGGCAGGGGAGAGCCAGGGCTGCACTCTGTCTCTTCAAATTTCCATGAACTACTACAAGGAATAATACCCAAAATACCAAGTAGACTCTATAATATGTCACAAGTAAAAGCAGGGGAGACAAGGGCCTTGCCAATGTCCTGCTACTACAGTGACAAGGAAGTAGCTCTTTAATAGATGCTCACATGATCCTACAAAAAGGACCATGCTCCACACTACAGAGGAGAGCAAAAACTGGCATAGTCAGTGTCAGTATGTCCTAGGGCAAAAATTCCTTCCTGATCCCAAATTTGGCAATGGATCAGACCCTAAACAGAAGAGAAATACCCTTCAGTGAGAAACCTCTGGGTTTTCTAAGTACCAGCAGGAGCCTCAGTACACCCCAGTCAAAAATCCCCAGCCTTAGTTTTGATCAAAGTCCTAGTGCTTCAGAGGAAGGCAGAAAAAAATCCTGAAACCATGAACACTGAGGAGAAAAAAAAAATCCTTCCTCTGGCCCCAACTGACAACCAAAAAAACACTGAAGTATAGGACTACAATATACCATCTGCATTACACCTCTGTTTGTACTTCAGTCTCGGGACCACGATCACATGACTCCATATCACACCTACCATTGATATGACATAATTCCCTGTCCTGTGATATCATCAGTTCCAAATAGTTACTCAGTTCAGGTCCTAAAACAATTCAGGTTCCTTGTCACTACCTCACTTTAACATCACCCAAGAGTGCAACGGAATAATTCATAAAAGCATATTTGTTATATGATGTGTATATTAATTAAGCAAGTCTGTATAATCTGATAGCATAAGACATCAACCTTTTTTTAATTGACTCATTAAAACTTTTTGATCCATCTGCCTCTCTGTTTATCTGAACTCTTCTTGCTTCATAGTCTGGAAAATGTACTAACAACCTGATATTAGAAGAAATATACATCAAAGAAAGAGAGGAGTAATCGCCCAAAGGCTTTTATTTCATATTTCATTTCATCATGTTATTTACCAGTAGCTGTCCTGGAAGACAGTGATGTCAGCCTGTCCCAGATGGACCTAAGAAAGAAACAGCTGTGGGAGCGAATGGCCAAGTAAATGCTGGGATCCTGGCATATCAGGCAAGCTGACAAGCCAACAGGGGGTAGCCAAGTGCAGGAATGCACAGGCATCACAGAATGCTGTGTTGGCAGAAAGGCAAAGGGAGGCCATTTTCTCTGTAAAATTTCAGTATGCAAGAGAGTTTTCTCCTTGGTCAGAATGAGGTCGGTCAGCAGCACTCCTGCACATACAGCCCCCTTTTGCATTTCCCCCAGTGCCAGTCAGATGTCCCCCAAAAGAGAGCAGTATATCTCAAAGGGGCAGGTTCTGCATTCTGGACCCTGGCAGGAAGCATTAACAGACTAATCTCCATTATTTGTAAGCAAGATACCTTGTGAGCATTATTAACCCTGGTCCAGGAAAAGTAGACTGCCATGTGACATGTTGTTACCACACTTTGGATCTTTAAAAGATAGTTGGATGCCATTAGTCTCATGGCCCCATGCTCTCTTTTGGGAACTGTATGCTGGGTTCTGCATCTATAACTTGTCCATAACTTTTGCTCTGAGAGGGTTTTTTGGGGGAGGGGCTTCCTGTAAAGGCAGAAGTAAGACAGGGGTGGCCACTGTCACCTGGACTTCTTGTATGTGTGGTAGAACCACTAGCACATCAAGTTGGGATAGATAGGGTCATTTCAGGGGTGATGGTGGCAGGGGGAGGGGATGTTATAGGCAGCCTCAGGGTCGCCTCTCAACCTTCTCTTGCAGAGGCTGAAAAGGTCCAGGTTCTCTAGTCTCTCCTCATAGGGCTTGGTCTGCAAGCCCTTAACCATATGAATGG
>JAGPOW010003395.1:53690743-53714445 GCA_030014935.1 Caiman crocodilus
TGCTGATGCACGATAAAGTGCCATTGGCTTTTCTGATGGCTTCGTCACACTGCTGACTCATGTTCATCTTGAAGTCCACTAGGACTCCAAGGTCCCTTTTCACTTCCATGCCACCCAGCAGGTCATTCCCTAAGCTGTAGGTGTGCTGGACATTTTTCCTCCCTAGATGCAGCACTTTGCATTTCTCCTTGTTGAACTGCAGTCTGTTGTTTTCTGCCCATATGTCCAACCTGTCCAGGTCTGCCTGCAGCTGTTCCCTGCCCTCCGGTGTGTCCACTTCTCCCCATAGCTTTGTGTCATCTGCAAACTTGGACAGAGTACATTTCACTCCCTCGTCTAAGTCACTGATGAAGACATTAAAGAGTATCGGTCCCAGGACCAAGCCCTACGGGACCCCACTGCCCACACCCTTCCAGGTCGAAACCGACCCATCCACCATGACTCTATGGGTGCAACCCTCTAGCCAATTCACCACCCACCGGACAGTGTAGTCATCCAAGTCACAGCCTCTTAACTTGTTCACCAGTATGGGGTGGGATACCGTATCGAAGGCCTTCCTGAAGTCTACGTATACGACATCCACCCCTCCTCCTGTGTCCAAGTGTTTCATAACCTGGTCATAAAAAGAGACTAGATTAGTCAGGCATGATCTGCCTTCTATGAACCCATGCTGGTTTCCCCTCAGCATAATTTGTCTTGCCAGGCTCTCGCAAATGTGAGCCTTGATAATTTTTTCAAAGATTTGCCAAGGATGGAGATGAGACTGACTGGCCTATAGTTGCCCTGGTCCTCCTTCCTCCCCTTCTTGAAAATGGGGACCACATTGGCCCTTTTCCAGTCCTCCAGGACTTGGCCCATGCGCCACAAGCATTCAAATATTTCCGCCAGTGGCTCTGCAATGACGTCAGCCAGTGCCTTCAGCACTCTCGGATGGATCTCATCCTGGCCTGCCGACTTAAAGGCATCCAGTTCTTACAAGTGACTCTACACCATCTCAGGGTCTATGCTTGGTAGTCTGGTGCCTTGCTGCTGCCTCTCTACAACCCCAGTGAGAGACCTGTCATGCCCCTCGCTTAGGAACACCGAGGCAAAGAACTCATTGAGGAGTTCAGCTTTGTCCCCCACTGTCCATCACCAATTGCTTCTGCCCATTTAGCAGGGGTCCTATTCTACCCTGAGCCTTCCTTTTACTCCCTAAATATCTAAAAAACAATTTCTTGTTGTCCTTTACTTGGGATGCCATCCTCAGCTCCATGGTAGCTTTGGCCCGTCTAACTGCCCCCCTACAAGCGCAAGCAGAAGAGGTATACTCCTCTTTGGTGATCTCTCCCTGTTTCCACTTTTTATGTGCTCCCCTTTTGGCCCTTAGGCTGCCCTGGATTACTCTGGTCAGTCAAGGAAGCCTCTTGGCCCCTTTCCCTCTTTTTCCTCATATTGGGGTCATCTCACTTTGTTCCCAAAGGACCATTTCCTTAAGACACAGCCACCCTTCTTGGGCCTATCTTCAGGAAAGGGAGGAAAGTAGATCCAGCAAACTATAGGCCCATCAACCTGACCTCTATCCCGGGGAAGGTCTTAGAAAAGATTATCAAAGAGGCCATTCTTAACAGACTGGCCAATAACAACATCCTGAGGGATAGCAAGCATGGCTTTGTTGCAGGTAGGTCCTGCTTGACCAATCTTATTTCCTTTTATGACCAGGTGTCCTATCACCTGGACAACAGAGGAGAGATTGATGTCATATATCTTGACTTTATAAAATCCTTTGATCTGCTATCCCATGATCACCTCTTAGCAAAACTGGCTAACTGTGGCCTTAGCCTCACCATGATCTGCTGGCTGGGGAATTGGCTCCGTGGTCAGAGCCAGAGGGTAGTGGTTGATGAAAGTCAATCATCATGGTGCCCTGTGACCAGTGGGGTACTCAAACCTCTGCCCTTGGGCCTACACTATTCAACATCTTCATTAATGATGTGGACATTGGTATCAGAAGCAGACTGGCCAAGCTTGCTGATGACACCAAACTCTGGGGTAAAGCGTCCACACCTGAGGACAAGAGAGTGATATAGGCTGACCTTGACAGGCTCAGGAAATGGGCGGGCAAGAATCTGAAGATGCTTAACACCAAAAAATGCAAGGTTCTCCACCTTGGGAAGAAAAACCTACAGCATCCTTATAGGCTCAGCAGTGCTATGCTGGCTAGCATTACGAGTGAAAGGGGTCATGATTGACCACAAAATGAACATGAGCCTTCAATGTGATGCTGTGACTAGTATAGCAAGCAAAACACTGGATTGCATCCGTAGATGCTTCTCAAGCAAATCCCAGGACGTCATTCTCCTACTGTACTTGGCCTTGGTGAGGCTACAGCTGGAGTACTGTGTCTAGTTTTGGGCTCCATAATTCAAAAAGAATGTAGAGAAACTTGAGAGAGTGCAGAGGACAGCCATGCACATAACCAGTGGTCAGGAAAACAGACCTTATGATGAGAGGCTGAGAGCCATGGGACTCTTCAGGCTGGAAAAGCACAGGCTCAGGGGTGATCTGGTGGCCACCTATAAAATTATCAGGGGTGCTCACCATGATCTTGGGGAATGTCTGTTCACCAGAGCACCCCAAGAGATGACCAGGTCTAATGGTCACAAATTCCTCCATGACCATTTCAGGCTGGACATAAGGAAGAACTTCTTTACTGTCTGAGCGGCCAAGGTTTGGAATAGACTGCTGCTACAGGTGGTTCAAGCATCTACTTCGAATGTTTTCAAGAGAAAATTGAATGTTTATCTTGCTGGGATACTATGATCCCTGCTGACTTCCTGCCCCTGGGTCAGGGGGCTGGACTCAATGATCTTCCAAGGTCCCTTCCGGCCCTAATGTCTATGAAACCTATGAATCTATGAATTTATGTTGCAAGTTGAGCACATGTTTTGGTTTGGGGTGGGTAGCTCTGGATTCTTGATTCAGTCCATGTCATGCTGTTTCTGCCACTCCCACTCACTTTTCCATCTCCTGTTGTTACTGTAAAGTTTCAAAATACTGAGATCCATGCAGCAGACTCTTCCTCCCTTTGGGGTGGTCCTGGGCAATTGTCTCCCATGAGTTGATGTTGATATTGCATTTTTACAAGTTGGCCTTGAGAATGTCCCTGAAGTGCTTTCTCTGCCCTCCTCTTGAGTGTACGCCTTGGATGTGGACAAATTGGAAAATTGGAAAGAGTCTACTCGACAGCAATGAAAATGATGAGGCGGCTGGGACACATAACTTATGAGGAGAGGCTGAGGGAACTGGGCAGAAGAAAAGACTGAAAAAGGATTTAACAGCAGCCTTCAACTACCTGAAGGGGAGGTTACAAAGAGGAGGGAGCTAGACTGTTCTCAGTGGTGGCAGATGACAGAACAAGGAGCAGTGGTCTCCAGTTGCAGCAAGAGAAGTTTAGGTTAAATATTAGGAAACATTTTCTCCCTAGGACAGTAGTAAAACACTGGAACAGGTTACTCAGAGAGATTTTGGACTCTGCATCTTGGAAGTTTTTAAGACCCAGCTAGACAAAGCCTTGGCTGGGATGATCTAGTTGGGGATGGTCCTGCTTTGAGCAAGAGGTCGGATTAGATGACCTCCTGAGAACACTTTCAACAGTCATTTTCTGTGATTCTATGATTCTATGATATAGCGTATTGTTACTTGGAAGCAGATCTTCAGAAAAGCATTGGCCTCTTTACTAAGGTATACAAAAAATGGGACTGTTGCTTAATATTCAGAAAACTAAGGTCCTCCATGAACAAATTCTTAATGAACAGTCTGCAGATCCAGCAATTCAGGCTTATAATGAGACTCTGGAGAACATTAAGTATTTCCCATACCTTGGAAGCCATCTCCCACAGTAGACTGATATCAACAAAAAATCCACCATAACTTTGAATGTGCAAGTGAAGCCTTTGCACGCCAGAGGAAGTGGGTATTCAAAGATTGCAACATCAAATCCAAAACTAAGTTCATGGTTTATCAAGCAATTGTGATCTCCGCCTTACTGTATGAAGCTGAGATGTGGACAATGTACAAGAGACACCTCAAGTCATTGAAGAAGTACCATCAATGGTACCTGCAGAAGATCCTTCAAATCCAGTGAGAAGATAGCTACACCAACATTAGCATCCTTTCACAAGCAAACACCACAAGTATTGAGGCAATGATCATCCAACATCAACTTTGTTGGGCCAGCCATGTCACTTACAACTCCATACTCCCAAAGTAAGTTTTCTCTCAGCTCAGTCATAGAATCATAGAATTATAGAATCACAGAAAATGAGGGTTGGAAGGGACCTCAGAAGGTCATCTAGTCCAACTTCCTGCTCAAAATAGGGCCAACCCCAACTAGATCATTCCAGCCAAGACTTTGTTGAGCCAAGCCTTAAAAACCTCAAAGCATGGAGATTCCACCATAGCACTATAGCATGATTGAAGTTAGGGTACTCTTGGTTTTGGCTCAGAGTTGGCTGAGATTCATCAGTTACCATTCATTCAGTAGTTTAGCTCCACTCTGACTGGAACCTTGTTGGTTGTTAGATGTAGCATCATGGTAAAGAATATCAAGAAGAGTGTTGGAGTGATGATGCAGCCTTGATTAACTCCTATTCTAATCTTGAAGGGATGTGTAATAGATCCAAGCAAAGAATGGTGATGAATTTTGGTGGGCATCTGTACTTCAAAAGGAACCTCCATGGCACTTCTCAGTTGACAGAGTCAAAGGTTTTCATGAGAACAAAAAAGGCCATATAGAGAGGTTTATGTTGTTCCTGGTATTTTTCCTGCAGCTGGCAAGTTGTGAAGATCATGCCAGTTGTAGCTCATGATGTCCTAAACCCATGCAAAGATTCTGGGTGGAGCTCTTCAGCAAGTAGAAAGAGATAGTTCAGGAGGATTTTCACAGTGATCTTTCCTGTAGAGGACAGCAAGGTGATCTCTTGGCATGCAGGCAGGCAAAAGCAAGACAAATCTCAGATACAGAAAAGCAATGTTGTCACAAAAAGACAATAACTGAGGAGAAAATCCAAACAAATGCACAGATATATTCTAAGACTGATTGCAGGCTACCTGGAGCCTGAAAATTAATGTCACTCTGCAAGGGGAAGATTGGCAGATTATAGGCATCACACAGAGAATGAGCCACAGGACAAATTGTCTGGTGTTAGCACAGGACAATGTTGATTGAGTCTGATTAAAGTGTTACAGTGGAGGGGTTTTTCCTCTCTCCTAGCCTGACACAAATTGCAGCTGTTAGAAAAGGGCTTACTTAGCATGCAGCACTGTATAAACTTAGGTGAGCTTTGGCTAAGCATTAGTTACCAGTGTGTATGCCCTGGTCACCTATGTAATTTTCTCTTAGCATTTGTGTAGTAGTATGTTTTCCCTGGGAGCAGGTGTAAAGCAGCTCCCTTCTAGATTTATGGTTCATATGTAATTTTAGTGATATAAATCAGGTCCATTTGTGATCTTAATTTACTGTTTCTTTTATCCTGGCCATAACCCTATTAAGTCAAGTAGTGAGTTGTTTCTATTCACTCAATAATGGAATATTGCACACTCAACTTTTCTAATACTAATATTATATTATTAGCACACCAAATCATTATTAGTATGCTTTCTAAATCAGAGATGTAATGTTTGTACCAAGTAAATGTAAAGGCAGGCAAGGTTCTTTGAGTAGATGCATTATCTTTTATTAGACCAACTGAGTAATTGGGGAAAAGTTCTTAGCAAGCTTTTGGGCACAGTCACCCTTCTTCAGGCATAGGAAGTCTCTGCTGTTCAGAAACTGCAATAGGCATTGCTGCAACAGGCTTTGCCGCCATATATTTATTATCATAGGGCTAACAGCTTGTCCAGAATGAGGTCCTATATCCTCACTATCACCTGGACCCAATCTTACAAATGCTGATGTATCTGAATTACTTTACTCCCCACAATACTCCTGTTTAATTCAAAGGAATTATTCCTCTGAATAAAAGATGCATTCATGTAAGTGTTTGCAGAATCAATCCCTTAATTGCTAGGAATTAGGGAACAACAGAAACATTTATAAAAAAGAAATAAAAACATATCCATGACTATGTATTGGTCTACTTTATACGGATTTTTAAAAAATAATTAATCTTGGTGATGAATATTGCTATGGCAGATGTCACCAGCGTAATTTTTATCCAAGTTATTTTTCTTAATGTGTGAGCAAATGTGCTGCTGCTGTAAGACATACCGTGCATTTTCTTTGTTGCAAAAGGCTCTGTGAAGTTGTCACAGAGACAATTCCTCATCCTAGGGGAGAGCTATGGCAGCAGCAGACCTGAAGTAGAGTTGCCTCTGGGGACCAGAAACTGGTAAGGGGCTGAAATTCTAGGAAGGCGATTGGCCTACATGCAGTTTGATCACCTTTGTTTCAGAAATCATTTCTGTGTAAAGAAAACTATTTACATTTGGATTATATACCTCCCCTGTGGCTATGTCTATGTGTGCAATTAATGCACAGTAAGGTTACTGTGCAGTAAAATAAGGTGCAGTAAACTACCCCCAGGAACATGTCTACACATGCACCCTGTCAGGCACAGGTTTGCTCCCAATGGCAACAGCCTGTTCCAGGGTGGCTCCTGTCTTGCTCTGCCCTCTGCACCAGCCAGCAGGAACTCCAGGCTCCCCCAGGTGCCATCTCAGGGACTGGCAGAGGGCACGGAGGCTGGTCCCAATGTGCATGGGGTAGAGAGCTGTGCCAGCTGCAGGGGCAGCTGTCTCCTGGCCCTGTGCACATAGAGATGGGTCCCCATGTGCATGGGGCTGGGAGTGCTGTGGGGCTACAGGAGCAGCTGTTGCCCAGCCCCATGCACATGGGGACCCATCCCCATGTGCACAGGGCCGGGAGACAACTGCCCCTGCAGCTGTCACAGCACCCCCCTCATAGTCGCTTAACCTGGCAGCAGTGTCATATTGTGTTGTGTCGTGTCGTGTTGTGTCATTTCATGTCATCCCATCCCCCCCGCTGCCTGGGCTGACAGGGAGCAAAATTGCTCCTGGTCAACATCTACATGTGTGGTACTTGTGCAGTAGCTACTGCACAGTAAATCTACTGCCTATGTTTTCAGCTTGGAAAGGGGAGATGTGATGACTGTATACAGGCAGTGGTGAAGATAGAGTTGAACAAACCTAAGAAAAAGTCTGATGGTTGTGTATGGGAGGGGGAGTATTTGTTGGCAGAAGTTAAGAAAACTCTTCGTAAAAGCAACTCCTGCCTCAGTGAACTGAACCCACAACCCAACAGTACTGTGTCACTTTGGGCCTAGCTGATACAAGCCAAGGGAGCATGCTCATAGACATTCTGACACTCTTGCAGGGTCTAGACATTGCCCTCACTTCTCACAAAAACTCACATCATCAGTATACACTGTGGCCTTAACTAAGTAGTTACTGCAGCAGTTCCCAAACTGTTGGTTGCGACCCCAAATGGGATGAGGTCGCAGGGGTGGGGAGCTATAGGCTGGGAGTGAAGGGTCATGCTGAGCAAAAAGGGTCATACTGAGGAAATGGGGCCATAAATGGGGTCATGCTGGGGAAAAGTTTGGGAAGCACTGAGCTAGTGGCAGGGGATGAGACCAAAGGGAGAGAAAGACCTTTCAGGTAGTGTTACAGCACTTGCAGCAGTAAGAGCATAGAGCATTCTAGAGCAGGTGCACCCGTGCCAGACATGGGGAAAGGGGCACAGAGCCCTCCATTCATTCTCAGGATGCTAGAGATGTCCTGGTGCAGGACCTAAGTGGCAAAGATGGAGAGGGGCTCAAAGCCAAATGCTCTAGAATCTGAAACAAGAAGTTGTATTTGACTTGATCAAAGGCTTTCTCTGGATCCAGGGAGGCAAGGCTGATGTTCAAACTAAATTGTTCTGTAGCTGCCAGCTGGTCACAGCAGAAATAAATTGTCCTAGATGGTTTGCTGAGTCTGTGGCAGCTCTGTTCAGTGCCCATAACTGAAGCCATAACCATTTTGAGCCAGTTGGCCAGGGCCCCAGACAGGATTCTGAAAACAGTATGCAGGAACAATACTTGTTGCCATTTCTTCATGTCACTGAGATCCGTGGGGAGCAGGATCAGGACTACTGGCAGCTGACTGGTAAGATCTCATCCTGAAGGCTCTCTTCAAAGATGTGCAGGAGGTCTGGGATGATTAGGGGCCTTAAAATCTTGTAGAATTCAGTGGGTAATTTTCTGAGCCTTCCCCGTGATTCAGCTCTCAGTGGGAGCAGTCAGCTGTGCCAGGGATAGCTCCTACACAAGCTCATCTGCAGCTGACAGTGTGGGGGGAGGTTCTTATGCAGGTGTTGAGTAGCCTCTGGGCAGACAGTCTCAGCTGCAAACAGCTCTGTATAAAAGCTAATGGCATGTTCCCAGATCTCAGCAGTGTCCATGAGCCCCTGGCCTGATGGGATCTTAATGTGGCCAAAGATCTTTTGTTCTGTGCACTTTTTCTCCAGGCTGAAAAAGAACTGGAGCAGGTCATCAGCCTCTGTAAGTTCTTGGAAATGGGCTTGAGTTCAAATGTCCTGGGCTTCTCCTTCCACTAATTCTCTCAACGGCTTTTTCTGGAGCTTGAGGCTCTTATAGAGCCTGTCATTTCCAGCATCCCTCAGGGCTGCCTTTAGCTTTACAATGTCCCTCTCAAGCACCTGCACAAGGTGGCCGCAGTCTTGGGTCTTTTGCTGTTTCTATTACTGGCTGAAAGTCTTGATTTGCACTTTTCCCATATCCTACCATTGAGTCAAAGAGGGAACATCACTTCACAAGGCAGCCCAAGTCTGGCAGGGGTATATGAAACAGTCCTGGAAGTCGGCATCCTGCAGGAGACTGACAGGGAGGCACTAGCATGGTGCTTGGATGTAAGGTAAGTCAGGAAAACCTGGTTCATATTAAACCGAGTCATCGTCTGAGAGTCCTAATAGAACAATACAGCTGCAGCAAAGCAGACAGGTGGTGTTTGGTAATGTAGAGCCAATCCATGCTAAGGATGGAGCTGCTACTACATGTCAGATAGGTTTGCTGCCTGCAGGGTGGACAGCATCTGCTGAGCGGAGAGTGGATGGAGTTCCAATCAATACCACTCAAGCCTCTCCTGGAGAGTGCAGGATGAGGAAGCCATCGTTATTGGTCATAATCTTTAAAAAATCAGCCAGTATCCTAAAAAATTGCATTCTCTCCCTCCCATCCTGTATCCTATAGAAAAGTGCTTCCTAGAAACCATCCTCTTGTTGCAGCCTGAAAAACCCAGTGTTGCTAGTAACTGAAGAGCTAAGAGAATGAACTGGTTGTTTGATTGTGCAGCTGGATGCTCGTGCAATGGTATAAAATCTTTGCTTCAGAAATTTATGCCAGTTGCCTATGGAAGAAAAGTTTCACAGCAGAGAATGGTGTTCAGTTATACCTGGCCTTTTTTCTTAATGCAGCATGTTCGCCTATTTTTTCTCTACAGATTACATGCCTCCCCTGCAGTCCACCAGCTAAATGACCTTTGATAGTTTCCACAGTTTTTTTAGCATTTCTTTCTTTTTCCTTATCTCACCACATGCTGCTCAACCTCACAGTTTGAGAGAAAAAAATATCTGGACTGACTGTCAGATCATCAGGTTCAGTCCCCTGATAAGTATAGGCAGTCATGTCTGAGATAATAAGTCCAGAGGGGTCCACAAGAGTGTCCATTCTAGATCACAGAGAGGCAACAGGGTACCGCAGGAGGAGAGCAGGAGACGGCTGAGGGGTTGCCAATGCCTTGTTACTTCACAATGGCCATCTCTAAGAGTAGATTTCTTTTCTCAAGTGTTATTTTTGTTAGCAATTACAAGTCCAACAGAGGCCTAAATCAAGATGCATTCAGATGCTTCTCAGGATAGCATAATGCAAGGCTGTCGAAGGTGAAAGCCCCTAGGGCAGAGGTGGGCAATTATTTTGGCCAGAGGGCCACTTACCCAGTTTTGGCAAGCTGTTGAGGGCCACATGGGTAGCCTCTCCCCTTGCCATGTGCCCTGTCCCCTGGTCAACATCTTAGGACCAGTGTCCCAGGGTCAGTGCTGGTGGGGCCCGGAGCAGGGCACAGGCTGGCAGGGATCTGTGGAGCCAGGCTGGGCTGCACCAGCAGGGAAAGCAGGGCGCTGGATCAGCTCCATAGAGCCCTTGCTGACTGGGACCCTGTACTCCTGCTGCTCTGCTCTGGGCCCCACTGGCACTGGCCCCAGAACATCGGTGTGGGCCGCAAGCTCCCACGGGCTCCCATGTTCACTCACTTCCAGTGCCCCCCACAGCCCTGCAGCACCAGCTCGTTCCCTGCCCCCAGTCCTCCCCTGCCCTTCCCCCCCTTACCTGACCTTGTATAATCACAAATTAAGTCACTGAAAAGACTTCCATTGATCTCGTGGGAGTTGGTTCAAGTCCTTACCTTGCTGGGAAAGTATAGAGGTGTCTGTCACAAACCCTTCCCTGGGACCCCCAGAACGCTGAGTATCTCCCACTTTGCTGCCACTTGCCACAAGGAACAGACTAAGGTCACCCTAGAATAACTCCCTTCTTCAGCAAACTTAGTGCCACTGCTCTTATTCTGGACCTTACAGCCACAGTAATGATATCTCTGCCAGCTCCAGATGGCCCCCATCTTTGGGTTCAGAAAGAAATTATAGGTTCTACTTTACTTGGAAAGGGTTAGCCTGGAGTATCACTTCCCTAGAAATCACCCTTTCCACAGGCTATCATTAAGGAGACAATACAAAAAGGGATGTATTACATAGGATAAATCAAATATACAAGCAAAATTGACTATATGTTTGGACATAGAAAAGCAAAACAGGCAAAGTTCCTTACCATTTCATATAGCTATATCTTAGCCCTCCTGAGAAAACTGCCAGCATTTAGAGATCACCCTTCCTGCTGATTTAACCAGCCAGGGTTAAAATTACACTCCAAATCTGGAGGGGGAGGGGGAGGGGGAGGGGGAGGTGGGTGGCAGTGGCAGCCAGAAGCCAGAAGGAGCTGCTGCCGCTGCTTGAGCTGCTTAGTCTCTTATGCTCTCATCTCTTATGGGGGGTTCAGCCCCTCCACCCTCCCCTCCCATAATCTGAACCCTGCTACCAGTCCCTAGCACCTGGGGCTCCTGGACTCCTGGACTCTTCTCTGGCTTGGGGTAAATCCAAATGATACAGCATGTCCCATAGTTACCTTCCTAAAGCACTTCCAACTAGCACCCCTCCTCCAGCATTCTCATGAGACACTAGAAAGTTCTTGTCTGTCAGAAATGCCTGGAGCCCTTTTGGCTGGAGGGCCATTTCTCTCACATGACCCTCTATTGTGGAGTTGATTTCCCCATCTCAGGGAGGCAGTGCCCTGGTGTGCCCAATCTCATGTCTCCTCCTGCCTGTGGCTAAGAAGGGCAATTGTCTTCAAGTATGCATGCTTTAGTCCCTTTGCTGAACCATATGCAAACTTAGAAAGATATACACAGAGCACATCTACATGTGCAAGTAATGCACTTGAATTTTTTGTGCAGAAAATTCAGGTACATTAACCTGGTCTCCTGCACAAATCTGAATGTGCACCTTTTGGGAGTAAATTTGCTCCCAACTGGAGCAGTTAAGTCAGAAGGGCTGCTCCTTCCCTGCTCTGCACCCCTGCAGTAGTCAGAGTGAGCTGCAGGCTCCCCCAGGTGCCAAGTGCCAGATCCAGGTTGGCAAGGAGCACAGGGAATGGTTCCAATTTCCATGGTGCAAGGGAGGGCTGTCTTAGCTGCCACTATAGCCCTCCCAGCCAGGTGAATATTGGGATGGGTCCCAATCTCCACATGGCCAGACAGCAGCTGCCTAACAGCTGGGACAGCTCTCCCCATCCCCTGTGGCCCCCTGCTGCCTAGGCTGCCTAAGCTGACTGGGAGCAATTTGCTCCCAGTCAGTGTCTACATATGAACTTTGGCGCATTAGTTTAATATACCAATTTCTAGTGCATGTATCTACAGGTACTAGGAAATGGTGCATTAGACTAATCTACTGGATAGTAATTGCTGCACATGTGTTAATGGTGAAGCTTTACTGAGCATTAGATTAGTCTAATGCACAGTGAAGCTTCTCATGTAGACACACCGATAGACAGCATAGCATAATCTATACTTCAGTAAGTGACATAAACGGATACAGCATGCACTAGTTTTTCCAACAAGACCACACATGCTAAATCAGTACAATAAAACACAAAAAAAATCATGGCATGCTATGAACCCTGAAAATATAATGAGGTTCGTGACAAATAAAATCACTGTGTACATAAAATGTTATTACTCCTGTATATTAGGCTCCAAACCCCAAGCCAATGAGATGATGGTTAAAACTCTGAAGTTTCACAACTGAATTATAGAATGGGAGATGGCAAATAAAACATCTCAGATACTAGATATCTTTACCTGATTAACATGTCCAATAAAAATAATCTACTCTGTTGGGTCTGATTTTCCTTTTCCTCACCTTGGTGGAAATCAGAAGTAACTCAGTTAATGGAGCCAACCCAATATAAAACCTGAATCAAAGGAAAATTCTCTTGGTATAGACACACACACACACACACAGAGGTATCTGAAAAGATTAAATCCCTTTCTAGTTCAATATTTTTTGATCCTATAAACAAGTCTTGAATATGCACATAAACCTGATCTACTCCAGGAAAATTAGAAAAAGCGGTTCATTGCAGTTATTTGTATTAGGTTCTCTGCACAGCTGATGTCTGTCTAATGCAGACATGCTTTGGATCTAAAAATAGCTCACCATAGGAAAAGCACACAAGGGAAGTACACAGTTTAGATCTTAAGCCTTGATTTTGGGTAATCAGTCCCCAAAGAGCATTTCCCTAATGATTGCATATTTTCAGACAGAAATAACATCCCCCTGTGCCTCTGTCCCCAGGATATGGGTTTGTATAGTAATGAGTGGTCTGTTCAGGCTGGACTATTTGAAAGGCCTCTGGGATTTGGGTCCCTAAGTCCTTCTAGAAGGCTTGTAAGGAGGTGTCACACTGTGGGCACATCTACATTAGATGTTTTGCTATGCAGGTGACTAATCTACTGTGCAGAAAGTTGTAACCATGTAACCATGCACAGCAGATATAGCACGATAAATTAAGCTAATATGCAGTTTTCTACTACCTGCAAATACAGCAGGGGGCCTGCTGCTGCCTGGCTAAGCCCTGATGCAAGTGGGAGTTGTGCTGGCTGCAGGGACAGCTATCTCCCTGCCATGTAGGGATCAGAACCACCTTGAACCCCATGTGGCTGGGAGAGCTTTCCCAGCAACTGGGATCTTCACGTGGCCCAGCAAGGTGTCCCTGCCCATCAAGGAAGCTGCCTGGCAGCCACATGGGTACTGGGACCCTTCTAATCCCCACATGGCTAGGACCCCACCAGGCAAGGATGCTGCCTGGCAGCCATGTGGGGATTGGGAGGGTCCTGATTCCTCTCCTGGCCATGTGTGGATAAGATCTAGGCCTGATCCCCATGTGGCTGGAATGCAGCAATCCCAGATGCTGAGACAGCCCTTCCTCCCCACGAGGGAATCAGGAATCAGGCACCAGCCCAGGGATGACAGAAGGCACAGGGCTGGTGCCCAGGGAACCTTGGAGCTTCCCCTGACTGCTGCAGTAAGGCAGAGCAGGGCATGGGAGTAGGAATGTCCCTGGACTCCACTGCTCGCATTGGGAGCAAATTTTCTCCCAAGCATCCCAAGTAGATGCCTTCCCAAGTGCTGTTTACTACACCTTATTTTAATATGCAGTAACTTTACTGCACATCAATAGCATGTATAGATACATACACTGGGTGTGTCTACATGTTCATTAATGTAAAGTGGTTACTGTATATTTGATTTATTGTATAATCAACTACTAAATAAATGTATAGTAACCACAGTTACTGCACAGTAGCACCAGCAAACACCTTTTTAGTGACACTACTGTGCAGTAACTTAGTAATAATGTGCAGTAGCATATTAGCACTGTTTATGCTGTGACGGACTACTGCACAGTATTATTAGGCTACGGCACAGTTAGTGTCTTGTGTAGACACACCCAGTTATCTTTGTCATTAAGACATGTAGATATGTTATTTTCTGAGCAGCCTTTTCTGTCATGCTTCTAGCATCAGGAGGGACTCTAGCACAGATCCCCAGAGATGCACTGATTTAAACATCAAGGATCCAACCAATACCACACATTAACCAGCTTAGGATAGTGGAGCCCAGGATGGTGGAGTCTCACAGCATGTCAGGCTTCACCATTAGATAAACAGATGTCAGAGTCAGGTATCTTTAATGCAGTGCAGAGGGGACCATGATTGATCACAATGTGAATAAACATCACTGACTGCAGTGTGCCCCCAACTCAGGGAACAAACTTTAATAAACTTATGGAGCTGATGGGCAGAATCCCCTGGGAGGCAACTCTGAGGGGAAAAGAAGTCCAGGAAAGTTGTCTATACTTCAAGGAGGTCCTTTTATGGGAACAGGAGCAAGCTAATCCAAAAAGATGGAAGAATGGGAAGTGCAACAGGAGACCAGCCTGGCTAGCCAGCAATCTCTTCAATGAGTTGAAACTCAAAAAGAAATCCTATTGAAAGTAGAAACTTGGCCATAGTACAAGGGAAGAGTATATTAGTATTGCGTTGATATATAGGAAGAAAATTAGGAAAGCCAAGGCACAATTTGAGAGGCAGCTGGCAAGGGATGTAAAAAAAATAAGAGAAAGACCAAAGAAACCATAGATCCCTTAGGGAATGCAGAAGGCAACTTGGTCATGGATGATGCAGAGAAGGTTGATTAATTTAACAATTTTTTTATTTCATGCTTCACAAATAGGGGCAACCACTAGATTAGGGGTGGATTATGACAGGGTGAGACCCTAAACCAGGGGTTTCCAAACTTTCCATGCCGGGGCCTGGCAAACTGTGGACTGGAAGCAGCCGTGGCCCAGCAAACTGTGGAGCCCCATGGAAGGAATATCCAGACAGAACACAAGAAAAGTTATTTCTGCGCCCCCAGGTAGAGGAGGGAGGGTAGGCCAAACCTCAACTGCAGCTGTCGTGGACCCTGAGGGAGGAGTTGCAGCCTATCTGCCCGGCTTTGCAGGTCTATGGTTTGCCAGTCCATGGTCACTTCTGGTCTGGCAGCCGATGCGTAGAGGACGCTCATAATGTGAGGCCCTGAGCTATAGCTTGTTTAGCTTGTGCCTAAATCCAGTACTGCACTAGATGACGAGCGCAACTGGTGGCAAATAGAGAAGGATGCAAACAGCCTGCAGTAGTAGAAGAACAGGTTAGGGATTACTAAGAGAAGCTACATGCTTTCACATAGGCAGGGCCAGATCAGATGCACCCTAGGGAACTGGCTGAGATAATTTCAGATCCACTAATTATCTTCTTTGAGAATTAATGGAGGTCAGGTGAGGTTCCAGATGATTGGAAAAGGCTGAATATAGCACCTATCTTCAAGAAAGGAAGCAAAAGGATCTGGGGAATTACAGACCAGTCAGCCTGACTACTTACAAGGAAAGATCATGGAACGGATTCTCAAGGAATCTATTGTGAAGCACTAAGAATAGAATATGGTAATCAGGAACAGCCAATGTGCATTCATCAAGAGCAAGTCAAGCATGATCAACCTGATTTCCTTCTATGATGAGGTTACAGTCTCTGTGGGAGAGGGAAAAGCAGTGGGTGTGATATACCTTGCCTTTAGCAGGGCTTTTGCAATTGTCTCCCCTGACATTCTCATTAACAAACTGAGGAAATACAGACTTGATGAAAGTACTGTAAGATAGATATATAACTGGTTGGATCATTCTGCTCAGTGTGTATTCATCATTGGCTCAATGTCTAGATAGGAGGAGGTATAAAGTGTTTCCCAGGGGTTCTGTCCTGGATCTGAAATTGTTCAACATCTTCATTAATGATTTGGACAAAGAGATTAAGAGCACACTTAGCAAGTTTGAGGTTGACATTAAGTTGAGTGAAGTTGTCAGCATAATGGAGGGCAGGTCCAGAATGACCTGAATAAACTGGAGAAATGGTTCGCAATCAACCATATGAAATTCAATGAGAAGTGCAAAGTCCTGTGTTTCAGCCAGAATAACTGTATGCACAAATACAGACTATGGAATGATTGGATTGGCTTCAGTAATGCAGTAGAAGTCCTGGGGGTTACAACAGACCAGAAGCTGAATATGAGTCAACAATGTACTCTTATTGCAAAAAAAACCAAACAGGATCCTGGGTTGTATTAACTAGAGTGTGTAACCTACAAATCAACAAAAGTGATTCTTCTGCTCTATTCAGCACTGGTGAGGCCTCACCTGAAGCACTCTATCCCGCTTTGGGCCCCACACTTCAAGAGAGATGTAGACAGATGGGAAAGTGTCCAATACAGAACAACAAAAATTATCAGGGACCTGACTTCTAAAGGAAGATTTATGAAAACAGGCTGAAAGAACTAGGGTTATTTAGTCTGCAGTAGAAAAGTCTGAAGGAGATTTTATAATACCTGGAGGGAGATTATGGAGAGAATGAGGCTGGGCTTTTTTCTATGGCCACAGGGGAAAAGACTAGGAGCAATGGCCTCAAGCTGTGGCAAAGGAAAGTTATGTCAGAGATTCGGAGGAACTTTCTGACTATAAGGCAAGCATTGGAAAAGGCTACCTAGAGAAATTCTGTGAGAATCTCCGTCCTTGGAAACTTTCAAGAGCAGTTGGGAAAGACACTTGACTGAAGTGGTTTGGTCAGGGACAATCTTGCCTTGAACACGAGGCTGGACTAGACGAGCTTGTGAAATCCCTTCCAGGCCTATTTTATGTGATCCTATGAGCCCTTCTGAGCTTCAGCAGGGGAGGATATAAACTCCAAGCAGATTACTCCCAGCTCAGCTAATGCTGTGCCCTGCTGCCCAGACACAGCTGACTCTCTTGCTACCGCTACTGGTTTCCAATTGCAAGGGAACACTCTCTCCCTTTGGAAAACAACCTGAATTGAAACACTCTGGGCATAACAATGTGCTATGGCAATGTAACATCTAGAGGCAGATCAGGGGAGGTATGCTGGTACACTTGCACCCTTCTTTGATTCCCGGTCCACCCAAAGTTTAAAACCAACTGGGCGCATCTACACATGTATTTACTGCAGCCTAAGGGTTTTTGCATAGACGTCTACACATGCAATGTGCCCCTGCCACCACTGAAGGAGCTCTGGACCCCGACTGCAGCTACCAATACCGAGCAGCTCTCTTTTAAAAACAACCCTGCTCTCTCCTCTCTGGATGGCCTCTTCCTTTGCTCAGGAGCAGCATGCCCAACACAGAGGCAGCACGCAGCATCTTTATCCATGCCCATCCTCCCTCCCTATGCTTTGGCTGCCCCGGCCCCTGGCCCTGGCAGCAATGACCATCATCCCAGGCTCCTGCTGGCTGCCATGATTGTCCTGCTGGCTCACTGCACTGACTGTCATCTGGCCCATTGCCATTTCACCCCACCCAGTTCCCCCCATGACCAGCAACAGCCTACTCACCCACTGCATGCCATGCCAGGGCTGCCACCACCATGCTGCTGCCAGGGACACCAAAGAGGGATTTCATGATGCCACTGCTGGGGTCACCATTGCCCTCCTGGTCCTCCAGTCCCATTATCTGTGGGCCTGCCATGCCAGCCAGAACTGATGGCAGCATCTTGTCCAACAGACTTGAAATAAAAAGCAATGACTAGATGACTTCTGGCTGAACCAGGCCACATTCTGGGACCTGCTCCAGCAGCTCCAGCCCCACCTGGAATGGCAGGACACTGGCATATACCCTACTCTCCCAACCAACCACCACCAACCCTGGTGCTGCTGAAGCTGGCCACACCCACCAGCCTCTGGTATGTGGGACACCTGTTCAATGTAAGCAAGGCCACAACCAGAGAAGCCATCCTGGAGGTGTGTGGGACCCTCCAGGATGGCACACCATGGTCAGTGTCCATGACCCCCTAACAGTGGTGCCAGGGTTCTGCGCACTGGGGTTCCCCCACTGCATCGTAGCCGTGAACAGGACCTACATCCCAATCACTAGCCCACCCCATAGACACTGCTTCTATTACAGCCACAGGGGACTTCACTCCATGCCACCAAAGTACATTTACCCATGTGAGCACTGGCTGGGCAGGCAGCAGCACATGACACACATCTTTCAGAACTCCATCCTGGCAGGAGTGGTGGAGAATGGGCGTGTGGTGCTGGGGTTGCCAGATCTGAAGCTGGATGCTTGCATGGTTCCACCCCTGCACATCAAGGACCCTGCCTAAGCACCCCTTCCATGGCTGATGCAGCCCTAGGCTGGCCACCTGGACCCCTGCCAGGCCCACTTTAATAACTGCCTGGGATGGACCCGCGTCCTTGTGGACTGTGCCTCTGACCTCCTCAAGGGCTGCTGGTACTCCCTCACTGTCCACTGCAATGTCACCAAGGAGAATCTCCCCCAGGTTATCATCACAGCCTGCATGCTGCATAATATCTATGAGACCAGTGGAGGCTGTAGCTGACCACCTCCTCCAGCACCCTCCCCTCCCCAACTCACCACCCACAGGCCTCGTATCCTCTGCTCACCCCCAGCACCACTCTCATAGCAGACAGTGTCCAAACAACAACTCTTTATTCCCCTCACATTACACACCCCCATCTCTTCCCCCTTAACACACAGAGCCCCCTCTCCTCTCCATCCCCAATAAACAGAGCCCCCTGTCCCTTCCATCCCCAACACACAAAGCCTCTCCACCATGCACCCCACACTCCAACAATAAAAAACCCACTTCTCCATGAAAACTATATACAAGGTATATTTTTTGTGGAGTCCAAGAGTGGGGGGGCCATGGGATGGGGACACCTATGGGGAAGAGCCCAGGGACAGATAGCCAGTACCCTGCCTCTGGCCATTTTCCCTTGGGTCTGCATGCTATGGTGACTGCAGCAAGCAGGGGGCTTTCCAAAGGGCAATGGCACCTAGTGCTTCTACATGGCAAGTGGCTTCCCCTCTGGCTGTCAAAGTTCAGGCCCAGCAGGGCTAACATCCAATCCTGGCACCATTCCAGGCAGCTCCAGCTCCATGCCCATGTGGATCCAGGGTGAGTGGTAGGCCTGGGTGAGTGGCGGCAGACACAAGGTAGGGGTCAGGCCAGGGGCTCCTGGCAGTGGGAGGCAGAAGAGAACCTGCTGCAGGGCAATGGGAGGCTACCAGGGGACCTGAGGGGGGTAGAAAGGGGCTGGGCAATGTGGGGTTGAACAAGACTACAAGACCCAGGATGGTGTCCAGGGCCCAACAGCTATCGTCCATGGCCTGAACAGCCCAGCCCAGCCCAGCCCAGAATTTTATTTTGGTCCTGAAGAACCTGGATCCACTCCCACTCCAGGGTCAGGAGCTCAGCCCAGAATGGCTCTTCCAGGGTGATGTCCTCCTGCAGCCACCTGTCCTGGTAGGCCAAGTCCTCCTCCCACCACGTCTCCTCCTGGACCAAGCCCTCCGCCCTCCAGGCCGGGGCAGTCTCTCCTGTTGCTCCTTGGCCACTGCTACCAGCTTCTGGAGGAGAAGCATTCTGTCCATGGTATGCCCCTGGAACAGCCAGCACATCCTCACTGGCCCCTGCAGCCTCTCCCCCATGTCCTGAAGCTGAACCTGCAGAGCCATAAAACAGAAACCTTTTGTGAGACTTTGCAACATTTCAGAGATAAGATGCTCTACACCAAGGGCTGTCTTAGCTTCAGATCAGGGGTCAGCCACGTATCAGTGCCCAGGGACAATGGTAAGTCAGCTGGACAGGCCTGGGCCCAGGTGGCTGCCAGCTGAGCCCCCATCCCCACACAATCCCCTGGGGCCAATGGCTCACTGGGGCTAGACACATGCAGTCTGCCTCCCCCAGTCCATTCCCAGGGTAGGACAGTCCAGGCTCCTGGCAGAACCTGCTGCTGCAGATTCAGAACCTCCTCTGCAGGTCAGCCATACTGCTGTGCTGCTGCCCATGGCACCTGGGCTGAAGCAGTGTGGGGCTCCCAGACAACTGGGATGATGACATGGCTGTGCTCTCATTCTGTCTGCTGGGGACCTCTCCGGGGAGACACCCTGGAGCCAGCCTCCCACCATACTGCTGCTGCATCCCAAGTGTGCCCCTGCTGCAGGTGCCCCAGGTGGTGCATAATGAGTTGTTTCTGCAGGCTGAGGGGTGTCCTGTGCTCCTGGTACAAGACTGTGAGCTACAATGGTATGGGGGGCAGGCCTGGAATGCCCTGCAGCCTCTGCCACCACGTGGACAGCTACTTGTGGCAGTGCTACAAGTCTCTGCTCCCCACTGCCAAGAAGGATATCGCTGTCAGCATCAATGCCCATGTCCACCTAACTGCAGAGGCACAGGATGCTCAATAAAATTTTGCACTGTGTCCCACCTCTCTGTGTGCTGTGGGGGTGAACCCAGGACCAGGGGAATGTGGGCGGGCCAGGCAGGGAGAAGGAGCAGAGCCAGAGCCAGGGCCAGGTGTGGAGGCTTACCAACTGTCCAGGGCTGGCATGGCTGGAAACTTAGTGCAGTCCTCCCAGCTAGTCTTGACCTTTATGCAGCACTGCTGCACCAACCAGTTATGCCCTCACTACCACATCCCACCTGACAGGACCTCATAAATGTGGGTGTTGGAGCATCCACCATGATCAAACTGGTGTAGCACCTCTGCATTGCCCCAGAGTGCCACAAGGTCACCAACCTTCTCCTGCCTCCAGTTGGGGCCCCAGGTGGAGGGCATGGGCATGCACAAGTGAGCAGTGCCACGCTTGGATGGGGAGGAGGATGCCATGCTGGGTTCCACACCAGCTCTCTGGGTCCCCACACAGCTGTTCCTCTGTTGCTGGCATGGCAAGGGACTGGCAGCTGCATGGCAGAGGGTACACCCCACAGCACCTGCAGGCACAGGACAGGCTGCTGGGGGTGTGCAGCAGGGAGATGGTGCTGTCCCTGCGGGCTGTCAGGCCTGGACACAGGCTGCAGCAGGCTGCAGAAGGCTGCTGGCCCTGGAAATAGTGTCCTGGCAACCACACAGCTGGGCAGTGCCAAGCAGCAGCACCAGAGGGCTGCCAGGCACACACATAGGGCTGTAGCCTGCCAATGGGGAAACACAAGGTGTGCGCTGCCTTCAGGATCCCAGGTGTGTGTGCCCCAGGGCATAAAATGATTGCAAGCTTTTGTAGTCTGCAGACAGGGGCTGCCATAGAGTCTGTGCAAATGGTGTCGCCAGCAGAGCTTTGGCTTCTTTGACCATGAGATGATATTCCAAGAAGAATTTCTGGGAAGAGAGGGGATCTATCTGAGAAAGAGAGAGAAGACTAATTTTGTAGACAGGCTCACAAACCTAGTGAGGAGGGCTTTAAACTAGGTTTACCAGGAGATGGAGACCAAAGCCCTGAGGTAAGTAGGGAAGTGGGTGACCTAGAGGAAGTGCAAGCAGGACACGGCACCAGGGAAAATGTTCTCTGGAGCAGGAGAGGCTCCTAGCTTCAGCCCTGGGGCGGGCCTTAGTCAGCCTCCTAATGGCTGGGCAGACCTGGCAGCAAATTTGCTGCTGGGTCGTGTCTATACATGTGTTACTGCACAATTACTAATTGCACTTAAATTTGCTACCTACATTTGCAGGTAGCAAATTTAATCACAATTAAGGGTTTCTACTGCACAGTAAGCACATGCACATGCACATGTAGACTGACATTCTTACTTTGCAGTAAGTTTGGCAACCACGCAGTAACACGTCTTGCGTAGACGTGAATTGACTTCATGGCTCATTACAATCTTCCTTCTTTTCTAAGCTCTTTATCCACAGATGTTAATGACCCTGATTTCTTTTTAATGGTCTGCCAACCAATCTATCCTTTGTTTTGCTATTGCAGTTCTGCTGCTGTCTGTTAGCTGCTCCTGGTAATGAGGATCCTATTTCACAGACCTGCAGCTTTTTTTTAATTTAATCCAGTGAAGTTATGTTTGTTTTTGCTTCAATCTTAAACTACGTAAGTCAGCCCTAGCATATTAGTAAAGCTTCTAGTTTATGTTTAACTGGAGAAACATATTTGTTATTTCATATGTGATGATGCACCTCACCATCTGCACTCCCTTATCAAAATTCTAAATCTGCCCATGGTGACTGCAACAGTCCTTTCAGCAGACTCCACATAACTTTAAACTAGCTTGCTTGTTTAACAAGCTAAACAAGCAATAATACCAGAGTAGCAAAGAGCCCAGTGCAGCCTGCAAGATCTGAATGAGAAGCAGGGCCAATTAGCCTGATCTCCATGCTGTTGCAGCCAGATGATTGAGCAGTTAGTTCCATTAAAGTTAGTTAGGGTATGCCTCAATGAATAGTAGTCACTGCAGCACTTCAGAGGTAAGTTTACCTAAATCACTGTGCCTTTTTACCTGTTTTCCCTCTGTCTTCATGTGAGCTGTTGCTCTCACAGCTGTCTTATAAAAGTTGAGAAGTTTGATGACTAGATCAAATTCCACCAAGTACTTCTCCAACCCATGAATTAGGTCAAGGCATACAGGAAGACTCAGTCTCCAGACTGTGATTGGAATGGAAGAATCAGATTGTCAAGCATAAATGTGACATCCGTGCTGTGAAAGTTGTAAGAATCAATTAACTAAAAATCTCAGCCCCTCAAAAACTTATTAGTGTTGTATACCCAGGACAGATCCCAGTACTATAGATCCTGCATGCAGTATGAAGTGTTAATGGCTCTTGTTTTAAAAAATCGTTGATCATCTGGAGGGCTAGGCCACACCACAGATGCAGTAGCCAACCTTTTTTTTTAAGTGCTCAAATCAGGTAAGAATCTCCCCCAGCCCCACTACTGGCAACCCCTCCCTTTCCCTTTATGCTCAGCAGCACCTCCTTTCCTACCCACTTGCCTCCCATTCTCCCCTTCTCCTGAAAGCATAGTGGGGAAGGAGGGGGTGGCATTCTTACCTAATTTGGGGACATAAAAAAAAGCCCTGGCTGCCGCTCCTACAGAGTGTGCTGAAGCACAGTGGAGGTATGATCACACCACTGCATTCCCTCTGGACCTGCCACTGTCTGTTACCTGGCTGCAAACAGAGAAACGCCCAGCAACTTCTTGGGGGTGTTTCAGTGCAAGTGCAACACTTCATCCTTGTGGCTGTTGCCATGGGTGGATCCAGGATCACAGGAAATGAGGTGGATGGCCACACCCCCTTTGGCAGTGTGTTGTATGCACAGTGAGCTCTCTGAGCTCACCAGCATATCAAGGCAGCTCCTGAACTCTGGGATTGAGCATCACTGTCATTCATTCTCCCTTTTTTCTGCTCCCCCACAACCTCCCCACTGAATTTAGCAGCAAAAGAGGGGACAAGCAGCAGCAGTGCTCACCCCTGGCACCACAGCTATGTGAAACCTGGGGCTCTGGCCAGAGCCTGTGTTGATCAGCTGATGAGTTCAGAGCTCAATGCATATGCAAAACACCAACAGGAGCTGCGCTTATGTGCTGACATAAGTGACTAGTAGGGGGCACACAGGGATACATGTGCCCCCTTGATGGGGCCAGTGCCCCCTCCCGATGACCTATACCAATGCTGTTGGCAGGACTGGTGCCCCCC
>JAGPOW010003395.1:53739401-53779510 GCA_030014935.1 Caiman crocodilus
ATGAAACAGAAGCCCTAAATTGAAGCGGTGGCTTTTTAAAAATACCACTTCAATTTAGGGCTGATTAAACCCCCGTGTCATGCACAAACCTGACTTACCTGCCTCTCTGGCAGTGAGGAGGGGAGGGAGAGCTGCCTACGGGCAAAGCGGTCCCTGGGCTGTGGTGGGGGCTGGTGCCTCCCTCCGTGGCAGCAGTGGCCCCGCACCCAGGCAGCACCCACCTGCAGGCACCTGGCTCAGGCGGTCCCAGGTGTTACCAGGCCCCCACACAGCTCAGACTTGGGGTGTTTGCTGCATCCCAAGTCATTTAAGGCGCATTACACTGCCGAATTTCCTACAGTGGCTGAAATTAATGTGCAATATGCTGCCAAGCTATGCAAACACTAACATCATTAAAGCGGTACAGAAGCATTTAGCCCACTTTAAAGTGTTATGCACACACGCCCCTCATTTCATCTATGCATGGCCTTATTGTGTAAGCTAAATTTCAAAGGTTAGTTCTAGGGACAGTGCTGCCTACACTCCTCATGCATTACCTTTTATTTTCTTAAGCTAAGCTGCGATCAGCCTCGAAGAGCTTGTTTCTCTCAATCTGCAGAAAATGAAACAGAGGTCAAAGAGGGCATTCTGAAGAAGACAAAGACAAGCAAGCAAGATAGATAAGTTTGTTCCCTTGATCTCTGTCCTCTAACTGGGATCCTGTCCCTAGCTCCCAGATCTATTACCGGCAGCCTGATCTATTTGCACTTCATCCATTTATAAAAATGTTCTTATAGATTCAGCCACACGCATTACAAACACTGAATAATGGGTTTTGGATGTGCCTGATAAACAGTGTATGCTCTGCTCGCCTATTAAGCAATGTTAAGGCCCATTGTAGTGAATACAAGTAAACTGGCACAGTAGTTATAACATATTCAGTGCAGTTTTAAATCTAACATGTCACTTGTTGCATAGGTACTACAGTACAGTTCCTCCCTGATAGCACTCCATAGCCATGATTTAACACATGCGCATGGCTGCAGAGCACTTTTAAAATAGCCAATCATGCAAAAAATTAACCTTGATAAAATTAAGTATTAAATTAAGGCATTCTAAAGCAGAGCACCTTAGGGAACTTGTGTTCCTTCCGGGGTTATTTTTTCATGCAGGGATGGGGCTGGGGTCATGCTTACACTCCCAGCACCATCCCAGTCCTGTCCCTGGAGCTGTCAGTGGGGGAGGGAAGGGCAGGGCAGGGCAGGGAGCAGCCAGCAGCTCTGTCCTAGCTGCTCTCTCCTCTACCCCCTCCCTCCCCTGCTGACAGGCCCAGAGCTGGGGGAGAGGGCAGGGGGTGCTCAGGAGAGGCACTGTATAGGAGCCTCCTCAGAGGCTGCCAGAGGACCCTACCTGCTGAGCAGGGACAATGCAGGCAGGCTCCAGCCCCATCCCGACCCAACAGGTACCTGTTGGGATGGCAGCAGGGTTCTAATTCATGGAGCTTTATGTAAAGCACCGTGAGTTAGAGCAGGACCGTGAATGTCTGTAGGTACCCTGACACTTTCCCAAGCAGGTCATGGAATGATAGAAAGCTGCAATGTGAAATGAATTGCATCTTCTATGAATTGCGGGTTTTGAGGATCAGAGGTCTCACCCAATAAATCCTCATATCCTGAAAAACAGTGAGGAAAACATGAGTTTCACGATTCCCGGATAAGAAGGATGAGATTCCCATTAAGCCAGTATTACCTTCATTTTTTCTCCCTGTACCAACGCTTGATGGAAAATTTCAATGCAGTTTGTCTGCTAGAGAAACTACCATTTATTGTACGCTGTTTATCTGAACATACACATCCCTCTGTGATCTAACATCTGAACCCATCTGTATCTGACATAACACAGTGAAATCTTGGCTCCACTGAGCTCAATGAGAGTTTTGCCATTGACTTCAGTGTCACCTGGACACACACACACTTTCTTAGACTTTGTCTACATGAATTTAAAAGGCTGTAATTCTACTGATATAGTACCCCTATGTGGACATTGTTAGTGTCAGTCTATTTTTGGCTTTGGCTGATGTGGCTTGGGAAGGACCTTCAGCTAAACTGAAATAAAGCCAGTCCTATATCAGAATAAGCAGGTCCACACTGGAGGTTACACTGGTGTAGCTATATCTTTGTAACAGGTCAAACTTGTGCATATTGACTAAGTCTTAATCAATGTAGAATTAATTCAGGAGCAGTCCAGCTAACTGGCATAATGCAGTACATACCAGATGTAGATAGACCTACAGAGGTGAAGGTCATTGCTCCTGGAAGACATATTATGACCTCTGGCTACAGACTGCTTTAATTGCCAGATAGAGAGTCAGGGATCTTCAAAGCTGCATTAGTGTCCACTTCAGGCCAGTACTCAGGCACATGCTTAAGGTCCTGAATCAAGAGTTAAGGTTTTAATTAAGACCGTTGGCATTAGTGGGAATTAGGTATCCAAGGACCCTAATGAAGTGTGAAAATCTCAGCGTCACCAACATTGCTATTAATTACAGAGCCTTAGGTATCTAGTATGCATCCATAAAGCTACATGACAAACAAGAACAGGTAGAACTGGGGCCCTCCTTAATAATGATCAATATACCTACATGGCCTCCATTACTGGAGTGCCTGGACCTTTCTCACTCAATGGATTCCATTTTCCCTGCTGCCTGTGAGAAACCCCTCAGGGAAAATTGAGGTATAGTGTAGAATAAGTATGTCTGATGTCAGGCAGAAGACAGGGTTGTCACTTACATAGTTATACCTCTCTGAACCAGGTAATGTCCAAGGATCCACACTGTCCTAATTTCTGCAAGAGTAAGAGGAGTAAGGGGTGAGGAAATTTAAAAGAAACTCCTTTCACAAAAAATACCATACTAATACATATTTAAGCATGCTCTCTCATTCATAACAGGAAACATCTTTCAGCACCTAAAAACTTGGTTCACACAGGTTGGATTTGGCAAGGTTAGAGAAGTGCCACTCCTGTTCTCACCACTGATCATATCAAGAAGCTGCTCTATTGGCCCCCCACCCTCTGCTCTCTCCTTTCCTCCACTCCCCCTGCTCCCATCTCCTGCCAGGCTTAGGCTGAAGCTGAGCATCTCCGCTTAACTATCATGAACGACACGTGCCCCCGATGGCTGGGGGGGGCACAGCAACGGAGGGAGCCCAGCAGCGGCCGACAGCAGGGGGGTGGGGTTGGCGAGCGTCTACCAGAGGTCAGCGACCACCCGCAGTGCTGGCAGTGGCCGTGGTGATCACTGACCACCTGCAGATGCCGCCAGCAGTATCGGTGGTGGGGGTGGTGAGTGGACAACCACCCACAGGCCCCGCCGACCGTAGCCGTTTTGTAGGGTGTGTGCCACCATGCTCAGAGAGCGCATGTGCACCTCTATGCACCCCGTACATTTCACCAGTGTTAAATATCCAGACAGAACCCAGAAGTGGACTGGAAGTACTTCTGGTCCACTTCTGGGTCCACTAGGGAGTGCGCCAGGGGGCCCCCTGACGCCTCCCCAGCTCAGAGCTCAGCCATAGGGGGGACCCTGGGTGTCCCCCAGACCCAAGAGGCACCAGCTGCATGTTCCCCCAGCCGACCTGGAGTTGAACTGGAACTGCTTCTGGTCCACTTCCAAGTCTGCTGCTGACTGCTCTAGGGAGCCTCCCATGCTCCTGTGGGACACTCCATGCACCCCACCATCGCAGCATTCACAAGCCACCTGCTACCTAGAGGTATGTAGATAAACATTTAAAGCTGTGCCTATGTCCGAATTGCCGAGTCTTTCTGAATTGAGTTGCATGGTTTTGATTCTATTTGGAGAGATTAAAGGGCCCTCTGATTTTATTTGGATTCGAAGATTCAGCCACCGAAGAGGGCTGAATCTCCACCAAATCAAATCAGAAACCAAAGCTTTGCACAGCCCTACTTAGCACATCATCTCCATTCCACCCTCCTGCCCCCATCTCTGCCCAGGATGCAGAAATCACTAGCTACATCTCTGTGCCCTTAGCTTTGAGAGACCTCTGCTATGACCTAGCTTTGCCTTCAGCTCCTACCCTGGCCCCTGCCTGATCTTGGTTCCAGATCCTGTTGTGACCCTGATCCAGCCTTGCCTCTAGCTGCCTGGATCAGTGTCTCTCAACCTTTTAAGTAGCAAGTACCCCCTAACTTCTGAAAATTTTAATAAGTACCCCAACAATCAATTTTCCAGCTGATTTTATATTTACAAACTAATGTGTGGCATATGTTGGAAGAAGGGCTGTGTATATAAGGCTGTGATATGACAGATGTCTGACCTGGTATGGATAGGGTTGCCACCTTTTACACCAGGGGTACACAACTGAAGTATGTACCTGGGCTAGAGGTGATGCTGGCCAAAGCTATGAGGGCTGAACCCAATGCCACAAAGCGCGGCACACCAAATTATTACTACGGAATTAAAGTTTTTTAATAGCACCAATTTTTTTGCCATAGTTTTGAGAGGAGGAAGGGGTGAGAGAGAGTGGAAAAGAGGGCAAGAGAGACAGAGTGTTGGGGTACCCCCAGAGGTACGCATACCACAGGTTGAGAAACTAGTGTCATGTGGATCGTGACCTCTTGCTCACTTTTCTTACTTTGATTCTGGCCTTTGTGAGCAACCTTGTGCCAACCATTCTTCTGATCCCTCATGTCCTCTCCAGGGACATCCAACACCAATGAATGTTGTCTTTCCACCCCCCACATCAATACTGTACCTCCCATTATTTTGAGCCTTGTCCCTGTCCTCATATCTGGCCCCGTTTCAGCAGGGTCAGCTCTATAGAGTTCTCCTCTCCCTTTACCCTGGTCTAAGAGCTTGTGGAAGAGGAGCTGTCCCATTAATTGCTGGAGGCCAGGCTCTTTTTTTGTGCCCACTCCCTTCCTTTCCCCATCCCCAAACTCACCCCAAATCCTGAGAGGTTGGGGAAGAATTTTGTCTGCCTCCTGCAAGCGCTTTAGTTAGCTCGTCTTCCCCAGCCATCAGGAATAGGGGTAAGGCAGCCAATTTGATGTTTTGCTTTCCCAGTCCAATCTCATAAAGTGTAGAGCTGCTAGTGTCATGATGAAACTATGTCCAGAAAGGCCAAAAAGCATATCCCTTGCTTCTAGAGTCAGCAGCAGTGAATATATTAAATGCATAGAGTGCCAGTATCAAAATGGGTTTGCACATGCTGTGTCATATTTTCTCACAGCTGTTCTCTTAACAGCTATCTGAAGCAATCAAGATGGACACTAGTCGTGGAGACTATATTTTTTAATAAGAGTTCGTGTTGAGGCATGGCACTTTAAGATACATTCAGTCAGATTTTCAGCCTTTAGAAAGCTGAAGGCGTAATGGCTTCCTGGAGTTAATTAGGAAAATGATTGGGATCTGAGCAGTGGATAGCAGGTGTAAAGAATTAATTAATTGTGCAGAAAGGGACTATAAAGATGATTAGCTGTGTAAGAGAAGCTGCTTGTTTGTCTTAAGGAGAGAAGTAGTAGCTGGAGGGATAAACATTTTTCTTTTCACATTGTTCCTCCTACCTCTAGGCTTTGATATTATGTAAATGAGACATGTGAAACATGGTGAATCAAATTGAAAAGCCATAAATGCTTGGTGAGGGTAAAAAGTACCATGAAAAATGTGTCTTGGATGTTTAGTAGGCTCTGTAGGGTTCAGCAGAGAACTAGAAGCATGGAGAGAGATGACTAGAAAGGGTATCTCAGGTCACTCAATATGTGCCCTGCTTTCTCAGGCAATCATTTGTCCAGAGAGATTCTGAGGAACATAAGAGTAAAAGAACTGCCCGTTACTGGGTCAGGCCATAGGTCCATCCTGCCGAGATCCCGTCACGTAAGAATGCCACACAATGTGCCACCTGCTGTACACACAGACCCTGCTTCCCTTCATAACGATGGAGTTATCACTCACCAGGCAAGTAAGCCCATTAAGTAGTAGTGTGCCAGTGCTTCTTAGTCTGCCACTCGTTTAAGGCCAAGGAAACAGGAGCACACCCACAGCATGAGTGGCAGCTCTTAGCTGAGGCCTTTAGTTGCTTTAGCAGACAGCTTGTGTTTCAGTGACTGATATTTCATTTGAGTAAAATCTTAGGGGTTGCAAATGACAGTGTGAAATCATGGAAGTAGCTTCTACACTTACACTTTGCAGTAATTATCCTGTTAAATGGTGGAGAGTCTAGATGCCTCAGCTGAAATGGTGTACGTTCAATCATTGACAGGCTGTCCTCTCAAGGTAATACAATTTCTACGGTGAGAGACTGGTATTTTACTTAAGAGTCAATATCTTGTTGCTTGATCCTTGTGGAAGAGTGAGGCAGCTGCTATACATGAGCAAGGAAGCTGCTCTGACGTGATGTAATTACTCGATTAATTGAGTCTGCTGGAGCATGGTAATTACCACGCTCCAGCAGCCTCCAGCGTCTCATGTATCAGGGTTCCCATGCTTTAAAATGGTGGGGCGCTTTAACTAAAGCTCATTTGACAAGCTTTAGATAAAGCACCCTCACTGCCATTTTTAAGCACAGGGATGCTGATACACAAGACACTCTGGGCATTGACTCTTAAGTCAAATATCAGTCTCTCACAGTAAAAACTGTATTACCTTGATTGGACAGCCTGTCAGTGATTGAACATACACCATTTCAACTGAAACCTGATGTAGAAAACTACAGATAAGAAAGTTTTGTATCATTTTTTCAGAAATATCTTTTCCTCTAGCCCAGTGGTGCTCAAAGTACAATCTGCAGCCATATCCAGCCCATGGAGTCAAGTCTTCTGGTCCAAGAGGCTTCTTCTCCCAGGTCCAAAAATTTGGCAGGGTAGGGGAGTTACATTGTTCATTGCCATGGCTCTGGGAGCTCCCACCACAGTTAACATTGCCACTGCTCATCCACTCCTTCATTTTTGGATCTATGTGGAGCCTCAAGAGCCAGATGAATCACCCTATTTTCTGGACTGGGCTGGCACACCAAGCCAGACAATGGTTAGAGCCAGTGCACACGGTTGGATGTAGTGAATGGTCCCAGCCCCACAGCACAAGATTAGATCTGATCCAGAGCCCCAGCACATGGGGTCAGATCTTATGTGTGGTCCTAGACTGGGTGTGTGGGGCCAGTCTGTGGCTGACCCCAGTACACAATCCCAGACCTGGTGCATCGGGTCAGTCCACACCCCAATCTAGTCTATAGATCAGCTGCTCCCCGCTTATCCAGCTCACCATTCAGAAAGGTTGAGCACCAACTCTATCTCCATCCATCTCCCTGCCACTCCAATCAACTCTGAACAAGTTTTTCTTATCTTTTAAATACAGTAGATTGTTTCCAGACAGGAAAACATCAGATCTTTCAATCACAAAACAAACAAACAAAAACCCCATGAGTACCACATTATATAGAGCTGTATAAAGACGAGAGCCACTGCCACGAAGACATTCATTCCTAGTTACTCTTTTATATATTATATTATACTGTTACATGAACTTAGCTCTTTTGAAGCATGTTTGCTTATACATTTCAAAGTGCTTTTACAAAAGGAAGTCAATATCAGTGGCCAAGTAAAGTGGTCCTACACTCAATTTGATGTCATTTCCTTTCCTGTTTACCTACTTCAGTGCAATGCTCTAACTTTTGAATGCTGAGTTGCTGTGAATTATTTTAGAAAGGATATATTGGGACTTGTTTCTCTTTATCAGTCAGTGCCGTTCTAGGGAGGAGAACATAGAATCAGCTCTCTAATGAGAAGCAAGCACATCACCCTGACCCAGCATTCGTGTGCTGTGTAAGGCGCAAGCTATAGTATCTGCTTTCTGAGAAGTGCTCACTCAAGTGCCCTTTCCTACCCTAACTCATGGCTCAGGAGAAGCAACAAACAACAATTTCTGTCTAACTTTGGCTCCTCCCCATGAGCAGCATGTCACATGAACTTAAGTGTTCTCTGTACAACAATTTTCTTCTTTAAGTAATTTTCCCTTCTAATTACTTCCAGCAATTATGGTAATATACAGGGATGTGGATATAAAAAGAAGATAATGTGACACAAACTTCTCAAGTACTCAGAGTTTTATTTACCAGCACGAGGAGGAGGAAGTGGAATGGAAGTTTTGAAGGCAGTAGAACATGTTGGCCTATCAAAGGGTAAAGACTACCACCCAGTTAATACAACTAAAAATCTAAGTGATATGGGAACTGCAGCTACCTGAAATAGAAAATGTCAGCCACTTAAAATCCAATTACTTACACTTGCTTCTATTTTTCTCTGTAAATTCAAGTAGATGTTTGGAGCTTCAACCAGAAAGAGTTTATTTGGGTTGAAAGTAAGCTGAAGTAATAATAGTGGATTGGAAAATGTTTCACTAGCCTAATTTTATCAACTTAAATACAGATATTACAGAGCACATTTCAAAGAATCCCAGAGCACTTTGTAAACTATATCCTAGTATACACAGCATGGTTCCTTTTTCCCATGAAAAGGAAGTAGGTAGGTAAACAATACATTGACCAACAGTATAGGAGGAAGAGGGAGACATTTTGGCCAAACCCTGGAATAGTCCATCAAAACATTTTTCCTGGGAAAATGGCACTGGAGGTTGAGAGTGGAGATATTTTTTTGTAAAAACCAGAACCCTATTTTTGTATAATATTTTTGAGTTTTTACTAAAGAAAAGGAAATATAGTTGAACAGATAGAAACAAAATAAAGGCTTTTTTCACAAAAACAAAATGATTGAAAGAAAGTCTTCTGCCAAAAACAAAAACATGCTCATTAAACATTTTTGTGGGAGGGTGGAATTTTCCAAGTACATCTACTGACAACACAAGAACAGATTCCTGGAGGAGACATGTTGGCTATAACATCCATGCAAGAGACACATCAGTTTTCAAGGTCCTTGCTGAACAGCCAGTGTATAGGAAGCATTCAGGAGTCAAGTGTTCTTGGAAGGATGAAGGGTTGTTGATTCTAGACAATAATTAACCTATGTTTTCCAAGCAATCCAGTTATTTCATAACCCATACTTAAAATTATCAATCAATTATCCCCCATGGTACTGGATAATTCTGGTATCAAGCTTGAATTTTATAAAAGAGATGATGCTAAAGGGAAACAAAATGATTATTTCCTTTAAAACAAGACACAAGACATATTGCCCTTCACTGAAAAGTGGTAGTTTTAATGACATTTTGGCCTCTGGTATTTTTTAGTGTTCACAGTACTTACTAAGTATTATCAAGTAACCTTCAGAAATCTAATGGCTTTGTCTTCTCCCTGTAGAGCTTTAGGTAAAAAGTAGTTGTAAAACAGAATTGTGGCTAACTAGAGGGGGTCAGAACGCCTCTGATGAAATGTTGTGGTTTTTTCCATCATGGAAATGCATTCGTTTCATGGAGAAATTAATATTTTACTCATATATTTTTCAGAAAGCTTCCTGGGGACCAGAGTTGATTTGTCAGTAACTTGCACATAGAGAGAGGGGGAGAGAGAGAGAGAGAGATAAAGCATCACCTCTCCAAACTCTAAATATGCTTATGAAACAGGTCAGGTCTTCCTCAGTCTCATATTAATACTAACAGTTTCAGCTCTACATACTTTCCAAAGACTTTCAGGCTGCGTAGCTGACCCCTGTGGCACATAGCTCTTAAAGGTTAGGGATGGTTTATTCCAAATTGATGGGTTCTGTGCTTTGGAAGCCAGATGCTCAATTGGTATAAATTATCGATAGCTCTTCTGGCTTTAGGATACTGACACTAATTTACATCATCTAAGGATCTGGGTACAGTACTGAACTTTTAGACCATAACCCATAATTTATGCAGCAGAACACAGCAGGTAAAATGGCCTGAATTGTGTAAACTGATACAAACATGGATACAAAGTGGACTTAGAGTCAAGTTCTCCCCTCATTACCTCAGACTTACTAAGCCGTAGCTATTGAAGTCATTTGGGGTTCATCCTGATTCATGGAGAGAAAATCTAAGTCCTTGTCTTTGAATGAGGGAAGGAACATCATTTCATAAACGGTGTCTAAGAGCCTGTCTCACACACAAAGGAGCAATGCAGACATCCTTACAGAGGAACCTCAACAAAGTATTACTGCACAGCATGGTCTACTGGGCAGAGCTCTGGGCTGACACGGTCCTAGTCCTGGCCCTGCGACTGCCTTGCTTACTGACCTTGGGCAAGCCACTTCATCCCCTGCTTCAGTGTCTCCACTGAAGGTAAAAGGGGGAATGCTGCTGGCTTCCTTTGTGAACTGCCCTCTGCTTTACTGATGCCAAGCATTAGGTAAGAGCCAGGCATTATTATTTTCTGACAGAGTGTGCTTAGATGCCAGAGGATTATGTATCTTTGGCAGTATGTTTCCCTTTTCATTTCTAAAATCCAGTCAGTATTTACCTCCAACTGTTTTATCAGCAAGGATTTGCTTCTGAGGCATGAATTTCCTCTTTTACCCAATAATTAGCACAGGAGTGCTTAGCTTACAGTGGCCTTATAGTGGTCATTTCAACCCACAGAATTATCTATAAAAAGAGACAAAAGCAGTTATTCCTGCCACTAAGGTGGAAGCTAAAAGTCCTGTATATGAATTGAAACAGAGTAATTTATTGTAAAGTAGCACTAAAAAGGTTAGCTCTGATGGGCCCTTCAGATTTCATACTGCTTCAGATTTCTTCCAGGAAGCAGGAATCCGCTTTCTTATGGGGTGTCATGTCATAGATGAAATCCTGCCAGACCTGAAAAGCAGAGGGGAAAATCTTCCCCAGCTCCTGGTACCTTGCTGGAAGAGGAGCAGGAACAGCTGCAGGGAGAGTGAGAATGTAGGCCAAGCAGGTCCAGGTGTAACCTGGCAGAGGAAGGCAACAGCCAAAATGGCAGTGGCATAGTGATACATGCATAGCCTCACTCAGTCATACTGAGCAGAGATGAGTACACACGGGCCCCAGAACATGTGCGCTCCATAGTCCACATGCTGGGTTTTTCAGAGCATAGGACAAAGCTCCCACACAGGCCTCTGTGTCAGCCTTGTTCTCACTCTTCCATTCATGACATACTGCACACCCAGTGGGTCAGCCTGGAGGACCTAATGGTCTCCCTATTCCTCCAGCCTCTTCTGCATTCGCTGGTGAGGGGTCCTGGCTTCCAACCATTGCTCGTTACAGTATGCACCAGACATTACTACTCCTAGATCATCCCTCACCAATGCTTTACCCAGCTTGTTCTTAAAAACCTCCAACAATGGAAGATTCTACAATTTTCTTAGGTAATCTGTCTGCTTCACTGCCTCGCCGTTCTAACAATAAAGAAGTTTTTCTTGGTATCCAATTAAAACCTACATTGCTGACATTTCAGACATTGCTGCGCGTCCTACTCTGCTGTGACAAAGAAAAGGTCAAATATCTGAAGGGCTGCCCTCTCCTTTCTTTACAGCAGCCCTTTGGATATTTGAAGACTGTTATTCTGTCCCCTCTTAATCGGCTTTTTTGCAAGCTGCACACACCTGTGTCTCTCAAGCTCTGCTTGTATGACTTGCCTTCCAAGCCCTTTATCATTCTTGCCACTTTCTTTTAGAGCCTTCCTTATCACTGAACATCTTTTCCTAAAATAAGGAGACCAAAACTGGACACAATACTCTAAAATCAGGGCTGTCCAGTTTCCAGCAGCTGGGGGCCACACCAGCAAGGTACGCACATTGTGCAGGCCACACAATGGTGAGTGTTGTGGGCTACAAGCCAGGTGTAGTGTGGCAGAGCTGGCCTTAAGGAAAATGATGACCTGGGCAAACTTGTATTTTGGTGTCGCATCCCTCATCCAAAGTTAGCAGTGCTGCTGCAGGCAGAGGCAAAGGCAGGCAGACAGGGGTGCAAGGAACATCATGGTGTGCCAGGCAGGTGAGCAGGCTGGCATCATTGCTACTGTACAGGAGCAAAGTGGGTGCACTGGAGCTGATGTAACCCTACCCAATTGTACCTGGGCCAGATCCTCCTGTGTAGGTACCACCCCCGATCTCTCCCCAGGCACTGCACTACCTGGAGTGATAGGGGAAGAAATAATCAAGGAGAAGCCCAAGGGCTGTAATTTAACCCCTTGCAGGTGGCATGCAGCCCATGGGCAACCAGCTGGACAGCCCTACTGTGGGTCAGGTTTAACCAACACCAACTTAACAAGAAATATCACCTCCCATGTCTTACACATAATGTTCTTCATTATACACTCATAGGAAAGGGCTGGAAGGGACTTCACAAGGTCACGTAGTCCAGTTTAGTCAGGGATAATTCAGCTCAAGGCAGAATCATCACCAGAGATCCTGGTTTTCCGTGATGAAAAAAATCACAAATTCTCTGATAAAAAAATCCAGAAATCTGTGGTTAAAATTAAATGCCCCCCAAAGCCCTGCTGGTGTCCCTCACTCCCCCCTCACAGTCCCCCAACCCTGCTTGTAGCTCTTGCCTCCCACCCCCAGCCCTGCTGGACGGGTCCCCCAGCTGCCAGAGCTACGCGGCCAGGGACCCAGGCCTGCAACCCCTGCCCCCAATGGAAGGCAGTGGCTGCTACAGCAAGAGCATGAGCCAGCTCCCCTTCTGCTGCCTGCCTGATGCAAGCTTAGGTGGGGCCAGCTCCCAGTGGCAGTGTGCACTCCCGGGGAGCAAGGGGGACCCATGCACTTCAGATCTGTGTGGGGGGTGCAGGCAAGGCAGGTGTGCACTGCCTCCATGCACACAAAGAGGTGTGGCCAGGGCAGTGCAGAGCTTGCAGTGGCAGGCAGCTTTTGTGCTTGGCCCTGCTGTGCCCTGCCACACCAGTCGCACATACTGCACTCCGGAGGGCCTGGAGGAGGGCAGCAGGGCAGGGAGTGCAGCCATAGTGACCCAAGGTTTGGAGCTGGTTGGGTACTCTGGCCTGGGGAGGGAGAGTTTGCAGTCTCCCCACTCCTGGCTGGAGTGCCAGGCCAGCTGCAACCCCACCTCTCCTGGCCAGAGAGTGCCCAAGTTGGCTGGGGGCTGAGGGAGCAGGGGAGGCTGCAAACCCCTTTACCCCCCAGGTGGGGTGCCCAGCTGGCTGCAAACCTCCCCACTCCCTCAGCTCCCAGTCAGTTTGGGCACTCCCCGGCCGGACACTCCAGCCGGAAGGTGGGGTTTGCAGCTAACTGGGAGCAGCAGGGTTTGCAGCCAGCCAAGCACTCCAGCCAAGAGCGGGCAGGCTGCAAACCCTCTCCTGGCCAGAGCGCCCAGCCAGGGAGTGCCCAAGCTGACTGGGGGCTGAGGAAGCAGGAAAATTTGCAGCTGGTTGGGCAATCCAGTTTGCAGATGGGCGGGAGTGGTGGGACTTTGCAGCCAGCTGAGCACTCCCGCTGGGAGCCAGAGTGACCGGCCAGCTGCAAATCTCCCTGCTCCCTCAGCCCCTAGCCAGCTTCCCCCACCCAGCTCTGCCCCACAACTCCCAAGCCCCACTTACCTCCAGCAAGAAGAGTGAGCCTGAAGCATCCTCCAGGAAGTGTGAGTGTCAGGCTCTGCCCTTCCCCTTCTCCCTTCCCCTCTGGGCAGGGTTGAGGGTTTCCCGTCCCTTTTGCAAACAGCTCTTGCAGGCTGGAACTCTGCCAGCCTGCAGAGCTCTTTGCAAAAGGGGGAAATCCATGAATTTGTCTTCTAGGAGGGAAAATCCACATTTTCTCTTATAAAAATGGGAAATTGGTGGTTTTCTCTCTTTTTCTGTAGGAGACAGAAAACCCGGATTCCTGATCATCACTGACTAAACCAGGCTTGTCCAACATATGGCCTGCAGGCTGCCATGCAGCCCTCCAAACTGTTTTCTGAGCCCCAAGGTGCTGCAATGGGAAATGAAAGTAAACACTGTACTTTCATTTCAGGGTGGGTGATGCGATACCACTTCCTGTGAGGTCTTTGAATATGGCTCGCTGGCCCACTGGGTGATAAAAAGTTCATAATCCAGCCCCACATTCAAAAAGGTTGGACACCCCTGGACTAAACCATCCCAGCCAAGTGCCTGTCTAACCTGCTTCTGAAAGTTTCCAAGGATGAAGATTTCACAACTTCACCAGGTAACCTGTTCCAATGCCTGACCACCCTCATTAGAAAGTTGATACAGCCCAAAACTGCATTAGACTTTTTTGCAGTTGCATCATACTGCAGACTCACATCAAGTCTGTGATCCACCAGGATTCTTAGATCCTTTTTCATAGTATTCCTATCCAGATAGTTATTATCCATGTTGTATTCATGCTTTTGATTATTCTTCTTAAGGTGCAACACCCTGCATTTATCAGCATTGAATTTACCCTTTTGGCTCTAGTGCACCTTTCCAATCCATCATGATCCTTCTGAAGTGTGATGATATTCTCAAGTGTGTTTCCAACCTTCCAATTTCTTATCATCTGCAAATTTGCTCAGGAAGCTCTCTATTTCAGCATCCAAATCATTAATAATTTTGAACAGTGCTGGGCCCAGGACAGATGCCTATGAGGGACTCACCTCTAAACTTCCTGCCATTACAACATGGATTCATTTATAATTTTGCTTTAGCTGTGGTTACTGAAACAGTTGTCTGTCTACCTTGTAGTCATTTTATCTAACCCACATTTCTTCAATTTAGTTATGAAGGTCCTGAAAGATTTTGTCAAAAAACAGGGTAGATATCTACCTTATAAACCAACTAAAATATGTACAGTTTGCTTCATCAGATGCTCTATGTATCTTCTTTAGTTAGGGTGAAATTACATATCACAAGTAGATCATGTTAAGTGTACTTAGAACTTGAAAAATCACATATTAAGGATCATTAACAAGTGCTAAGTGCCCTGTAAGTATCTTAAAGTTACACCACTTCAAGCAGGGATTATTTTTGAGCTGTGCTATGTAGTTTAAATTAAATTGACATCTGGCTCCTGACCTAAAATAAAACCACCAGTTTGTGGTCCTCCAGTAACCCAGAAGGCACCACTCCCACATGGACTAGCTATCATCCAGGATTCTACAGCTCTGGACTGACACCTGGGGGCAGCCAAGCAACAGGTGAGTGAGAAGGGAAGGGAAAGGGTGAAGCAGAGTACAGGGTGTCAGATGGAAGGGGACCAAGAAATGGGAGAGTGGGTGAGCAAGGAGCTGCCAAGCTGCTGCCCCCTTTGCCCCCCAAATAACTCCCTCCACCCCTAGATCACCCCCTGTCACCCTGATCTTTCCTGCCAGCTGGTTCACTACCCTGCCTCCCTGATTGGCCCCTGGACCTCCACTGGCCACCAAATTGCCCCCTCAGTTCCCAGATTGCCCCCCTTCAGCCCCAATCTCCCCCCACTGCCTGGATCACCGCCCATCCCTGAGGGCCCCTCCACACTCAGAATGCTGCCTCAGTCAACCCAAGAGCAGTGGCAGTGGGCAGCACAGGGGCCCTTCCCCCCATTTCCCTACGCTCATGAATAGGGCATGCAGGGAGCAGACTTGACAACTCCTAGTGACAGATCTGAGCAGTGCATGTTAGGGATGGTATTAACCCTTCATGCTTGGCTACTCACAGCAAGTGCTAACTTTAACACAGTCTAACATTCCTTAGAGTTAGCATATGCTAATTATAATGTGTAATCTCACCCTGAGGCTACCCTGCCTCCTGCCTTACTTCAGACTAACAAGGATAACCACCTCTCTCACCTCACTTTGTCAAAAGCCCTATTGAAGTCCAAGTACACTATAGCCATTGCATTCCCCTCATCTACCCTGCTAGTTATGTTGTTAAGGAAAATCAGATTTGTTTGGTACAATTTGTTCTTAGCAAATCTATGCTGGTTTCTTGTGATCAGCCTTTCCTCCTCCAGATGATTGCAAATAGACTTTCTTACAATATGCTCCAATAATGTCCTGATTATTGCGGTCAGGCTAACTGGTCTATAGTTCCCCGGTTCCTCCTTTTTGCCTTTTTCAAAGAGGAAAAGAAACACTATGTGCCTTTTCCAGTCCTCTGGAACACTGCATCTCTCCCAGGACTTGGTAGATATTATTGTACCTCTGAGGTCCCTTCTGCCAATCCTTCAGGATCCTGGGATGAAGTTCATCAGGCCTTGCTGACTTGAGTTCATCCAAAACTATCAAAAGTTCTCCTTATAGTCTATTTCATTATCTCAACTGTCAGCTTGTCACAAAACTACCTGCCAGCAGGATACCGCAGTCAGGGGAACTCCCCTCAGCCTGCACCAGGATCTCACTAATTAGCCTTCTCTTGCCCAATGCCCCTCTATGATGCTGTGACAGGTTGTAGAGTCCATTTAAGAAAGCAGCAGGTGCAGCTAGGGGCAAGTTTGCCTGGCAGATTTGCAACTGGGAGTATTAAAGAGATCTCCAGCTGCAACAGGAATCAGGAAGAGCTTGGGTGAGGTCTGGAAAGTGTCTGCAGCCTGGGGAACTGCACGGTTTATTTTATAAGCCTGGAGAAGGCATTTCTTTTGTAAGATTGGAAGAAGGTACCATTTGCTTGTAAGTCTAAGAAGGGCATTGTGTTTCTGTTTATTTTAACTTCCCTGTGAGGAGAAGGACTTTGAATAAAAGACAAAATCAAACTTGAGGGAAGCTTGGCTATGGGTCTAGCAAGACAAGCTGGCTGAGGTCTCTGTCAGCTCATAGATACACAAGGGGAGAGCTGCCCTCCACCATCCTCTGCAGTACAGCTTCTAGGCCATGGATACTGTGACAAGGGGCATGCTCGGGGCCAAGTCTCAAGCCGAACCACCCACCTGTCTATGGGGCAGTCCACCCAGTCTCTTCTGCCACGACTTTGCTCATACCATAATCTGGTAGTACGTGTGGGAGGCTACCCATTACATGCCCCGATGCTATCCACAGCTCCATACCATCCCTACATCATGGCCCATGCCTCACAGATGGCAGCATAAGTTCTTAATAGCACCAGCTGAAGGCCAGACTAAACTCTCCACTCCATCTCTCTGGGGCCTCATTCTCCACCCTGTTTCTCTCTCTGAGTCTTCACACCACCCCCTCATCAGGGCTTCATACTGCCCTCCTCACCAGGGCCAGGGCTGTCTAGGATCCTCTATCCCTACTGCCCCCATAGGCTCAGGTGCCTGCCTAGATGTGCCTGGCCCACCAGTTCTAATTAAAAACGCACAGAATGAAGGAGGCCCAGGTTTGAGTGCTCTTCCCCACCTTTCACTCAGCGGGCAACTGGCCTGGCATTTCTTGGGGACTCCCACACCACCAGGAGCCCCACCAGGCCATCCTTCCCCAGCAGGGTTCAGTTTTAGGTCATACCCAGGACCACTGAGGTCTCCTCCTCCCCCATAGCCTCCCCTTTACTTCTGAGGTGTTCCTGGAGCCAGAGCTCAGCAGGGAGATGTTTCATCCCTGCTGGCTGGTCACAAACTTCTCCCCTGAGCCCAGAGCACTGGGCATTAAATGGCCACCCAAATCAGGCACCTGCCATCTCCTTGGCCTAGCCCTTAAAGTGACTGGCACCAAAGGTGCTCTGTCACAGATACCAATAGCAGTCAGGTCCACACCAGTGTCTAGGTTACCCTAGTCCAGTCTAAGAGCTATAGTCAACAGCACCTTTGCTCACTGCCTCCCATTCTCACCTTTCTCCAGGCAAGCATATCGACCGTGCCATTTGAGAACCACCCTGCATTGAGTTACAGCCTACAGTACCACCAAACCTCTACCCAGGTGCTGACCTTCACACCCTGTGATTCAGTCCCTGCTCCTTCCTACTTTGTTCCCCAGCTTTCCATGTTCAGAGCTTCCCTCTACCCTCACAGCTTGTCTTGCACCCTGCAGTTTTAGGGCCAGTTATTGTCTGCTAAAGAGACAATGGCCTAGGATTCAAATCCCTTTGGGATTGAAGAACTTTGTTACTTTAATAACATGGAAAGGTAACTGAAATGGGGCCAGCTGCCAGTAAGTAAGCAACTGAAGAAGCATAAAGACAGGCACCCCAAAGCTACAGATAACTACTTAGGAGCAAGTGGCTCTGCAATGGGCACCAGGCAGAGTGCAAATAAATAGTTAAGTGAAGACTGCAAAGCTGATAGATAAGTGGCAGCAAAGGAGAGCAGGTTGCACATAGAGCTGAGGGGACATACCTGTGCCTTCTCTGGGCTCTGCTGCTCTGGAAGCAGTTTGCAAGGGCATCTCTAATGAGAATGCTCTGATGGGTGTTATGTCTCAGGGACTTGAACTCCAGTACCACATACAAGCCCCCAAAACACCAAGCTTCCTCTGCCCAGTACTAAACCCTCCCCCTTGGCCTCACAGATCAGGTACAGAACACAGACCGAGGGAATCAACCGGGGCAGGTAGCACTCAATGTGTCCAGGCACATTTTCCCAGTGCTCTTCACAGTACTGTGAGGCTCCCAAAGGCACACTTGACAGTCATGCAGCAGTGCTCAGCTAGTATCAGGTCAGGCCTGATAAGTCAGGCCTGGCCGAGCCCAACACTTGAGTCATCACACCTACCTGTTTGGCCTGCTTTAGGTCCCTTCTGACCCTAGATACTATGATACCCCTGATCCCTGGCTAATGAAAGTGCCCTAGTTTTCTATGGAGGCAAGCAACCCAGATTGGCTGCTGAAAGTGCCACCTGCTTTCTTAAGCACATTTACAGCCTCAAACCACAGGCATACCTTAACAGCCTTAGCCTTGCATTCACTACTACTCCTGATTCACTGACCTGAACTTGGTCCCAATGGCCTCAGCCCTGTGGCCCAGACCCTGGCTCAGTGCTCTGGTAATCTGCTCTGACCCCCCCATTGCCCATGGGGGCCTACCTGCAGGCCTAGCTGCCTATGTCCTGGCTGAACCCTCACAGCTACTAGTCAAACATTTCCTTCTTGGCATCCAAGTGTCTGTGTGTGGCTTCATGAGCCAGCATGGAGGCAGGCAGAAGTGTAACAGGGCAACTGGCTGGCCCTAGACTCCCCATCTTCTTCCCACCACGCCTTGGTGTTAAATAGTTTGGGCAGGTTGCCTTGCCCTGGAGATGGTGGCATAGATTTAAAGTTAGGTGACTCTGCTTCATCCTTCTTTTTGTTGTCAATAGCTGGGTCCAGGCCCCCCTCCAGGACCTCTGCCTTTTCTGCTGCAAGGTCCCTCTTTCCCCTAAACAACAGTCCTAATTATATTCCTCAAGCCTAGACCCTCAGCTCTATTGGCCAATGAATCAACCTCTGGACCAGGTCTGTAGGCTTTGTCCTCTGTCACCATGACAAGTCCCAGGCCTCAAAGCAAACACTCACAACCTGCTAAGGGTAATTACTACAAAGCCCCTCATTCCAGAACTCTTCTATGCAGCCTCCACATCATCCCTTATAGCTATGACTGTTCCACTGGTTATCAGCAGAGAGTTTTAATGAACTGTCCTGTCAGTCTGGGCTACCAAACAAAGTCCCAAACATAAAACTTCACCACCACCACACTGCCACACCACCCCACCTCCCCTCCAGCTGGCCCTCATGCACAGAAAAAAAATCCATGCAGCTTACCACTGCTGTAACAGATCTCCACTCCCTGTGTGTCCAGGGGCACTGCTTGTTGGATTCTGGAGTGTCTCTCATCATCATTGGTTTCTGAGGGATCTCATTTTATCCAGAACTGGTAAAGTTCTGAATAAAATGCTTCTTATGCTCCTTGCTCCTGTCTTTAGCCATGTTGGTCTGTGTGTCCACAGTCCCACAAAGTAAGGATGGCTTTGCACTGCCACCAACTCAGCTATCGCATGAAAAGCATAAGCCAGGATCTTAAATAAGGACTAGGGATATTGGCTCAAACTTTTTTGGATGTCCTCCTGAGATTGAAAAATCAGGTTCCTTTATGGTATCTCTAGTTGAACCAGAGGCAACTGATATACCCAAATCACTAGTCACTCTTGAAAAATCTTAGGTATAAATTCCAAACTATGTAGTGAAAAATTAGCTGCGGCTCTCATTCTGTGTTCCTCTTTATTTCCTCCTTCCAGTACTTTTCAATATGGTTTAAAGTTCATGCTGTTATCTATTTCTAGCACAGTGCATTCATCAAAAGATTGAGTACAGAAAATTGTTACAGGCATCTGTCTTTATTCATTAGAAGCTGTATCATTTATAGCAAATTTGCTATACCTCAAAATCAATGCTACTGTTGTGGCAAAACAGAATGTCCTATAGACAGGTCCTGGAGAAGTGATAGTAGGGGAAGGAGACCCTTTTACGTTTAAGCCCTAATAGCTGTGGGTGTGTTTACATGTGTTATTAATGCTATAAAGTTTTATGCAATCAGGGCTCGTGGTAGAGGTGATATCTTTTATTAGACCAACAAGATTTTTGCAAAAAAAGTTTTTATTTGCAAGCTTTTGGGCACAAAGACCCTTCATCAGGCATCAGAGAAAAGACTGTAAAAGTTCTCCTGGGTAGAAATGGAAGTTCATATTTCATAGGATTTCATAAAGGAGTTAATAGATGGAAAACTCCTCTGGGCAGGCAGTTCTTAGTTGGTGAGGAGTCTCTCAGCTCTCCTGAGGCTCTGTGCAAAAATCTTCTTGGTCTAATAAAAGATAACACCTCTACCATGAGCCCTGAACGTTTTTTCCTATAGACCAATATAGCTACAACCTAGATACCTGACATAAAGGTTTACTGCACAGTAAATACTATACAGTAAGCCTTCCCTGGGAGCATGTCTACACATGCTCCCTGTTAGGAGCAAATCTGCTTCTACCCTGCTCTGGCCCCCTGCAGCAGCCAGTGGGAGCTCCAGGCTCCCCTGTGGTACTAGCCCGGGGGTTGGCAGGGAGCGCAGGGCCAGTCCCCATGCATACTGCTGCTGCTGGCTGCAGCAGCAGTTGTCTCCTTGCCCCATACACATCAGGAGGCGTTCTGATGCACACGGGCTGAGAGATGGCTGCTGCTGGAAAGCACTTCTGGCCCTGTGCACATCAGGGACAAACCCCATGTCCAGCGGGGCTTCCCCATTCAGCCAGAGGCTGGATTGGAGCTGTCCTGTTTCTGGAAATCCCTGCCCAGCCAGGGGCTAGCTGGGAGCTGCCCCAGAAGTAGGACAGCTCCCAGCCACCCCCTGGCTGTGCAGGGAAATCCACAGCCAGCCAGAAGGGAGTCAGGAGCTGAGCAGCACCAGGACCAGGGGAGTACCCCATTTCCTGTGGCCTTCTGGTGTTGGGGCTGCCCAGGAGCAAATTTTCTCTCAGCCAGCATCTACACATGCACTACTGTGCAGTATGTACTATGCGGTATTTACTACCTGTATTTATAGGTAGTAGCTAACTGCACAGTAGACTAATTTACTAAACAGTAAATGGTGTGCACATATAGATGGTGATGTTTTACTAAGCAGTAGATTAGTCTACCGTACAGTGAAGTATCTCTTGTAGACATACCCTGTGTGAATGATGCATTTGTTCAAGAAGTAGGAGACTCGGGTTCTAAGCACCCCTCACACAAATGGGACTTGAGTCTGTATCTCTTTGACTTCGTACAACTGCGCTCTAACCCCCAGACCAAGGGTCATAAATTATTTAGACCCTTGCATCTTTGGCACTCCTTTTGAAATTGACCCCCTGCCAAGAGAAGGAGTTATGTGGGGTCAGAAGGAAGGCAGAAAGGCAGAGTCTCTGCGGCTCAGTGAAATGGATGCTACTTTGGAAAGGACAGCATGCAGTGCTGCCTCTGTCTCTATACTTCCTGGCAGATGAGGGAAATCCCTGGGGTTCATACATCAAGGCAAAAGTATATAGCATGTCTCATTTGTGCAGGGAAAGGCATATCTCCCTTGTGCAGGGAAAAGGAGGAGCTCCTCTACCCCCTATCTGCAGAGGATGCCACTAAATTTACAAAAGTCCAGGGGGTTGGGTGTTGAGTCTGCAAAGATTGGGAGCCACTGATCTAGTCCAGTGGTACTCAAACATTTTGTCCAGCGGGCCAGATGGGCAGTGTTCAGTCTATCCCAGGGCTGGATCCAGCTGGTTGTCCCAATCTGGCGCCCAGGGCTGATGCTGCAGATTCCTATCTGACCATGCAGAAAAGGGGTGGGAGCAGCCCAGCTCCAATTCAGCTGCACAGGGGAAGGAGCTTGGCCTGGGTCGGTGAGAAGAGGGGGGCACGGCCTCACCCCAACCCAGCTGTTCTGGGGGAGGAAGGACGCATGGCCTGGCTCCAACCTTCCATGCAGGGCCTGGGAATTTGGCATCAGGGAAGGGTTGGAGTATTAATTGCCATCACTCCTCCTCTGCCAAATGTCCTGACCTGTGGGGAACCCCATGGGCAGGATACAATGACTCTACAGGCAATGAAAGGTCATTAACCCCATTGAAGGATCCTATAGCCCAGGGTTTCTCAACCTTTTAAGTAGCAAGTAACCCCTAACTTCTGAAAATTTTAATAAGTACCCCAACACTCAACTTTCCAGGGGATTTTATATTTAGAGACAAATGTGTGCCATATGTTGGAAGAAGGGCTTATAAGGCCATGATATGACAGATGTTGGATCATCAGGAATGTGCCTGGGCTAGAGGTGATGTTAGCCAAAGCCAGGAGGACTGAACCCAATGCCACAGAAAGCATGGCACACCAAATTATTACTGTGAATTACATTTTTTAAATTGCACCAAATTTTTTGGCATAGTTTTGAGAGGAGGAAGGGGCAAGAGGAAAAGAGGGTGAGACAGACAGAGTGTTGGGGTACCCAGCATTTCTCCCTAGCTTCCTATTTCTCCACTAAAAGCATTTCTCCACTAGACTCCTATTCAATAGAGGAAGGGTGACTCCCTCAAGTATAAGGGACAATGTCAGATTCGCTGAACAATTTCTTAGACAGAGCTGCTGGATGCTGAGCACTTCTGGAAATCCATCTACTATTTATAGGAGGTCTGAGCGCTGCACACTGAGCTCTGATCACCCTGCCCAGTAAACACACATTCTTAGAGAGCTTCACATAAGTGGTGAGCTCTGAAGTCACCAGCTGATCAAGATGAGGTCTGCCAAGAGCTCCTGCTTCTACATGGCTCTGGAGCCCAGGACATGGACACTGCTGCAGTTCTGCCCCCACCCCTTTCTCCGCTGAACTTAGAAGCAGGGGAAAGGAGGAGATGAATAGTAATGACAACCTTCATCCTCTGGGCTCTAGAGCTACATAAAAGCAGGAGCTCTAGCCAGACCTTACACGGAGAGTTCTCGTACAGCACAGCCGAAGGGGGATTTAGCTGTGCCCCACATCTTTTATGCATCCACCCCTAGAAGAAGCAAGAGGGGACCCAACTCTCCTTACTTTGTTCTGGTGAAGACATCCAGAGATCTCCCTCCTCTGTCTGTGCTTCCTGTCCCAATCCATTTCACCTCTATGTCCACTATTCCTCTGAGAACACGATCTGCAAAGAATGACTTTTTTAAATTTATTGTAGATCATTGAAATTAATTCCACTTCATTAGGCTCTAAGCAGATCCACTTCTTCAAAACAGCTATCAAACCTCTTTATGAATTAAAAAACACTGTGGTTTTGCTAAATAAAATATTTCATTAATGATTCACTTATTCAAAAATATAAAATAGTCTGCAAAAAACAAAGAATTTCAAAGTTGCAAATAACCCTTTGTGAATTTATTTCATTTTCTTGAAGGTCAATTTTTCAAAAATAAAAAATGAATAGTATGGAAACAATTCAAGGATCTCTTGTGTGTAGGAGCCTGGCTTCAGGGAATTTTAGCAACTCTGCTATGTAATCCCACATCAAATGTTTCAGCAAAGGCTCCTTTCCTTTCAAACTTTTTAATGACTTCTTATCTGGGTCAAGAGCTGGCCTTTGTATGATACAATCAAGACCAGATATCCTTCTCATAATGTATTGTAGCTGAAAGAGAAATTGTGTTTGCAGATCAGGACCTGTTGAGTTATGTGCTATGGTTTATGGAATTAAGGGGGACAAACAAGGTGATCAGTGGTCCTTTCTAGCCTTAAAATCTATGAATCTGAAAACAAAATGGTAGCTCATCTCAAATTTTACAGGGAATACAACATAAATGTGACATTCACACAAAAGAGATCCCTTTCTAACCACACACAACTGTACTCTGTGATGACTTTGCTTTCAGCCAATGTGATATGTTTCTTTCTATTCCCTTGAGCCTCATGCTTTGTCGTTGGTGGCTTTTTTTAACCCAGCTAGTTCTGTCCTGTTCAAAGAAATCTGCTTGGCTTTGACTGAGTAAATAACCATCTCTAGAGAACAGAGTGACACATCAACAGAAGCAAATTAACAAATAACCCCAGTCTCCTGTGAATGTGAAAAACTCAGGGCATTTTTTATGCATGGAAAGCGGTGTAATCTACAGTGTTGCATACAATGGATAACAGGGAGAAAACAAATCAGTACCCCAGGAGTATGGGAGTATTAATCAACCAAGCTGTATAAATGCTATGACAGTATATCTCATCTGTCCTTGCAACTCTCTGGTACAATGGCATGTTGCTGGAACATCGACGAAAGCTGTGTTCTGCAAATTAAGGAGACAGCATGTGGGTTATTGAAAGTTCTAGGGGACTGGAGATTAATTAGTTGCACTTCTACTTGCAGACAGTGGTGACATGTAGGGGGTGCACAGGGGTGCATGTGCACCTCCTGAGAGTACTGGTGCACCCCCTGTCAGCCAGTGTTCCTGGGCAGGGGGTGGCAAGCGAGAGTGCTGATGCCTCTCCCTGAGAGCACTGGCTGGAAGTGGGGGCTCACCTGGAAGTGCCAGCACTGTCCTGGAAGTGTCAACAGCACGCTGCTGCCACTTGTGGGTCAACAGGATTGGCCGCAGGGGGATCGACCCCGATCAATGACTGGTGATTGGGTGGGCAAGTGCCTCCCTGACTCAAGAGGCACCAGTCGTACATGCTTGCAGAACTATGGCAGGGCTCTATTTCTTCACCTGATCTGTTGCGATTTTCTGTCCCCCTACCCACCAGCCCCACTCCCCCTTCCCAGAAACACCAGGGAAATACTGATGGGCAAAATTGTGCCAAATAAAACCTTGCTTATCTTGCTCATACAAGTGTTCCCATTGACTAGACATCAAGGGGTCTAGGTCTGCAAAGAAGCCAAGCAAGATCCATGTTACTGCTGTCACTGAAATTAATGGTTTTTCCCATTCACCTGCACAGGTACAGGATCCACCCTTCTGTCCTTATTGATGTGTTAGCTGAGATCCTGTTTTTTTCTTGAGATAGGTGAACCTGCATTTTGATCTAGAAGCACCTGCTGTAACAGCTCTTAAAGTAAAAACAGACATTGACAAATGAATCAGATCAACATGTCCCTTTGTGGGACGCATCCCACCACAGCTCATCCACATTATTTGGCGATGTGATCCGCTTGCCCAGGAGAACTGATGTGGCATGACAAAGAGTAGGAATGTTTATTTGCTTTCCATTTGTGCCATCATAAAAAATTTTATGGCAGTGCAAATGCAGCCCTAGGCAATGTGTTTCTATCCTCTGTGTCTCTAAAGAAAAGTTCTCAGGAGATTCTCAGCATGTTTTAGTCTTATGTTTCCAGCACCTGAACTAGCAGCTCAATTCTACTGCCTAAGAAAGTGTCATTCATCTTGCTTTACTTGAAAAAGACTGCTTCCTTTCTCCACAACTCTCATGTGTGTTATTGTGGATAACAGGCTTTTTCCTAGATAAACAAATACTTCTCCATACAAGACCTGTAAGTTCTGGGCTGAGAATCCAGTTTTGCAAGGTATTCTGCCTATGCTGTGATGAGTACTCTCTATTTGCACTAACTTCAGCAGAAGCAAGTTATGTTGCTCCTGAGTATTTTGGAAAATCTCACACAGAAGTGCTGTTTCCCTTGTTCAAGGAAGTAGCAAGGCAAGTATTTTGTCCTAGAGCAGTGAAGCCCAACCTTCCAGGCCCATTGTTTGGATGAGTGGAGCAGGGTCAGTCCACAGGCTGGATCCTGTGCAGGATCAGTGTGTGGGGTCAGCGTGAGGATGCAATCCCACATGCTGGCCCAAGCCCATGTTCTGTGCCAGATGCAGCCATGCATCAGCCCGACTCCACGCACTGATGTGGCTGCACTCTGGCCCAGTCCTGTGCATCTAGATGTGTCTGCACTCCAGCCTGACCCCATGCACATGGATCCAGCCACAGAGTGACCCCATGTGCTGGTGTAAAAGCATGTTATCCAGCCCTCAGAGCTCCCTCAGGTCCAGAAATCTGACAGCAGGGGAGTGGCAATTAAGGCTGCTACCACTCACTCCCCTGCCGCCAAATTGCTGGACCTGCTGGAGCCCTGAAACCCAGAGGTTGAGCACCGCTGCCCTAGAGTCACAGAACCCTAGAAAAGGACCCTCAGGTGGTCATAAATGCCAATCCCCTGCTCAGAGCAGATTCATCCCTGCTAAATCATCCCATGAAAATGTTTCTCTAACTGCACTTAAAAAGTTCCAACAATAAAGATTCCACAGCCTCTCGAGGTTGTCTGTTCTGGTGAGTTAAACACCCCACAGTTAGGAAGTTCTTCCTAGTATCCAGCCTAAATCCCCCTTCTTGCAATTTAAGAATTTTTTATCCTGATCCTGTGGCTGCCGAGGGTAACTGATAACTGTCCTCTTTGTGGTAAACAATTTGTATTTGAAGACTGCTATCAAACCCTCCTTTTGTCTTCTTTTCCAGACTATATCATTCCAAATCTTTCATCCCTTTCTCGGATGTTAGATTTTCTTGATCTTTAATAAGTTTTGCATGTACTCTCTACAATTTGCTCACATCTTTCTTGAAGTTCAGTGCTCAGAGCTAGACACAGGGCTGAATGGGGAGGTGGAGGGAGGAAGTCAATTCTGGTATCTTGCATTCAACATTCCTGTTAATTCACTCTATTAGTCCAAGCTTTTTTGCAACAGTACCACACAGCTAATTCATATTCAGTTTGTTATGCACTATAACCCCTAGGTCATTTCCTCCAATAGTCCAACTTTACTAGGCATTTCCTATTTTGAATATGGACATTTAAAAAGCACTTTGACACATGCTTGAATGCATTCTGATTCGAATGCATCAGAGCAGACTCAATTGGAGCACTCTAACCAGAATGCTCCAGCATGCTGCAGCGTCCTATTTATTCAGCCTCCCTTCTTTTCAAAATGGTGACAGGGACGCTTTAGCTAAGACCTTTAGTTAAAGTACCCCCGTCACTATTTTGAAACGCGGGACACTGAACAAGATGCTTCTGGGCGTTTTAAGTAAAATGGCTCAAGAGAGCTGCTCTAATTAAGATGCCCCCCACTCCTACCCTGGAGCACATGTATAGATGTTCTTAATTTGTCCTACCTAAGCGTAGTTCTTAATACTTGTCTGTATTGATCTTAATCCTAATTGTTCTAGACCATTTTTCCAATGTATCAAGAACATTTTGATCTGATCCTTATGTTAGAGCTAGGACATGGGGGTCAGGTCTAGGGGCCTATCAGGGATCAAATTTGCTGTATTGAGGTCCAAATCAGAGCTGGAGAAAGCAAAACAGAGTCTAGGGGCAAACTGAGTTAGGGAACCAAATCAAGAGGTGGGTAAAGCTCACAAGCAAACTGAGTCAGAAACCCAAGAGATCCAACAGGAGAACAAAGTCCACAAGCAAGCCAAGTTAGGAAACAAGCAGGTCAGAAAGCATACAGAGTTAGGCCAGGAAGAACCATATTACCCAGAAACTTTCTGTTCCTCTCTCTAATCTTATATACAAGAAATGGAGGGTCAGGTAACAGGAGCCAGCTGCTTAGGTATCAAAGAGTAGATGGAGTAACTGGCACTATTGGAGGCTTTAGGCAGGAACCTTCCAACCTCTGGGAAAAGCAGATCCAGTCACTGATCACCATCACCATTTCCTCTTGAGAGCACCCGTCCTCCCAGCCTTCGGGGTGTATGAGTTTGCTTCTTTCCCAACTGGGAATGCCTCCTTCTTTCGTGACATCAGGGCTTTGCTGGTTGAAGTTTCAGAGGCGGAATTGTGCCCACTGCCAGAAATGACCAGCTACTAGTTTCCACCCTCCTGAGCGGGCAGTTTCTCTGTGCCCCCTGATGTCTTGTTAGGCTGGCTCTCTTCTACAATCCTAGAAGTTTCATTGAAGTCCTCATGTTTATAGACGCTTCTCAGCCAAGCTACTTCCTCCCATAGCTCCCTTACCTCTTTCCTGAGAGAAACCACCAACAGGTATCTCTCATGCTGGGTGCATTCTTCCAACTAGCTGTCATGCTCCCCCACAAAGCAAGACAGATGTAGCGGGCAAACTAAGTTATGCAAAGGTTTTTTAGCCACAGTCCAGGCCTTCCCAGAACTATGCAACAAAAATTGAACAGAGCGCCTTCTGTGGCACTGGGAGATGTGAGTGCTGGGATCCGGCACTAGGAAAGCGAGACGCAACAGTTTCTTTATAAGGAATGTGCCTGGCAGAGTGCCAGGGAATTGGTGTACCATATAAGAAATGCTTGGGCCAGAGCCAAGGGATTGGACAATTTGGGATGAAAAAGTTATAAAAGTAATGGACAAACAAACGAACAGGTGCGTAACATGCTGTGACCCTGGGAGGACAGATGCAGCTGCTGGCTTCCTGCTCAAACAGTGGGGAGCCAGAAACTAAGATTCCCAGTGAAGGACCCAAGGCCTAATACCCCCATCGGTCACTGCTGTAACATCTAAGGAGCCACTTGCCTGGTCATATCATGTTTTGGGGGTTGCTATTAAAGTACACTTGATGCAAGTTAGCATGTCAGTCCTTGAAGGGCTCTAGCAAAAAGAATCCTAGTAGTAACAACAGGGACCAAGTAAGAAGCATCTGAGGCCAGTGGAAGGGAAGGAAGAGCTAGCTGTGGTGTTCATTTTAGCACAATGATAGCTTCAAGCTATTGCAGTGGTTTTTATTCTAGTTTTTCTTAAAACAAATCACCCTCCAAATTCCCTCTCCTTAACTTATCCTGCTGATAAACTCAGCTAATATACAGTAAAAACTACTGAAGCATAAATGGGTAATTCCCCCAGCAAACTCACATTCAAATTCCCCTGCTTGCTAGCCTGCTTGCTGGTTCCCAATGTCAGTCACTTTTTGTTTTACAAGATCTTTCAGGGCTGCTTTTTGGGAAATGGAGTTCACACTATTGCTTGCACAGGGCTAATCCTAAAGCCAAGATGCTTCATGAAGCACATCCACAAAACAAACTACAGTTTGTGGCAGGAAAGCAGAGACCTCAGAGTGTTGTCTTCATGTTCAACTCATTTTCCAGAAATCCTCCTGGAAACCATAATTAAGCTCTCTGTAGAATTGTACAACTTCCAAATATAAAAAAATTCTACCCAAGACACTGTACATTCCCCCTCACTCCCAGGGCCTTGCTGTATACTAGTGTCAACCTGACATACCATTATTTTCACGTCCATAATTTTCAGACACTTAAGTCGAATAATTCTGCAGTTAAGAACTGCAAATTGGAGAGAACTGAAGGCTGCGTTGTGTGTTCCTTTAGATGGTATTTATGTTTTACTCTAACCAGCTCTTCAAAACTTCAGCTTGATGCATTTACTGTCCACAGCAATAGGTAAAGTGAGGTGAGCCAATAACTTTAAAGCCTTCAAATCCTTTGTTTCTCCCCAGGCTATAGAGAGCCTTACCACATTGGTCCTGTCAGTGATAAATCTGTCAAATTGTGCAACAACCAAGCCTTTTCCATTTGCAGGAAAGTAACTCACATTATCAACAATGGGAAATCAATACTCTCTGGAAAGCCACTAGTCACAGAAATAGGATTTGGGGTTGCAAATGGGGCTACCATTAGACAATTACAATTTAAGTGGGGGAATGCCTTTCATATGAAGCAAAACTCATCACTTAAATTTGCTTCCCTCGTTGTGAATACTTGAAAACTCCTTGCCTTGATAGAAGTAGGCATACCATGGAAGGAAAATACCAAGTCAGAACTATTCCAAGCTCTCTTGTTGCTATTTAAAGACAATCTATTATGCTGGCATACAAGGCTGCTTTTGTTGCTTCTGTTAATCTTATATATCTGTCTGTAGTCACATCTGTGACTCTCAGAACATTTCCTGCATGAGTTTTTTTTACTTATATTATGCTGGTACCTTGAAACCTCATTCGAGACAGAACTTTTCTTGTGGGAGGTACTGTCCTGATTTCAACAGGCAGCCCCTGCTCCAAAGTGTTTCCATGCCTTATGGATGACTTAGAAAATGGGTGGAAAGGAAAGAGAAGCAAAGTGATTCACACAAGGCAAATCAGCAGAACCAGGAATAGAACTCACATCTGATTATCATGTTTGATTGTATAGGGAGGCCCCTTGAGACCCTCTGGGTCAAGATACAAGGGGGCCTGGTGGTGGGAGTCCACTATAGGCCTCCCTACCAAAAAGAGGAGAGCGACCCAGCATTCTCCAGGGAACTGACTGAGGCAGCCAGCACTAAAAACTTGATAGTCATGGGTGACTTCAACTACCCTAACATCTGTTGGGAAGACTATTCAGCCAGCTCCAGCAGGTCAATCAACTTCCTCGCAGCTATAGATGACCTTTTCTTGACACAGGCTGTGCAGGGACCCACTAGGTATAAAGTCACTGTGGACTTGGTGCTGACCAAATGAGAAGACATGGTAGGTGACCTGAAGATTGGAGGTACTCTAGGCAACAGTGATCACGATCTGATCAGATTCACCATCTACCAAAAGGCTGGGAATTCTGCCAGCAGAACAGAAGCCCTAGACTTCAGAAGGGCAGGCTTTGGTAAATTCAGGAGTCTAGTTAGAAAGGCCCTTTGCAACAAGTGGCTGGACAATTTGGGAGTCAGGGAATGGTGGTGCTTCCTTAAGGAGGCAATTCTTACTGCTCAAAAAGAGATCATCCCCACATGGTCAAAAGGAGGGAAAGGGGCCAGGAGACCTGCTTGGCTCAACAGGGACATTAGAGAACTCTCAAAAAGAAAAAAGAAGTGCACGTGCAATGAAAAAACAGCTCGACATCCAGAGAGGAGTATTCTCATACAGCCATGGTCTGCTGGTATGAGACAAGAAAAACCAAAGCATGCATACAGATCAAGATGGCAACTAAATTAAAAGACAACAAAAAGTCATCCCATAGGGAGCAAGAAAAAGTCAAGCTCCACTGTCAGAGCCCTACTGAATATGGAAGTGCAGTCTGTAGTTGATCTCCATGGAAAGGAAGAGTTCCTAAATACTTACTTTGCATCAGTATCCTTGAAATCAGATGGGAACTCATCACCTTCGCAGAGTCCAAAAGAATACAGGGAAGACATCAGTCAACATAAAATCAGTCCTGAACAGGAGAAAGTACTCTCAGAACATTTGGACATTTTCAAGTCTGCTGGGCCAGATGACCTGCATCTGAGAGTCCTGAAAAACCTAGTCGACCTCATAGCGGTGCCTCTGGCAAGGCTGTTCAAAGAGTCATGGAACTCAGGAGTGGTCCCGAATGACTGGAAGAGAGCTAACATGGTAGTTATCTTTAAGAAAAGGAAAAGGGACAACCCTGCCAACTGTAGACTGGTCAGTCTGACATTGGTCCTGGGAACTCTGGCCTGCATCAGTTGATGTGTTGCCAACATTCAGAGAGGTTGCCCTCTCTAGTCGGCATTGGTGAGGCCACAGCTGGAGCACTGTGTTCAGTTCCAGGTACCGCGCTTCAAGAAGGCTGTGGATAAGCTCGAAAGGATGCAGAGAAGAGCCACCCATATGATCAGAGGCCTGGAGAACAGGCCTTAAGAAGAGAGACTCCAGGAACTGGGTTTGTTCAGTCTGAGTAAGAGAAGATAAAAGGTGACTTGATAGCTGCCTGCAAGTATGTCAAGGGTGAGCACCAAAATCTAGGGGAACAACTCTTCAGAAAGGCACCCCTTGGGAGGATGAGGTGCAATGGGCACACGCTAGTTGAGAAAAAGTTTAGGCTGGACATAAGGAAAAACTTCTTTTCCATAAGTGTATCTAGAATCTGAAACACACTCCCAGCAGAAGTGGTGCAGTCACCATCCCTGGAGGTGTTCAACGGGAGGCTGGGCAAGTACCTTGTTGAGCTTGTTTGAAACCAACTATCTCCTGCCCTCTGGCAGGGGACCAGACTTGATGATCTTACAGGTCCCTTCCGGTCCTTCTGTTCTATGATTTTATGATTCCATGTTTTGCATCCACTAAAACAGGCCAGATGAGTGACTGTGAACCTCGCAGTCCAATGAAGTTTTAAATCTGCTTTTTCGTGAGTCATTTCCTAGCATTGAGATAATTATTTTGGAGGTCAGCGGGAGACACGAAACCCTGAGACAAAAGGAAATAAACAGAGCAGTAATACTTAGTGGAGACTCCTTTTGTTCAGTCCTTTGTTTTCAGTCTACACGAGACCATCCAATGACAGTGTAGTGACGAGCTGCAGCAACATAACATCAGCAGGCACAAACTTTGATGCCGATGCTACATCACCATAGCAATGAGCTACATTGCTGTAGCTCACTTCGGTGACATAACATCTAAAAATAACCATGTGCTGCCAGGACCGCGCAGTAACAACAGTTACTGATCAGCCATTCAGTACTTGCTAGAGCAAGTACTAAATGACTATCCAGTACCAAATGCGCAGTCAGGGGCATATGTAGATGCTCCCAGTCTCTCTCATTTTTCTCCTCTTAGCCACCCAGGAGGTAACTCTCGCAGGTTTTGACAGACAGGCATCATGCTCTTAACTCTGCATGTTCCTCTGATGTCCATTCTTTACCAGCCATAGCTGTGGTGTTTCAGGTCTGTTGGAGCACACAGCTTCTAATCCAGAGCGAACACAAAATTCTGCTTGTTGCTGTTTTTCCAATGTCTCAGTTTTGTTCCCTCCTATGCTGTCCTTATTTCTTTGTGTCACAAATTGCACACCCTCCTTTCATTTTCCTTGCTGAGAAGCCTGTGAAGTGATAGCACACAAGGCTATGCCAGCATCAGAAGGACAGTCTAATGGACTGTGTCATGGAGCTAGCATGGAGGAGGCTGGATTCAGTTTCTGAGTGGGCTGCAGACTGCCCATACTGTGTTCAACAGATTGCTCACAGGCTCAGTTCCTCAAAGCCAAAGTACTCAGAGCCTCTTCCTTTGGGGAAGAGGAGTCCCTCAATGATGGCAAAGAGCTCAGATACTGAGATGGGGAATTAAGGACCTTGAGAAAGAGAATGTTACTTCTTGACAGGGATCCTAACACCTGGGCATCCCCCCTGCAAGCAGCTGGCAGTCCAAGCTGGCTCTTCATTCCCCTCAAAGCCAAAACCAAACAAATTGAGGACACAGCCATGGTGCCAGAGCAATCTCTGGGTCAAGCAGTCAGCCTCACTCACGCTAAATTTCACCTTATCGCACAGAGCAAGATGCTTCACTTTACACAACTGAGGATCACTGAATCAGCCCCTTTGCATCACCCGAACCTCATCTTGCAAAAAGTTTGCTCAGATGACAGATCTTACATACTCACAAAAAGTCTTGCTTTATACCAGAAAATGTGTAATCTCTTCCCCTGTCCCTATGCACCAAAGCTATTCTGTATCTTTACTGCTTGAGTCTAATTAGCGCCCTCCAAGACACCCACGGCAAGAAGCCGGCAGGCTACAACTCTATGGCAACAGCCACGTTAGACAAAAAAAGGAAAGACAGTAAATTGGAGAGGAGGAGGAAGAAAAAATATTCTCCCACTACTGTGCTGAACGCTGACCACTTCTCAATGCACCAGGCATATGTTCTGCAATGAATCTTGTTTGTTCACCCCAAACCATTCCATGCTGTGCAAACCTCTTTGCAAATGTCATAAAAGGTTTTGTTTGCATGGTGACACTTCAGCTTCTGTTTTTTTCAAGCTACAAATTCAACTGCTTCAGCATACAAGATGGGAATGCTGCTTGAATAGCACATTGCCTACCCAGGAAGGCCATTTCTGCCCGCAGGTACGTTCTGTAGCTGTGGACAAGCTGCCTCATAAACTGCAGGTGCTGTAGCCAGATCCATGCAAGCTGATTAATTACTGTAGGAGAGGGCTAAATGGAACCATCACTCAGCAGTACTAATTAACCTATCCAAAAACACTGCATGAACATGCTTGTGCTGCTTCTGGTATAGGAATCAGCCTACCCTGAGCAGGTTGGTGTATTGGAGAGCACAGGTGCCAGACATGGGTTATAGTAAGGTTACCACATGGATACAGCAGGAAAAAAGGCCTGGTTACATCATCTTTGCCTCACAAGTATGGAACCAAAATCTGAGGTTATACAGCAGGGGTCACGCGAGGCCATTTGGCTCGACACACCACCACCAGCCTGGGTTCTAGGCAGCTGCTGCCAGCCACAAAGCCTGGGCTGCTCCCAGCAGGTAGCCGAGCAGCTGCAAGCCCTGCTGCAAGCAGAGTAGGCTCCATGGTTGGGAGCGGCTACCCAGAGCCTGGACCAGCTGCAAACAGCTGCTCCAGGCTCCAGCATTAGCTCCATACTGGCGGGTACACACGCACCTTGGAGCGGACAGTAGGGGAACGGCCTGAGGCAGCACAACCCTGACTTCTCCCCCACTGCTGGCACAGCTCTGGAGCCTGGCGCACCTATTTGTAGCCAACCTGGGCATTGGGCAGCTGCAGCAGGCAGCGGGCAGGCAGTGGGCAGGCTGCAAACAGCTGCGCCGGGCTCCACAGCCCTGGCATCAGCTCAATGCTGGCAACAACTCTATATGCACCTCAGAGTGGACAGTGAGAGGGCTGTGCTGCCTCAGGCCGTATCCCCACCATCCACTCCAAAATGCGTGTGCACCCACCAGTATGGAGCTGATGCCAGAGCCCAGAACAGCTGTTTGCAACCTCCTGGCTGCAGCCAGCCCGGGCTCTGGTAGCTGCTGGCAACCGCAGAGCCCAGGCTGCTTACAGCAGGGCTTACAGATGAGCCTGCCTGACTCCCACCTGCTTCGAGCCCAGCCCCAGCCCAGCCCCTCACCAGGATGAGGCTGGCACTGCCCCTTCCCAGGAGCAGCTCACCTTTTGCAGGCTTAGCGGTGCGGGGTGGGTGGGTGGTTGGGCTGATGGGCAGGCTCCAGGCCTCGGCCTCAGCCAGCTGTGCTGCAGCCTGGGGACTGGCTCCCCAGGGAAGCACAGGGGCTTTGGTGGGACCAGGGCATTGTTGGGTCAGACTTTGTCCAGTGGCCCAGGAGCCTGGCTCTGTGCACCTGTGCATCTGGTTCTGTGTGTTTGTCTGTCTCTCTCTGGTTCTGTGCATCTGTTCTGGGTTTGTTCTGGTTCTCTGTGTTTGTGCATGTGTGCATTGTGTGTGTCTGGTTCTCTCTCTCTCCCCTATTTCTCTTATTTGTCTCTTTTTTCTCTCTCTCTCATTCCAACATGCTCAACAAAATTGGAATACACAACAACAAAGGCAACATCTATGATTATTAAACATACTAATATGCAGTGCATCCTGCCATGTACCCCCTACCCACCCCTGCACCCCCCGCCCTTAATTTTGTTTTTCTGGCATGCTGGCACTCCAGCACCTTCCAAGGTAGACATGGTTTTTTTGGCACTCCGGCCAAAAAACATTGCCTACCCCTGTTGTACAGTCATATTTGAGAAAATGAGGTCTTTGTCCGAAGTCTACTACAGTCATTTGGAGTCTTTCCATTAGCTTCAAAGAGCTTTTGTCTAGGTGAAGTTGGAAGACTTGTGCTGCACCTAACTACAGCATGTGGGCTTTGTTTTTAAAGTGCACTCCTAAAATATAGCTTGTGTGTGTGGCAGGCTTTGCTGACAGATAAGTAGTGTCTCAGTGCTGCCACCCTTCATGAATTCATCAGGACTTGTCATGCTTCTTTCTGAAAGCTTCAGCTCCTGAAAACACATGATCATGTGAGAATCTCAGTTTTCATTTTAACAGATATAGAGATAGGCATATAAATGGGACCCTTCAATCTTAAACACTAGAGTGTCAAAAAAAAAACCCGCAAAAATCCCTCACATGTATTAGTTTTTGAAATCTCATTAATAATAAGTTGATCTCACAATATTTGGCTGGTTGGAGCTAGAAGATACACAGATGAATATGTCCCTGCTAACTCTGCATTTGAAAGGGATAACTGCTGTGATGGGGCAATGGAGGGTGAGAGTAGGAAGAGAAAAGAGCATGTATTCATTTAAATCAGTGATTCTCGAGGAGAGTACCTTGGCACTCTGGGGTGCTATGAGCTGCCACACAATATTAGCACGGTCAGGTGTATAAACTCGTACACATGATTCACAGGATAAACCCCGAGTTTTCAAAATAGGAATCTATTTGTCAAAACCACTCTGATCTGCTGTGGTCTCTCTCAGTTCTTTGTAACAGAGTAATTTTCTCTTTAGTCAAAAAATGAGTGAATGCAAAGACCTGGAGTTTTCTGAGGGAAGCCTTTAGTCTAAAAAAATTGAGAGCCACTGCCTCAAAACACTGTGCAGTGTGACCTAGCAGGTGGACCACTTGACTGGTCCTCTGAGAAACCTGGATTGTAGTTCTGCCTCTTCTATTGACTTACCAGGTGGCCTTGAACAAGTCCCTTCCCTTCACTCGTTCTTTATAAAATGGGTATTAAGATCCTTATCTCCTCTGGAAAGCACTTTGATGTCTAGTAATGAAGACAGCCAAGGATGATTACCATCATTATAATGCTCCTTCTCAAGAGCAAGCTAAGAGAAACTCTTCTTACTTTTGCAGCTCTGAGTCTCTGTTTGTCTTTCTAGCATTGTCTATAGTTCACATAGTACTCTGGGGTGAGATTATTCTACAAGTCATTTGCCGCAAGAAGGTAGCACCAGCAACCTTGTACCTTCAGCTTCATACTCCACTACCACTCAGGGGCCATTCCCTTGTGAAGCAGGACAAATCTCACACCTTGGTGGAGTTAAAATGAACTTTTTGCACTTGGTATTTTTGGCAGATATTTTGCTGTTGAATTGGGGCACCTCACCAGTATGAATCAGCATTATAGCAGTAGCCATGCACAGAACTATTACAGGAGGCCCTGTGAAAGAGAAGAGAGCAAATTCTTTCCAGGCACAATCTCTACGGTATTAGCCATGTTTGGGAGGTCAAGATTCAAAAAGCAGATACGGTCAGAAAGCAGTTACTATGAGGCTGGGCTATGCCTGAGCCGTTTTGTGAGAAGCATTTAGGACTTGATCCAGCATCCATTACAGTCAATGTGAAGACTCCACAGTCAGTTCAGCTGCATTAGAACTTCATCAAGCAAACTGATAAAAGGCTGTCTCAACCTGGAGTTTCTCTCAGATCCACTCTGTCTTAAATGTATTAAATCTCCAAAGGTCTACAGGTGGCATTTGCTATGCATAGGGAGGATGCTAAAAGCACAGTAGACTAATTTTACTGCGCATTAGCGTGTCATGGCAAAAGCTGTGCTAATGTGCAGTAGAAATAGTTTACTGCTCATTAGTGTCACCTAAAGACGTGCCAGTGCTACTATGCAATAATGCCAATCACAGGGCATTAAGTTAGTACCTATTATTACAGGTATTACATGTAGACATGCCCACAGTAGGCTAAATTTTTTGACAAAAAATGACACTTAGATGCCTATTTCCCATCAGTTTTCATTGGAAGTTTCCTGTCAGCTGTATTGTTGAGCATAAATCATGCCTATTTACAGAAGCAGAACATTATCAGCATAGCATTTTTTCAGCCCATGCTCAATGTTCATGCATTTTAATCTCCTAAATGGTATTAATTAAATATCACATCTTTTGTTTGAAAAGTAATGTTTCTCCTCTGACATGCAGTGTTCCCTTTTAAGGTCTTCCTTGAGATGTAGTGTAAGCTCTTCCAGGGTGACTGGGACAATCAGTGGGCCATACTGTTCTTGGGTCTCACCAATCAACAACTAGGCATGATTCTCGCCATCATATAACTCTGCCATTATGAGAAGCCCAAGCCTTTCTAAGATTAGAGAAGATGGTCCCCACCCGTTCTAAGCTAGTCAGGAGAGTTGGACTCCTGGGAACAGTGCAGCAATCTCCTGCACCTTGCAAAGAATGTAGTTATATCTCCTGCTCTCCTGATGTGCAGTGATATCACATTATTTCCCAAGGTCACACAAGGAGCCTGTGGCAGAGTCAGGAGCTGTACCCAGATCTCTTCATTCCCAATCTGGTACCTTAAGCCTCCTTTCCATGAACAAAGCCATAAATTTCTTTCCATGCCTACTACTCAATCCAGAGAGTACATAAATTTGCTACTTGATGCAACAATTAAACTTGTGAAAAAATGGCCATCTGTTATTTAAATTGAAAAAAAGAGAAATTACTGCAAATGTTACCTTATTTTTTGTTCAAGTTTCTCAACTTTACTAAAATATTTTTAAAAGAAAGCCTATTATATAAACTGCATATATAATAAAGTAGGTACTATTATGATTTCTTTTGATGATAAGGAGTTGGTAAGAATCAAGTTAAAATACAAAAATAGGGATACTCTAGCCATGCAAAAACCTTGTGCAAATGTAGAAGAAACTTTCAGACTGAAGAACAGCTGCTGACCTGACCTCCTATATAGGAACCAGGCACCAAATGAGGACCTCGCTAAGGCTACAGATTGAGTAATAGTCTGTGCCTGTTTCTGGGCCCCAGTGTGAACATACTGGCAGGACACAAGACCATGATGACTAGGAAAAGATTTATGTCAAACTCCTGTGGTGTGGAAAAGTTGGCTACAAATGCATCCACATGCCTGTGTCTGCTTGGAAATGGTCCTTAATCAGTTAAAACTTTTTCAGAGCTAATTAAGCATTTTGCAGTTCAGTGTAAGCAGTTGCCAGAGCACTCTACATAATGAAAGACTAATACACAAATTGAAAAGTACATGCCTAGCATTTATGCAAAACTGATGAATTAGAGGAAGGAAGGAAGGAATGAAAAATGTCTCTCTCACCATGCATTTCACAGGATGTACGTGGGAGAGCACAAAGAAAAACTAAACCATTGTTTCATTCCACTGTACAATCCTTGGCCTTTGGGTCTGCTCCCAAGAAGACATTTGTTCCATTCTGGACCACATGCATGTCCACATATCATTTCTCCCAGCTGCCTGGTTACATGGGCAAGGTTGCTCCCTGCAAAGCAGCTTATAAAGAGTTCAGAGTTGTATTAATCCTATTGTTTGTCTATGATTGTTTATACTGGGGTGATACCTACAGTCCTAATCAGTAACCTACTATCCTAGGCCCTGTACAGCCACAGATACAGAGTCTAAGACAGTAGGACCTGCAACTAGATTTTCAAAAGTATTCCTTCCTTCCTTGTTCTGTGACTGAATTTGTTGTTGAAGTGCCATATTGAGACACTGATTGCAACTTCTGTCCAATTTCCATAGCCTATAGCAGCATGGAAAAGCTGGGTCTGTGGTTTTCCCACCCAAGTGGTGATATTTCTATGGCAAGTCTTTCTGATTGATTTTGCTTCCTTTGACCTTCACTTGTTCCTTAAAGAATTGTATTTGCTAGACCTGTTGCTCTGGACACTTAGCCAAACCACTCCAGCTCCTATGTAACTTTAAACTTGAATGAAAGAAATGTAAAGTTATAGCAGTTAACTCCACTTAAACCAATATAGGTGTAAACAGACACTAAAGGTATATTGGAATATCTGAGGTATAATTTGATTCTGATAGAACTGTTCCCTTTCTTGAGGTTTGAAATCACTGTAGGTCTTGCACCCAGGACTGGCTATCACCCTGATTGTCAGTCTTCTTGCTGCTTCAAGTAAAGAGTCATGCAATACAACCAAGATAAGTGGTCATTCCTTAAGGAGACGATACTCAGGGCCCAAAGGGTGATGATCCCAAAAAGAAGCAAGGGGCCAAGAGTGCCCAAACGCTTCCATGGCTCACCAAGGATGTCTGGGAATGCCTGGTTGCCAAAAAGGCAGCATACACCTGGTAGAAGTGGGGTGGTTCTCCAAAGAAGAGTATACCTCCACTGCTCGGGCCTGTAGGGGGGCTGTTAGGAAAGCTAAGGTGGACATAGAGCTAGGACTAGCGTCCAAGATCAAAG
>JAGPOW010003395.1:53791226-53804756 GCA_030014935.1 Caiman crocodilus
CTTTGACTTAGTCTCCCATGAGGTCCACATGGTAAAATTGGGGAACTGCAGCCTTGACATCCTTATGATCTGATGGCTGGGGAACTGGCTCCATGGTTAAACCCAGAGAGTGATTACCACTAGCAAATTGCCCATCAAGAATGATGTGGGGGGAGGGGGAGGCAGGCAGGCGGGTGGGCGGGGATTGAGCCCTGCATCCAGTCCCACACCCCCCTCTCCTGCCGCTGCCCCCACTGCTATAGACCTGGGTCCACTGCCCCTGCCACTCTGGGCCTGCTGCCCCCACTGCTATGAGCCTGGGCCTGCTTCCCCGCTCCTGTCACTGCTCTGGGGCCAGCCCCTCTCCACCTGCTGCTCTGGGTCCAGCCCCATTTCCCTCACCGCTACAGGCCCTGGCTCACTCCTCCCACCGCTCTGGGCCCAGTTCACCTGCCACTCCAGGCCTGGGCATGCTTTCTCCACTCTGGTGCTCTGGGCTTGGCCCCACTCCCCACTTATGCCACTCTGGGCTCAGCTCGTCTCCCCCTTCTGTCACTCCAGGTTCAGCCCCACTTCCCCCTTTTCCCCCACCACTCCCCCCCTCTTCAGCACAGCACCATGTGTCTCACTGCCTGGTCAGGACTCATATGGCACCATACTGCTGTCAAACAGTGGCTGTTAGGCAGAGAGCAGAGGCTGAACCCAGCCCACAGCTGCAGCCCACCCTTTACCCATGCACAGATCCAGGAGCCACGTGCCGCCCCCCATTGGCTCCCCAATGCCATGCCTCTGGAGGAGCTACCAGGCTCTGATTGTCCCATGACCTGACCCAGCCAGTGCCCCATTCACTGTGAATGCGGCCCCAGCCAGGCCAGGCCAGGTCACAGGGCAAGCAAAGCCCAGTGGGTCATCCAGGGGCATGGCATGGGGGAGCCAAGGGTGGAGGCAATGTGCCACTTCTCCCCTGGCTCCCCTGTGGTGTGCACAATGGCAGGAGGCGCTGGGCTCCAATTGCCTCATGACCTGGCCCAGCCTGAGAACAGCCCCACCATGACCAAGAACAGCCTAGCACAGCCCCAGTCCCACTACCCACCTCCACAGCCCTTCTCCCAGTGGCAACTGGGCAGCGGGCCACTGAGACTCTTCCTCCCCTTCCCGCTCCCATCCCTGCTGGCTGTCGTTAGGGGGCAGGCATGGCATGGCGACTCCCTCACTCCTGACTCCCTCTACCCCCTCACCTGAGCCCTGGTGCAAAGTTGTGCCCGTGTCTTCCCAGGCCAGCCAATCACCGCCCACCCTTTCAGCAGTGCATGCACAGTTGGTCCAGACCGTTATGGACAGACAAACAGACAAAGAGACAGATTAAGGCTTTTATTATATTAGAATTACCCCTTACACAACCAAATATAGCTACAGACTTTTCTTTTTTCCTTTCTCCTTTTTTTTCCTTTTTCTGGCTCTTAAAATGAGAGAAACAAACTGGGAGACTTGGAAAAAAATATATACTGTCTTTCTCTACAGTCACAAATCCTGACTAATAGTTTTGAGCCAGTAGGAGTCTAGAGAAAGCTATGCAGATTGACAGCTGTTAATAACAGTGATTTCAATAAAAATCCAGATTAATTTCTTTGCTGTCAAAAATTCTCAGCTAAATTCAGCATATTTACAGACTGCAGAAATAAAAAGGCAGCAGCAGCCCATCCAGCATGTCAAGGCTGGCCAAACAATCATTCTTCCCTGCAAGAAAGCAATTCTTAGAAATAGAGCCTCTTGGTGGGTAGCACTTTTTATAGGTTGCCAAAGATGCTCTTTAAGAGCAATGAATACTGTTCTTCCCCTACCCCCTCTATCCTCAGTTATGATTTCCTGTTTTGTACATCCTATCTTCTCAATGAGGGAAAGCCTAGTAAGGAAAAGATAGAAAAAGGCTCCAGGAAGGGTGGGAATCCCTAGCAGGTCCCGGTAGTTAAGCTTCTGTTGAAAGTTAAAGTGAGGGAAGCATCTTACAGATTTCATAGATTTCATAGACATCAGGGCTGGAAGGGACCTCACCAGATCATCAGACCCAGCCCCCTGCCCAAGGGGCAGGAAGTCAGCTGGGGTCAGATCACTCCGGCAAGAAAGATAAACATTCAAGCATTTCTTAAAGATATTCAAAGTAGGTGCTTGTGCCACTTCTGCAGGGGAGTCTGCTCCAGGCTCTGGAGACTCAGACAGTAAAGAAGTCTTTCCTTATGTCCAATCTAAAATGGTTTTCCAGCAGGTTGTAACCGTTTGACCTTGTCTTCCCTTGGGGTGCCCTGGTGAACAGACATTCTCCCAGTTCCTGATGCATAACACTTGCATACTTATAGGCTGCCACCAAGTCACCCCTGCACCGTTGCTTCTCCAGACTAGAGTCCCATGCCTCAGCCTCTCCTCATAAGACCTGCTCTCATGACTTCTAATCATGCATTTAGCTCTCCTCTGGACTCTCTCAAGCTTTTCCACATCCTTTTTAAAGTGTGGAGCCCAGAACTGGATGCAGTACTCCAGCTGTGGCATCACCAAGGCTGAGTAAAGAGGGAGGATGACTTCTTGGGTATTGCTTGAGATGCATCCGTAGGGGAAGCCAGAGTTTTATTTGCTTTGCCCACTGCAGCGTTGCATTGGTGGCTCATGTTCATCTTGTGGCCAGTCATGACCCCCAGGTCTCTTTTGGTCATGGTGCTAGTGAGTATAGCACTGCTGAGCCTATAATTATAATGTGGGTTTTTTCTCCCAAGCTGGAGCACATTGCATTTCTCTATGTTGAATGTCATCAGGCTTTGATCTGACCACACTTCCCCATAATTTGGTGCTTTCTGTGAACTTAGTCCATCTGCTTCTGACATCTAAATCTAGATCACTTATGAATATATTAAAAAGTACTGGTCCAAGTACTGAATCCTGAGGGAAATAACTGGTCACCATGCACCATGTTGGCTTGGTTCCATTGACTGTCACTCTCTGGGTCTAACCATGGAGCCAGTTCCCCAGCCATCAGATCATAAGGATGTCAAGGCTGCAGTTCCCCAATTTTACCATGTGGACCTCATGGGAGACTAAGTCAAAGGCAAGACCTACCCGCACCAAAGCCATGTTGGCTCTCTCTCCAAATGTTGCCTTCTGTTAGCCTGTTGGTGGTGGTTTCTTTGATGACTTTTTCCAAAACCTTTCCAGGGATTGAGACCAATCTTATGCCCTTTTGAAAATGGAGCCCAGAGGAAGCGATCACTCACCAGATTTTGCCTTAGAAAAATATTGTTTTGTAATTACTCCACCAGGGGAAAAAAGGCTGCAATTTTTGTTTGTTTTCAATTGTTATTCCTTTGTCTCTGGAATGCCTGAAGCAATTTTCCTGTGGTGTATAGGGCAGGAAATCAATGATGCACAGCACAGCATTGCCAACTGCAGACATTGCAGAATAAAGAATTGGTCCTCACAAATTACAAGACAGGCTTAAAACCTATGGTCACCCGATGGCTAATATGAGTTTGGGGAACTTTCAATTGCCGCCTCCTCCCTGACACTTTTGGTTATGCCTGGGACCACATTTTCATGCTTTTGTCTGAAAACCTCAGGGCTAACATCTTTTAAAAAAACGACAGCAGAGATCTCCCCATAATCACTTGAATCCCAAAGCTGGGGCTTTATGGAAAATATGAACTATCACGATACTTGCAACAAAATCACAGAACTAGGCTGACTTCAATGTGGTAAGCCTGATTTACACTGGGCATATCTATATGAGATGATTTACTGCTTAGTAGACTAATCTACTGTGCAATAAAGTGTCATTGTTTACATGTGTGCAGAATTTCTGCAAAATAGATTAGTCTACTGCATGGTTGTGAACTACCTGTAAATACAGTAACTAGATTAACCGGGCAGTAACTACTGCGTAGTAGTGTACAGCCCTGTGCCCTGTTCCATAAAAGCAGCAGCTGGGGGAGGGGACATTTTCCTAGCCTCATGCCCCAATCCACAGATAGAAGCACAGGGCACAATGCTGAGAGGCAGCTGCTCCAGAGGTCAGACAGCTTCCCCATCCCCTGGAGACCAGGGCCTGACCTCAGTCCTCCCTGCCAACCCAGGGCTGGCACCTGGGGCAGCCTGGAGCTCCCTCTTGCTGCTGTATGGGAGCACTGCAGGGCTGATGTAGCCCTGAGCTGAACTGCTCCCCTCAAGCACATCCAGGGATTAAAAAAAACCTACAGGAAAAAAATGGAGCAGCACACCCTGGGACAGCACACCCTTGCAGCATGAAGAAAAGTGAAGTGTGTGGTATGTGGTACCACAAACATGTTTGCGGTACCACATACCGCATGACCACAGTCATCTGGACATGCCCACACATGCTGGTCCCAGCCTCTAGCTCCCTCTGACTGAAAGTCTGGGAGGAGTAGGGCTGGGTCAGTTTGCCCCAAGTGGCACAATTTGCCCCACACCAAAGTATATGTTCAGGAACAAGTGCTCAGGCACAAATCTCCGGCACAAATTTGTGCTGCTGCTACCTGAGCTGCTACAAATGCACATGCCTGCATGTGTGGATGTTCCCAATGGGTGCACATGTAGCTACCCTGCTAGAGAAAGCTTACTGCACAGTATCTTACTGTGCAGTAAGCTTACAGTGCATTAATAGCACATGTAAACACTGACTGCATAACTGGCCCATTACATGGACCAATTAAATGAAATAAATAAGTCATCAGTAGTTGGTAATGGTGGGCATAGTAGAAATAAGTATTGGATCCCATCTCATAGATAAGAGTTTTTGCCAAGTCAGATATTTAGTACTTTACTGCTAATTAAAACCTTTTTAGAGGAACTTCAGAAATAAAATATATTTTTATAAGCTTCCCATGAACTGGAAGTCATGCTATGAGAGTTCATGCTTTACTTTTCTTATTAATATTCTATATTCATAGCTCTATCTTCAGATGCCCTTTTTTTGTGAAAGGCTTAATCCTGAAGTGAAAAAAAAGTAATCTACACAGAAATGGCAAGACAGCGGCATCGCTAACAAAGCCTGTTTTCATTGCTTGCAGATCTGATCTGCTGGTAAATCTAAAGAAACACACTGTACATCTGTCAGTCATACACAGGGGTCGGTGGATAGTAGAACTAATACTTCTTCACTTTAGAAATATGAAAGTCTGCAGTGGCAAAGTGTTGCTATTAGAAATATAAAAAAATTGTCAAGTAAGATGAAAAGCCACTCAGAGTTAGACTAATGGCCTTGTCAAGAGACAAAATGCTAAATGGTGTTAGAGACTGCCACACTGTTCCCGACTGTCACTGCTTTGCTGGGAACCTGGGGCAAGTCATGGCATCTCCCTGCCCTTGTCTGATTAACATGAAAAGTCTTTGGGAACTGCCTCTTACTAATGGCTACATATTGCACTCAGACACCTACGTGCAATTCTATTCCATCCAGCTACTTAAGTTCTTGAGAAATCAGTTAATGCATCTACTTTTGTAACATACTGTCACCTACCTTTAGGACTGAGTCACAGGAGGAGGAGGACCCACCCACCCTTTCTTGAACTGTTTTTCAAGAATTCAAGCAGGGTGGAAAAGAATTACACTCTGGCACCTAAGCCCACTTACTTGCTTAAGAAAAGCAATAGAATCTACTCATGAGTGCATTAGGGTGCCAACTGATGCATCCCCAGAATATAGACAGCCTCTTGGTGGGGAGTGGACCCCCTTAACCAATCAGCAGTGAGGGGTGGAGACACTTGGCCCTTTGGCCAATCAGAAACAAGGAGTGGGGCCACCACTTCCCACCCCCCTGGCTGGCCTGAACCCCTCCTACCTCTAGGCACAGCCAATAGAATCATGAGGACAAATGATGAACGTGTATTTCCACCAATGAACTGAAAAACAGGACCTTTTGCTGTCCATTCCTCATTCAGGAATGGACACGACAAAGGGTTTAAAAATAAGATAGTTCAGTATAAAACAGGACCAGTGGCCACCCTCGAGTGTGTATGCAGCTCCTGGCACAGTGGGGCCTTGGTCCCAGCTGGAGCCATAAAACAAACAATGATAAGTTTTAACAACATTAACATTATGTTCTCCCACACTCATGTATAGCCTTCCACCAGTGCATCTCCAGGGGCTGTACGGAGGTGGGGATCATTAACCCCATTTTCCAAGTGGCTAAAGACATCTAATGATGTCCAAAATGTGAAGACTGGCACTCCCTTGTGGGTCAGAAGGAATGGCAGCAAGTGTTAATGTGGTTCCTGTTTTAGTTCCCCCCACCAAGGATATTGTCCTGACCTTGGGCTGAGGCTATGAGGAAGCTAAATCCCATTTCAGAGGAATAGTTTCACTATAGAAGGAGCACATGAGTAATGGGCCTGATAGGTGCAAAACACACATTGAAGTGGGAGTTGAAGCCTGGTAAGGACAGAGCCAGATACTAAAAAGTGATGGAGCCTTAATACAGGGAAAGGAGCTTCAGGCAAAAAAATGATGCCCTAGGAGGTCACTATTGTGATTTCCATATTACAGGCAGGAAGATTGAGGTATAGAATGGGAGTGTGACTTGCCAAAGTCACCACACAGGCCAATGATAGAGCTGGGAGCATAACCATACTCTCCTGAATCCCAAACCAGTATTCCTTCCTATCTATCCATCCATCTCAGTATATACATGTATTGGTCTGCCATCCATCCCAACACCCCTCTCTACTCATCCATTCAATAAACATTAGGTTGCTGTTCAGTATGAATCAGAGAATCACAGTCTGGCCTCTCATATTTATGTGAGGCTCTCTAAACCATCCATAGACCTCTCAGAGCTTTAGCTCATGTCCCCAGCAGCATTACAGTGGCCGTGTCTACACAAGACACTGACTGAGCAGTAGTTTGTTGCTATTGCACAATAGCATTGCACAGCACAAAACATGATGCAACACTACTGCGCAGTAGTAAGAAGCTACTCCACAGTAGTAATGAGCTACTGTGCAGTCCATGTGACCAAAAAGCTAAGCAATGATGCTACTGTGCAATTACTCCAGTTACTGCATGGTAACATTACCTACTTGTGCACTACCAATAGAACAGTCAGCATCTCATGTAGACACAGTCAGTGAGCAGACCACTGCAGTGCTACTTGATGCACATATGTATTGATCTATCTACACAAGCCTTGTCAATAGTAATGGGAATGAAAATCTTCTCAGTGGCTGGATAATGTAGGAGGAGCTGACCTTTAGAAGATTTTGGATTCAAGTGATGGGCAGTAAGGCTAGTGAATTTGATTCACTGGGAAGCTAGCAGACTGCGGAGTGGATGCTTATACGGTCAGGTGGGTGGCCAACTGGCTGAGGGACCGCACCCAGAGAATGGTGGTGGATGGTTCCTTCTCAGCCTGGAGGGAGGTGAGCAATGGGGTCCTGCAGGGTTTGGTCCTCGGACAGATATTATTCAATATCTTCATCAGCGATTTGGACAAGGGTGTGGAGAGCACCCTCTCCAAGTTCACTGATGATACCAAGTTATGGGGCAAAGTTAGTACACCGGAGGGCAGGGAGAAGATTCAGGCTGACCTGGACAGGTTGGATGAATGGGCAGAGAGAAATAGGATGCAATTAATAAAGATAAATGTAAGGTGTTCTACCTCAGAAGGAGGAACCCCCAGCACACCTATAGGTTCTGGAGTGTCCTTCTCAGCAGCTCGGAGGCAGAGAGGGATCTTGGAGTCATAAATGACTCCAAGATGAACATGAGCCGGCAGTGTAATGAGGCCATTAACAAGGCCAATTGCACCTTGTCGTGCATTAGCAGGTGCATGACTAATAGAAGAAAGGAAGTGATGCCCCCCCTCTATGCGGCACTGGTCAGGCCACAGCTGGAGTACTGTGTCCAGTCTTGGGCGCCGCACTTCAAGAAGGATGTGAAGAAACTCAAGAGGGTCCACAGGAGGGCCACTCGTATGATTAGTGGCCTTTGTGATAGACCCAACAGGGGAGGTTGAGAGAGCTGAATCTCTTCAGCCTTCACAAAAGACAGCTAAGGGGAGATCTTGTGGCCGCCTATAAATTTATTAGGGGAGGTCAATGTGGAATAGGGGAAGCGCTGTTTACTAAGGCACCCCAGAGAGTGACTAGAAATAATGGGTGTAAACTAGTTGAGAGTGGATTGAGGTTAGATATTAGGAAGAGATTTTTCACAGTATGGGTGGCCAGGATCTGGAATGGGCTTCCAAGAGAGGTGGTGCTATCACATAGCTTGGAGGTCTTCAAGAGGAGACTAGGTAGTCACCTGGCTGGGGTCATCTGACCTCGGTCCTCTTTCCTGTCAGGGGCAGGGGGTCAGACACAATGATCCATTGTGGTCCCTTCCAGTTCTACAATCTATGAATCTATGAATTTAACTAGCATATGGACACAAAGTTCCTTATGACACTGAAAACAGCTCACTGTCCAAGGAGCTAAAGCAGCAAGATAAGTTTGGCTGCATGAAAAGCAAGCAGTCTCCTTTGTTCTCCTCTGCAGATGGATTACGGTTGGTTTCTCCCACAAATGCAAATCTTTCCAATGGGTTGAAAGGGCAACAGGATCAAGCTGTAGGATCCAAAAGGTGTTGAGTACCTGAGGGGAGTGGCTGAGACCCCTGAAGTCAATAGAAGAAGAGTGCAGTTCCAGCCACCTGGAATACTGCAGTTCACAGGGCGTGAAAATTACTAGCAGCCCAGTACATCCCCAGTCCAGAACTGAAGCAGAAGACTTTTTGTGCCCCAGGCTCATTGTCACCCCAGAGGAACCATGGCACTCCAGTGGCCTGATTTGCTATTACAGTCCAGGCTGTTAAATGCAGCCAGGTGCTGTAGATGGTAGAGGGAGATGAGTGATTTAATGGGTCAGTTTCTGTTTCAACTTGCTATGACGGAGCCGTGCGTCAGCTTTTTTCCCCACTTGGTTTAGCATGTCTCTGTTATGTAACATTTCTATTTCTGTACCAGCTTCAAGGTCACACTAAAGTCAAGCTGGAAAGAGATCACATGACGGTGTCTTCCCTGCTTTCCAAATCTGTTCTGCCTTGCAGGCCCGAGACGATGGATAAAAGAACACAGCTCCTACTTTGCCTGGTCCCACACTATGATATAAAATGTGACAGGCAGCCACAAAGATTATCTCCCTGGAAAACCTCAGGTGTAAAGCAGGAAGCAGACAGAGAGAAGTGAAGTGATTCCAGGCAGTGAGTCTGCAAAGTAGAATTTAAAGGGACAGAGGTTTAATTTCTGTAACCCCATAGCCGATTCCCCACCAGAGACTCTCTTCTCCAAAACTGGTCTGAGAGAGGTAAAACACTATTTCACTGAAAAGAAACAAATTGCCAACACTGTCTCCCAAACTGCAGGGCTGATAAATATCCTTAGCATTACCTCACCTACAGGCACAGAGAGAGCCTTTTTCGACTTGGACTCAGGCACACAGCGTGCATCTTGTCAGAGAACTGTCTAATGGATGGTTCACGTTCTGTCACAATGTGGAGGTCTCCGTGTATAGCGGACAGGTCACCACAGCAGCAATTCCAGGCCAAAAAAGCACATTACTCAGTGGAACTCTTTTAGCTGCAGGAGCCTGGTCTGCCAAAATTTTTTTCCATATAACATTATTTTTCATGAAACACTGTTTAAGAAAGCTGTATCATGTGCAAGCTCTTCTTCATACCCTCCCTATTACAGCCTGACCCAAAGCCCAGTGTAGTCATTGAGAGTCTTTTTATTGACTTAAATAGGCTTCACTTCAGTATCTTTAATTGTGATGCTCTGAGCTGTCCCACATGCCTCTCTGACAATGCTGATAGCCAGAGGATGCTAATCCTGTCCTGACTATGGGAGCGAAACTACAGAAACACCTTCACTCCTCTCTGCATGTGAGCCAATGCTGGAGCTGTACAGAGCCTGTCTTCTGCTAAGGAATGATGAACAAGACTCAGCCCTAATCAGAATGAAGCCAGAGGAAGGTTTTTTTACTGACTGCAGGAGGAGCAGGAGCAGGAGAAAGCTGAATGTAAACTTTCTGATGCTCCCAAGCATGGGGGATGCCTCCTTTGAAGTGACTGAGCTAAACAAATTGTGAAGGAGTTGGACCCCCAACTATACTCTCTACTTCCTGGCACATAGCGTTCAGCCATAATGACAAAAAAAAAGAACTGGTGGCCCTCTAAACTTAAATGTGGGGAAGTAGGGGAGCAGATCACAAGACCCATTCAAGTTGCTCCCCCCCAGCCCAGGAGTTTTATTGAAGAAAAATGAATGATTGGGCCATTCTTTTCTGAAGCACTTCAAGAATTGCTTACATGGTGACACTGTAAAAATATGCCAGATAGAGTCATGACAAATTTGTATGTATTTAATTAGCAATAATAGCAACAACTTTCCAATGAATGCTTCTCTGAATGCATTTATTCACACCTCAAAGCTAAAAGTAAGATGAAGTAGTTCCAAGCAACTGAGATACAGGGCTCATCAACAGTTCCCCCTATAGTTTAAAGTAAAACACTGGGGACATAAATGTTTTAATACAGAGATGTAAACTATATGGCCCACAGGCCAGATCTGGCCCACGCAGGTGGGTCATTCAATTCATAAGACTGTTGACTGGCTATAAGTCAAGAGTGTATCCTTGTTGCCAAGAAAGCTAACAGCATACTGCAGCAGTAGGAGTTTTGCCAGCAAACTGAGGGAAGTAATTATTCTCCTCTATTTTGCACTTGTAAGGCCACAGCTTTGGACCCCCCACTACTAAATTGGAGAGAGTCAAGTGGAGGGCAACAGAAATGGTAAGGGGGCTGGAGCACATGGCTTATGAGGAGGGAACTGGGTTTATTTAGCTTGCAGAAGAGAAGACTGATGGGCAATTTAATAGCAGCCTTTAATTACCTGAAGGGTGGTTAATGATAATTTTCTATGATTCTATGATTTTTTTTTGAATGTCAAATAATGGTACCAAAGTTACTGCTAACAAGTTTGCTTTGGATTCATTCCTTCAATCAAAACAGTTGTCACCACCTCACAGTCACATGTCCCTGTCCCTGTCCTGTTAATCATTCACCTGGAACTCAAGGTGGTGTTATATTGCCTTCAAAGCAGCAGCATTATGGGAATTCTGGACATGGATAGGAAATGACCATGGCACTGAGACTGCTCTTTTTCATCTTGAGTTGCGTCCCCAGGGCACCTATGTTGGTAAATCCTACTTTATCCTTTCTTCCCCATGTTCTGTCTGATGCCATTCTTATGGATTAGTGTTTGGAGATCTTTTCTCTTTCCTTCTCAAATTCTTATCATACAAGCAAACTATAACAGTGCTCTTGTGTGGGTATCATCAGCAGGATATATGGTTTTCTGGACTCCATATATATCCTTTCACAGGCTAAATTTCTAAGGTTCTTCATTTTAACATTTTTTGGGACTGGATCATGTTCTGACCTGTACAGCAAAGGCACTGTCCACTCGGCATCTACATGAGGGATGCTACCTACCCACCACACAACATCACCAAGCAACTGCTGACAACATGCAGTATAATCTCAGTCACTATGCTGCATTTCTTGTTTTTTTCTGTTGTTTCATCAGTTTTCAATTCACAGGGTGTGTCTACACATGCATTTACACAGGCTTAAATTTATTGTCTAGTAAGTTACCCAGCAGTAAATAGGCATAGGCTGGTGTCTTCACGTGCAGGCAACCTGGGGCTAAATTTAGCCCCAGGCCAGAGCAGCCTACCATGTGCCCCTGTGACCACTGTGGGGAGCTCCAGTCTCTGGCCACATGTCTGCCAGCCCTTGGGACTAACTTTAGTCCCAAACTGAAGCCAGAGTCAGCTGCCAGCACTTGGGACTAACTTTAGTCCTAAGCTGAAGCCAGAAGTGGTAGCCAGCCAGGAGCCCTGGGGCTGGGGTCATGCCAGCCCCCTAATGTCTGGGCAGTCCTTCCAGGGAGGTCCCCTGAGTTACTGTGCAGTAACGCATCTACACGTGCATCACTGCACAATAAATTGGACATAAATTTGATACTTGCATGATGCAAGTATCAAATTTACACTCAATGTGTAAATGTGCCAATGGCAATGGGGGATGATATGGTAAGGGACCTACAGATTGGTAGTCACCTAGGGGACATTGATCACCAAATAATAGAATTCATCACAAGACGTCGAGTGGGTAAAGTAACTAGTAGGGTGAAAGTGCTAGACTTTAGGAAAGCTATTTCAATGAACTCAGGCGATTAGTCAAGGACGTACTGCAGAGTAGGAGTTTTGAAGAGATGAGAGTCCAGGAAGGGTGGCTGTGTCTTAAGGAAATCATCCTTCGGGCACAGAGGGAGATGATCCCAATGCGAGGAAAGAGAGGGAAAGGGGCCAGGAGGCTTCCCTGGTTGACCAGAGAAATGCAGGGCAGCCTGCAGACTAAAAGGGGAACATATAAAAAGTGGAAACGGGGAGAGATTACCAAAGAGTAGTATACCTTGTCTGCTCACACTTGTAGGGAGGCAGTTAGATGGGCCAAAGCTAGCATGGAGCTGAGGATGGGCAGAAGCAATTGGTGACAGACAGCTGGGACAAAGCTGAACTCCTCAACGAGTTCTTTGTCTCAGTGTTCCTTAGTAAGGGGCAAGACAAGGCTCTCACTGGGATTGTAGAGAGGCAGCAGCAGATTACCTAGCGTAGACCCTGAGATGGTGCAGAGTCACTTGGAGGAACTGGATGCCTTTAAGTCGGCAGGCCCAGATAAGCTCCATCCGAGGGTGCTGAAGGCACTGGCCAACATCATTGCACAGCCACTGACGGGAATATCTGAACGCTCGTGGCACACGGGCCAAGTCCCAGAGGACTGGAAAAGGGCCAGTGTGGTCCCCATTTTCAAAAAGGGAAGGGAGGAGGACCCAGGCAACTATAGGCCAGTCAGTCTCACCTCCATCCTAGGCAAAGTCTTCAAAAAAATTATCAAGGCTCACATTTGCGAGAGCCCGGCAAGACAAATTATGCTGAGGGGAAACCAGCATGGGTTCATAGCAGGAAAATCATGCCTGACTAATCTAGTCTCTTTTTATGACCAGGTTACAAAACACCTGGATGCAGGAGTAGGGGTAGATGTTGTATACTTAGACTTCAGGAAGGCCTTCGATACAGTATCCCATCCCATACTGGTGAACAAGTTAAGAGGCTGTGACTTGGATGACTACAGTCCGGTGGGTGGCAAATTGGCTAGAGGGTTGTACCCAGAGAGTTGTAATGGATGGGTTGGTATGGACCTGGAAGGGTGTGGGCAGTGGGGTCTTTCAGAGCTCAATCCTTCATATCTTCATCAGCGACTTGGACAAGGGAGTGAAGTGTACTCTGACCACGTTTGCAGATGACACAAAGCTGTGGGGAGAAGTGGACACACTGGAGGACAGGGAACAGCTACAATCAGACCTGGACAGGTTGGACAAGTGGGCAGAAAACAACAGAATGCAATTCAACAAGGAGAAATGCAAAGTGCTGCACCTAGGGAGGAAAAATGTCC
>JAGPOW010003395.1:53804856-53818446 GCA_030014935.1 Caiman crocodilus
ACCTACAGCTTAGGGAATGACCTGCTGGGTGGAACGGAAGTGGAAAGAAATCTTGGAGTCCTAGTGAACTCCAAGATGAACATCAGTCCGACCCTAGCATCTATGAATCTATGAATAATGTAGCACATTTTTTGAGCTATTTGGAAAGGATACAACACTGTCAAAATTCAAGATCCTCAGTCCTCTAGGGTGCTGAGTTCCCTGAATGGTGAGGGTTTTTTGGCCATCCTATCTAATAGGCTCAGTTTTTCCTGAGTTCATTCTAATCTATCAGCAGTGGAAGACTTGTTTGCAATGGTGCAGGTATTGCACTATAGAAGTTGTTTCCCCTGAGCTGGGATTTCAGGAAATGAATGCAACCTCTTCTGGTATGTTAATGTACTTCTCTTTTTAATTACAGTGATGCTGATGGATCCATGCTTTAAAATGTCAATGAATTTATAGCTTTCTTAAGAGATAACAGCTCAGTGCCATCTTCTGGCATTAAACTCTGACCATATTCTCTAACAGTTTGGTCTTTGCTGATAGTCACAGGGACGTATGCCTACTCCCAGTTGCTTGAAAATATGATTTAAAAGATCTTACCAACCTCTGTCAGTACTGCTAGGATTTGCTTGCCTGACTTGGCATACAGTTTAAGATTGTCCATACAGAGGAGGTGGCACATAGCAACATTCTGTTGGAGAAGTACAGTATACTGCTCCTTAAAAAGCTGGATAACAACAAAAGAGTAATGATGGAAAGCAGAAGTGACAAAGAGTCCCCTTGGAAGATTCCACAACAGATACAGCCTTGGCTATGACACCAAGGATGAGATCTATCTTCTACATGGGCACAGCTCAGCCTATGAAAATAGTGATGGCACTGTCCAGGGAAGGACAGTAGTGATGCATTGCAGCCTGGAAGGACAGCTTGGCTTCACTGACAACTCTGCATCACAAACTAGCTCAGTCACAGTCAGGGCTTCCATGCCAGGAAAAGGGGCTGAGTCTGCTCTCACATTAGTGTAAATGAGATGTCATCAGCTTGATGCTGCTGCAGAAGCAAAATCAGGCCTTGAAATACTTTCCCCTTCCTAAGGCTTAATGCTCCCTTCCCCTCTATGGAGGCCTTGATGGACCCAATGATGAAACCAGCAAAAGCATTGCTTCTATTGTGTGAGGTCAGCAGGACCGGCCCATCAGTCAAACAGCTCAAAGCCTGAAGTACATGAGGTTATACTGCTTTACTTCCCCTGCCTTCTGCATACAAAGGAAGTTATCTTCACAAGGTTGCATTTTACATGGGGGCATGTCTCCCAGTTGCATTTTGCCAGCATGTCAGCACAACATCCCTGAGCCATACAAACTGTCTCTCAAGCCAATCTTCAATTCTGACAATGTAATTAAAGCTGTCATTAGTTGGTTCATTCTATTTCACATGAACGTAGGTTCATTCCACAGAAAATCCTGCATATCTTGTTGCCATGCAGATAATGGGACAATCCTTCAAATGAAGAGAGCCCGATGTGTTCTAATCCATTTGTAAAAGCCTGAAAAGAAAACAAGCTGCCGAGATACACTAATGGGAGAAAAGCTTAATCAAATAAGAGAGGAATTAAATGCCACTGGCATCTGAAAAACAAAATCAACATAATGATCATAAATAGACTATGTTCTGCAGTAGGGAGCTGTTTGCTACTAATGTTCTGGCACATGTTGTAATAGCACACCCTTCTGGGTGGACACTTCAACATAATAGGCTGGATCCTCAATGGGTGAAGATCAGCACAGTACCCTGGAGGTCAGTTTACATCAATAATGACTGATCCAGATTATCTTGCATTGTCCAATAGCCACCAAGCTAGCATGGCCTGAGGTGAATTTTTTGTTTATTGGTATTATTTTTGAGTGGCAGCCTAAAGAAAAATGTCTGTGGACACTAATGGCAGCAGCACTAGCAGTCCCTAGTCCTCTGGAGAGGATTTAATACTGAAGTCTTCTGGGTGGCAAAATAGGACAGAAACAGAACAAAATCCGCATAAGTAGGATGCTCACATAGCCCAAGATGGAATTATAGAATAGCTGGGTTTGGAAGGGACCTCAGGCAGTAACCTGCTCCTATTTGGAGAATTGCAAGCTAAAACTATCCATTTTCATGTCCAGTTTCTTGCAGCAGTGTATCACTGGCAGGAACAGGAGAGGTCTCATCTACTCATTGAAAAATGCTTGGCTCTGAATAGTCACTAAACAGGAACCGCAGTGGGAATGGCTCTCTGTAGAAACACCCTAGGGAACATTCTGGTCTCTGTTCAATAAAATGCCATAGGGGAATCCTCTTCTCAAAGGAAACTTGTCTCCCAGCTAGCCATTTCCAGCATGTGGGGTCCTTCCAGGTCCAGGCACAGGGAAGACCCCAAGTCACTACCTAGGAGTAGGAAAAATTTCATTTCCTTTTCTCCCAACCCCCAGAAGCCTCCTGAAGAGCACCCAAAGTGCTAAACCTGCAGGACTAAAGCAGAGCTGCAAGGGCAAGCAAACCCTCCTACACACAAGAGGTGGGCAATTATTTCAGCAGGAGGGCAATGGAATGAGTTTGGTGAGCTGTTGAGGGCTGCACTGGTAGCCCCACCCCTTGACACGTGCCCTGCCCCCTGGTCACCATATTGGGACCAGAAGTCATGAAGTCATGCCCCCTAACCCCTGAGTTTTGCCAACAGTATTCCCTCCCCTTGCCCCAGAAGTACTCCGGGGGCAGGGAGAGTGCCATCTTGGAACTGGAAAAAAAGCCCAAAACATATACTAAAAGTCAAACAACTACTATAACATATTTTTATTTTAAAAAATATTTTTGTCCTGATTTGTGTGTGTTTGCATAATGTATGGAGGGATGATTGCATAACAGCTCAAAAATAAAATCTTACTCTTGTATGTTGAGTGTGGGAGTGTAGGTGAGTGTGCGGGGTGTGGTTGTGTGTGCGTGTGTATATCTTGGGGTATGGGGTGTGTATGTGAGGTTGTAGGCGGGTTGTGAGAGGGTGTGGCTGTGTGTGTGGGAGGGTGTATATGTGGGGGGTGTAGGCAGGGTGTGTGTAAGGTTTGTGGTGTGAGGGAGGGTGGGAGTGTAGGGACCCTTGCACATGCCCCCCCCCATAGCACACAGCCCCCACCATCGGCAGCAGCAGCTGCAAGAGGCAGGCCCTCAGGTTGCTCGTGGCCCATGCAGGTGCAGGCAGCACATGGCTTCAGCCCGTCCCAGGAGCTGTACATGGCAGCAGGGACTGGGGAAGGCAGTCAGTTCCATTGCATGTGGCTTTTACCCGGTGGTGCCTGAGTCACAGGCGCTGCACATGATGCCTATGCAATAGAGGTGGGCCAGCCTGGCTCTGCCCCTTGACACCACGTGCAGCTCCTGGCTGGAGCTACATGCTACCATGTAGCTACATGTATGGCTGAATTTGCACAGGCCACAAGCACCCTGAGGGCTTGCTGCCTGCTGCTGCTGGTGCTGCTGCCAGTGGCAGGACTGTGTGGGAGTCTCCCACCCCCAACCTTCCCTCACAACCCACATACCCACACTCTGCCCATACAAGCTCAGCACTCCCACTGCCCCACTGGGTGCAGGCCCTGGGCTCTGTACTCCCACCAGCCCCAGCCCCATGCTGCAGTCCAGCTGCAACTTCCCTACCTGCTGCTTGGAGCTACCGCTGCAGCAGGAGCACAAACAGGAGCTGCTGGAGGCTGGGGAAGCCAAGCAGGTCCCCTGGCAGTGGCAGCAGCGGCCCTGCCCATAAGCTGCTGACAGGGGCCGAAGCCAGGGCTGGGGCCCTCCCATGCATAAGGGTAAAAGAGAAGTGCATAGGTTAGGTGGGGTACAGTTTATTGGTGGGCACCCATTGGCCAAATGAAACCGCCTGGCAGGCCGGATTCAGACCATGGGCCATATTTTGCCTGCCTCTGTCCTACACCATCCCCTACACCAAAGCTGTATGTGTTTTTTGCTGTTTTCCCCTTAAAGAAGAGACACTGAGCAATGACACTTGGGGAAACCCATAAACCATGGCAACAGTTGGTAGCAGAGGCATTTGGCTGCACCACAGAGGTCATAAGAATCCACACAAATGTCCAGAGCTAGGTGACTCTGATGTCATCAGTGCAGTTATAGCAGAGATGGATATAGTCCTCAAGCATCACCCCCTCCTTGTTTCCAAGAACCATGGGATCACAAATACTTCAATGTGTCATTTCTGTACAGCCATTCAGTATGGCATGCCATCATCCCCGAAAGGTGACTAGACAGTGTCAATGGACCCACTATAGCCTTGAGATAATTGGTTTGACGTTTTCTGGTCCAGAGGTCCCAGAACCAAGGTCTGGAATAGACCACAAGGGTCATCTAGTCCAACACTCTGCTCAGATGTGGGATTCCTAATCAATATCCATTTAGCTGCAGTTGAAACCCACTATGTCCTTCCCTTGTGTTCTGCTTTCTGCAGTGAGGGAAAGTTATTTTCTCTTTTCTTTACAGCAGCCCAAAGTCTACTTATGTATCTGAAAGATGGACTAGAATCTGGCCCTAGAAGCCTAAATGCAATCCTACTCCACCCTGTTCAAGCCCTTGCAAAACCATTGATACAAAATGTAGATGGGTCTTCCTCTTCCTCTTTGCTTAGTTTTAAGGCTAAGGTGACAGAATGAATTTTCAGGTACTTGCACAAGGCGGAACAGAATCACGCCTAGGCACCTAAGTCTACTTAAGCCCCTACTAGGTGAAACAGAATCTGCCACAGGTAGATTAGTCACAATTCTTTTACCCTTTGTTGGGTCTACTGCATTCCCCTCATCTACCCTCATTACCTGTCAAAGAATGAGATCACATTGAATGAGCATGGTCTGTTCTTAACAAATACATGTTGGCACTGCTCTAGTAACTCCCCAGGTACTCAAGCTAGGCTCAGTCCCTGCTGCCCACAACTCACCAATACTCATTAAAACTGCTACTGATGGCTAAACAGAGATCTTACTAGGGGCAAACCTTGAGAGAAGTTTCCTGAGTGATGCTTCATTCATTCTGTTCTGAAGTCTTTCTTCATTCACAATTCAGGGTCAATGGTGGCTTTCTAAATCCAAGTCATGCAGTTAGTTAGCTACATGTGACTTTACTATAGAGTTTCTTTTTTACACACAACACCATCACAAAAAACCAGATGTAGATACACATGAACTGGTTCACACAGTTTTTCAGTCAGTATGAAGAATACAAACTGTATGCATGGTTGCATGTACCTGACACACAATAATACCTAGGCTCTGTGATTTATTACAGAAGAATTAACCTAGCTATGCCTCTGTCTCATTAGAGAGAGTCTCATAATTTGTTTCCATAGAGATATATTACTCACTTGGTGGTTCCACTTTAAAACTCCAAAGCATCCTAATTTTTCAGTCTGTAACATCTTTTATTTTTATAGCACCCAAATACACACACACTGGGTTGTATATTGTGGTTTTTGCATGTGCATTTTGATATAGGTAAGATGGCCCCTGTTGTTCTGGCCATGTGCTCAGCACGTGGCAAGCTGGGGTCTGTATGTGGCAGGAATGTGTAAAACCCTCTGGCCTCACTGGCCAGGGAAAGCAGAGGATGCTTCCGGCAGACGGCGGGAGAGAAAGACTAAAATGTGGCCCTCTCTGATTGGACAAGGCTTGAGCGATATCACACCAGGTATATAAGAACCCTCACTTAATTTCACCCTTTTTTTTCCTCTGGAGCTGCTGAAAGCTGCACAGCTATGTTAGCTAGAATACCTGCCCCTCACCTGCAGCGGTCTCCCCCCTTCTTTGCTGGAGAGGCAAGCAAACACAATTTAAAAGGATAGCCTCAGGTACCAGGAGAGAAAGTCTGTTTTGGAGTTTGAGACTCCTATTTCCTCCCTCTTTTTTTCTTAAGTGGGTTAACACCATAGGGGTATTAATCACTGAAGCAAAACTGCCTAGGACTGGGTCCTGGTAGTTAGTGGCTATGGGGGTCTGGTCCCCTCGAATTTGTAATTGCATTATCTCAGTATGGGTTATAGCTGAGACCGGATGTCCAGGCTGCAGCCGTAGGCCTAGACTCTTTTTTCTGCTGTTTCTACTGCTATGGTATTTCAGCCTAGCTGCGTGGCTGAACCCCAGCTAAATGTTCAGGTCTCAGTGCAGTGTAGGCCTGGCCAACTTTTGCTGCTCAGTTCAGGCCCAGTGAGGTAAGCCTGAACCTCTCCTTGGAAGCTTTCTTCTTGCAGTTTCTGCGCAGCAGAGCTGGGGTTGAGCGGAGGAATTTAGGGGTCTGGCATGCTGTCAGAGCCATAGTTAATCCCTCAACGCTATCACATGGAAGAGAGGATCACCCTATAGCATCGCAGAGAGCAACAAGGGGCCCCTTGAAATACAGAAGGATCCATGCTCTCCAGCAGTTTCCTGCAGCCCAGTGAACCCAAGGAGCAACTCAAAGGACTCCCCAGTGAAGCCTCTCCCTCCAGCCCATTGCTGAAGGGCAGGTCTAAAAATGCAAGCCCCTGGAACTGCCTTTTGGGTGAGCCCCAAGTCCCAGACTGCCTGGGCATGGGTGAAGCTTCCCTTAGAGGGTGCAATCTATGAACCATGCTTTGTAGTTGGTAGTGTTTTAAATTGTATTTAGTGTTTTTCTTTGTTTTCTGTAATACGTTTGTTCTCTGTGTTTAGACTGCTTGTAAGCAGGGGGTTTTGTTTATGTGGTACATCCTAGTTCAGACAACCGCTGCTTAATGCTGTTTCTCTCAGCGCTATTTCCCTATAACAGTCATTTGAAATTGATACCTGATATCACTTAGCGCTCAGCGAGTTTCATTATAACACCTGTAGGCACAATCTTTGGTCACTAAAAACAGTTGTGGTCACCATCATGGGCCATCATATATTTTCAGTTTTGCTTCATGCTCCTGCTGCTTAACACTCAGCTTTTCAGGAACCAGTTAAGAGTGCTAAGCGGGGCTTGCCTGTAATTTATCTAGTGTTTCTCAGGTGGTCTGGATGGGAGCTTGAGCTAAGGTAAAATATACTTAGACCCCAAAATTGAACCTGGCCCTTGTTGCTGCCAACCGGTGCCCAGCAGAAGGGTTACATTTATCTGGATTAAGCACGTTTGTTAGCACCGTTTACTTAGATTATGGTGGCATCCAGGATTCCAGATGTTAAATTTCAGCAGGCCTTTAATAACGTAAGATGAAATAAATCAAAAAGCTATATTAGACATTATCACTCTACACCCTGCAACCCTAGGGCTCTTTCCTGCTGAATGGCTGGACCAGGAACTCTGCTTTCTTGGATGGTGTATCATCAGCTATACCTGTGTAAACTTGTGCTGTATCTCTGACATTCTGATAGGCTAGGGTTTACACACATTTTATGCAGGTGTAAATAGTGACACAATGAGCAAGTGTGGTGAAGAATATGGCCAAGGACTAGAGATAATCTGAAATGTTGTTGATCAAATTTTTTTTCTTATTCATCAGAAAGTGTCAGCTTGTTCTGAGTTAGGCAGGACAGCCATCCCCTCCACTCTGGGTCCCCCCACCACCAAAGTGAGTTTCAATTGCGGACTACTCAAGGGCAGGTCCCTTGTTCTCATTTTCATGAGAAATTTCAAAAAATCAAATTTGTTTCAACACAGAATGACAAATTTCAAAAGCCAAGAATTGTGTTGTGTAATTAAGTTCTTGTTTTCCAGGCAGCCCTTCCCCACAGGACACATCTATAGCCATTCATCTCATGCCTGAAGTATGTCCAAAGAGCACCCCTGCCCACTCATTCCTCCTCTTTGAGCATGTCTACACATGTGCCTTAATGCACATTATCCTATTTTAACATGCATTACAGCATCACAAACTATGCACTTTCCCTAATGCACCCTAAAATAGGCTAATGTGCCTTTTTCTAGTACCTCACAATGGAGGGGACCTATACACGAACAGGGAAGTTGCTCTGACATGCTGTAATTCTGGCACATCGACAATTACCACACTGCAGCAGCCTCCCGCATCTTATGCATCTGGATCCCCATGCGTCAAAAGGGGGGGGGGGGTATCTCAGCTCATTTGACAAGCTTTAGGCAAAGTGCCTCGGCACTATATTGAAATGCGGGGATGCTGATACACAAGATGCTCTGAGCACTTTAATTAGAGTGGCCCTTGGACCCACTCTCACTAAAGCTCCCTGCCACTCCCAGACCACATGTATAACTGCCCAGAGGTACTAAATTTAATGGCCATTAGCAAAAGCACATTCATGAACATGTAGACATACCCTGTATGCACCAGTTCCCAGACATGAGCTAATATAGTTGCAGTTGACTAGCCTTGAGCAGACACCTCCGTACTGCCTTTGCGCTCTCCGTTGCAGGTATTTTTAATGGCATGCACTCAGGACTGTTCCAAGGCAGCTAGTCTGTCCCATTACCAGGATTTGATACATTTAGAGCTGACACTCAGGCTTTGTGGCAACACTTCTGGACATATCATGAAGGTAACACAGAGGTGCCTGTAGAGTCTCTCTGGTGTTTGCCACCCAACAAATTCATGCATGTCTGCCTCTCCAAAGGCCTCTACCTGAGTTTGATCGTTAGAAATCAGTTTCTTTCAGCCTCCTCTTTAAAAGAAGGCATGGGGGTTGAAACAAGTTCCCCATCAGTTGAAGCACTCTTTTTTCCTCTAGATCCCAAGCAGCTGCACACAAACATTAACAGAAATGTAGATCCCACCAGGCATCAGCCCTTTTCAAAAGCTAAAGGAGCAGCCATTCCCTGCCAAAACATAAGATCAAAGCTACTCTGAAAGGCTGCCCCTGTTGGAAGCAGCCTCTCTACCTACTGTTTGTTGTCTGTTCTTGCAAGATGCATATATTGACAACAATAGCAAATCCTCTTAACTGGGTAGTTAAATAACATAACTACCCAGGCTATGGAAAGCCTAGTAGTTAAATAACATAACTACTCAGGCTATGGAAAGCCTTTTAAACCTGTGGAGACAGCCTCATGCAGACATTAATGGGACAAATTGATTGTACATCTGCATCTCCTGCTATGCCACTGGGTCCCATTCTGCTTGTTGGGTTAATACACAATGCTTACAACAACTTCAGAAAACCATAAAAGCCATAATCATTGTATGCTGCAGTTGTCACAGAATTACTATCCCTAAACTTGTATTTCTTTGGAACAAAGCAACTGTTAAAGTTGAGCTCTTTGCAAACTAGCTACTAGCTGCATCCAAGTCTACTGACAAAGGGACTACTTTTAGCTATCAAATAGGAGCTCCTCTTGTTAGCAGTGGGTTCCAGATACTTTTTCTTTGCCTTGAGGTACATACTGATCCCTCTGCCTTCAGGGAAGCAGGAATTCATTCAGGAGATGCTCTGGTGCCATTACCAGACAGAGAAATACAAAACTCTAAAACTCTTGGTTCAGAGGTGATACCTTTTATTAAACCAACTGAAAAATAGCAACACCATTTATTTCTTTGCAAGCTTTTGTGCACACGCACCCTTCTTCAGGCTCAGAAATTTTGAATTTTTCTTTGTCTCAGACCAACACAGCTACACAATAGATCCCTCGTTACCAGACACAAACATTTATCTTTATCGCTAACAGCCACTTTGATCCTCAATAGGCTGACTCAGAATACAGGCTGCCCCAGGACCAACACTATTCTGATGCACACTCTGAGTGCCAGTCCACGTCCCTGATGCAGACAGTACCCACCACCGTCATCCCAGTGCTAGCCTGGCTCTTCCTTTCAGGTCACAGCTGGCCCTGAACTTGTTCTCAGCTAGTGCTTCCAATCATCCTGTATCTTGCATTTCTCTTAATAGCTGCAGCACGTTGCTCTTATGTGCCACCCAGCCAGATGAGATACAATGGACACTGTGCCTCTGCAGTGCTCAGTCTGTCAGTAATTCCTCAGTGGCCTCCTTCCTTTTAGGTTCTGGCTGACCTTCCTGTTCACAATACTATGAGCTCCCACAGGGAGCTCCCACAGGGAGCATTCATGCTGCTCTCTAGACTTGGTCTCCAGATCCAAGCTGGCTCTGAGCCTCCAACAAGTGGCAGCAGACACTGTTTTTCCATTGCCAGTGCCAGTGGCCCTGTTTCTTCCCAGGAGACCTTGCCACAGGTCATTAGTACAGGATTTGCTGTCACATCTTACCCGACATCTTGTTCACCTTCCACACCCTGCCAGTCCAGGGTTCAGGGGCTCAGGCGGATTTCACTGTGTTGCTGCAGTTTTGTCCGGTTCATACACCAGTTGTGGATTTCCCTCTCCATGCTTGCTTTCTCAAAATCCATCCAAGTCAGCTCAGCTAAGTAGAGCGCCTTGTGTCCAGCAAAAGGGAAACCCATTGGTGAGTAAGCACTAGGGCTTTTGGAGTATCTGTGAAAATGCTGTTCCATACCCCTTCCTGCAGGGCTCCTCTAATGTCTTGGGAAGCAAAAATCATAAATCTGCCTGCAAAGAGCATGCCACAGACAAGCAGTCCAGGCTGCTCCTGGTGAAGGTCTGGAAATGCTGGCCTGGCAGAAGTGGCTTTACCCTGTCTACACATACCATTGATCATGGAGTGGTTTAGCAACTGATGCCTTGTACATGGAGGAGAGTGGCACCAGTTTAATTTAAGCTGTTTTGTTGCTTTCTTAATCGATATATTTAGTGTTGCAAGTTTTTCTGCAAGCACCCACTCTCAGAGCAGGTTATTTTGGTTTAATCTGATCTTCTTCCCAACTGATTTACACTAATGAAAAATAATGCATACTTTCACTAGAGCAAGAGAAGCCATATGGGGATTGTACCTGTTGAACTAAGTTTAAACTCTTCTCTAGGTCATATCCATACAGATTTTCTCTGTTGTCAAGGCCACAGAGCATCTGGGAGGCTACTCTAAGTGACACGTACCCACCTACAGTCCCACTTAGGGAGAGGGATAGGAATAGGCATTTAGGTATAATAGAGAGCAGCATTGTGCCCATCACCCATTTTCTCCAGCCACTGTGATGGGGGATGCAATTACCAGGGATCCAGCTTTTATGTTTCCCATGGAAAAATGGAAAAAACTGTGGATTTCCCTTTTAACTGAGAAAAACATGGATTTTTTGTTTTAACAAAGAAACACATGGATTTTCCACTTTTGCAAAGAGTTTTCCTCAGGATATCAGATTTCCAAGCTGCAAGGGGCTGGAGGGAGCGGGAGAAGGGCAGTCAGGCAGGGGTTGCCATGTGCATGGGCGTGCTCACACATTCACAGGGCCACCAGGCAGCCTGGAGACCAGCTTCCGGCCAGTAAGTCTGATGGGTGAGGGGTGGGAATTGAGGCTCCCATAGGGAGGGAAGGAGTTGGGCAGGGCTTGGGCTGGGGCTGCTGCCCAACTGGGCCGATGCATGGGCTTGGGGCCCAGAGCTGGAATGCGTGGCCACAGGGCCTGGTGGGGAGTAGGATAGGGCCACGGGTAGCTCATCAGGTGAGGCTGGATTCCTGCTGCTGCACACCGTTGCATCTCTATGACGCTATAATGGGTCTTATACCAGGCAAGGAGACTAAGACATGGTTGTCTTAAACTAAAAGCAAGTTTATTGAACCCTAACAGATACAATTCTAATTAAAATTAGCAGTTAAAAATCTAAGGTTTAATTAGTCAAAGCACATGCTCACTGCCCTGAAATGTTGCAAACGCAACTTCACTAGCTAATCAGACCATGAAGTCTCGTATGGGGGACTCCTGGCTCCCATGTCTGATGTCAAGACAATATCTTAGACTGGTAACAGGATCTCTTCTGGCTTTCGTCGGGATTGTTCCAAGGAGGGGTTCAACTCTTGTTCTTATATACTTAATTGTTACTGCATTACCATTAATACGTTAGCATAAGCTCTTCTGTACAGTGCATATTAATGAGCCTATTTCTGCTTGCCGTACATGATGATCTGTAACTGAACTTTTCCAGTAGCTAAAAATGAGTTTATTCTTTGTTAGGGTTTAGTTTTGCTATTAATAATTTCCCTTTTCTCCCCATCCAATTCCTGTTTTGACTTTGGTCATCCAGCCAAGGTACTCCCAAACTTCTTCTTTTCCTTTGCCAGGGATGGGTCATGGTCAGGGTGACATGTTTCTCATATTTCTGTTGGGTTTCAGCTGGTTGCAGCTAAGAATAAGCATGCAGCAAACAGATCTCAGTCTCTTGCCAAGTGTCCATACTATCAAGCTGGACCCAGAAGCCTCTGGGTCCCAACAGTACATTCCCACTGAGGCGGGGGGGCACATTCCCCCCAGATTTGTGCATGGGGCAGATGTGGGCTCTCCACTGCAGACTCAGGCTCCCCACCCTGCTGCCCTCCCATGTGGACTTCTGTGGCCCAGCGGGCGGAACCGGTGCAGCAAGGCAGACAGGACAGGGAAGCTCATGCCACCACTGCAAGCCCCACCATGCCGTGGCGAGGCGCCCCTTGCCCACTCAGCAGCAGTGGGGGCCGAGGGGTGAAGTTGTGCCCCTGGCTGCTGCTGAGCATGCAGGGAACACCTTGACATGGTAGTATGGGTCTTGCAGTAGCAGCACAAGCTTTCCTTCCTTGCCTTGCTCTACCCAGCCGCACTGGGTCCCACTCACTGGGCTGCGGAGGCTCTGAGCAGAGGGCAGCAGGGTGGGAAGCCCAAACCCACAGCAGGCAGCTTGATCCCTGCCCCACACAGACTCCACTCCAGCCATACCACCCACCCATGGGGGAAAGGGAGCTTGGCTCCGCTTTCCACTCTGCTGCAGCAGACACCACCTCCCACAGGCGGCAGCCAGGGCTTGGGCAATGCTGGGGCAGGGGCTGTGGACCTGGGTCCTTGGCCCCATAACCCTAGCAGCTGCAGGGTGGAAGGTAAGGTGGCTGTGTGTATGGAGTGAGGGGCCTGGATCTATGTCCTGGTAAGCTAAGGGGAAGCTCTCATTTTCCATGATAAAAAACACAAAATCAAATACCAAAATTTCTAGGTACTTAGCATTTATTCTATTATAGTGATTGAGGCACTGGTAGGCTTCCAAATTGCTTTAAAAAATGAATATATCAATAAAACATTGTGATCAATTCATACTATATATATAGTGTCATTTTAATCTGTTTTAATCATGGATTTGGGGGGTTTTAAAGCAGAGAATTTGCAATTTTTAAACAGAGAAAATTAGGATTCTGGTAATTATTCTGTCAGTGTACCATCCAAGGATTACACAGTCACACACACACTTCAGTACAGCACAAAGGGGCCACTCTGGGATGAGGAATCTGGCCATTGTATGTGAAGTCCAACCTGTAGCCCTAGGCCTGCTCCACAGGGGATGCTGGGCTGATGTAACCTCCCACAGCATGGAGTGGAACTGATGTTGCTAACCCAGCGCAGCTTTGGCATGGGGATAAACCTTGCTTAGAACGCTGGGTTATCACCAGGGATCCTAGTTTTCATTAATAAAAAAAAAAAGGCAATTTTTCTGCTAACCGCCCCCCCCACACACACACAAATTCTCTAATAAAAAACCCCAAATCTGTGATTAAAATTAAAGCCCCCCCC
>JAGPOW010003395.1:53823651-53851170 GCA_030014935.1 Caiman crocodilus
CCTCCCTGGGCCTTCCTTTTACTCCCTATATATCTAAAAAACAATTTCTTGTTGTCCTTTACTTGGGATGCCATCCTCAGCTCCATGGTAGCTTTGGCCAAACTAACTGCCTCCCTACAAGCACAAGCAGAGGAGGCATCATCTTTGGTGATCTCTCCCTATCTCCTGCTTCACCTGGGTTGATCAGAACTGGCCAGTCTGAGGCACAGAGTTCTTTCACAAATTGGTCCTAGCCACTCAGTGAATGTCTTCAGGACATTCAGGACAAAGTGAACCAAAAATGAAAGCACTACAGCAATTTGAGGTCTTCATGACAATGACAAATAAGGTAGCTGAAATAAAGAAAGAACAGGACTAGTTATCTTCTGGAATTCAGAACCGAACATACAAGACATTATTGAAGCCAAGAGCTAAGCAGGGCTCAGGAAAGGATTCCTAACATTTATATGGAGAGCATTATTATCCAGATGTTTCAGGACATAAACTAGCCTTTGGCTAAAATGACATTTTCCTTTTAGGCAGATAATTCCACAGCTACCACTTCTGGGCTTCTTGAACCTGAGTTGGAAGAACCTCAATAAAGGATAGGATATTTGACCAGATGGACAGTGGACTCATCTGATACAGTCTGGCAATTCCAATCTCCCTGAATGATAGCAATTTTAATGCTGGCTCTCTGTTCACATGCTGTATTCAATTACCATACTGAAAAGTTCAACTGCAATCAGTGCAATAAGCAAACTATAAGGAAAAGTTTATCTATATCTGGAAATATCATTCCTCATCTATACCTAGAAATATCATCCCAGGTTGGAACTGGAAGATGTCTCTTTAACATCAGCTGTCATGTGTGGCAGCATGCTAAATATCTCTGGGCCAGATTGCCAAAGGTGAAGATGCAGCATTAGTATAGAATCATTAGATCGGAAGGGACCTTGAAAGTCATTTAATCTAACGCCCTGAACAGATGCAGGATAGGCTATACCTAAACCATCTCAAACAGAAACCTATCCAAGACTCCTCTTGAAAGCTTCCAGTGAAGGAGATTTCAAAGTTTCCTGGGCAGCTTGTTCCATTGTCCTACTGATCTTATAGTTAGGAATGAAGTTAATGTGAATATGTGTTACCAATGCAAACAAGCTACCTGAGTGTGCATTCAAACCCTGGAGAGGAGAAACCAAACCCAGTGTGCAGACATGAGCCTATTTTGAACCATATTAACAATCTTTTGTAACCTTTTGGTTACTCTAATGGGAGGAGTTTCCTGTGACAGGAGGGTTTGGCCAAGTACCACCACTGACTTTCTCTCAATTCATGTCTCAACCTTGCATGCACAAGTTGTGTGTGCAAACTGCTATGCACATGTAACTTTGAAAATCTGGCCCAGCCTCCTCTTCAGACCATAGAGATCAGAAGTTGAAAGAGTTCAGCAGTATGAAAACAGGCCACCTTAAAAAAGTTTTTTCATAAAAGCTAGGGACAGACATTACACACAAACTGGTTTAAGTGATCAGAAACTGGCTTAACCCTATAACAGAACAGATGTTTAGTGTACACAAACCAGTTTGAAAATGGCTGAAACCAGTCTGAGATAAACCTGGTTGAATGTAGTATCAGACTTAACTAATTTGGCTCAAACCAGTTTATGCAATTTCTGTACCAGACCCCTTGCTAGTTTAAGATAAACCAGACAACCCCAGCATCCCAGCATGCTCTCCGAGCTGGTGGAGCTTCCTGCTTCACAGCGGGGCTGGCCCCTCCCCTCTGCTCCCTGGGCAGAGCTCCTCCGGCATAGACTTGCAGACACAGCAGGGCCTGTTGGCTTCCCTGTGCCACCCTCCCCCTCCCCTCTCACCACTTGCTGCTTAAGCAGGGATCCCTTCCTTCCCTCTCCCACAGCACGGACCATAGCCACAGTGTGGTATACTAGCTAGTGCAGTATAGGGCTTTGGCAGAGACTGCACACACACCAGGGTCTGCTGGCCTCCCCCTGCCCTGCCCCCCTCACTGCTCAAGCAGGAAATCCTCCCCCCTCCCTCCCATCTCCCATAGCACAGACCCCAGCCCCATGGACTCTAGGCATGTGGTATGCTATCTAATGCCAAGAGGTGTCTGTGTATGTGTGTCTCTCCAATTTCATTAGGATAGGCAGGCAGACAGAACAGGGCTTTTGGAGCTAATCAGCAGGTCACCCCTGTAAGCTGTTTAAGAAGAGTTTGAAGTAATGGGAGAGAGGCTGTCGTTTTGCTGATCAGGTGATAAAGACTCTTACCAGCTCCAGGATACCTTGCTCGTCTGTCAGTTTGCTGAAGACAGTCTGACAAGCAGGAAGGGAGACTGAAAAGCTCTGTATTATCAACAGATGCATGCACTGCACTCCCACCCCCTTTGCCTCAGAGTGCTGGCAAGGGGCTGGGGGCTGACAACTCTCCCGCCTGTTGAGCAGCCAGCAGGGAAAAGCCTGGGATGACCTCCCTAATAAGAAAGGCAGGCAGACCTCCCTAATAAGAAAGTCCTGCCAGGGCCTGGTCACGCACCCATCAGCTCAACTCTGTGCAAGTGAAGGGAAGACTGCTCTAGTTCCCCTCTGGCTTCTAGCCTGAGCCATTGCAGGCATGTGCCTGAATTTCCTCAGTCCAGACAGAATGTCTGTCCAGTTTCCAACTGGTTCAGTCTAGCCAGGTTAGACTAACCTGCAAAGCTTGAATCAGGCTTTTTGAATGTCTGTCCCTAGCCAAAGGGATACCTCTTTCCTATCTATCTTATGTAGGGCATTACAACCTGCCTCATTTTGATTCCTTTGCATATTTGACTGAAAATAATGATGACTAAGTAATAATTGCTCACTTAAATATGATGAATTGCTTCTCTTCTGAGCACAGTAAATACACAGAAATAGAGAAAATACGCAGAGTGTCTGGCAAATGAAGCATAGTGCGTGAAACTAAAATGACGCATGGTCTCGGGAGAAAAATTAAACGGAAAACAGCAATTGTAATCTTACTGCAGCAAATGGGAATGCACTGAATGTGAAAAAAAGAATCCAAAGAAAAATCAGATCAAAGGAAGCAAACGTAAAGGCTTGCTGCTGATGAAAAAACAAATGCAGGCTAAGCAACAAGCTGCATCAATTCCTGTGTGCTTGGTATCAGGACTGTACCTCTCTGTGCTGAGAATGGCAAACTTAAAGAATGCAGAGGGGCTGCTTATGTCACTAAACCTAGAATGAGGGCAGTCTCCATCCCATATGGATCTATGTGAGAGCTAAGTTGCCCCATGCCAGCCCACTGCAGGAGTTCTCTCCTTTTCTCCCCAAGGTTCTTGTCAAGGATCCTACCAGAAAGGGGCCCTTTGGCCAGAAAGATGCCTGAGGTCTGATCCAACCTCACCATTCCTGAGCTCCTGTAGTGTTAGCAGAAATGGGGCCACTGAAGTGAGTGGACCTACCCCATGACTCACCATGTAACCTTTTTGCTCTTGGGGATTTATGTAGGGTTGTTTTCCTGCAAGGCTCTAGGATCAACAGTACCCCAACAAGAAAGCCTGGATGTTTCACTTGCTAATACTTGGGGAAGGGTTCCTCAGGGAGACTGCTCTTGGAGGCGGAAATGCATCTGGCTGCCGCCAGAAGGAATCCTAGCACTGCAGCATCTAGAGCAGAGGTGACCAACCTGCAGCACTGGTGCCACAAGTGGCAAAGGCAAGCCTCTGTGTGTGTGTCTTCCAGCAGATCAGGGAAGGGACAGGCAACACAGTTGTAGACTGGGAGGAAGCAGAAAGCAGAGCAGCAAATCAGGCAGGGAGCACAGGGCTGGGAGCAGAAAGTAGAGCAGCAGATCAAGCAAGCAAAGGGGATTGGAGTGGCAGTTGGGGAGCATGCCAGGCTAATTTGTGATGCACTTGTCAAAAAGTCTGGCCTCTACTGATCTAGTACACAGACAGCTAAGGGAAGGGAACACTGTCATATACATGTGCATGTCTCTATGCGTGCATACATTTTGGGGCATATTCTGTGTCTAAAGAGCTATATTGTGTGGGTAGGCTGAAACCAAGCCAGCTGAGGTGGACTTGCAGGGCGTAGATGGAATTTACTGGGATTCTGAGCCAGGAGAAGTTAGTTCATGGTATCTGGGGGGAGGCCGTGGGTGAACTGAAGCGGCGGGGGAAGGGGGTGGACTGGGAGAAGGTTGGCAGTCTGACAGAGTCCGGGCTGGAAGAGAACAGGTTGGGGTGACAAAGGAAGAGTGAGGTATAATAGCTTTTCACCCCAAAATAAGCAGAGGGAAGTGAAGCCTTTTTCTCTTCTTTCCACAGCTACCTCCCTCCTACCTTGCATCCCCACCATGGCATACCCATGCAGTGTCCCACCTAAGAACATGTTAGATTTTGTTTTCTTGCCAAAAAAATATTCACAAACAAACTGAGGGGAGGTGGTAATCTTCCCTTCCCTCCCCCCGCTTCCCTTCTGTACCTACAAAAAATGAAATTGTATGTTTAAAGCAGCTCTGGGAGAAGATCTCAACTGGTGCAGGCCTGCAGGAAGTTAGATGATTCCAACATTGCTTATCAGAGAACTCTTCTACAAGTATTTTAGCAACAAAAGGAAGGACAAGGAAAGGTGGAGGAGGCAACCTAGTAAAAGATAAAGTGCAACAGGCTGAAGTACTCAATGCCTTTTTTACCTCAGTCTTCACAAGCAAGGTCAGATCCCAGACTATAGCATCGGGCAGCATAGTTTGGGGAGGTTAGCAGCCAACAGTGGTAAAAGAACAGGTTAGGGACTATTTAGAAAAGCTGTACATGTACAAGTCCATGGGGCCAGATGTAATGCATCCAAGGGTGCTGAGGGAGTTGGCTGATGTGATTGCAGAGCCACTGACCATCATCTTTGAAAACTCGTGGCAATTAGGAGAAGTCCCAGATGCTTGGAAATGGGCAAAAATAGTGCCCAGGTTTAAGAAAGAGAAGGAGGATCCAGGGAACTACAAACTTGTCAGCCTCACTTCAGTCCCTGGAATAATCATGAAGCAGGTCCTCAAGGAAACTATTTCTAAGCACTTGGAGCAGAAGAAAGTGATCAGGATAGACAACATGGATTCACCAAGAGCAAGTCATGCCTGACCAACCTGATTGCCTTCTGTGAGGAGATAACCGACTTTGTGGATGTGGGGGAAGCAGTGGACATGATATACCTTGACTTTGACAAGGCTTTTAATGTGGTCTCCCACAGCATTTTTGCAAGCAAGCTGAGAAAGTATGGGTTTGATGAATGGACCATAAGGTGGATAGAAAGCTGCCTGGATCATCCAGCTCAATGGGTAGAAATCAATGGCTTGATGTCTAATAGGTAGCTGCTATCAAGTGAAGTACCCCAGGGATCAGTCCTCAGACCAGTTTTGTTCAATATCTTCATCAGTGATCCAAAAGATGTGATGGATTGCACCCACAGAAAGTTTGCAGATGATACCAAGCTGAGAGGTGTAGTAAACAGGCTGGAGGGTAGGGCTAGGATTCAGAGTGACATCAACAAATTAGAGGATTAGGCCAAAAGAAATCTCATCAAGCTCAACAAAGACAAGTGCAAAGTCCTGCATGTAGGATAGAAGAATCTCACACACCGCTAGAGGCTTGAGACCAAGTGGATAAGCAGCAGCCCTGTAGAAAAGGACCTGGGGGTTACAGTGGACGAGCTGGATATAAGTCAACAGTGTTCCCTTGTTGCCAAGAAGGTTAACAGCATACTGGGCTGTATTAGTAGGAGTGTTGCCAGCAAACTGAGGGAAGTAATTATTCCCCTCTATTCTGCACCAGTGAGGCCACATCTGGAGTACTATGTCCAATTTTGGACCCCACACTAAAGAAAGGATGTGGACAAGTTGGAGAGAGTCCAGTGGAGGGCAACAAAAGTGGATAGGGTGCTGGGGCACATGACTTCTGAGGAGAGGCTGAGGGAACTGGGCTTATTTAGTCTGCGGAAGAGAAGACTGAGGGGCATTTGATGGCAGCCTTTAACTACCCGAAGGGTGGTTCCAAAGAGGATGGACTCTTCTCAGTGGTGGCAGATGACAGAACAAGGGGCAATGGTCTCAAGTTGCAGCAAGTTTAGGTTGCATATGAGGAAAAACTTGCTTACTAGGAGGGTAGTGAAGCACTGGAACAGGTTACATAGAGAGGTGGTGGAATCTCCATCCTTGGAGGTTTTTAAGGCCCAACTCAACAAACCCTGGCTGGAAGTATCTACTTGGAGAAGGTCCTGATTTGGGCAGGAGGTTGGACTAGATGACTTCCTGATGTCCCTTCCACCCCTAATTTTCTATTATACTAACCCCCAGGCCTCTGTAGCAAGAGTGGAGTTGTCTCTCCAAGCTTGTTCTCAATGCTGCCTTTGATCAGAAATGTATCTGAAACCATTATCTAATCCAGAGCTGTCCAACTTCTTGGTGACGGAGACTGCATACCACAAGAGTCAAAGTGGTGCAGGCTGGGACACCCCCACCACACATGGTATGGCCCTCCTGTACCTTCCCACCACCCTGAGACTCTGGGTGCCAGTGCCCCAGACCTCCCATGAGATGCAGGCTCCTTTGGCTCTACAGGCTGTGTCATCCCACATAGCCTTACCCCACCTAAGTAAGAAACTGAGAACAAAAGAGAAAGGAGAACCCAGAGACCCAAGCAGCAACAGCTGTAGTAGTAGAGGGAGCAGTGCATTGGCAGAAGCCCGCAGGTCCCAATTTAACCCCTCCATGCAGGGTCACATGTGGCCCCTAAGCTGCAAGCTGGACAGCCCTGAACTAAACCAAGATACTGCTGGTGGAGAAGGGTATAATTTAACTAGAGCATGGGTGACAAAATCTAGTCTCAGATATTTAAAAAACCTGGACCTGGATACTGATAAAATTCAGATCAGATCCTGGCTTCAAACCCTCAGCACTGCCTCAGAACAGCAGGGGAGGCAGCAGGCAGAGAACTGATCACATGCTCTCTTTCTCCAGAAAGGGAGTAATGGCTAGCTTGTTAGGCTGCTTAGTGATTTCAAGGCAATTTCAAGTACTTTAAGAACAGAAGTGCTGCACTTATTTTTCCCCATACTTGCACAGGCCTAAGCAATTTAAAATACTTCAGTCCGAGGAGAGTGATATAAAAGGGCACCCAGGCTCCAGTCAGCAATTTAAATTACATTAATGTGACAAGGAAGATTAAGTAATTATCTGTTGTTAAGATGAATGGGATATTTAAAGAGTTTTATTTTATAGTTCTACCTGGGCATTTATTTTTAATTATCAGGGGGTATGTCTGCACAGTATAAGTGCGCATCTGCATGTGCGCTTTCGTAGTGCATGGTAATTATGGCAACTTACGCTAATTCATGATGCAGGTAGCAAATTTACTCCCGAGTAATTACTGCGCAGTAACCCTGTTTGTGTGGACTAACATGGGAGTAACTTTACTTCCAAGTCGGTGCACACACAGAGTTACTGTGCTGTAGTTCCTACACATGTAGACACCGGTTGAAAAACCACTTACTGTGCCATAACTTACTTCACAGTAAATGGATGTATAGATACACCTAGGTTACCACAAAGTGATTTATTTTTTTTAAACACCTAAAGATGTCCCTAAAGAGTTTTGGCATTGACCCAGAGTTGTGGGAGCAAATCGCTCATGACCATCCATCCTGGAAGGCATCAGTCCAGAGCAAAGCACTGGCCTTCAAGCAGCAGCCCACAGCAGAAGCAGTGAGGAAGCGCATGGCAAAGAAAACAAGGACATCTTGTGTCCAGTCCTCGTCAGGCTCCTACCCCTGATGCAGCAGATAGTTCATGGCAAAGATTGGGCTTATAAATCACCTGAGTACTACAACCTAGCCTCCACCCCTCTCCTCTCTCTTCTTCCTCGTTTTTTCCTCCTTTCTCCCTCTCTATTTCCTGCTTCCTTTCTCTCTTTACCCACCCTTTCCCCTGCTGGATGTGATCATCTTTGCTTGCAAAGGACAAGCAACACTCCATCATTCATCTCTCTGACCTCCATCCTCCTGGTACCTGAACTTATTTATAACAATAGGAATCATTATAGAAAGTGGTGCCTACCCCAAATCTGAGGATGGATTTTTCAATAGCACACAAGACAGGTAAGTGCAAAACTCCCACAGGTCCATTTTTGGTCTCTGCTTGTCAACTCCATCTCTTCATCAGAACACTGACATCCCCAAATATACCTACCATGGCAACTAACCTGCACTTTCAGCCACCCAAAAACAAGGCCTGCTTCATGCTAGCATTTGTGAACCTGTTTGCTTACACAAGATTAGAGTATCACCATGGTTCCTCTGGGGCTAGGAACAGAAGTTACACATAAACCAGGTTAAGCAATCAGAAACTAGTTTAAACGTATAAAAATATAGAAGCTCAGTGCACATAAACTAGTTCAAAATGTCTGAAACTTGTTTAAGATAAACCTGGTTCAACGTAGTATCAGATTTAACTGATTTGGGTCAAACTGGTTTATGAAACTTCTGTTCACTTCCTGGTTCAAGTTAAATCAGAGTCCCCAGCACCCAAGCATGCTTTCCAGCCCTGGGCTGGGCTAGGCTATGCTGTCTGCTCCAAAGAGCAGAGCTGGCCCTGCCCCTCTGCTCCCTAGCTGGAGAAGTAAGGGCTGGCTGACAAGAGGGGGAGGACCCCCACTGGGGATGCAGCCCAGTCTGCAGGGGAGGACTGTCCCCCACCCAGAAAAATCCTGGCTGAGATCTGAGGCCAGGGAAGGGGGTTAAATACGCCTGCCCCTGCTCAAGTTTACTGGTGGCTACAACCATGGAGTATCCCAGAGGCACCTGGAAGCAAAAAGAAGAAGTGATGAATGAGAAACCCTGAAGAATCCTGCTGCTGTAATTCTGGGTTGCAAATCACAGTGACCTCAGAGGCAGCAGGAAAAGAAAATGAACACCATCAGAGAGCTGTGCTTTGGCACCCCATTGCTTCTAGCCTGAGCTACAGCAGGCAGGTAGTTGCATTTCTTGTATCAAAGGTAAATGTCTGTTCACTTCTGGTTCAATTAAATCTGTGCAGCTTACACTAACCTTCAAAGATTGAATCGATTCAGCTTCAGGCTTTTTGACTGTCTGTACTTAGTCCCAAAATCTGATACTAGATAACTATAAACTAAATTGAGCTACCCACCTCACTGCGCACAACCACCTTCCAGGCTCTGAGTGCCTCCCTGGGAGTGCCTCACATCCGGCTAACCCCCTTCCTGGAGTACACCCGCTACCCTGGGGCTAACACTGCCACCACCCAGGTTCTGAACTGTTGTTCTTGGCCCTGTGCCCTCTGGAAAACACAGGTCTAGTAGTCCTAGAGGGTACTCAACCCACTGCAAGAACTCGGGGTGTTTCCCTTAGTCTGAAGCACAAATGGTGGTCTCCCTTAGTCAGTCAGACCAAGGGGACCCCAAGGCATAATCTAGACCCTCTGCCAATAAGTCTCAATAAGTCCCAATAAGCTAGGAACTTTATTGATTACAAGGAGTAGGGTACAGGGTAGAGCAATATCAGAGAAATACTTCAGAGTAAACAGGGTGCCTGGGCAGCCTTTGATCACACATCTGTGTTACTGCAAGCTATATATCTAATTAGATCGCAAGTTGCTTACTCACAAGTGTCATCCAGAGGCTGACAGAGCTTTGCTCTGGAGGCAGGCAGCTTTGTAGTATGTCCATGTGTTTCAAGAGAGAGAGAGAGAAAGAGCTGCAGAAGTTCAACTGCTCTCAGTGTCTTCATCATGGCTGCTGCCACCCCGCCTCCTGGGCAGTCTTGGCTTACATAGACCTTCTGACCTCATTTACCTGATCCAATGAAGGCCAGCAGGGGTTGGCTGCCAGCCAACCAATTTGAAATGTATCACTGGTTACCAGGCAGAGGGAAAGTGGATTTCCATCTTCTCATCCATGAGGTCATTGCTTAGAACAATGGAGAGTTTCAGCCCCCACCCAAGTGTGTGAGGCCAGTCACATAGATAGAGGGGGCCTCTCACTTACTTCTGTGAGCTGCCTAGCCACCATAGGGATAGACAGGTAAGGGGACTGTTTAAAGGAAAGAAAGGGAAAAAAAAAAAGGAAAAGGAAGGAGGCTGTGATAGAAATCCTCCATGGGGGGGAGAAAAGGGTTAATACCTATGGAATGATTGATTAGCAGGAAATAAGTGAATAATAATGAATCATGAAATTAGTTCATTCTCTCAGCTCCACTTGAATATAAATGCAGCTGTCCCTGGAGTAAAAATCAAAGTCGGGATGCAGTTGCTCCTCCAGAAGTCCCCCTGGATTTGTCCCTGGGGGCTACGTGATCTAGGGGACCCAGTAGGAGCCACAAACCCTTGATGAAAGAACTGTAAAACCTTCCTCCATTCTATAGAGCAGGGATGGAAAAAATTTGACTCAGTGGATCAGGCCAGCAAATTGCTTGTATCCAGCTGTTTCTGTCCCCATGGCACTCCACATGGTGTCAAGTCCCACTGCCTCCCACCCTAGGCAGCCCATGTCACACTTCTGCCCACACCTACCCTGCATCTGCCAATGGCACTGCCCAGGCCCCAACCAGCACACGCAGCTTCTGGGCAGGGCTGTTCTCACTGCTACTGCAGTCATCCAAGTACTTCTCACCTTCTCCTGCCTCCAGCAACTCCTCCTCTTCCTCTGCCTCCTCCTGCCCCCGCTGTGCTGCTTTGGGCAGCAATTCGCCACCTACCCAATGCAACGAGTGCTGGCTAGGGCTGGGGTCAGGGCCAAATGTGCAGTATGTCGCTGACAGGAGCGCAGCACAGGCTGTCCCAGGCAAAAGTAGGTGAGGCTCAGCCCCAGGCAGAGGGCCATGGAGGCAGCCACAGGCCAGATGGGGGAGGGGCAGACAGCACTTGCACCATACTACCCAGGCAAATTCTCCTACAAGCATCCCCTGCCCCCTACTTTCTTCCCTCCATCCCCAGCTGGTTCCAGAGACCTGGCACACAAGCAGCTCCCACACATACATGTACGCCCAGCCCCCCCCCGCCCACACATACACCACTCCCCACACAAATCACACCTCACACACCCACACTCTCCACATGCGCCCCCACTCACACCCCCACATACAACATACAAAAATAAGACTTTATTTTGAGCTATTATGCAATAGCCTCTACATACACTACTCAAAAAAAACATACATCGGGACAAAATTATTTTTTGAAATAAAATTAAAATCTGTTACAGTATCTATTTGTGTTGTGGTATAGGATTTGTTTTTATGTGTAATTTAATAAAATGGTATCCTCTGAAAGTTTTTTTGTGCAGCCCTCAACAGCATACCAAAACTCATTAAGTGGCCCACCACTTAACCAAAATAATTGCCTACCCCTGCTGTAGAGTACTGTCCCAGCAACAGTGCAGTTAGGTGTTACTGTTTTGGACCTCCTCCTTGATCCTTTTCTTGTTGTGGATCTCTAAGCCTTGATCTATCGCTTACCATGATCACAACCTTGTCTCAGCCCTCAGCTTGACATCCTGGACTTGGACTTAAACACTGACAACCTACACCCTGATCAACCCTTACAATCTTCTCTTAGACACCTGCATCAATCACCTCATTCTCAAAAGCACTGAGCAGCTCTTGTTCAAGGGGTACCTGTGCCCCCTGCCCCCTCAAAATATTCTGGCATTTATGACCTGAAACACTCTGCACTCTCTGGCATGCCACAGGGGAAAACGGGATATGGGAGTCCTGCCATCTCAGAGACCAAAAATAGAACAATAACTTGGATGCCATGTAGGAACACAGTACTGGATGAGACCTGCTGAGCCACTGGGTCCATTCCCCTGCTACCATAGGCAACCATGCAACAAACACCTACCCAAAAGAGTCCTCAAAAACCGTTACTCCTCTCACAGCCCAGGCACACTTGTCCTACAGCAAGAAGTCCTGAGAGTGTACCCTAAGAAGTGAGCAGGAGAGACAAGGGCATTTTAGGTGCTTTGGCTGCTGCAATATCAGGGCAATTCCACTATATGTTCAGGGCAAAACTGTACACATCTACTACATCAAGCTAGAAGCACAAGCCAAGAAAAATGAACATAGTTCTTGAATATGCAGCACCTTATACCCAAAAATGAAAAAGCATTCTGTAAATGTAACCCACACATACCTTTTAAGGGGCAGAGCATGTGCAAGGTTTGTGAGTTTGTTGCTGCCTCCAGATTGAGAGACCTGACTAGTCCTGGAAGACGCAGATCAGAGGGTCCCAGGTCCATTCACTGCTGAGAACCCCCAAGCAGTGTCACTGTACAAATATTCAGTAATGAACTCTTATTTCTTCTGGTACATATTGTTGTCCCTATTTTCCTGATTGGGAAACCAAAGAGGCAGTAAGTGACTTACTTGCCTAGGGTCATGCAAGAATGCTGCTACAGCAGAGCTTCAAACAGACCCGCAATCACCTGACTCATGCACCTTAATCATCTTCCATATTCTAATGCTCCATTCTCTATTTACTCATCAAGGTTCAAGCTCTACAGAGACAACACTGGAAGTGGCACTTGGAGATGTTTGTACAAAACCCCTTATTTCCTTTGCAATGTTTTGAAATTTTACCTCTCTCTCTGCTTCTGCCCTTTAAAAGTGTTCATTAAATACCATGAGTAGACTCATATGTTTCTTTGTTGCCTGTCTCAGTGAAAACATTCCCTCTGTCCATGATAAAAAAACCTGGCCCTGACCTTCAGAACCACTGCTTGGAGAGAGTTCAGGTGCTTGGATTCTGCAAAGTGTCTGATCTGAAACATAGTAAAGCAACATGGTTCCTACCATCTAAAAAAACAGCCCTAAACAGAGTCTTATTCAGGCACTGGAAAGTCAGGGCACCTTGCATCCTGGATCACTTTAAAAAACATAGGATGGCCAGCCTGATTCTTCTTCTGCAGGATAAATCAGGGAAACTGCACACAAATCAATGGTAGTACACTGTTAAAATTAACAGAGAGAGGTAGTTAGCTGTGTTAATATGAAGTCAGGCAGAAGGCAAGATAGAGTGGCACCTTGTAAACTAACTACCAGTGATCCAGAGAAGCTTAAGTTTTCACAGACAACAGCTTGCTTCAAACTAAAAAGTTGCTTACAAAAACATATGCCTCTCTGAATTACTGGGAGTTATCCTATAAGGTGCCACACTGCTCTGCCTTCTGCCTGACTTCATACTAATACAGCAAATTACCTTTCTATCCTGCCTTCTGCCTGTTGTAATTAGTCTGAGACTCATCCATGTCAGATGTGAAATTACAGCATCAGGATCTCTAAAACCCATATGGGACCATTTCTGAAGCACCTTGGCTGACCTGTGCCACAACATAGACTTAAGAATCTCCTTTGCAACAAGCCTGTATTTCCTAGTCAAGTTAAACCATATATTTTAGAAAAGTATCCATTTTCAATTTAAAGACTTCCAATAATAGGGAGTCCAGTGCAACCTAGAAAAGTTGTCCTAATGCTAACAACCCTCATTTTTTGAATATTTGCACTTTATTTAAGGTGCAAATACTTTTATTCCTGTTGATCCCTGACCTACATATAGCACTAAAAAGATGGCATGGGACAGTGCACAGGTGATCCTTCCTTAGGTGGCAACAGGAATGTTTATTAAAACCAAATCTTCAAATCTTTCTAAAACTCTCATACACAGAGTGGCTTGCAAATAAGTATACTAGTTCAAAACCTTGGATTCATATGCTCAATTTGTCAAGATCTTCTCCAGGTTAAAACTCTCCCAAATTGGCCCCTTCCCTAAAATTGATTTCAACTTCTTATACCATTTTATGCAGAGATAGGAAAAAGCCTGCAGGCAGGATCCAGCTTGTGTGCGTGTGTCAGTTTTCAGCGTAATCCTCATGGTCTTATCAGGAGCTCCTAACTCTGCATTTCCAACATTTGAAAGGACATAAGGAACACGGGTCACTTTTGAGTGCCTGTAGCCTCGGCTCCTCATTAAGAATGCTTTCTGCCTTAAGCAATAGCCATAACCTCAATTGGATGCATCAGACTAATTTGAGATGGTGGAACCTATAGTTAGAAGAAATCAGGAGAAAGAGGAGATAATCAAGAATTAAATAGGGGAAAAAAAGTGTGTGGGAGGAAGATGTGTTCATTCTGAACTCTAAATCTGATAGCCTGCACAAGCATGTCAGAAATCTGACCCAAATACCAGCAGTTTGTGCTACAGTTCCTAGAAGTGCTTTGTTTCTGAGTTAAATCATCTATTAAGCATTTCTGCCACCATTTGCTGCTTTTACAATATTAGGCCTATTCCTTTAAAGCCACAGTTCCCAGAGGCATGTGATTAGATGATTCCAAGTTTCATTTAAAACTACAGCAAGCTTATAGCTTAACAGTTGCAGGGGAAAGTATGAATATGTGAGCTGCATGCACCCAAATGACTCAGGCCCTGAGAGAGTTGGACACACAAATTCCTCTGCAGTTAGGCACCTAAATACCTTCAAAGTTCTGGACCTGAGAAATGAAAAGACAATTTTAAAAAGAACTGGACGTTTTTTTCTGACTTCCTGCCGCTTGGGCAGGTGGCTGGCCCCGATAATCCTACAAGTTCCCTTCCAGCCCTAATGTTTATGAAATCTATGAATTCCTTGAACTACAATGGATTATGGGTTTTATTGCCGTATTTTCATGTTTTCATGTCATTATATTGTGTGATTGAGTTTACCTCCTTAGCCTGTGCACAGAGAATATGCACCATCTGGTTAAGTACCAGAACTGGCATGAGATGAACCTTCAGCATCAACAGTCTTAAATGGCTTTGTTGACATATTACCCGAGAGATGTCCAGAGGAGAGAGAGAGAGCAGGCTGAAAAAAGCAGCCTGGCACCTACTGGCCAGAGGAGTCTGAGGACTGAAACAAGTACAGAAGCTCTCAGGAACTACAAAGACTGGAAAGGGAAGAGCTGAGTATCTTTAGGAGTGCTCAGGGCTCTGCAAGCTGGATTAGGGATGGAGGGACTGCTTAACTTCATTGGAAGGGACAAAGAACCTCAGGCTAGCTGGTCTTTGCCCCAGTAAACGTCTTCACTGAAGAAAGAGATGTATTTCATAGCTGTGTTGGTCTAAGACAAAAAGAAATGCAAAGCTCTGGAATTTGTGATTCAGAGATAACTTTTATTAGACCAACTAAGAAATTGCACATATATATATATATATATATATATATTATTTTTTCCTGGAGAAAAAAGATAATTTTTTGCAATTTCTTGGTTGGTCTAAAAAAAGATATCATCTCTGAACCACAAATTCCATAGTTTTGCATTTCTTTGCTGAAGAAACTGTGCTGTGCTGCTTAAAACTGTAGATTGTCCTCAGTCCCCCCAACGGGAGGGTTAAGCCCCTCTCTCAGGAGCAGAAATGGATGCAGCTCCTTAAGTGAGGACGAAGGAGAACCAGGAAAGGCCAGAGACAAAAAGTTCAGGGTCTCAGAGCAGGAAGGAGCCTGAGCTCCCGCCTTCCTATAGAAGCCAAGCCTAGAATGATTTTAGGGGACTTTCTCAGAGACCAGACAAGGCCGTATCAGTCCTTAGCAAGCATGCCCCTGGAAGGTGCTCTGTGACACAAGTATAATGGTTTTGGGAGCTTTGACTTGTGATTTGAGAAAGCAGGGGTTGGCAGTTCGAAGTACCCAGTTCACTGCCACGTGCAGATCTGACTCTTTGGAAAGGTTGTATTTCTGCACGTGCTTTGTCAGTACATTAGGATTTTTTCCCATAATTCTCAGGAGCCTTTTTGTTATTTATTCATTTGTTCATTCAGTTTATTTATTTGTTATTTACCAGGAGCATAATAAAGTGACTATTTCCTAAAAAAAACCCAGCAGCATCTATATCTATGCCACATAAAAATAAACTACATTAAGAGAGTGTTCACGTTGCGAAGTCAAGCACCCAGCAGATAGAAAATGCCTGAATTAATGCTGCATTTTCAACCATAATTTGGCCCTGGCATGGGTATGTAACATGAAACAAATTTTAGTAGCATGATCACACACTAGTGTTTTACAGGACCCCTGCATAACGTAATGATAACGTCTCTGACAGGGAGCCTTCCTTCTCAGGATCAGCATAGTTAGGTATGTTGGAGGAAGACAGGAACAGTGAAAAGACCTGTTGTGGCAGCTAGGAGAGGATGGGGCCAAAGATCAAGTCCTCCAGTACAGGATGCTACAGAGGGCGCTTCTTTTTGGAAGGCATCCTCCATGCAATATCTCCTGGTCCTGTCTACCTGATTCTCATTACACTGAGACAATTTTCAACTCTGGCAAAATAATGAGGGTCAGGCCAACAGTAACACCCCATTATACCGCCAGAGTGGCATCTAAGTCTTGTGGCTAGAACAACTATACTGGGGCATAGTAGGGCTGTGTTCTACCACTGACATAGTCTATTATTTTGGGCAAGTCACTTTACTTCTCTGAGTTTCTGTCTCTCCTCTGACTCTGTGTTTGTCTTGTCTATTTAAATTGCAAACGTTTTGGAGCAAAGACATTCTCTTGCACCAGAGCTGTCCACATGGCCATTTTCAGGCCACTTGTGGTCCATGAGGGGTGAGCATACCACTTAGAGGCTCCCACCCAGCTGCCTCTGGCCTCTGCCCCTGTTGCTCCAGTCGCAGCAGCAGCCATTCTCTCTGCCTCAATATCTGGTGCATGATCCTGCCCTAGGGACCAGAGCAGTAGGGTGCAGCACAACACAGCCTGTGGTGTCGAGGGACCCAGCATCCCAGATTGCCCATTCAGCGCAGCACCACAGGGGATCCCAAAGAGAGCTGAAGGTAAGGCAGAGTCCAACACTGTGTGGGGGAGCACCTACCCATGTGCACAGAGAAGCAGGTTCGAGAGTGTCCTCCTGCATGTGCAGTGCAGCAGAGGGAGCAACCACCTTTGTACTCAGGGTGTGCACCTTGGAGGCCAGGGCACCCTCTAGTGCTGCCCATGCAGTATGCAGCCCCCAGTGGAGTATGTTGTCCTGGCCACTTTGAACTTGACAGCCCTGCCTTATGCTATACTTGCCCATCTCCTTACACAATGGGACCCTGATCCCCTTCCTGGCTTCAAGGTCCTGCTCCAATACAAATTCAAATTGTAGTATAATTGATTCTGCATTCCACTGACTTAATTGAAGCAATTCCTGATTGACATTAATTTACCCAAGATCATAATCAGGGCCAATATTTTTGTTGTTCTGGATGCTTCCTTGTTTTAAAATAAAAAATGCAAGGTATAATGTGAGAAAGTTCACGTAAGTATTACAAGGTTAGTCCCACACAGCACCAGAATTCACTGGTTTGGAGCTGCTCATATTCCCCACATCAATCAAAATATCAGAAATTAGAACCATTGCAGGATTTTAATGCACTGGATATAAAAATACAATAGAGTGTGATGGTTGTCATGGTGAATTTCCATCACACTTGACACTTGCAAATCCTTGAGAATATGGATTCAGATGCGGGAAGACTGGCTGTTGTTTTGGGAAGGACATTTTAAATAGCGTTTTTTACTGAGTTATATAAGTTCTTATTTTGAACTGATCTTTTTGATTCACCATGGGGGCTTAAATGACTTGACTGAGTGCACGCTAAGCTGTGATCATTAAACAAACAAGCATCCTCATCATCATTCTGCAGCTGATTTCAGTCTCCTGAGGCTATCCGCTTTCTATAAGATAATTTGACTGCCCTCCAGCTTTGTACAGCCCAGAGGAAAGACTTCAGACATTACTGAGACCCTGAAGGCATGACATGCATCTTTTGTTCACGGTTCACTTAAAGAATAGCAAAGAAAAACAAACAACAGTTCCACAGCCTGGAACATCAAGATTTATTAGCCTGTGCAAGACAAGCAATAAAGGGAAAAATATAAAATATTTACCCTAAAAGAAAGTACAGAGCACAGCTGATATCAATCAGCATAGTGTCACTGGTAGCACTGAAGTGACATTAGTTTGCAGCAATTGAGGATCTGGTTTTATGTAATGATGTTCTTCCCACTGCTACATCATCATAGGTGTTACATCTGTTTGCAACATCTTCACTAAAGGAAAATAACTCCACTATAACTGTGACTTTTGAAAATGTAACGTAGCTTTCAATCTAGCTTTCCAAAGGGGAGATGAAGCATTGATACTGAGGAGGCTGACAGAAGGAGCTGCAGATAGGAAGGCACTTGCACTACAGAACCACATTCATTTTATAGGTTCCATCAAATCTATTCTACCAGCACCCTACGTATTAACAATTTCTTTATATGTAGATATGTCTCTCTTGAGATTGGCCTGATCTGCTTGACTGGGGGGCGTGTCTACATGAGATGCTACATCGCTGTAGCTATGAGCTATGGTGACATAGTACTGGCAGGCACGAACCATAACACTGCCACTACTGGGCAGTAGCTTGTTGCTACTGCCCAGTAGTGGCAAAGTCACGGTTACTTGTTGCTACTGCACAGTACTGTCAGAAATAATCTGTGCTCAGCAGGGACTGCACAGTACTGGTGGTTACTGTACAATCAGGTGCACTTGAAGATGCACCCTGGTTAATGGAATAAATATGGGAATACATTGTGTTTGGGCATTTGTATTGGCAGGACTCCAAACAGACCCAACACATCCTGTGCATATCCCAAACCAGTGCCAATTACAATCATTGTCCATTGTCAGGGACTTAGTGAGTTCTGCCTCTTCCACCCACTCACCTATGCACTTTGATTTATACAGGGATGCAAAGCAATGGGATTCACAGTCATATGAAGAGCAGCAGTGTCATATTAACAGAGGATAAGAATGCTGAGATGGTGAGAGCAGGAATTAAGCTCCAGCAAAAGTGCCAAGGTGAATTGTGGTGAAGAGTTCACAATTGCTCAGAGGTCCCCTGCACTCCTCTCTTCCCTGGCAGCACTTTATCCCAGAAAACAGTCAGCCAAGGCTTCTCTGATCAGGATGGTCTGCTGGTAGGACACTCAGCTGGGAGCGCTCCTTCGGTCCAGGCACCATCTAAAATATCAGAGGCTTCCTCTACCATGGGTCTATCTGGAGCTATCCTGGTGTCTAGGCAGGCTTCGCCCCTCACATTGCATATATTGAGGAGAATGCAGTTATCAGCAACAAAGTTGGGAATGGTCCACAGCCTGAGTTCAAATTGAACCCTAAGGGACCTCGGAATAACAGCCACAAGTTGTTGGAGAGTAGGTTTAGATTAGACATCCGTAGGAACTACTTCACAGTCAGGGTGGCTAGGATCTGGAACCAACTTCCAAAGGAAGTGGTGCTGGCTCCTACCCTGGGGGTCTTTAAGAAGTGGCTCAATGCCTACCTGTCTGGGGTCACTTGAGCCCAGTTTTCCTCCTGCCCAGGCAGGGGGTCGGACTTGAAGATCTACAAGGTCCCTTCCCTCCCTACTTCTATGATTCTGTGAACTCCTTCCTGGGGTCCAGCCAGCCTATGTATGGCTCCATTAGCCAGAGGAGAAGTGGGTATACCGGGTCCCCGCTGATCAAGAGGAAACAATCAGCCCAGCCAAGTCCATCGTAGGAGGAGCAAAGGTGAACCACCCCCTCGTCTATCTATCATCTCCAGGAAACTGAAGTTCCTGAATATGTATGTGTTTTGTACCTGACCTGACCACACAAAATTGGTATTAGCCAAGGACTGCCAGGTGTACTTAGATGCTTGGAGTACAACTGAAAACACCCCTTAAAGTTTATGTAATCAGAGGCATGGTGAAGGGAGCACAGAATGGATATGTTGGTCCTATCAGTGGCCCGCAAACAATTCAGAAATCCCATCTGTTCAACCCACAATGATCTCCTTCAGGTCCCCAAGCAGGATGAACTGAGGCCCCAGCTCCTCATGTATGGAAACACACACTGCCTGCATGGCCATTGTCTCCATTAGCTGCTGAATTGGTTGGTGATAAGATGGAGGCTGTCAGTGTACACCAACTTCCAAATCACCAGGGCCACACACCTCTCAACAGGCATAGGGCACTGAAGCCCAATGTCCTGATGCTGGAGTGGGGGCGGGGAACAGCTTGGTGCAAAGATCCGTGAATGTGCCGTGAGCCCTCCCCAGGTTCTGACCCCACTGCTCATTGTCCCCGAATTCATATACAACCTGCTCCTACCAGTCCAAGCTCACTAGTAGTTGCCAGCGGTGGTAAGGAGCCGTCCAATACTGGGTCCACAGTGCTATGGCTCACATGACAACATGTTGTACCTCCTGCAAGTGGGCCAGCTTGTTGTCCATGACAGCATCACAGTCCTCAAAATAGTACCTCACCAGGGCCAGGGACTCACATAATTGAAGATTAGAGCAGCCAACGCAAAGATTTGCTTGGTTCTGTCACTAGCCATCTCTAGGAAGCTGCTGGAGATCTGATGCTGGGACAGTCAGTCAAGGCAGGACTGGCTATCCCAAACCTGGCAAAGAAGGGATTGGAATTTGCATCCTCAGCAAGATGGCCAGCTAACTAGTGCTTTCCTTGGCACTCAGCTGTTTGCAGCCAGTCAGAAATATGTGAAAAAGGTGCTTCAGCAAAACATGCCAAAATACCTGTTCGCTGGCTCTCTGGTGGCAGAGCATGTGCTGTGCATGTTAGAGGTCATAGTAAGCAGTATTGTGCAACTGTTCAGAACACATTCAACTTTAATACTGAATAGCATCCCACAGATTTAACATGTATGAAGTGTCCCATATGACAAGTCCCTAACTCTGCTCCCATTTTGGAACTGATGGAAATCTTAATATCAATATAACTGTAGAAAGAAAGGCTCTGCAACATTTGCACGAAACAGGAAAAGTTCCTGATATGCTTCCAAACTCTGAGCCCCTTCCTAGATTTTCACTCAGTCCTTCAAGCAAACTTCTCCCTTGGAGTTTGCATAAATAAGGTCTGTAGTAAGTGGAGCCTGCAAGTCAACATGAGTTACAAATTGCAATTATAAAAAAGTGGCCCAGCTTCTAGTCCTACAAACCAGCGCACCCAAAAAGGTCAGATTTTTCCAAAAGGGCATCTCTGAGGAACTTGGACAGGACGAGACCTCCTGGACTATGAAGACCAGTCAGGCAATCATGCCATATACCCTTTCAGAGCTTTTAGAGTTAAACTCTAAAATTTTACTCTGATATTGACTGAAACCATAAATGCCCTGTGGAACCTATAACTACAAAATATTTCAGAAGCTAAAGGGTTAGCAGGTTTCAAAAACTTTGTCCCGGGCAAAACTGTATGGGAGTTTGAAATAAAAACTGAGTGTGAGTCTTGGGGTTTTGTCTAATACACTTCTGCCCACTAATGCCAAACCCATTTATATTGGCAGCTTGCATATGCTGACAAAAAACAAAACAAAAAACCCAAGGTCCCAGTCTCAACTTTCTGAGCTGTTAGTAAATCTTTACTTTCTTGCTGACATCAATATAAATGTTAGCCTGTTTATTTCAGCAAAGGTTTTAAGTCTAAAAGTGAATTGAGAGTTTTCCTTTCTCATCATTTCTGTCAACAAATGTTGGACATACCTGAATGTTGTACAGACAGCCTGGCATATTGATTTTGTCAGCTTGTTTACCATCAGGGAGAGATATCTAACCTTTCCTCAAGAGGTGCTGACACAAGGAAGCAAAGCCTGGTCCAATGCAACATAAGCAAGAGGCAATGGCACCAGGCGGTAAAGCCTCCACATTCAGTGCCTATGAAGGCCATCTCGTGTATACTTTGTTTGGTATTATCAGCATGTCTTTCACTGCCCTGCATCAAAATTAAGAATAGAGTCAAACAAAAACTTAAATGGAAAAGGCTTGAGTAAAAGTAGCATGCCATTGAAGTAACCAAAAAGGGGAGGGGGGGGAGAATCTAGAAAAAAGTATGCCAAAAAATTTCTGTGAAGCACAACACACTTTCTGGAGGGTTAGAATCTGTGGAACGCACAAAGGCTGAATATGAAGAAGACTGAATGAATTGGTCTGCAAAAAGGAAAAAGGAAAGCAGCAAATTTGGAGGCTGCTGAATCACAGAAAACTAGGCTAAAGGAAATCTCAGGAGGTCTTCTAGTCCAGCCCCCTGCTCATCCCTATCTAAACCATCCAAGGCAAGTGTTTGTCTAGTCTGTTTCTAAATACTTTGTGTACAATGCTTGAAACATCAAAAAACTCCTAACTGCTACAGGTAAAGCAGGGGAACAAGAGCACTGCCAGTATCTTGCCACAGGCATAGCAAGCTTCTTTAGCACGTGGGATGGGTGATGGGAGAGGGGATTATGCAGATCACTGGAGGGGAGGGGGCAAAAACTTATCTGTCCCTGATGTCTGCACTCAAGTGGCAGCTCCTACTGCTTTGACTGCTGCTATGCCAGCGTGGGCTCAGGCTGCTGGCACTGGGGGACAGACTTACTGCATACCATCTGTGGCAGCCCCAAGAAGCAGGCTCCCCAGTAGGCACTGGGGGCAGGGTTGTGCATGCTGTGGCAAAGCTTCCTGAGGCTGCAGGGAGTATGTATGTTATTCCACTTGTGTTATTGCTCCAGTATATGAAACTGAAGACAGGCCTGTTGAAAGTCTCCAGTTAAGGGCAGAGGGGAGAACAACAAGGGTGATGTTTTGGAGGCTTTACTATATTGACCACCAGACCAGGACTCCTTTCCCCCTCGAATGGGCCTCCTAGGAGATCCTGCCCATCAGTTCCCTGAATGAGTCAAAGTCTGCTGTTCTGAAATCCAGGGTCCTTACTCTGCTGCTGTCCTTTCTTCCTTTTGTCATGATCCTGAATTCAATCATATTGTGGCCACTGATGCCCAAATTGCAGTATGTAGCTGCTGACAGCAATAAGGAGCACATACAAAGGTGCTCAGTCTAAAAAAAGCATGGCTGCTAATGAAATACATTTTTTTAGTGAACCAGATAAATAGAGTTCTGTGACAGTATGAAAGAAAATGAAAATGACTGAGTTTTTTTTTTAAGTTATAGATTTGGAAAAGGAAGATTGTTGATTTTGTTATTACCTTTGCCAATGAATAGTGCATGCTGTACAAACAGTGCAACCCTAACTGATGCGAATCATTGTGTGAGTATAAATACATTAGGATGAATGTCAACAAGTTTAAAAACAACATGGCAAGGAAGCTGGTTTTGTTGCAGAGAATGGAATTTATCTGACTTGCAAAGATGCCTTCAGTATGTGTGAAGAATTACGGCCAATTTTACCCAATGCAAATCATTTCAAATTATGGAGAAAACAGCTAACTATTTGGACAGGTTACATCACTTTTTAGAAAAAGAACAGCTTTCCTGCATGAAACAGTCAACCCTAAAATAACTTTAACAAGCAGTAATATTGTTTTGACATTGTTGGCAGTTTCTTTGCTGATTGCTTTGCTGTTTGATTTCATTAATGTTATGGTATCTTTCTGTTTGCACTATATTAAAGCATAATTTCCCTTAAGTGAGTATATACAAGGATTCATTATTCCACAAAAAAGTAAAAAAAAATAACTGAAACTGTTTTTGAGAGAGCAAATTAAGCATAATTTCTAGTAAGCTATTACTGCTGCAAATATTGCTCACACTTCCTGCAGTGTTTGCTTTCTCCATTTTGGTTCATTGGCTTATGTTGAACAACTGGCTATGTCAACATAAAGTGAATGGAAAAATAGATGTCAACATAACTGGCTAGGAGAAAATATTTATTACCATGAAGCAAACGAGAAGGAAAGCAACAGTCACAACCCCTGTTAGCAAGTGCATCGAAAGAAGACATAGCTTAAAAGTCTAGCTTAAAAGTTCTGATTGAGACTTCAAATACCACAGCATTCAAGGTTGAGGGGTAGACTGGGCAGCTGGGGTTAACCCACAATAAAGAGAGGGGCTGCTTTTGAAATTTGGGCTTGGAAATCAAATACCTTCCTAATTCAGAATTGTTGTGGCCCAAAGTTTTGGGTTGGGCTTTTCTCAAACAGGACACAGGAGCAAAATGCAATGCTGTTGAGGCAGCATTATCAAACTGCAGAACTGAAGAATTGTGTGGTGTTTTCATTGTCTGGTTCCTCTTGGGGATCCCATGGGCCTTGGGTCTAGAAGATATCATGCAGCTGTGAGTTGCACAGATTGGTTATAAATTGTGTAATAAAACATCCCTTTTCATGGCACTGAAGTATATTGCCTATCAGTATTATTGGGTGTCTTGTATTAAGAGAAAAAGTATAATTACTTTTTAGGTTCCCTAATGGCCCTCACAATCACCATTAGACATTTCTCTTACCATCATTTACTGTTCTTGCTACTGGCTTCATTTGTGCTGAAGTTCCACGTTTCTGAAGACTCCCTGTTTGCAGAAGCGATGTCTTGAATCCTGTCACTGAGAGCCATACCACATATGGTGCATCCACACAGAGCAAAAGGTCTCATAGGGCACAATCATGCTAGCTTCCTAGCCAGAAGCAACTGCATTCATCTGCTGAGGAGCTGGGTACTAACATAGCTGTACTGTTTCCTTTTCAGAACCTAGTACATACAGCACTACCTTGAGCATCTCTGCAGAGCATCACCCCACACCAGGTAGACATACCCACTGCATAACAACACTGCTGCTGAACTATTTCACCTGCTAAGGGGAGGGAATATTATGCACCCACCTTGTCAAGGTGCATCCACCTTGTCAAGGGACAAAGGGTTCCCTACTACTGGGATCAAAAAGGGTGCAAAATATCATCGCTTAAATCTGCAGCTTGTCATTGAGTTAACCTGATTGTTTCTTGCTTTCCTGTTGGCTTAACACAGTCATTCTTAGCTAGGGTGCTGTGGCACCTTGGGCTGTAATCAGATCCTTTGAAGGATGCCCCAAGGTGTAAGGAGACGAAAGACATGTGAGGAGATAAGCAAATAAGCACAGGCTCAGGCTCTCCCTGCCCAGCTGTCCCCACATCACACTGCCCAGCTCCTCTGCAGAGGTAAGCATTGTAATATGTAAAACAGTTTTTAAAACTGAGTGCCATTTAATTCACAAAAGTTATGGAGGGTCCCTTGAGTCCAGTCTGGGGTGCCTCGAATCCAAAAAGTTTGAGAACCACTGGCTTAGAAGGACCATGTGGCTTGTGACTCCACTACACCTTGCTTAAGAAGTGCATGCCTTTTATGGCTGTATTATAACTGGGGATCCTGATTTTCTGTTTAATTGAAAATTCTCTGACTTAAAAAAACCCAAATCCACAATTAAAATGAAACACTGCTATATTTATAGGTATCTACTGTACCTTGTCATGCATCCACAGATGCATCTCAGGCAGGTCCAAGGAGGTGATCCTCCCCTCTATGCATCACTGGTCACACGGCAGTTGAAGTACTGCATCCAGTACTGGGGACTGCACTTCAGGAGGGATGTGGACAGCATCAAGAGGGTCCAGAGGAAGGCCACTCAACAGGGCAGGCCCTACGAGGAGAGCCTACAGGACCTGAACCTGTTCAGCCTCCACAATAGAAGACTGAGAGGGGATGTAGTCAGACAAACTAGTCAGAGGGGACCAGCAGGCACTGAGAGAGTTCCTGCTCCCCCGAGCACTACCGGGAGTGACAAGAAATAAATTGTCACAACCTGGCAGAGGGTAGATTCAGACTAGACATCAGGAGGCGCTGCTTCACAGTCAGGGTGGCTAGGACCTGGAACCAACTTCCAAGAGATGCTGGCTCATACCCTGCGGGTCTTTAAAAGGAGGCTAGATGAACACCTGACCGGGGTCGTTTGACCCAGTACTCTTTCCTGCCATGGCAGGGGCTCGGACTTGATGATCTGCTCAGGTCTCTTCCAACCCTAACCAACTATGAAACTATGAAACTATCAATTGAACACAATGCTTTATTGATGTATTTTCAATTTTAAAGCAATTTTGAAGCCTACCAGCACCTCAGTCACTATAATAAAATTCATTCTAAACACCTATACATGTTGGTGTTCAATTTTGGGTTTTTTATCATGGAAAATCAGAGCTCCCCATGCCTCTTCACTCACCAGGACTCAAGTCCAGGCCCCTCACTCCCAAGCCACATCCCCTCAGTTCTGCCAGAGGGGGGTGCCAGGGCTATGGAGCCAGGGACCCAGGTCCACAGCCCCCTGCCCCTTGCAGCAGCACCCAAGCCCCAGCCATTGCCCGTGGGAGGCAGCAGCTGCTGCGGTAGAGCAGAGCATGGAGCCTGGCTCTCCCTCCCACACAGGTGGCACAGCCGAAGTCATTGGCAACTTGTAGAGGGTGCACGCAGCTGCACGTGCACCCTCTGAGATTGGCCATACCCCCCCGAGAGAAGTGCCAGCAGCACTTCTGGGTTTACCACCAGGCAACCCGGCCATCGGCTGCTGCAGCAGAGGGAGGGGCACGCCAGGCTTGCAGCCAGCCCAGCACAGCAGGCACAGGAAGGTAGGTAAGGTTTCTTCCTGGAGGAGAAGGGAGAGATCAGGACCTCCAAAGTGCAGAAGGAAATGGGGTAGGAGCAGGGGCGAATCATTCACCTCCCCCCTTGCTCCTCTCCTTGATGCGCTGTGGGGATTGTCCCATGACCCGGCCCGGCTGGGTCTCCTTTCACTGTGAATAGGGCCCTGGCCAGGCTGGGTCATGGGGCAATTGGAGCCCGGCAGCTCCTGCCGCTGCATGCAGTGTGGGGGGCAGGGGTTGCCCGTGGCCAAAGCAGAGCCCATGGTGGAAGTGGATTGTCCACTGTGGACTCGGGGCTTCCTTCCCTGCTGCCTTCTCCTGGGACCTCCATGACCCAGCAGGTAGGACCTGGCATGGTAGGGCATGGCGGGGCTGGGCAGGGAAGCTCAGTGCCACTACCCTGTGCCCCTCTGCCCTGGCAAGGCATACCCTGCCTGCTGGGGAAGGGGCACCTTGCTATGGTGGCATGGGGCTTACAAAAGCAAGGAGCTTTTCCCCCCATGCCCCACGCTGCCCTGTGACACTGGGTCCTGCCCACTGGGCCAGAGAGCCCCCAAGGAAAGGCAGCCAGGTGGGGAACCTGAGCCCTCAGCAGGCAGCCCTCACCCACCCCACCCAGCACACAGATCTGGGAGACATGTGCCCCCTCTACACCTCTGGAAGTGCGTGCACCAGCAGGAAGCTGCCCTCCCCCCCACAACCCCAGATGACCTGCCCCGGTCCCATCCTGATCCCCACCAGGGCCTTGCAGCTGCACATTCTGGCCCCAGGCCACAAGCCTGGGCTGGGCAGTGCCCCCATCCCCATCCCCAGCCTTGCCCAACTCCCTCCTTCCCTATGGGAGCCTCAATTCCCACCCCAGCCACCACACTTACCTACAGGAGCTGCTCTCCAGACTACCTGGCAGCCATGTGTGTGTGAGCGTGCACATGGCACCCCATGCCTGACTGCCCTCCTCCTGTTCCCCTCCCCCGCCCCTCCACCCTGGCCCCTTGCAGCCTGTAGAGAGCTCTTGGCAAAAATGGACAA
>JAGPOW010003395.1:53851270-53865799 GCA_030014935.1 Caiman crocodilus
CATTAAAATGAGAAATCCACATTTTTCTCAGTTAAAAGGGAAAATTCGTGCTTTTCCACGGGAAAAACAAAACCCAAATCCCTGACTATAATATGCTCTGTGACTCATATAACATGCTTAAACCTTCATGCAGAATTTAAGGATTTTAATTTTATATCCTTGAATTTTAGAGATATTTTTACAGTCTCCTTCAGCTTTGAAATCAAATATATCATTTGAAGCTTTCACTATTCTGGGGCGTTACATAAGTTACCTAAAAAGGAAACAGAAATAGTCCTATGGGACTTACGTAACTAATCAACATGAGTCGTGAATATCCGCAATGAACCAAGAAAGATTAGCTGAAGACACATTCACAGAGGCTTCCCAATAAATGTGAGGATTTCATTATCTTTTCACAAACAATTCGCAACTAGGGGAGAAAAGGTAAATTTTGTTAAATAAATTATTCATTGCAAATGATTATTTACTCCTCTCCAGGAGACAAAATTCCAGCAGTGAAAGCCAGAAGGCTGATGTTTAAGTCCTCTAGAAAGGAAGGCAGCTCCCTCTATAGAGCTCAGTGAATTATTCAGGGCAAATATTAGATGCTGAATTTAGTTTAATTTTTATTTGTGAATTGTCCATGAGCAGTTTAGAGTTTTATTAAATTTAGAGTCAGATTTTGCCACTCTTAATCTCTTTGAGAGGTATAAAAAAAACTGGGAAAGAGTCTGCAAGTTTAAAACTATGCAGAAAAAAAATTGGGGCAAAATATCTTACTTGGGGAATTTTTGCCATGAAATATCTCACAGGGAAAAAACATTTCTTTTCCATTCAGCTCTGCTTCTTTTGGACATAGTGTCCTTGATTACAATAGGACTATTTGAACATAATGACTCCAATTCAGGGAAACATTCCTATTCAAGAAAACACTCGTGTGAATAGTTAAGTTGAAGTATGTACTCGAGTCACAATAACATAAGTGGACTTAAGAACATACTTGACTGCCTTCTTGACCTAAGTGACTTTTCAATCTAAGAAAGTTATAGTATGTGGCTGTAAATATTTTCTGTGAGTGATTCCCAAAACTGGGTTTGCAGTTCAGATGAGAGTGAGAGGATAATCACTGAATTGTAGCATCATAGAAATGTAAAGCTTGAAGGGACCTCCAGAAGTCATCTAGTCCTTCCCTCTGCTCAAGGTAGGGTCATCTCCATCTGAACCACCCCATGCAAGTCCTAGTCTAACCTATTCCTAAAACTATACAATCAATCCTGTTGCACAATATGCTTTGTAATTGTGCAAAGACACATAAGCACCCTAACCTGCTACAGGTAAAGCAGGGAAATGAAGGCTGTCAGTGTCTTGCCACTGTAAGTGTTCTTAAAATGCAATCAAAAGATCCAAGAAAGAGTGTCATGCCCCCCACAACAGAGGAAGGGAAAAGGGACTTGGGTTTGATTCCTGTTTCTGTTACAGACATTTTGTGCAATGCGCACACATCTTAGGACTAAACTTTTGAAAATAACTAGTAATTTGGAGTGATATTGAGACATCATAAAGATCCTTGATTTCCAAAGTGTTGTTATTCAGTACTTTTGCGTAATCATGTGCCTTTAAAATGTGCAAAGCTAGGTACACAAAACTGAGGGACCAAAATTACCAGTAACTTCAGAAAAGATAGGGACCCAGTCTCTATGACCCAGTTTTGTTTAAAACCACTGTGAGAATTCCTTAGTATGGATTTGCAGACACCCTTTCAATCACAGCTCTCCCATGCTGTGTCCAGTGAAAGAGAAGTTGAAAACTAAGCAACATCTCTAACGGAAAGAGTGTTCTTGACATGCAACAGTTGAGAAAAAGAGATTACTTCTTTTTGCATATAACCCAAACATGGATTTTTAAAGGTCAATATGTTTGGGTATTTTCCTCCTTTCTCATAGCAGAAGCTTATATGTGGTTGTTATTAAGTGCAAATAACCTGGAGTGGAAGCTTTCATCATGAGTCCATACCCAAGGTTGAGTTAACTTTTATAAATGACATGAAAGTGCATATAGGTGCATACCCTCAGGCTGCTGTTCTCTTGAGATTTGCAAGGCTGCCACATACAGCACTCACTCTCATTCCTTCCAAGGAGCTGCTCCTTTAGCATTCTGCTGGTTGTTAATGGTGATAAATTAGCTTGTCTTATGTTCATAGAGCCATATCTTGTGCACATACGCCATTTGTAATGTCTGCTCTTATGCCTCCCAAAATAGATCATTTTTAGCATAGTGACCTAATGAAGGAGAGCGCTGGTTTTGCTCCCTTGCATTCAGGGTTATCCAGGCCCACAGAAAAATTGGGATGAAGATTCACCTGGTCACGGGGCCAGCTAGGAAGAATGCACAGGGTTATTTAATGTGGGTTGGGAAAACTTTGAATGCAATAGTAACCCAGGAACACCCAAGGGTGTGCCCATCCTCAACTGGAAGGGATAGGTGAGGCATGTGACAGTGCTGTGACAGGGACACCTATGATTTGAGCTTGGGTCCCTCTTTCCTCTATAGAGGCAACTCCATGCCAATGCTCTTAACTATTTACACTTTATTAAATTTTAATGTACATATTCTTTTTCAATATATATAGGTAAGTATTTCAGTAGGTACTACCCAACAAATAAAGGAAAACTTCTGGTAAGTATTCCCAATGATATAATTCAATAACACTAAGGCTATACAGATAAATATTTACAATGTGATAAGCCAGGAACTACCTCCTAGGACTGGTTGTCCCAACAGGCAACCCACCTTAGGGATGGCTTTCTCAACCCTGTGCCTTACAGAGGCCTGGCACAACTGGTGAGTCCTCAGGATGCCCATGCGAGGAGGAGGGGTGGATACCCAAATGGGTGAACCAGGTAAGTTAGGGTCAACCACTAGTTTACAGGAAACCTAGAGGAACCATTGGTAGAGTACAACCAAACAGAAAAGGAAGGGGGGGAACATGTGAGCAGGCAGCATACCAATGAGGAACCAATTATACAAGACTAAACCAGTCCCATCACATATTGTACAACATATCCATAATTATGATAACAATCTTACAAAATATAAGATGCAGCTTTATATGATATAAGGTGCTTTTATCCCTGGATTCCAGTTAGCAAGTAATACCTCCCTCCTACAGGTCTGCCTGGAGGGACCCTTTCACCTGGGGCTTCCCTCGGGGGGGAGGGGGCCTTATTTCAGGAATGGCTCCCCTGCGGGACCCAATGCCACCAGCAACTCACAGTCCTCTCCAAGGAGCCATTGACAGGGGCTTTAGGGTCCTCCACTAAGTCAGAGCCCCCCCACTCCCGCAGCATCTGCCTCGTGGTGAGACGTCCCCTCCTGACCCTGTGCCCTGCTTTGAGCACCAAGGGTTATTCCAGCTCCCAGGGGGGAATCGAGCTGCTGCCGGCTGGGTTTACCCAGCCTTACGCCGGCGCCTTGCCTTTCCTGGGCGCTGCTCTAGGCTCCGGGGCTCTTTTAGTTCCTTGGCCAGGCCACACTGCAGGGCTCCGGCTATTCGGCTTACGCTGGGACTAACCCGAGCAGCCTCAAGCTGCTCCCAGGGCTGGCTCTCTGTGTGCTGATCTGCACACCACTCCGTCCATCCCCCTGCTGGGAATGCAGGCTTGAGCCACCTCAACGCAGCTCCCAGAGCCTGAGCCCCCCACCATGTGCCGATCTGGGCATCACTGGGGTGAAGAAGGGATCCTGATGGAGGCCCTCCTCAGGCTCTTCCCTCTCCAATGTCCCTCCCGCATCCTCCTGCATGACTCACACTACTCCTTTTATACCCCCAGGGGGCTCCATCCCCTGAAGTCCGAACTCGGTCCAGGAGCTCCTCGCGCCCACCCCCCTCCAGGAAATGGGCAGCAACAGCTTCTTCCTGCTCTTCCCTGATTGGTGGATGGGCTCCACCAATCGGCACTGAGAATTCTCAAGCCTGGCACGCACTGGGGCTGGAGCAGGTAAGTCCGCTACATGATGTTTGGCATGCTTGTGTTTTAAAATGCTGTGGTGAGTGTGCCAAAAGAAATGGTAGGTCGTGTATATAAACTGTGAATTTACCTAGTGAACACTAGGTGTCACTGCTGCTCCACAAAAATTAGTGTTGGTGCATTAATCTGGCTGTAAATAAGGTGAGGTCATATAAGGATGGAGGTTTCCAGTGGGAGGTTTGGGAAGTAGGGACTGAGGGATCCTATAAATCCTACTATGCTGGGGACAGGGTTAAAAGGAGCAGGCCATCCCTGTCTGGGGTCAGGTGTTTGCCTTGCAGGGTGAATGTGCAGGTGAGGTGGGTTTATTTTGATATGGCAGGGATAGCTCCATAAAGGGAAAGACTTGAGGGAAAATTAAATTTCAGCTGGCCAGGGACAAGAGTGAGCCCAAATTCTGTGCAGGGCCTGGAGAAGGGGCAGGGTAGGGTGTGGTAGTCTTGGGGCCAACATCCTGGAACATGAATAGGGAGCAAGAGGCACCTGGGAGAGAAACTTCAGCCGAAGCTGAGGGGAAGCTGCTGACATTTGGCTTGTCTGGGGCTGTTTCTGACTCCTCTGGGGACTCCACATTGAACCTGTTGGCTGTGTTGCTCTGTAGCAAAGAAAGTGTGAGAAGCAGAAGGGAAGATGCTGTACTTGGGACCAGTTGTTGGGACAGCATCCTCTTCGTTTGGGTGTCCAAGGCCAGTGAGACCCTGTGGAAGGGATAGCACTAGTATCACAGAACAGACAGGACTCCCACAGTCTGGAGTGGTGCTGGACAGGGGGTGTCATACCCAGCTACAAGGGCAGGGTTCCAGGTAGAAAGTCACCCCCTCCAATGGAGGATAGCACGTGTGGCCATACCCAGTTAGCAGGGATAGGTTTGAAATATCTTCAGCCTCTGAGAGGATCCCCTCGCTGATACATGTTGTACAGACACACAGTGAGAACAGTCCCTGCCCTAGCACTAGTTATTTTGAGGCAGTTCCCCTGTGCAGCACCTTTCCAGAATAGAATAGCCACACAGCAAATTCTTCTCTAGTAGCTATGCCAGACAACAGTGCCTGTGTTAAGAAGCCTGGAATACCCTCATCTTCAGGATCTGAGATTAGTATTGTGAGATGCGGTTCCTAAATCTAATTTCTCAGATGTGCCTATGAAAGAATGCAGCTGGTCCAGGCCACTGCTAACTGTCATATGTCTCTGCATAGTTATATATGCATTGGAGGTGTGAACTGAACAGAACTCAGACAGCAGATCCTTAACCTACAGGTGGGATGAGGTAAGCATTGCCCCTGCTGCAGAGATCTGGCTCCTGTGTAGTATTAGTGGAAAAAAACTAATCAGGAATGCAAGCACAAGGCACGCATTAGAAACAAGGTAAGTAAAACCTTAGTGACTGGCATGAGTTCTTGGTGTGCCTTCTAGCTGGAATAACAGGAGCAAGCAGTCCAACTGGTGTTAAGGTGCAGCTTGATCCATTTGGGCCTGGAGTAGTGTGCTGCTTGCAGTCACAGAGACTGGACTTAACCCAGCAGGTCCCTGCCATAATTACCAATTTTCACAGCTGTTATCAGGAGCCTTATAAGCTTAGGCAGGTAGCTTAAAGTCCCAACACCTGACTGCACGAAAATCTTAGCTTTCATCAGGAAAGATAGATAGCAGACATGTCTACACATGCAAATACTGCTGGATGAGTTTACTCCAGAGTAAATGCACCATGAGCGGGCATTTGCACATGCAGGCATTTGGAAGCTGATTTGCTGCTCATGGCAGTAGTCCACTGCCACCCCCTCTAGCCCTTCACCAAGCCCCTGCAGCAGCCAGGGGGAGCTGGAGGCTCCAGCCCCAGCTGCCTGAGGCCAGTGGCCATCTTTAAATGCCAACCATACTCCCTGGCCACCTGCCTTTCTGGCCTGAAGCAGCCTGGAGAGCATTGTGCTAGCAAGCGGTGGCTCTGTTGCCTAAGCCTGTGCACACCCACCATGGCTGGTCCACTTTCAGGCCCCAGGAGCGATGTCTCCCAGGATCCTGCTTGCTGCCCTGGTTGCTCTGCTTCGCTACCACAGTGACCACTGCTTGACCCAGGTGAGTCTCAGCCCTAGTGGTCCCCACTCAAGTGGCACAGTTACTGTGGCATTTTTACCAGTGTGAGCACCAGTGGGCGGGCAGTGCCCATGATGCCCATGCCTTCCACAACTCTGCCCAGATAACTTTGGTGGAGAGTGGGTACTTTGTACCAGGGGTGCCGGACCTCCAGTTGGGCACAGTGGTGGTTCCATCCCTGCTCGTTGGAGACCCCTCCTACCGCTTCTCCCCTAGCTCATGTGTCCCTGCACCAGCCAGCTGGACCCCACCCGGCATACTTTAACAGGTGCCTGGGCCAGACCCGCATGTTGGTGGAGTGCGTCTTCAGCCACTGAAAGGGACACTGAAGCACTCTCACCACCTGCCTCTCAAGGTTGTAAAGGCCAACATCCCCAGTTCATTGTTGCAGCTTGTGTGCTGCATAGCATCTTCAAGGCCTGGGGGAAGCTCTTCCACAAAGCCTGGGAAGAGGAAGCATAGCAGGTGGAGGACACCTGGCACCAGGAGTGGCAGTGGCAGCAAAAGCTATGGGCCCCCACCCCCACTGAGGCCCCGGGCAAGCCACTCACCCACCAGCAAGGGCCGAGGTACCAGCTGTGAGAAATATTGGCTGACCACCTATTCCTGCATGCCCCTTTGCAGGCCACTTGGACAGCCAGCCATGGATCTCAGCCCCACTGTGCACCCCCAGCACCACATCATTGAGGACAGTTCTCATAAAAGCACAAACACAGAACCCCCCCTGCCCACGCACACAACAGAGTCCTTTCCAACAGAGCCCTTCCCTTCTCCTTTTTCACAGCAGACCCTATCCCCTGTGGGTGTGCACACCCCAGTGAGGCCAGCAAACAGAGGCAACAGCTGCCACTGCTCTGTCAGCATGAGTGACTTCCCCTCCTATAGCCAGCAAGCAGGGCCAGTAGGACCTGCACATGATGCTCCTGCTCCAGGGTTGCATGGAGTTAGGGCAAGTGGCGGGGCAGGGCCCAGGCAGGGGTATTGGCTGGTGAGGGACCTGCAGTGGGGGTCTAGGCAGGGGCACCTGGCTGATGGAGGCATCACTGCACCTCAGTATAGGCCCACTTGTGGGCCTGCTTCTGGGCAGTGGGAGGCTGCCAAGGGACAGGTGAGGCTGTGGCCAGGGTCACGGCAGCAGGCTGTACAAAGGCAAGAGCCAGGGTCAGGATGGTGCCCAGTACTGAGCAGTCCAACCCTGCCACCTCCACTGCCCTGGGCTCCATGGCAGCCTGCCACTCCTGGGCCTCCAGGTGCCTCTCCTGTAGGGCCAAGAGCCTTTCCTGGAACTCCTGGTCCACCCAGTTCCTCATCCTCTTGTGTACATCCCTCTCCCACTCGTCAGCCACCAGAACCAGGCGGTCCAGCAGCCAGGTCCAGGTCTGTGTCCCCTGTTGCTGGAGCTGGCACATACACAAGGCCTCAGCCAAGGCTGGCAGTGACCCTGAAGGCACATCCCAACTGGCAGCTGGAGCCTCTCCCCTGAGCGCAGCTGCAGGTCCTACAGAGCCAGGAGAAAGAGGCTGGATCCTGGGACACAAAAATGTCATCCAGCTGCTGCATAAAGGGCATAGAATTGTAGGTAGCCCCAACCAGCAGTTGTGGTTGGTGACAGTGACCCACTGTGCCCACAAGGCCTTGACCATTATGAATCATTGGAGAGCCAACCGGTCTTGTCCACACTCCTGCAGGTGGCCTGATAGGCTCTCATACACATGTGAATTGGAGCGCCCACTCAGGGCAAACTGCCTGAGGACCCCAGCCTTGCCCCTGTGGCACCATGAGGTCTGCAGTCTCCTCCTGGGATGAGTTGCTTCCCCAGGAGGTGGCGCCATGTACCGTGGGCAATGACACCAGCGTCGCTCCCTCAATGGATCGCTGGGCCTCCATGTAACAGTCCAAGTGCTGTCAAGCGTGGGCAAGTGCAGAGGCATGGCATGGGACAGAAAGGCTTTTGGCAATGGCATGTCTGGGATCAGCACCAGGGTGCGGGCAGGCTGCTGAGGCTGAGGGTGTGGGCAAACTGCTGAGTGGGAACCAGTGGCCAGAATCTGGCCACAGGTGGCCCAGGGTACAGCCAGGCCTAGCAGATGCCTGCAGCACCCGGTGCAGAATGACGACACAGGACAGGCAGCCACACAGCAACAGCATGGCTGGGACCAGTGCCAAGGTCCGGGAAGGCTGTTGTGGCTGGCCTTGGGCCTTTCTGCATGAAGCAATGGCCAGGGGCTGACTGCAGGAGCCCAGGACCCCAGCATCTCTGCAAGCTTTTAAGGGCCAGGGGCTAGGGCAGGCAAAGAGCCACCCCAGCCCTGTGGCCATGGGGCTGGGCTGCAGGTAGTCTCCTGGTGGTAGGGCTGACCAGGAGCAAAATTGCTCCTGGTCAGTGTCTATACATGCATTACTGTGCAGTAACTATTTGGGAGTTAATTTACTGCTCGAATTTGCAGGTAGCAAATTAACTTCCAAGTGGAGCAAATTACTGTCCAGTAAGCATCTTCATGTGTAGGCACTGACACTTACTATGCAGTATTTTGGTCTATTGCACAGTAAAGAATCTTATGTTGACATGCCCAGGAAGTAAGCAGGGTAGCACCTTAGAAACTAACTGGTTCAAAGAGGCATGACCTTTCATATACAACAATATACTTCATCAGATGATAAGAATGGACTTGGGAAGAGCAGTTTCTAGCCTTCAGAATATGAAAGAAAAGGTCCAAAATATAAATCTGCTGCTGCTGTTTAGATTTATATCCTGCACTATCCAGAAAGGCTAAGAGAAGCTTACAAAAAATGACAAGCAAGGGTAAATTCCCCAAGCAACACCCTAAAACTAGAAAACTCTCCACTGCTACCCAGTCCTACTTCCCTCCCTGTCACTTGTATGAGGGTTGGCAATAGATCAGCATTCATCTTGTGCCAACCATCAGTACCTGGTCCATATCCGGCAAACTAATGATCCTCCTAGCAAACCAAATTCTGAGAACTTTTCAAGGGATCCTACCTAGTATTACTGCCACTGACCACCCAAACATCATGCAATCCTATGGCTTTCATGACATTGGGCCTGCACTCTGAATCTTACAACTTAACTCTGAGGGTCTGTCAGCTGCCAAACAAAGCCTAAGCAGTGTTCTTGCTCACTGACAGTGTCAACATTGTCACACACCATGTCCCATATAGTCAATGACTGCTGCTGACTAAGTTCAGTGGCACACTACAGGAACTGCACATGGCCAGTGAGGATGCTATTGCATGGCTCAGCAATTATGTGCAAGCTGATTGACTGACTCTTAAGAGCAAACTCTCTGACAAATCTCAGCCACCATTCACATTTAGGTATAAGTACAGGCCTCATTTCACTTTGTGCTTTGAGTTGCTTAAATGTTGATCCATGTTAATGCTTGCTAGAGTTTGGTGCAGTCAAACATAGGGCTAAGAACTTTCTCTGGCTGTCCCCCACCTACAAGGTGTGACTTGCCACTGGAGGGCTGGTGTGGAGGAGCCTGAATAGAAGCTACAGCTATGAGTTGCTACTGTAGGGTTGGTGAGCCAGGACAGGGTTTGTGAGTCATATCCTTGCTCTAGGTGGGGTGGGTGGGGACCAGGACAGGTGAGATGAATGGGGGTGGGGGGACAGGAATATGAAGCTGGGAGGCAGAGAGTTAATGGGATAGGGTGGATAATGAAATGGGAGGTGGAAAGCCAATGGGGGTGGGGGAAGGGTAGTGAAAGGATGGAAGTCAGCCACTGAAAGATAAAATAAAAAGAAGTTAAAACAAATGTTAAAGAAATAAAGAGGAAGTAAGTTAAAAAAGGTCTCATGTTTTAATAAATTGGGACTTGTGATTGGAATGGTAGAGTGGTGTTTGACATGATTCCTGGTGTGTCTGGGAGGGGTGAGGGAAGGTGTTTTTGAGGGCTACTGCCCCTGCCCCAAGAAGGCAGCCCTAGCTCATGGGGACTTGACTCGCCCTCCTATTTTGTTCCCTAACCATGCACCCACCCAAATTAGACCCCACTCCTGTCCATGTCCTGTGACCTAACTAGCTAACATGTGCTCTGCAGGCTGTTTGCATGGGGTTGTACCGCTGAGGGTAGAAAGGTCATACTCCCAGTGATGGAAGGTGGAGTTGGCTTGATGTCAGAACCACATAGAAGAGAAGGGTGGGAGAAGGGACACTGCATCCTGGGATGCTGGAGGACTACAGCTTGGGTGGCTCATCTGTGGGGAGTGGCCACGTATTAGTGGAACATGAGCTGAGTAACACAGATCAGAGATAAACCTGTCCTGGAGTGGCATAACTTTAAGCCTCTTGAAGTGTGCTTAAAACTAGTTTCAGGTTTTAATGTGCGAACAACCCAAGGGTTAAGAGCTCCAGGAGCCACCTAAAGTTAATATGTAACAAGGCCCTTTGTCCTACTCCCTAGCCCCACATGACAGATATCACATATTAATTGAGAGTTATAATTTACTATTCATGATGGTATCTTTAAGAATCTCACAACCATCCTGTGAGAGGACAAGTTGCCTGATAGATTTTCACAGTTTGTGAAATTGTTTGCAAGATTGTCATCATATCATAAGATCACATCACAGTTATTAAGTCCTGATTCTGTTATCACACAGTGGGACCTAAAGACTGTGAAGGAGAAGATTACTTAATTTAAAAAGAGGCACGCAGCATATCAAAACAAAACAAAACAAAAAAACCCTCTCGATTATCTGTGCATGACTTGTGATTTTTATATGCTTGCAGGTAGCCAAGCTCTGTGCTGGAGCTATGCAAATAACTGGTTTCTGGTTCATTAACAATCCTAAAAATAATTTTAAAAGATCATTTGACAATGCAAGTTTTAGGTTGAATGAAACATTTCATTTAACCAAACAAACATACTGAGTGTTTCAGATTTTGATTTAGGCTTGGAAATGTTTTTTAAAAGGTAGTGTTTCAGCTGCTGGAAATATATACAGCCCCTGTCATGCCCTCTAGCTAACATGCTTCAAAACTCAACCTCCCCCACAACCCACCACCTCTGGACCTCTCCTCTCCTCTTCTTGTCAGAGCACAGAAGTGTAAAAGGTTTGGGAGCTGAAATCCAGAACCTCAGGTTTGGTGACAGAGGCAGAGGGGGCTCTCAGGAAGGAGTCCTGGTGGGGTGTATGGAGTCTCCTAGCTGTAGCAGAGCCATGGCAAAATCCTGAGTGCTAGAGCAGCTGGAGTTGTGGCACTCGTGAGTGCTGTTGACACCGGAGCTCTCCTGGGAGAGGGAAGGACAGCAGCAGCCAGGGTGCAGGGACCCAGCGACTGAACAATTTGGCGGGCTGTCAATCAGCCCATCCAGTCCACTCTCCCTCCCTCCCCATCTCCATGGCTGGGGGGAAGGCATGGGGGGAGTGGGAAGCAGAGCAATGTGAGATTTTGGAGGACTTATGGGTCCCCTGTGTCCATGCAGGAGAGATACCATGAGGTGGTTTTCAGCCCAGGTGGTTTTACATACCTGGCAGGGGAGATACCATTCCTCTCAGCCTTGAATGACTTGATGTAGTTAGGGGGTGATGGCCTTTCCCTTGCACTGCAGGCATACTGACCCTTGCGAGAGTCTACAAGTGCATCCAAACCAGCTATGCAAGTTATGGTGATGGGGAATTGCTCTCAGGCTTTCCCTCTAACTTGCTCCTTCAGCCTTTTGGCTAGGGGCCACAGGAAACTAGGGGGGCATCTGAACTCCAAGGCCTCCAGGCTTGGGCTTGCATGTAGAGTGCCTGCCATGGATTTGGGAGCATCTAAAGACCCAGGCTTAAGAGTCTGGGAGATAGGATACCTGTTGGTAGTAGCACCACACCAGCTTGAACGATTGAACTCTGTTGAGTCAATAGAATTCAGAACTGGTTTGGCACAAGAAATTAAATTTCTCAATCAAGAAGTACAAGGTACAAGTACAAGTTTGTAGCCTTGTTGGTCTAAAGGCACAGGCAGGCAAGGTTTTTTGAGTAAATCTGGTACCTTTTATTAGACCAACTGAAATAGTTGGAAAAATTCTTCTTAGCAAGCTTTCTGGTATAAATACCCTCCTCAGCCTGATGAAAGGCAGTTATACCCAAACACTGGCTAAGAAGAATTTTTCCAACTATTTCAATTGGCCTAATAAAAGATATCAGATTTACCCGAAGAACCTTAATCACAAAGTACTATTTTTGAGCATTTCAGCTGCTTTTGGAATATCTCAATGATCATGTATGTTTGTATGGCTGGCCCTTTGAACCATTTGTCCACAATCTAAGTCTCAGCACAGATAGCTCTATGTAGCCAGGTGAGCAGACGGGAAGCTCTGCTAGTCCCACCACTGTTCAGAGACATACCCGCAAGCAGCTGTTAAGAGTTCTTCAAATTGTTACGTCTGCCTGCCTGTTCTGGAGGATACTTGGGGAGGATTGGGTCTATCTCAGTATGTGTTGGTTGAGGCAGACAGCAGTAGCTCTCCCTAGCTGACGGTTGTCTATTACTGTTACTTTTAATAAATTGCATTATAGTTTCTGGAAGTGGCACTCTGGCTGATCAGGTTATCACCCCAGTAGAGCAGCCAGGAATGAGCTGAGACAGGTGGAGGGGGTGGGAGACAAGAGGGTTGAGAAAGGATGTACTCACACATTCATAAGCAAAGGGGAATATGTGTCACTGTGTTCCTGCCAAACAGGACCCTCCCTTGGCACATTCATGCTAGGACATGGTTTATTTAGTTTGTAAGAGAAGAACATGCTGCTATAGGCAAATTTTTGGCACCTCAGCACTCTGCAGCTTAGAAAGGTATGTACTCAAAGAGTTGGTCATGACTGTGTTTCAGGACACTTACAGGAACATAGTTACACCTGACAGGGGAACAGGACAGGTCCAGCAACCTTGAGCTCTCCTGAGCTAGATTAAAAAGGCTCTTCCCTCTCAGCACAAGGTCATACAGCCCAAGGGTATGCCACCATGAGCCCTGTCCAGCCCTCCTGCTATGTTGCAAGAGTATGATAGAGGGGAAAGATAGTTGCTAAAACCAGAGGCATAACATCCAAAGAATGTGCTAGGGGGAGTCCTCTCACATCCTTTCCCTCACTCTGCAAACCCCAAAATTTTAGCCAGACAAAACCCATGATGATGGTGGTAAAGTACCCGAAGAAGAGGCCTTTTAGCCCAACAATCTCATGGTTAAAATAGCTTGAACCTGCATCCAAACATGGTGCTCTAGGCATTTGGCCACAAGCCAAGTATTAGCCAGACCGTCCAGTGCCTTCTTAGGTCTTCCCCCTTCAAGTTGGAGAGAGAGGTATATATGACTCAATGAGCTGGGTGCTGCCCTCAGAGGAAGAGTATTCTAGGTTCTAGACTGGGCCTCAGCTCCCAGTGGGGGATAAATAAATGACTACTTATCATTTTATCTAATGAACGTTAATGCCTGATGCAGTGGGCCAGCTTCAAAAGGAAGGCTGGACAGTAGGCCTGTGCGAGTCAGCAGCAATCCGATCCAGCTTTGGATCTGGCCACTTGGGATGGCCGCGATCTGATCCAGAGCTCTGGACCGGGTTTCTGCCTCGATCCAGCCGAAGCAGTTCCAAAACTTCAGAGCCGCCTCGGAGATCTGGCCATAGGGTATAATGGGGGAATCAATGAAATATCTATAACTTTGGTTTTTGTCCGATATGAATGAAACTTGCAGGAATGGTAGCCTCCGCTGAGAGCATGAAACCTGCCAAGTTTCAAGGAGATTACTGCAGGAGTTTGGGGGGAACTGTACCCCAAATTCTTGAAAGCCAAACTCATGTCACAGCTGTGTGTTACACACAGCACAGGGGGGTCAAAACTTCAGGGACAGTAGCTCTTACTGAGGCCACAAAGCCTGCCAAGTTTCAAGGAGATAAGTGCAGGGGTTTGGAGGGAACTGCACCTCAAGCTGCGGACAAACAAAACTGTTGCCATGGGTGACAGTGCGTGTGTTAAGGGGCAGCGGGGTGACAGCTGCAGGGATGGTGGCCCCTGCTATGATGTCTGCCAGCTGTCGAGGAGATCGGTGCAGGGGGCTCTGGGGCCCTGCACTGCTAGCTGCTGACAGGCAAAATTCATGCCAAGACTGTTTGTCTTGGGGCAGTTGATTGTCTATATTGCTTCTTTCCTCTCCTTAGCCTGGTTTTGTAGGCACTAATTGATGCTCCTGAAGTTGTTATGTAGTAGCTATGTCCTGTGTATTGAGCTGGTCCCTGAGTGAACCACGATTGATTGATTGGTAACTGGTAACGCAGCAGCTTAGCAGCCAGGCCTGCAGCAGTGTCTCCCCTCCCCGTCCCAAGACAGATGCAGTCAGTCCCACAGCACCCACGGCATGAGTTTTGCTTGTCCACAGCTTGAGGGGCAGTTCCCCCCAAACCCCTGCACCAATCTTCTTGAAA
>JAGPOW010003395.1:53866359-53886289 GCA_030014935.1 Caiman crocodilus
ACCTATCTTCTTGAAAATGGCAGGCTTCCTCTCTGCAGAGTCTACCACCTATGAAAATTACATCCAAATCGGACAAAAAACAACAAAGTTATAGTATTTTATTGTTTCCCCATTACACCCTATGACCAGACACTAAAGTGTCCAAAGCTTCTCTGGATCCGAAGCTCTGTCCGAAGCCTTGCACAGCCCTACTGGACGGATCATCAGGCAATGCCTGGCCCATGACCTAATAGGTAAGGAGCAAAAAATAAAAGTTCAAGGCCTTCTCACAGGTGAGGGGGGCCTAAAACCAGAACACTTTGGAAGCTGCATCAAGGTTTTTCCAGATACAGGTAACACTGGGAAAACAGCACCCAAGATCTCTGAAGGGAAAAGACCAATATGCCTTCTTGCACGTCCCTTCCTGGCTCACTCCAAGGCAGGTCTGATACATCCCAGAAAGGACTCTCTCTCTCTCCTTGGCCAAGGGGAGGGGTCAATTTGCTAATAAGTAAAACTAAGAGTATCCACAGGGAACACCACCCCACTCCCATGACTAACTCTATATAAAATACTCAGGAGACAAGGTTGGTTATAGCACTGAAGTAATACATGAGCTTGGATTTCATCTTTTCTTTCATTCCTAGGAACTCATGGAGTGAAGAGGGCTTTCCCATGTGCCCAGCTCTGTCTTGCTCAGCAGTAGATTTGGCTGGAACATGCCTTTCCTATCCCACAAGACATTTTAAGATTTCAAAATTGTGGAGTTTTTTCCCCACAGATTCACTATGAAAAAAATCATTTAGGGTCAATCAAAACTCTTTTGGATAAATTCTAAACATTTCTTTTCATTGTTGACTTTCCATAGTTTTAAAATTTGTACATGTATATCCCTTCTGCCAGACACCTGTCAGCAGCTACAAGGGCTGGGTTCAATGTTGGGCTCTAAATATATTTTACCTTGGCTCGAGCCTCCACCCAGGCCACCTGGGAAACACTAAAAAAATCACTAGGGTGTCTTGCATAAGCAAAAACCCTTCCTCACAAGCAGTGTAAGCACAATGAACAAATTTATTACAGAAACAAAGGTAAAGAAACCACCAAATACAATTTTAAACTACCAACTACAGGGCATGGTTCATAGATTGAACCCTCATGGGGATGCTTCACTTTTGAGTCCTTTGAGCTGCTCCTTGGATTCACTGGGCCATGGAAAACTGCTAGAAAGTGTGGATCCTTCTGTGTTGCAAGGAGTCCCTCGTTGCTCCCTGCGACACTGTAGGGCAATCCCCACTTGCATGAGGTGGCCTTTAGAGGTTAACTATGGCTTCAGAAAGCATGCCATACCCCTGAATTCCTAGTCTCAATCCCAGCTCTGCTGGGCAGATTCATAGATTCATAGATGTAGTCAGAAGAAACCTAAGTAGATCTTCAAGTCCAACCCCCTGCCCTGGGCAGGAGAGAATACTGGGCTCATATGACCCCAGCTAGGTAATTATCAAGCCTCCTCTTAAAGACCCCCAAGGTAGGAGCCAGTACCATTTCCCTTGGAAGTTGGTTTCAGATCCTAGCCATCCTGACTGTGAAGTAGTGCCTTCTAATGTCCAGCCTGAACCTACCTTCAAACAACTTATGGCTGTTATTCTTTGTTACTCCAGGAGGTGCTCAGGGGAACAGGGTCTCTCCCATTCCTTGCTGGTCCCACCGGTAAGTTTATAGATGGCCACTAGGTCCCCCCTCAGTCTTCTCTTGTGAAGGTTGAACAGGTTCAGGTCCCGTAGCCTCTTCTCGTAGAGTTTGCCCTGCAGCGCCCAGAACTGGATGCAGTACTCCAACTGTGGCCTGACCAGTGTCGCATAGAGGGGGAGGATCACCTCCTTGGCCCTGCTTGTGATGCATCTGTGGATACATGATAATGTGCAGTTAGCATTCATGACTGCGTCCTCACATTGGTGACCCATGTTCATTTTGGAATCAATAATGACTCCAAGATCTCTTTCAGCCGCTATCCTTTCAAGAAGGGAGCTCCCCAGCCTATAGGTATGCTGATGGTTCTTACTGCCCAAGTGCAGTACCCTGCACTTGTCAGTATTGAAACCCATCCTATTCACATTCGCCCACCCCTATAACCTGTCCAGGTCCAGTTGTATCCCATCCCTCCCTTCTAGCATGCCCACCTCGCCCTAAATCTTGGTGTTGTCAGCAAATTTGAACAGGGTGCTTTTTACCCCCTCGTCCAAGTCACTGATGAAGATGTTGAACAGCACGGGTCCGAGGAACGAGCCCTGGGGGACCCCACTGCCCACATCCCTCCAGGTCAAATATGACCCATCCACCACCCCTCTCTGGGTGCAGCCCCTCAGCCAGTTTGCGACCCATCTGACTGTGTAGCCATCAATGCACAGTCACCTAGCTTTTTAATGAGAATGGGGTGGGAGACAGTGTCAAAGACCTTCCTAAAGTCTAGAAAGACTACATCCACCACGACAACTGCATCCAATGATTTTTTGACCTGATCGTAGAAGGCAATCAGGTTGGTCTGACAGGACCTGCCCCTAATGAAACCATGTTGGTTGCCCCTGAGCATCATCCCCTCTGCTGGTCCTTCCCAGATGTGCTCCTGGATAATCTTCTCAAAGAGCTTCCCCAGGATTGAAGTAAGACTAATGGGCCTATAGCTGTCCTCCCTCCTCCCTTTTTTGAAAATGGGGATCACATTGGTCTTCTTCCAGTCAAAAACTAACTGAAAGAAACTTTCAGAAACTTCAGAAATCCAGTCATAAACTTTCTTCTTGCAGAAACTGCAAGAAGAAAACTTCCAAGGAGAGGTCAGACCTACCTCACTGGCCTGAACTGAGCAGCGAAAGCCAGTCAGGCCTAAACATATAGCTAGGGCTCAGCCATGCAGGTAGGCTGAAATGCCATAGCAGTAGAAACACCAGGGGAAAAAAAAGACCCAGGCCTATGACTGCAGCCTGGACACTTGGTCTTAGCTATACCCCATGCTAATATGATACAACGGTAACTGCCAGGACCCATTCCTGGGCAGTTTCCTCCAGTGATTAACATCCTCATAGTGTTAACCCACTTAAGAAAAAAGCAAGGAAAGAGGGAGGAAATAGGAGTCTCAAACTCCAAAACAGACTTTCTCTCCCAGTACCTGAGGCTTTCCATTCTAATCGTGTTTGCTTGCCTCTCCAGCAAAGAAGCGGGAGAGGGGAGACACCCCCATGGGAAGCAGGTTCAATGTAGCTACACAGCTCTCAGCAGCCCCAGGGGAAAAAAGAGAAAGAATTTTAGAGGGGGATGTTCTTATATACCTGGTGTGACATCACCCAAGCCTTATCCAATCAGGAAGGGCCATATTTTAATCTTTGCCCCCCACCAATCTGACTGAAGAATCCCCTGCTTCCTCTGCCCACTGAGGACAGAGAGTTTTACATATTTCCCCAGATACAGGCCCCAGCTTGTCATATGCTGAGCACATGGCCTGAATAACTGGGGCCATCTTGCCCTTATAAAAGCACACAAGCAAAAAACATAATACACGACCCAGTATGTGTGTGGGTGTTACATATGCTTAAAATATTACAGGAAAATGTAAACATCTTGTTGCAAAATGCTTTTCTAATTTTTTTATCAATAAAACTTTTACAATATATGTAGCGTTTCATTAAATATTTCCAGGTTGTTTTAAGTCTTGGATCTGAGTAATGAAAAGTGCTTTTGCTTCATTTCACATAACACCGTTCCCATGCTGGGTGAGATGCAAGGTGGATTCTCTTTATGTGAGATCAGCTACGTTCCAGTGCTCTCCTATGTTGTTAACATTGTACATACCTCCTTTGAAAGTGGCTGGTTATTCTGGTTTGGTGGAATTTCGTGCAAATTTCAACTCCTGCCCTATTGTTTCCTGTTCTGGGTTGGCTGCAATATAATACCCATTCATTTGCAAAGCCAAACAATTTGCAACTTTTCTTGCTGCTTGATCAACTCCTGAAATATTCAGGCAGGGTCAATAGAATTCACAATTCCTCCCAAAATGAGGTCTACTCAGTACCCCGCAGCAATGACCTGGAGGGAGGCCCGAAGGTCACCAAATCTCAGCCAACAAACACATGCAGTAGTGAAAAAGGCCCAGGCCAACAAACATGAAAACACAAACCCCGACTTCCCCAAGGGACTGCTCCACCACCTGAGTTCACCAGCCGCGCCTGATACCTTGCATGTTAAACTGCAAATTTTTTTACCAGGATTTCCCAGAGGCAAAAAAAAGTCCAGATAAAAACGTAGAGCAAAGCATGAGAAAGTAGTGTGCACGCTGACAAATGTGGGGATTGAGGATTGTTCCACCATTTGCCACATGGGCTATAATGATTCCTTCCACAAACCTATTCGTCTGAGATGCCAATCAGTGGATTCAGAGCACTTCACCAGTTCAGAATATTATCTCTGTAACAGTAATGGAGCCTAAAAATGGCATTGTTACCTGGGAAATGAAAGTGTGGCTGCAGGGTTTTTTGAAGTTAGACAAACGTGGCATCTGTGCTCCAGGGTGAAGATAAATAACCTCTAAAGAAGTCGGAGTAGCTCATCATTTTTGTCAGGGGAACACAGCAGTAACAAAGCCTTGACCTTTGAGTGTCACATTGTTTGGATGGGGACAGGCGGGCTGTCAAATATTAAAAGATCTCCCTTCCTGGCCAGTTTTAAACCAGAGCTTTTTCTCTGCCTAGTCACATTCTTGAAGCTAACCTGTCTGTGTTTTTCCCTTCAAACTCGGTTTTATTTGTTCGTTACCCTTTATATACTGAACCAGGACTAGACCAGCCTTGTACTCACTAGCAACTCCATTTTTTCAGGTAACAAAAAAGCCTTGCCACATTGTTAGCTCTATTCAGTTGCCACTTCTCAAACCTTCCCATTGTGTACTGGTTTCTCAGTAGAAAGTTAGAGGCAGGTCCTCCAAGGTATTTGCTTAAGTGCTTTAAAGTTTGTGCATTTGATGAAGCTAGGAACATGGTGAATATTTCCTTTGGAGTGTCAGTGCTCTGTACCTATGGTGCAGTGGGAGAATCAGTCCCTTGTAATGCAGGCATTCAGGCATGTGGACTTATCAGATGGTTTTTAACCTGATTATGCTTAAAATACAACTTCCTCAAAAAGAAACCAGTTCCCTGACATTTCACTTGCCTGTCTCATTCCTGCCTCAGGTTTTCTCAGACAGTCTCCCTTCCCAAACTGTTAAAAGCATAACTATCCAACCCATTCCCTCCTTACTCATATCTCCCAAAACTAGAATTAAGTATGGGCTCTGGTGCTGGAAAGGAGCGAGGAGCAGAAGCATAGAGGTGTCTTGGAAGGACCTTCTCCTCTTTCTTCTCCCCTATAAGCCACTACACTGTTTCTGTTCCCTGGAGCAAAAGCACTGCTTACAGTGACATTGTACCAAGCAGAAGAAACCACTGTGGTGCAGCAAGTACCATATCATTCAATAAAGGGAAGAAACAAACTAAGGGAGCCTTGGTTTCTGTCTCAACTGCTATATTTTATAGAGGGACAGTTTGCCAGTTGCAGCCTATGGTTACCACACACCAGCCTGTGTGCGAGTGTGCAAGAGAGATCTGCAGTGCAAACTAGCACGCTGCATCTTTCCAAAGAGCTGTCACAGCTGGGGATGTGGGCAGCCCATGGTAGTGATTGTAATAAGGGGTCTGAGACAAAATTGGTGTCTGAAAACAAGCCAAGGGCCAGAAGCCAAAGCAGGGGCATAAGAGACAAGGCTGGGCAGGAACTAGGGATAGAACTGGAGGCAAACCTGGGTCTTCTTCATGTGTAGGATTACCATATTTCCAGTTCCAAAAAAAGGACATCTATTGGGAGGGGCGGAGGAGAGGATGCATGTAGCAAATCCCACCCCAGGCTGGGACTCCTGTGTCACACCAGGTGACCTGGCTATGCTTCTTCCTCCCCCCACCACCTCTTGGGCAGTATCTCCCAGGTGCCTTACCCCTACGAACACCAGCCCCTAGTGCCACTAGCCCAACCACATAGCTCCCCACTGCCCCTGAAGGGCCACCCCACGCCCTTCCCCTGTGCCCTGCCACAGCCCTTGTGCCCAGACACTGTTCCCCAGTGCTGGCAGGCACCCATCCCCTCCTCATAAACAGGACTGGGGCAGGAGCAGAGGAGTTCCTGGCCCAAAGGATAGGGTGGGGCAAGCATTGGCCCCTGGGTGCCGGAGACCCATGGGCACGGAAAGCTTTGGCCTTCAGGTGCTAGAGACCCACAGTATGTCACTGAGTATGGGAGACAGCCCAGCAGTGAGAGCTACCTGGAAGGAGGGCCAGTAGGTTGCTCCTATGGCAAGCACAAGGCCTGTCCCAGGCTAGGCTCTGCCTGCAGGGCATGCCTGCACAGCCAAAGCACAGGCAGTAAAAGTGACCATTGGTGCTGTTGTACCCCCCCACCCCCCAGGGGCAGGGGGAAATGAAGGTGAGCCCCTGAGGCAGAAGTCCTCTCTTAGGGTGTTTTGCTGGACTTAGATTAAGCAACTCCAACAACCGGGAAGAGCTGAAAACATAACTGTGACCATAACTGCGAGGGTCAGGACTGAGACTACAGACCCCTGGGGAAGTGAGTAAGATGGGGAGTCTGCAATGCCAGTTTTCTTCAGAAGGAGGCATTCCAGAGAGCCTGCTTATGGGTCTCCTTTCCCAGACCCTGAAAAGATCAAGCTGTAGGCATTGCCTCTCAGTGTTGGGGACGCATTTGGACAATTGACATGGGAGGATCACTGGTTTCTCACCCTCAAGGGTCCCAGGACAGGTAGGCTGGAAGAGCTTGTAGTCAGAGGCAGATGCCAGGGTGTCAGAGCAGGGTTCGATGGTGGGACTGATTCGTCCTTCGCTCTTGCCATCTATGGGAGCTGAGGGCCTAATCCTACTGGATCCATGTTGCCAAACCCCTTCTCCTAAACCAAGCAGGCAGCCAATGCAACCTGCTGCATCTTTCCACCCCTGGAGGTTGATTCTGACTGCACTCCAGTTTTCAAAATCCTAGATTCACTGTGGACTGCAGTCAGTCCCCTATAGCGAGGCAGGGGGCTGCAGTCTGGCCAGACCCACGCAGGGCAGGATCCACCTTCCCTGCTGGGTCCCACCCACTGGGTCACCAAGGCAGCTCCTGCTTGGAGCTGGTCCAGCCAGGCTGCAGCCCCATGCCCTACTGTGGGCTCAGAAACACAGGGGAGCACATACTCCCTCCCCCCTCTCCGCCCCCGACATATTGCTTATGCCCCCCCATGCATCCATCGCCTATACCCACAGCCACCCTTCTCACCCACCCGGACCCATCCTATTCCCCACACACTGGGGAGCTGGGGGTAGGGGGCAATAGGTCTGGAATGAGGAGCACCAGCAGGGCATGGAGGCTGTGGGAGCGAGGAACAACAGCATGGGCAGCGGCAGGGCACTCGCTTATCAGAGCTACTCAGTGTCACAAAGTAGCTGGGGGAGGGGGCAACTGCAGCTGGACCTGTGTCCCAGTGACCAAAATCAAACCACAAAATATATAGATATTTAGAATTTATTTTATTATAATTATTGAGGCACTGGTAGGCTTCCAAATTACTTTAACATTGTAAATATATCAATAAAACATTGTGTTCAGATAATATCTGTATATATAGTGGTGTTTGATTTTAACAACGGAAATTGCAGATTTTAATCAGAGAATTTTGGATTTTTCAATAGAAAAAACAGGACCCCTGGTGATCACAAGTCTGGGGCCAGGAAGAACTGTTTTACCATGTCTATAATTGCAGGGTTTAGGATCTGTAGGATTCCTCTGCAGCCTCAAGCAAGGATCAGCTGCTAGTAGGACCCCCTTGGCACATAGCAGCTGTCCTTATCAATGAAAAGGAGCCTTAGGCAGTGATAGCAGCTTAGCTTTTCCTATTCTTCTATCTGTATCTCAGTCCCCTGAGGACTCCAAATTTCACACAATAATTGACATGACACTGGGTTGGGTAGTACGTATGGGGAAATAACTAATTTAGGTATACATACTTGTCATATAAAACCTTGTTCCCTGCATTAACACCCACACCTTTCTACAGATACTAGCATTACGCACTTTGCAATCAGACTTAAGATGCTATTTTAAAAGTGATCTCATAAGGAATGACTTGCATTCTAAAGCTTGTTGTAGCCTAACAACGCAGGCGGTCCAATAAAAAGTATCAGCCTAAGAAGTCTTTGCCTCTTTCTTAAAATGCTATTGGCATTTCAGTAGCCACTGCTGGTGGAGGTTCATCAGAGTTTAACTGAACCAGGCGGAAACCAGAGCTGAGCAAAACTTTTCAGCTGATTTTTTTTTTTGTTGCAAAATGTTGATTCAGGCTGAACAAAATATGCGGGTTCTGAGGTTCAGTATGAAGTTCAACATAGGCCTGTTGAAAGCCCCTGCAAAAAGATCAGAAAGAGAGCAGCATGGGGGATGTCACAATGGGCATCTGCTACGTGCCACGAAACCATGAGCAACCAGGAAAGACTCTCATGCCTCTCTTCATCCTCTAGAGCCTGGAAGAAACCTGGCCAATTACCAGATGCACAGAAATCAGCAAGAGACACTCCCTGGTTTCACTCTGATGCAAAAAAAAAACAGTTTGATGTAGATTTTTCCTTTTAAAATACAAGGAAGTACCATCTCTACCTACTGCAAATAGATGTGGTCTGTGCTCAGAGGACCTGCCCTATCCTTTGGCAAACCAACAAACAAAAGCAATGTTTAACCGCTAAACAAATATTTGCACAAAAGTAATGACTTCTGAAGATGGTATTTGTTTGCAATATTTTGAATGTAGAGAAGGAAAATTCTAGATCAAATTGACTTTTTTTGCGTCAGAGCCAGTGAAGCCAGAAACAATGAGCGTGGGTAACTGCTGTTTGCTCTGGGGAGTCAAGTGAAAGGAACTGTTATTTTTTAACTATTATTTTATTTATGTTTTAAGTAATTTTCTAGTTTGTGCTGCTGGGTACAGGAGCAGTAGTAAGCCAGCCGCTAATGATGGCAATCGTAATAACTGATTAACAGGTGCAATTTGCTGTAGGAGCACGGTCCAGTGAATAGGGCAGGCCTCTGGGATCCTAAATAACTTTAGTTCTGTTCTCAGCCGCTGACATGCTATGTGACCTTGTGCAAGCTGCTGCACCTCTGTTCGAAATGAAAGCTGTTTGAGGTGCAGCCTGGTTATAAAGGCTAGCATTTGGGGACTTCTGGATACTATTTTAATTGCCTACATATCACTGCTGTCATCTACAGGTGAGATGAGTGGGGGTTTCTGCCCTACTCCTGCTTATTGTTACATCACTCTCCTCATCTCTCTTGTTCACGTATTATGTCATGTCTGAACCTGAGGCTTCAAGTTTTATCAGAAGGAATGTAACAGGACCCATACATCTGGTGGCGCTGTAGCAACATCTGGGGGATGCCTGATTCCTGCCTCCTCGACAGGGTGTCCTTCCCTACTGCTCACCTGCTATGCCTTGATGTTGTTCTAAACAAAATGTTGGGAGGCTGCCCTGAAGCCCAGGCCACTGCTAATCTGCCTTTGTTCAATCTGTTGTGGCCCTTCTGGTCCTACTGGTGCCCTAGGACACTAGGTGCTTTAAGGGCTGCATCCATGGCTTCCATCTGCCCCTGTAGCCATGCCCATGCCTCGCAGATGATACACAAGATCTCATCAGAGAGGTCACCCAACTTCACTATACTGATTGTCTTTCTTGGGCCTCAGCAGCAACTGGCTCACGGGCCATGTTTTGCCCACACCTGCCCCTGGCACAGCTCTAAAACTTGTGCTCCTCAGGCACCCCACTGTGGCCTCCTCTTCACCCCTTTATAAGCACACTAGTACACTAGTCTACACAAAAAGAAAAGGCAAGTCCTCTCACTTCTCTGCTTTCTGAGTGTGTCATCCCCTGGGGCTCTCACTTCTCTGCTTTCTGAGTGTGTCAGTGCCTGCCATCCCTGTTACAAGGAATTAGGGTTAGTTGTCAGAACTGTTCCTAACACCTTGGAACCATGATTCTAGGCACTGTACAAAAAAAGAAAGAAAGAAAGACTTTTGACTTTTAAGAGGCATTTATTCCAGGGAGGGTGACAAATTGGGGCCAGTAAGGTTGGCCCGAACACCTGGGCCTCACGGACATGGTCTGGGCTCATGGACTACAAGGCCTGCCCATACCGTCTAGACTAAAAAAAACACAGGAAGAAAAAGGACTATTTACCTATTTACAGTTCTGCCAGCGAGGACACCCATGGGGGGCCTCAGGGGTCAACCCGCGTGAAACAAAGTCCAAAGCCTCGGCCCACTGGACACATCTGCACAGCTTGAGCAGCCAGTGGTGTTACTGGGTGAGGAGCAGGTGCCCTGCCTCGACTCGGCACAGTGCCCCCTCGAGGGCCCAGCATTCCTCGAAGGTGGGCACCGTCCACCGCAGGACCGCATGCTTAAACTTGAGCGAGAGGCAGGCCCGCACCAGCAAACAGAAGAGCTACAGGACATCGACCATCCCAGTCCCGGCGAGCCGGTTTCGCCAGCTCTTCAGGGTGGCCATCTTGGCCTGACCCAGTTGGCCAGGCTGACCGCGGCCCACTCAGCTGCCTGGTAGGGGAAGGAGTGGATGTAGACATCCTCCGAGAAGTCCCAGCCCAGCGCCTGAAGCACTGCGCTCAGGGTGGCAAAGAGCAACTACAGCCAGAGGCAGTCAAGGAACACATGGAAAATGTGCTCGTCCAGCACCCCCGGGCAGAAGGGGCAGGCTACCGAGGCTGCCGGGTCCAGGTGGCGAACAAAGGTGCCGATGGCCAGGATGCCGTGCACGAGTCGACACTGCAGGTCGCCGGTCTTCTTGGCGGTGGATGCCTTATACAACGTGCGCCACGCTGGGGTTCCCGGCCGCGCCAGGTGCTGCCACTACACGATGTCAATGTGGCCGGCCAGCACCTGGGTGTGCCGGGTGCACACCACCCATGCATAGAGGTCCTTGCGGGGCAGGGTGCCAAAAGGGCAGCCCGTATTGCTGCTGAGGGGCACTGGGAGCCTAAGCAGCATGTTGGGCCGCTTGGCCAGCTCGCCGGGTACCACTGGGATGACGGGCTGTGGTGGGAAGATGTCGTGCATGGCGTCCGCGGCAGGGAGGGTTCGGCGAGCCTGGAGATAGACTTCCAGGGCAGGCACTGCTTCCGTCGGAAGGGCACCCTTGACGGTCCACAGAAGCTGGTCCACGGTGCGGACAGAGCGCGGCACCAGCCAGGCAGCCAGGGCTTCGGGTGACAGCCAGGCCGACCAAACAGGGTCCAGGAGGTGCTTCAGGCAGGTGGTGCATGTCTCGATGAGAAAGAAAGAAAGAAATCAACTTGGTAACGCACAAAACTTTTAGCCATGTGTTACAAAACAACAAGCCAGTGCGCAAAAAGGCAGACTCCTTGCTATCACAAAAGATTTTGTAAAAAATAGTTTTTTAAAGTGGATAAAGATTAATTTCTTTGTAGGATTGTGGCCTCGAGTATGTGCTTACTTTTAAGCATCTGAGTAGCTCTCGATTTTAGTGGAATTCTTGCATGATTAAAATTTAGCACATGCTTATGTACTTTACAAAACTTTGGACTTCGCAAGGAAAAGAAAATTTCTCTTAAAATAGCAAAACCTTTCTTACGATATAATTTTGCACAGATAAAAAGCATACAAATAAAGTGAGTAGAACAGCAGTTTGAAGATCCATTGCTAGACTCCCTCACTATTTTCTTTCCTCTTGCTGAGAAGTGTGTAATTTCCATAGCCTTAATGGTTATATTTATAGGTGCAGCTAGGTCAGTCTCCCTAACTCAACAGAAGTTTACATCATGTGACTGAAGACACAAGTTATTGATATAAACAAGTTTGGCTGCACAACAAAAACATAAACAGTGTACCAGACCATGTGTGAAAGCCAGTGGTAAATTAAAGTTTCTTTCTCCACTCGGAATCAAGAAGTTTGGATTTCTGAAAAGAGCTGCAGTGATGACGAGTACTCAGCAGCTATCCCACCTACTGAGCATCTAAGTGGGCTTAGGTGCCTAAGATAAGGTAGTGCTAGCGATCACATTTCAGGTTTTTCAGGTGTTCCCTATAGTTCACCCAAACTTCATAGGTATACAGAAGAGCTTGGATTACCACAGCCTTATATAGTAGAAGCTTGTTCAAGTCCTGATGTTGTGATCATTGAACACATGATGATTCGGTCCTCTGAAGGCAGAGCTGGCACATCAGATCCTATACTAGATCTCCTTGTCAATGCTGGCCTTCTTTGAGAGATGGCTGCCAAAGTATGCAAAGTGTTCAACATTCTCCAGCTCCTGTCCATCAGTGAGGATCTTTGCCTGGGGAGTTAATTGGCCCAGAGCAGGCTGGTGAAGCACTTCTGTTTTTCTGATGTTAAGGGTCAGTCTAAGGCACTGGTACAGTATGCTTGAAATAAGTAGTTAAGGGCTGTTCACAGGTCCTCCTCTGTGCGGGCAATGGCAGCACAATCATTAGCATACTGAAGTTCCACAATTGAAGCCAAAGTTTTGGCATGGAGGAAGGAGAGATTGAAAAGGTTCCTGTCGATCTTCTACTCAATGCTGATGCCATGTGGCAGACAAACACAGATGATCATCTTGATGAAGGAGGGAAAACAAAATTGGTGTGATCACGCAACTCTGCTTGATGCCAGTTCAAATGGCAAAGGGCTTCACACCAGAGCCACTGTATAGAATAGAGGTGGTCATCTGGTCATGAAGGAGTCTTAGGATGATGATAAATGATCCTGGGCAGCCAAACTTCCAGAGCCTCACAGTTACCAGAATCAAAGACATTGGTCAAATCAATAAAGGCCATATACAGCTCCTGGTGTTGTTCTCTGCATTTTTCCTGGATCTGCTGGGCTACAAAAGTCATGTTAGTGCTACCTCTTGATGACCTGAAGCCACGCCGAGAATCAGGAAGGATTTCCTCAGCAAGAGGGAGCAGTAGGTTCAGCAGAATTCAAGCAAGGATCTTGCCAGTGATGGAATGGAGGGCAATACCTCAATGGTTTGTAATCAGATTTCTCTCCCTTTTTAAAAATGGTGACAATCTTGGCATTCCTTATGTCAGTGGGAACCTCCTCAGCATTCCAGATGTTGAAGAATAGCTTGTGAAGCTTGTTGGTCATTGTTTCCCCACCAACTTTGAAGACCTCAGCTGGTATGCCATCTGCACCAGATGCTTTGTTGTTCTTCATCTGTCTTATCACCTGATGGACTTCTTCAGAGGCTGGGGCACTGGTAAGTGCTACCCTTACTGGATGTTGTGGACAGGATTCAATGGTTTCATCAGTCACCATCATTTCTCAGTTCAGGAGCTTGTGGTAATGTTCCTTCCAGCAGTTTTTGATGGACTTGTCATTGAGAAACATATTGCCATCTTCAGATCTAAGTGGAGTGAGTCTGCAAGAGCTTGATCTGTATACAGCCCTGATTGCACTGAAGAAGCTCTGCATGTTATGATTGTTAACAAATTGTTGGATTTCTTTTGCCTTCTCTTCCCACCACTTGTTTTTGAATTCTTGAATGTTCCTCTGAGCTTCAGCTTTAAGCCATTCAAAGGTCCCTGCTCCTGACTGGACATAGGATCATTTTGCCAGTCACATAAAGCTTTTTTCTTCCAATCAAGAAGGGCTTTGATCTCAGCATTGTGTTCATCAAATGAATCCTGTTGGTGACAGGTGATAAAGCCAATTGATTCTGTGCAAGCCTGTGGTTTCCTTTAGAGCTTGCCAGTCTTCCTCAACACAAGCATTATTTTTTCAGTCCTAAGTTTGGTAATTTCTTGCTGAGATATGTTTAGAGGGCTCTGTAAGGGGTCTGAAGGCATTTGATGTTGTACTGTCTCCAGACTGATTTGGGTTGCTTTCTATGTTTCAGCACAGCCCTAATGGAGATGATGGATCTCACTAAGCAATTATCAGTTCAGTAGTCATCCTCTCCTTTCCTAACACATGCAGTATGAACATTGTTTAGATCATGCACTCTTATGATTACAGTAGCCAATTGCTCATCAAGAATGATGCGGGGGGAAGGCAGGGACAGAGGCCTATGTCCAGCTGCCCCCCACCCCACCCCTGCATTTCAGGTCTGGCCCTACCCCTCCAAGCCTGGGCCCATTCCCCCCTACCCCCTTTTCAGATCCGGTGCCACTCCCCCGCACCGCCACGGTCCAGGTCTGCCCAGCCCATGTCCACCTGCCTCCCCTCCCTGCTATGGAGGTGGGGTGCTGTCACCATGCCCCACCTCCCCCTCCTTCTCTCCCCCCCTGCTGGCTTTTGTTGGGGCCCAGCGGTGGCAGGCTGGTGATGGCTCACTCCCCACAGTCATGGCAGGTGGGGACAGAGACCACAAGAGCTTGATCCGTACATAAAGTCTGATCAGGGAAGGGGGCTCCCTGCTGCTTCCTGCTCCCCACACCCTTGTCCCTGCTGCTTCCAGGCTAGGCCCATTCCCCCCCCCCCCTTTGGAGCTGTTGTCAGGGCATGGCAGCAGGGTGCCACCACCATGCCTGCCCTGCCACTCCTGTGCCCCTCCCTCCCCCTCTGCCTGCCTGCCGGCTTTTGTCGGGGCCCAGAGGTTCTCCGTCCCCCTGTGTCCCCCCCGCGTCCAGCCCCACCCCCACTTCTCATCTGGTCAGGGGAGATGGGGAACGGGCCTGCTACCCCACACCCCCCCTCCTCCCCCTCCATCCCCCAGCTGGTCTGCCCTCCACCACACTCCATCTCCTGTGTCCTCACTGTCATGATGGCTCTCTGCCATGCCATCTGCTGTCCAAATGCTCTTGGAGCACTCTGATTGATTGCTTTAATCAGCCAATCAGAGTGCAAATAAAGTATTATGGACAGACACAGACAGACAAAGGCTTTTATAATATTAGAATAGTCAAGAAGGTGCCATTGTTTCGAGCAGGGGTGTTGCCAAGTTCTTTTTTATCTGTCATGTTGACTGGAGATAGTGTTAGTGATGTGTTCTGCACATTTACTGAGTAAGAGGATGCCACTGGAATTGTCTTTGCCCACTCCTTCCTTCACAATGTTGCCTCCCCACATATTGAAGTCCCAGCCAACTCTTGCTCTGAAGATCAAGGAGAATGATCTTATCCTCTTTCAAGATGACAGTCAGGATTTCATTGAAGTCAGCATAAAACTGTTTTTTCTGCTCTTCCTAGGCATCAAGTGTTGGGGCATATGCACTGATGACAATAACAAATGAATGGTTGGTCAGTTGGAGGCAGAGAGCCATGAGGCACTCATTAATGGCAACAGAGAATTCGGTCATTCATCTAACAATCTGATTCTTAATGGCAAAACTAGCCACATGGATTCACCTGTCATTTGCAGGTTTCCCTTTACAGAAGAATGTATAGACTCCCCCTCCTCTCTCAGATGCCCTTCACCTGCATGTCTGATCTCACTGAGAGAAGTGTTGTCAACATGTATTGCGAGAGTTGTTGGGTTACAGTAGCTGTTCTGCATTCAGGTCTGTGACTGTTCAGGTTGTCTAGTAGGGTTCATACATTCCAGGATGCAAAGGACATTTTTTGTGTTTTAACTGCAATTTGAGTTATCTCCCTGGAAGTAGCTATCCAATTGGGTGAAATAAGGTCGAACAGACTATGTTTGTGGCACCTTTTCTAGCCCCTTCCCCATGCAGGGTATGCAAAGGGGATCCTAAAAAGGACTGTTTAGTCACAATCACAGCTGCTTAATCACCCTCCTGTCCCATTCTAAGGGTGAAGTGAACAACAAACAACTGCCACCTGCATGTGGATCCATGACTGAGGACTTCCGGTGACCACTTTGGCTGTCCCTGTCGCCACTCATCCATCACTGCAGGACTTTGTACAACTATGAGTATTGGTGATTGATTGTTGTGGTAGGTGTTGGACCCAATGGGAGAAGTCTGCATGTGATTTGTTTTATGTAAGAAGACCACTGCGCATCAGCAACTGCACTGATTTTGGCAGAGGAGAAACCTATGTCCGGTGGCAAGGAGATCTAAGACCACTGTAGTCTTCATCCACCTTGTAGCCATTGGGAAGTATGCCTTCTTCATCCACCTGCTCCACCATTGAGTTTGTTATGTTATGCTGGACTGCTCTTCATCTGATACCTTACCTTTTACCTTACCACCATGGATGACCCTACCAGAAGTACAAGATGCCCAGTGGTGTTGCTCTTAGGGTCTTTGGTACATGCAGGCCTCTCCATACCATCAAAGTGGCAGTCCATGGAGAGGAGGAACTCAAGTAGGATTGGAATAAGATCACACTTAGGTGCCTAAGTCTACTTATGGGCCTAATAAATGGAACAGAATCTGGCTCAAGGTGCTTTCTTATCTTTCGCCCAAGCCAAATCTGCCTCATGTGATGAAGAAGATTTAGGGAGGGGGCGGGGATTTCCCACATTATGGAGCTCTCTCCTTTAGGAACCAGGCTGTGCCCATCATCTATTGACGATATGTCTTCTTTGCAGAGATAATTTAGGGAATAAGCACTCATCTCTGAGAACCAGGGATTACATTATATTCTTTCCTATGGCCTTGTTACATGATAATTTTGGGCAGCCTCTCGAGCTCTTAATCCCTGGATTGTCTGCACATTAACACCTTAAAATGGTTTTAAGCACTTATTATGTGACTCAGAATTACACCACTCCAGGGCAGGATTAATTCTGACCTGCGCTACCCAGTTTATGGTCCATTAAGGTGTGGCCATACTCCACAGACGTGCTGCTCAAGTTGAAGTCCTCCACTTTCCCAGGATCTCTCACACCTCCACCCATAGATCAGGGATAGAAGCCTGTCCTGGCTCACCACTTCTTTAAAGGCAGCTCACAGCTACAGCTCCTAGTCCTGTCCCTGCTTACCAGGCCTCAAGTAGCAAATCACAGCTCTGCAGTTGTGGGACAGCTGGAGAAGGTTTCTAGATCAGCACACACACACACACACATATGCACGTACCTCTTCCAGTTCATAGACTGATATTGCTAAGTGAAAAGAGGGAGCTGAGGCATTGCTGAGTCCCATGTGAAGCAGTGGAGGCGGCAGAGTGGGGCAGGGTTGTCCAGCTGCACTCTGCCTGCTGGATCTGGGCTTCCTGCTGCTGGTGCTTGGGTGGCCTATGGCTGCACAGGGAGCTAGAGCAGCAGCAGTAGTAGCAACAGCATTGGCAGTGCTTCCCCTTTGGGCAGGGCCACCATCTTTACATACACTTTTCAAAGACCACATATGCTCTGTGGACCCCCCGGTGTGCACGGACAATGGACTGAAACCCATTGTTCTAGATTAAAGGTGTGACTACTCCAAACTCCAAGCTAACTAATGCTGATCAATATTTGTGTGACTCACAGCATAAAGTGTAAGACTACATAGTTGCACAGACTGGTTACAAGAAGATGAAAGTGAGAAAGACCCTAACACATTTTCCCCCAAAACAGATGAATGATTCGGGCACTCACATGGGAAGGAAGATGCCCTGGGTTCCCCCAACCCATAGAAATTATGAACCTGGGCTTCTTTGATTTAGTAGGATAGCATGCTAACTACCATGATACACATCAGTGACTTTCCAGGCAGGCCCCTCTCTGATGCCTCTTTTGAAGCTTGCCCTTGAGGTTGCTAGAGGAAAGTATGTGAGAGATCATAGGATGATAGGAAAACAGGGCTAAAAGGAACCTCATGAGGTCATCTAGTCTAGCCTCATGCTCAGGGCAGGGTCATCCCTCACTAAATCATCCCTGTCAGATGTCTGTCTAACCTGCTCTTTAAAATGTCCAGCGAAAGAGATGCCACAGCTTTTTTAGGTAGCCTAGAAAAATTCTTCTAATGTCCTGTAGTGATAAAAATTATAATTTAAACATGCTCCCTAACATAGAGGAAGTTACCAATTAGGAGACGGTCTCTCAGAGAAGCAGCTGTTAATTAGAGCTAGACTGCTCTGCAATTTAAGTTTGTTCATATTTTCATCCTTGTATGAAACCTGTGATCACTAAATCTGCAAACTTAGTTTCATCTGCTGCAGCTTGAGGCCATCACTTCTAGTCCAGTTTCCTATGGCCATAGAAAAAAGTCTATCTCCATCCTCTTTATATTCAGTTGTAAACTTCAGTTGTTTAAAGGCTGTTACTCAGGGGTGGAACAAGGGGCCATCCCCCTGTGATTTCTGCTCTGCCCAACAGTTAAAACCAACTGGCAGTGCTAGCAACATTTCTATTCAGGCAATAGTGAGGGAGTCAACTGATTAAAATTAAAATCTACCTGAATCCTTCTAAAGTCTTCAGTCTACAGGTGTTAGTGACTCTCTCACCTTTTTAAGGATCTTGATGTTCCACTAATGAAGCTAGCCTTTCTTCTGTAATTATGCTGTTAGCTGCTCTTAGTAATATAGCTCCTATTTCACAGCTTTGCAGAGGGTTTTTAACTCATTCTCATAAAGTTATAGTTGTTTTTGCATCAATCTTAAACTGAATAATACATCCCTTGGCCCCTAGCTTATTAATAAAGCTTCCAGTTTCTTTTTACTTGGACAAAAATGATACATCTAACCATATGCACCCCCCTTTTCAAAATCCCAGATATGTCTATGCTATTACTGTAATTGAAGATACTTGGAGTCAGGAAGAAAAAAGCAAGCAAGTGAGGTGGCTGCTGGCATGGAAGGAAGGAGGCCCTGGGCTCTAGTCTGTGGCTTTGTCACCAGTGGGAGAGAAGCTTCCCCTTGCACTGCCCTACATCCATTTTTCCAATGAGTATGTTAGTGGGTCAGCTTCAAAAGGAGCTCTAGAGAATGCACTGTATAGCAACTCACCAGTGTTGTGATGATTCAAGTGCTGTGCCAAAAGTGATAAAAGGCCTGGTTTAGGGTGACTGCCTTTTTAAAAAGTGAAGGCGGGATACATGCCTGCAGTGACAACATGTAGCAGATGCATGGGGACACATGTACATCCCCTGAGAGCACTGGTGCACCTCCTTGACAGGCCACGCTCCTTGCTTAGGCAATAGGCAGGGGAGGCAAGTGAGAGTGCCAGTGCCTCACCTGCAAGCGCTGGCCGGGGAGTGGGAGCACCTGGATGAAGTGCAGTGGCTACTTCTGGGAGCACCGCGGCTACTTCCGGGAGCACTGCAGCCACTTCCGAGGAGCACTGCAGCTGCTTCCCAGTCAGTACAATCGGCCCCAGGGGGACCCCCCCACACTACCCCAGTCGGCGAGATTGGCCATGGGGGGAATTCCCCCCCAGTCACTGACTGGTCACTGGGGGGGACACATGCCCCCCATGACTAAGGTGGCACCAGTCACCCATGCATATCTGGCTTTCCACCTTCTCCATGCCCCAGCCTGATGCACCACCCTGGCTGGGCAGGATCCCCACCCCCTTAACCCATTCTCTCCCTCACTGTGGGGCCCTTGATCTGCCTCCCCCCACATAGACTTAACTGCATGAAGCTATTTTCCACACTGCCTAGCTCTATTCCCAAGCACATGCATGTGTGTGGGTGTGCACATATATGTGGCGCCCCCTGCATCCCTCTTCCAGCAGCCCCAAGTAGCCCCTTGCAGGCTGGAACTCTGCCAGCCTGAAAAGGGAAACCTGCCATTTCCTGATCGCTGTACAACACAGCAAATCCAGGACAAATGCTGTCCTGGAGTCATGTAGCCCAGGACCGGGACTTGAGGCTCCCATTCCAGGACTGTTTCACCCAATTAGGGATGCGTGGTCACCCTACCTGGTTTAACTCCCCCTCCTCCCACCCCCACTGGGGAGGGGGGGCCTAGAATCCTGAACCTCAGTCTTCCCAGATGAGTGATCTAGCTACTGAGCAAGAGCGCATGTACACAATT
>JAGPOW010003395.1:53898995-53910636 GCA_030014935.1 Caiman crocodilus
GCTGGGGAGGTGGGCGGAACAGAATAGAATGCAATTAGTTCAACAAGGAAAAGTGTCATGTGTTGCACCTGGGGAGGGAGAATCACCAGCACTCCTATAGTCTGGGAGGGACCATTCTAATCAGTACAAGTGCAGAAAGGCATCTCAGAGTCATAACTGACTCCAAAATGAACATGAGTCACCGATGTGATGAGGTAATAAATAAAGCTAACTTTCTTGCATAAATAGGTGCATCACAAACAAGTCTAGGGAGGTGATACCTCTATGTGGCATTGGTCAGGCCACAGCTGGAGTATTGCATTCAGTTTTAGTCGCCACACTTCAGGAGGGATGTGGATGGCCTGGAGAGGGTTCAGAGGAGCACACTGAGGGTTAAAGGCCTACAAAAAAACCCCTATGTGGACCAATAGGGAGACCTGAACCCCCTTTAGCCTCCACAAGAGGAGGCTGAGAGGTGATCTTGTGGCCACCTAAAAACTCATCAGGAGGGGTCAGCAGGAAGTGGGGGATACGATGTTTGCCAGGGTGACAGTTGGGTAAGTAGAAACAATGGACACAGTGTAAAAGAAAGTAAATTCAGGCTGCACATCAGGAAAAACTTCTTTACAGGGAGGGTTGCCAAAATATGGAATGGTCTTCCAAGGGAACTGGTATTGTCACCTTCCTTGGAAATATTCCAAAGGAGATTGGACAGACACCTGGCTGCAGTCATCTGATCCCAGCGCCCTTTCTTGCCTGGGGAAGGAGGGCAGACTGGATGATCTAATAGGTCCCTTCTGACCCTAATAACAATGAAACTATGAAATTGATAGAGAGTAGGTTCAGGCTTGATATTAGGAGGGACTACTTTACAGTTAGGGCTGCCAGGCTCTGGAATGGGCTCCCAAGGGAGGTGGTGCTCTCCCCTACCTTGAGGGGTCTTCAAGTGGAGGTTGAATAAATATCTGGCTGGGGTATGATCCCAGCACTTGTTCCTGCCCAGGGCAGGGGGTCTGACTTGATGATCCATTCAGGTCCCTCCCAACCCATGAAACTATGATACATTTTTAATTAATAAAAAGGTTATATGGTAGACACTGGAAAGCTAATAATAAGGAACAGCTTGGCTAGGGTAGAACTTCACTTCAAGGTTAATACCAGGCTATGTGCCCCACCTTTTCCAAGTGTTCAGTGGGGTTGTAGCCTCATACAACTTTAATCTCTCAGTATTGGTAAAGTGCTTTAGAAAATTCAGCTGGAAGAAGCTACCAAAATAAAAAAAATTACTACAGTATAGGCAGTGTAGGGCTACATGTTTAATGCGCAGTACCCTATTTTACTGCACATTAGAGCGTCATGGCAAAAAACATGCTAGTCCTCTAATGCATAGTAAAATTAGGTTGCTGTGCATTAAGCATCATTAAAAAGCATGTCCCTTCAGTACTGGGAATTAGGACAGCCTAATGAACATTTAGTTACTACCTCACATTTAGAGGTACTAAATTTAATGTACGGTAGCAAAAGTGCATTAATGAAGCTATAGACGCACCCTATATCCATCTAATATATCCTGGGGAGGTCACAGCACCCCTCTCTACTCCCTCCCCCGATCTTTCAAGGAACCAGAGCAGTAAGGCAAAGATGCACACAGTTGTTTCTGCACTCAACTCCCAGCCTTGGCCAAAGAACCTTAAGAGCCCATGTGCTAGAGCGGGCACCTGGAAAAGGTGGGGCACATAGCCTGGTATTAACCATTGAAGTGAAGTGGGCGTGATCTGTGTTTCCCAGACGTTGTGCGTCATTCAGCTAAACTAAACCCAAGGTGACAAACTAATTGGTGTGGACAGTTGAGTTCTGAAAAAAAAATACATTCCTGCACCAGCCAACACCTGCAAATCAAACATTCTCAGCTACTTTACAGGATTCACATCCTGCTTGTTCCTTTGCAATGGCTGGTGCTAGCAGCTTACATGCAAGACACTGGAAGCCAGCTGACTTCCCAAACACAGAGCTTCCAAACTGTTAAGGTAAAGGGGCTGCTCTTCTTTTGTGGAATAGGATAAGATACCAAGATAATGCAGGATGCATCCAATAAGACTTGTCATTGAAAGCAAAAAAAATGAAGGAGGTGGCAATAGACAGAGCACAGCGCTGGCAGTGAAGCCAGAAGCCTGCTACTAACTTGCTGTCTAGCTGTAGGCAATTCGCATACAGCTGACATTTTCAAAACTGAACATCTAAACATATAACTTTCTAATTGGAACCCAATTAGAAAGGGCTGGATTTCTTCAGAAGTGATGAAAAGCACACAAATAACACTAGAGTTATTACGTCTCTGGAAAATCAGACCACTTTGATTCAGGTTCCTGTATAGAGAATTAAAAGACCAAAGTTAGGAAGCTGAATTTGAAACTGTTGGCCATAACCTGGCTGTACCCTTATTTCCCCTGTGAGTGGCATAATGCTCCTTACCTGTCTTACAGGGTGTGTCTAATATAACTGATATCTGTCTGTGCTCAGAATTCTTCAAACAACAGGCACCATTTAAGCAGGCACCATTACTTCTTTACCACAAGAGCATGTCTGTGGCAGCCCTCTGTTACAGCTGTGCAATTGCATCTGCTATTTATAGCACAATTCTAACACACCAAGGTCTTCATTTTCCTTTGTTTGCACTGAAAGAACTCTACAAGGTAGTCTCAGGTGTGGAAGTAATAAAGTGTATTTCTCAAGCCAAGGAGAGGACAGTATTATCGGGACCTCATCAAATCAACTGACATGAATCCTTGCTTGTTGGTGATTATTGGGGATCCAGGTTTTCTGTTTGCTGCAGAAAAATGTAAAAAATTTTCTCCTTTGAAGGAGAAAAATGTGGGAAACCATGGCTTTCCCCTTACAAGCTGGAAGAATTCAAGCCTGCAAGAGGCTGCTTGGGGCTGGGGGAGCAGGATGCAAGGGGCACCATGTGCATATGTGTGTGCATACATGCACATAGCCAGCAATACAGCCAGGCAATAATGGAGAGCAGCTCCCGCATCAGCCTGCAGATAAGTCTATGGGGGGCATAGCAATGCTGGCCGGGGGGAGGGAGCATAGACAATACAGGGAGGGTTGGGGGGCAGACTGAGGTGGTGCAAGTGTTGGCCACAGTGAGGGAGGGAGTGGGGCAGGGTTAGCAGCTGGAGCTGGAGCTGGGAACACTGCCCAGCTGGGAAAGTGCCCAGGGCCACGGTGGAAATGTGTGGCCATGGGGCCCAGCTGGGGTAGTAAGATGGAGCGATGGATGGCTCATTTGGGAGGGCACTGGGGGGCCAGCTCCCTGCCACTGCACAGACTCCGGGGGAGGAGTCAGGAGCCAGAGGCAACACAGGGGGGTGGGGAGGGGGGATATGCCCCTGCATATTTCTGTGCAGGGTAGGAGAAGGAGTGGGCTGCATTCTGTGGGGCTCAGGGGTCCCTGCCCTGCTGCCCTCCCCGTGGGGGGCCTCTGAGGCCCAGCAGGCAGGATCTGGTGCAGGAGGGCAAAGTGGGGTGGGAAGGCTCAGTGTTGCCATTGCCAGGAACCCGGCTCCAGCCATGCCACCAAGTGAGGTGTCCTCTGCCCACCCAGCAGCAGGTACAGGGGGGGAGAACAGCTCTGCCACCACCTACCCCCTCCTCCCCCCACTGCTGGGCAGGCAAAGGGCACCTCACCTTCAGGGTGCAGCTGGCACAGGGGTCCTGGTGGTGGCAGTGACAGCAGCAGCACCAAGACTCCTCACCCCAATCTGCCCTCCTGTGCTGGGTATCATCTACTAAGCCCCGGAGGCCCCAGGGGGGAGGGCGGCAGGGCAGGGCACCCCAATCCCCACAGTAGTCAGCATGTATCCTCCCTCGCACCCCTCACTGGCTCTGCTCAGCTCCACTTTGACTCTGCCACCCATGAGCGTGGAGGGGGGCAGGCAGGCTCCATGCTCCTCTCCAGCTGCTGCTGCCTCCCATACATGGCAGCTGGGGCTCAGGCATTACTGGTGAGCTGCAGCTGGCACCTGTGGAGCAGGGAGAAGGCAGGATGCAACCACAAGGTCCCATTACGCTGACAGCAGGGGGCTTCCTCCAGCAGGGCTGGCAGGGGCTGGGGGCCTGCAAGTCGGGAGTGAGGGGCCCTGGTGGAGATGGGGGGACCATAGGTCATGAGTTAGGGGCACTGGGGTGGGGGTGGTCTATGAGTCAGGAGTGAAGGGCACCGGCAAAACCAGGGGCTGTGGGGTGGGAATGAGGGGCAACAGAAGGGTCAAGGGGATGTGGGTTAGGAATAAGGAGCACCAGCAGGGCCAGGCATTGGCAGACCAACTGATGGGGGGAGCAGGAGGTGTCCATGGCCCCTGGGCGCCAGCCTGGGGGGCACCAGCTGGGCCTTTCAGAGTTCTTATCATGCAACGTGGCCAGGGCCGGCCTATCCTATCTGCAAAACCTGCAACCTCAGGGAGCCCCGCAGAGCCGGTGGTGGTGGCCACGTCTGTTGTGTAGCCCACTCGCCCCATGTATTGAATGTTTACTTACCTGTTCCAGCCAGAAATTCCTGCCGCCAACCCAACCCCTGTGTCTGGTGTGCCAGGACTTTCATTTCCTTCCCGGGTGAAACAGGTAACCAGCTAGGGCCAGGGCAGGAGACTTTAAGTATTGCTATGAGAAGGACAGGGGGACGGGGGGCACAAATGCAAGCATTGGGCCCCAGGCGCCAGAGACCCACAGTATATCACTGAGGCCAGGGGGCTGTGGGGTGGGAGTGAGGGGCACTGACAGGGACAGGGGGCTGCAGTTCAGGAGTTAGGGGCACCAGAAGGGCTTTTGGGGTTGGGGGCTGCAGGTTGGGAGTGAGGGGCACTGGCAAGGCCAGGGGGTTATGGGTTGGGAATGAGGGGCACCAGCAGGACTGAGGGGACTGTGGCTTGGGAGTGAGGGGCAACAGCATGGTCAGCAGTAGGCCACCAGCATATCAGTGCTACTCGGTGCCACAAAACAGCAGGAGGGTCAGCTGCAGCTCCCCATGTCCTGGTGAATGAAGGGGGCAGAGGGAGCTCTAATTTTCCATGATAAAGAAAACAAAATCAAATGCCAAAACATACAGGGATTTAGAATTTATTTTATTATAATGATTGAGGCATTGGTAGGCTTCCAAACTGCTTAAAATTATATCAATAAAACATTGTGTTCAACTGATACATGGGGGCTTTAACCAAAGAATTTGAGTTTTTTAATCAGAGTATTTGGGATTTTTAAACAGAGAAAACCAGGATCCATGGTGATTATCAAAGCCAGATCTCTAGTACTGCAGGAGCAAGCAACCTTAAATGCTACACTGTCCGATTTCAGTGGCAGACAGGGATTCTCACAGTTCCTTGCTGCACTTGCTAAGGGAAGGAAGAAGGAACCAGACAGAATAATAATTTGAGTTGCTTCACATTCCAGCTTATCCAAGCTCCCACCCAAGAAACCAAGAGGATCCAGTATGGGAGGTGTCTGGAGTGAGCACGAGGGGTGGCTCTACACATGCTTCCTTCTTTGTCCTATTGGTCAGCCTGAGACTCGCTGAGGCTCAGTTCCAATGATATTTGTTCTCTTGAGTACAGCTGCTATAGCTGAACATGATAGGAGACTTCCTATTATTGTGCAGGACTAAAAATCACTTGTAAGTGTCATCAGCTTTCCTGTCATGCAAAGACCTCATGACTGCTAAGTGCCATCACATGCTCCCTCAATACACTTTAGCACAGACATTACTTTCTTAAGGCCAAACACTTATCTCCACTCAAATAGTTTGCATGCCTACCTCCCATTATCTAGAATCAGTATAGAAAGAGCACAGCTCTACAATACTGCATACCACAGAGCTGGGCTGTGTCCAAGGGCATGTTTTTGCTATAAACAAACCTGATCTTTAACAAAGAAATCTGAGGAACGCTCATTTTTCTTAGGAAACTCCAGTGTGTTTCTGCCGTCTTCTGCAACGCTTTCTTCCTGTAAAGTCTGGGTAAACATGGCATTTCCAAGGCTGGATTAACCCTTTAGTGAGCCCCAAGCAATCAAACTCGTGGGCCCCTACTTAATCCTGTACATTTATATTACTTTTTCAGTCAATAATTATAATATATAACTGGGCCCCTACACTTAGGGCCCTAATCGTGTGCCTAGTTTGCTGATGGTTAATCCAGCCCTAGACATTTCTGCTCTCTTCCTATAGGAGCAGGAGCCATAAACTACAGCACATATTAAACAGTTATGATTCTGAAACCTTCATGAACTAATTTTATTTTAAAACCCACATGAGTCACTGGAAGGATTTGATTTCAGTTGGTCTTGGTCAGCCCCCATACACTAGGATGAATTTGGGGTTTTACTTTTATATAATGTGGTTCAGGCAGTGTGAGTGGTATACTCTGGAACTTATATTTGAATTTGGGTGGGGCATGGGGGTTATGGTGAATATGCCATCATCATGGTCACAACATAACACCCCTACATGCTGAAGCTAGGCTTGCTCTTCTTTCGGAAGAACCAGAAAGATTCCTGGATTATCCCCAGAGACAGGTTAGGCATAACTGAATTCCAACACTGCAGGAAGCCAATACTGGTAGGCCTGCCAGCTGATTAGTCAAATTAGCCTAGCCCATGACTAGTGAGACACTGGTGTCTAGGTCTCCCTTCCCTTTATATCATCATCAACAGCATTCAGATGACTCATAAAAAGTCATAAGGAAGGAGACTAATGTGCCAGTCAGAGTTATCCTGGTCTGTTTAGATACAGTTAATCATGAGGCTGCTACTACATTAATGTGAAGTGTTTCAGTCCTCTGCTTTCTCTGCGTGGATAGGCAAGGGCCAAGGTTCTCCTGAACTGAGTTGGCTAGCATGGCTAAAGCATACCAGATTTTGTAGCCAGTGCCACACAACAGAGCAATGGGCCACAACCACTTTTGACCCTCCAGCCCATATGACCAGGTGCTGGGATGACTAGGAGCAGCCTTCAGCCCAAACCCTGAGTGAGGCTCAGACTCAGGCCTCTAGCACTGTAATGGGACCTCTAGACAACTCTGCCACTACCTCGCTTCTCCAGTGATGAGCATACTGTTAACAGCTGCTGACAGACGTGGGAGAAAAAACAAAACAGTGCTTTACGGAAAGAGGAATCACATCAGTTTAATCCGGCTCTCCAGTGTCTGTATAGCTTGTGAGCTTCAGTGGGGCTTTTTGTCACTTTTATCTAATAGCTGGTTCCATCAGTTAGTAGGTAAAGATGCCAAAAAGCCCCACTGAAGTGTGCGAGCTATACAGATGTTGGACAAGCCGTGTCAAACTGATACCATTTATTTTCTTGGTATGCACTGTGCTTGGTGCAGGGATGCACCAAGTTAAAAAGTAAAGCTCTGGTTTGGGGTTTTATTTCCATGTCTGTAAGCAGCCAAAACAATTATGCTGAACTCCTGTAGTTTGGGGAAAATATTTCTAAAAAAGGTCCAAGAATATTGCATAAAACTCACATGAAATATCCTTTGTATCCTTTAATGTTTCTTATTCTTTCAGCTGGAATTCTGCCAGCTATAGGTCATGCTGCAGAGAAGAAAGGAAAAAAGGGTGAGATTAGCATCACAAACAAGAAAGAAACAGCCTTACAGGATGCTTATGCAAGCATGAGTCTTCACAGGTTGAATTTCAAATAACTTTTTACCCCTATTGCCCCAAAGCAAAGAAATTTACAGGCCAGCAGAGGTCAGAGAAATTTAAAGTTCCTATTTAGCTTACTGCCCTCCTCATTCTGAGCTGTTGCCATATGATAATCAGCACTTAGTCAGAAGAGATACCTTCTGATAAATCAAGGGACCAGACATTCTCCATTGATTTCAATGGCAAATTCCTCCTGAGAGTATGAATAGGAACTTGAGACTCTAACAACCCAGAGGGTTGAGTTCATAGACACAGAACATGAGAAACAAGGAAAACAGCATCCTCAGAAGTGAGCTAGTGAACAGAAGTTTGGGGCACAAGCAAGATGGCCAGGAAAACGAGAAATTATGTGTGGAAACAGACATTGCCTTTTGTTGCCTTTGTGCTACCATAAAAAAATTATGACACAAAGACCAAGCAAACAGATGTGGCCCCTTGTGCCACAAAAATTGTGGCCATGACCGAGGATGCATTAATTTGAGCTGCTATTTAGCAGCGAACACCTGTTTGCTGTATGGTACAAGACAGCAAGCAGCCCGGAGCTGTCTGCATTCTTTAGCCACTCTGGGCAGGTGCTCTAGGGATTTGAGAGGCCCAATCCTGCACACCTCAGGAATTCCCATGCAGGACAAGGCCCCTCAAACCCTAGAAGCACCTGCCCAGTTTTTCTCTCTTACAAAGTGGGGCCCTGGTCAATCTCAGGGCATGTGTCCATAAGCAGGGAAAGCAGAGATTTCCCAATTTACAGAGATGTGCCCTTGGGAATCTCCAGGGTGTGTCTACATAAGCAGAGAAAGGTGGGGTTTCCCTGCTTGCAGAGATGCACCCTGGAGATCCCAGGAGCATATGTCTGTAAGAGGGAAGAGCCAGACAGGTATTATTGATGTGCTGATAGTGTTGAAATCTCAGGAACTTCAGTGTCAGCAAAAGTCACAGCCAGGAGACTGCAACACCAATATTGTCTTAAAGAATGACCACAGGCTCAGTTTGGGGGCAAAAAGTCAGCCATTAACACGTTTTGGCCTAACGAGTACACCAGACCATGCATCATTCAAGTTTGCTGGTCAGGCCTACTCTGGCCAATACTTTAGCAAAGCCTTTGTGTGAGCAGTACAGAGCTACACATATTCACTAAAGTCCCTCAGTTCTGGTCCAATGGCCACTGGGAATAGATGACATCCATTCCTGCACCTCTGTCAGCCTTACTGGTTTTGTCATTTTATGTCTTTAGAGGAGGAAGAAAACCCCATCCATACATAACTCAACTGAGTAGAACTCATAAAGACTACCTGGTTATGTTACGCAATGGCACAAAGTATAATATAGCAACCATGGCTAGCAAATAAGCATTAATATTCAATAAAGTGAATATCATTTGTTACTATAGCCTTATTTATAGCCAGAGTTAATCCCTTTCCAATCTGGTTTCACAATTTAACATTTTGGTGATGTGGATAGCAGCACATGCCTATTAACACAATTACAGTTATTCCTTGTATTACCATCAGTATCACACTTAATGTTCTGACAACTGGGTGCAAGGCAACATCTTCTGGAATGGCCCACCAATGTGTCTTTACTCCTTTTCACACCCCTTCTATGTCCTGCATTTGTTGTTATATGACATCAGCTATGGGAATTAAAGATTATTTTGTACATTTTTCTAGGCTTTGTATGTCTGGATGTAATTCTGTGATGTGGGTAAATAAGTCAAATATCAAGTTCCTTATATTATCAGAAGGAATAATAAGCTTACTTAGAAAGCTTGTGTTGCTACTTGGCAAGAAAGCATGGGTCCCAATTTGGATTGTATCTGTTATGGTCAGGCAGAATCCTTCCCAGTTTCCTAGACAGGTTTCTTTGTGCATCATAAAATGAGAATACCGCAAGCCACATGCTATATTTTTTACTTCATAGTTTCAAAGTTGTTAGGGGCTAAAAGGGACCTTACAGTTCGTCAGGTCCAGCCACCCTGCATTTGGGAAGGAAAGACTTGCTGGGGACCCCAGCAAGATGGGCAACACAATGCTTTTTAAAGATCACCAGGGTGGGTGACTACCACCTCTAGGGGGAAGCCTATTCCAAACCCTTGGTATTCAATTTGTAAAGAAGTTTTTTCTTCTGTCTAGTCTGGACTGCTCTTAAATCAGTTTGTGTCTATTATTTCTAGTCATCCCCTGGGGGGCCTTGGTGAATAGTTGCTCCTCCAGGCCTTGGTGTATTCCCCTGATGTACTTATAGGCTGCCACTAAGTCCCCTCTGAGTCTCCTCTTCTCCAGGCTGAACAGTCCCAAGTCTTTCAGTCTCTCTGCATATGACCTGGTCTCTAGGCCTCTAATCATGAGCTTGGCCCTCCTTTGGACTCTCTCGAGCTTCTCCACATCCTTTCTAAAGTGCAGCACCCAGAACTGGATGCAGTACTCCAGCTGCGGTCTCACCAAGGCTGAATAGAGCAGGAGGATGACATCTTTAGCCTTGCTCAAGATACCTCAGTAGATGCATGCCAGTGTTTGATTACCTCTGCTAACTATGGTATCACATTGGTGATTCATGTTCATTTTGTTATCTATCATGACACCCAGGTCTTGTTCAATTGGCAAACGTAGCACTGCCAAGCCTGTGTGTTGTGGATAATTTCTCCCCAGATGGAGCACTTTGCATTTCTCTCTATTAAACAACATCAGATTGAGATCTGCCCACCTTGCAAGCCTATCCAGGTCAGCCTGTACTGCCAGCCTGTCCTGGAGCATGACCATGCTTCCCCATAGTTTGGTGTCATCAGTGAACTTGCCATTTTGCTTTTAATACTGAAATCCAAATCATTGATGAACATGTTGAAAAGCACTGGTCTGAGCCCTGTGGCGCCACTGGTCACCTCCTGCCATGATGACTCAGTCCCATCTGTCAGTACTCTCTGGGTCCTACCACAGAGCCAGTTACCTAGCCAGTGGACTGAAAGTAGTCGAGGCTGCATTTTTCCAGTTTAACCATGAGGACATCATGGGAAACCGGGTCAAAGGCCTTTTTGAAATCCAAATATGTGACATCAACCTCATTTGCCCTATCCAGGTGGCAAGTTACCTGATCGTTAAATATCTGGCCTGACTTCACCATAATGAAGGCATGTTGGCTATCTGTCAGAATACTACCTTCTGTTATCCTGTTAGTGATGGACTCTTGATAATTTTCTCCAGTATTTTACCTGGGATTGAGGTCAAACTGATTGGTCTGTAATTCCCAGGGTCCTCCTTTCTCTCTTTCTTAAAGATAGGCACCACACTGGCCTTCTTCCAGTCTTCTGGGATCTCTCCCAAGTGCCATGAATCTTCAAATAACTTGGCCAGAGGTTGTGCATGGCATTGGCCAGTTCTTTTAGCACTCTTGGGTGTATTTCATCCAGTCCTGTTGACTTGTAGATATTTAGTCTTTGTAAGTGGTCCCCCACAAGACCTATGCCATCTTTGGGAGGGTGGTCGCCCCCACCATGATCATCCTGTATCCTGTCAGGCAAGCTAACACCCTTGGATTGGTGAAGTATTCATTCAGGAGTTAGGTTTTGTCCTGAGTGTCGGTTAGCAACCATACCATTCTGGTCATCAGTGGCCATGTGCTTCCCTTATTTTTTCTCCTACTCCCTACACATGTAAAGAAGGACTTTTTGTTATCCTTGATTCTGGTTGCCAATTTGTAATTGCCTATGGTTTGTGCTTTTGCTGTACTTGCTCTACCTCGTTAATAAATTCTTTTTGTATCAATTGGACCCTAGCCCCTTTTTGAACTACTGGCAATGATAGAGGCACAGCACTCATAGATTCATAGATTCATAGATGTTAGGGTCAGAAGGGACCTCAATAGATCATAACCTCCTCTTGAAGACCCCCAGGGTAGGGGAGAGCACCACCTCCCTTGGGAGCCCTTTCCAGACCTTGGCCACTCTAACTGTGAAGAAGTTCTTCCT
>JAGPOW010003395.1:53914438-53959637 GCA_030014935.1 Caiman crocodilus
GACCCCAGCACTCGTTCCTGCCACTGGCGGGGGGTCAGACTAGATGGCCTGCTCTAGGCCCCTTCTGACCCTAGTTACTATGAAACTATGAAACTATGAGAATAACTCCTGTCCCTTCCCCTCCAAAGGGGCCTTGTGGGCTGGCATCTGGCCACACCCCCACCCAGCCACTGCAGTGGCGAGGGGGCAGGGCCCTTGATGGGGGCAGTGGCATCAGGAAACAGGATCTCCTTTCCAGCAGGGGGCCCCTTGCAGTGCTAGCAGAGCTGTGTCGGACTGTGGGCAGCAGCACCGGGGCCCAGAGGGGGCCAGAGGCCTCCAAGCCCGCCCAGTGCCACAGTCCATAGCAGCTTTCTCTGCTCTGCAGCATGACCCTGCTGGGAAGGGGCTTGCACTCCAGGAAACTGTGACAGGGCAGCTGCCCCATCACGGTCACTCGCCCCTCGCCACTCCAGTGGCCAAGCGAGGACAGGGCCAGATGCTGCCAGCAAGGCCCCTTAGGAAGAGCAGAGACAGAGGTTATTCCCCCTCCTTGCAGTGTCCAGCAGAGGGGACAGGAGGGGGCTTATTCTGCTGCTCAGCAATGGTGGCAGTCAGGGCGGGCAGACTCAGCTGCAGTCCCCCAGTGGGGTAGTGGGGGTAGAGGGGAGAATAACCCCCAAGAATAACACCCCTCTTTGTCCCCTCTGCTTCAGGGGCCACACTGGCCTGCTTCTGCAACAGTGAGGGGAGAACACCCAGCAGACTGGGCTCAGGTCCCTGCTGGTGGGACAGGGAGGGGGAATTAAACCTCTGTCTGGCCAGACCCCTGCCCTTGCCTGTCCCTGCTCTGGCTGGGAAATAGAGGCGGAGCCAGCCCTGCTGCATAAAGCACAGACCACAGAGCATGCCAGGATGCTGGGGGACTCTGGTTTAAGTTAAACCAGGAAGGGGTCTGAGCACTGACTATGCATAGAGGGTGCACTTGCCCGCCCTGAGATTAGCCGTGCCACTTCTGGGTTTGCTACTGGCACTTCCAGTTTTGCCACTGGCACTTCCGCCGGTGGCAGTGATCAGCCACTGGGAGACCTCCTCCCGTTCAGTGTTTGGTCACTAGGGGACCCTGCCCCTCTCTCCCCAGCGATCAGCCGCTGGTGCCCCCCTTCTCCCAGTATTAGGAGGCACCAGTTGCCCATGGGTCTGGGACAGACATTGCATAAATTGGTTTGAGCCAAATCAGTTAAGTCTGATACTACATTCAACCAGGTTTATCTCAAACCAGTTTCAACCATTTTGAAACTGATTTACGTGCACTGAATGTCTGTTCTGTTACAGGTTTAAACCAGTTTCTGATCACTTGAACATTATGTGTAATGTTCAAGTGATCATTACGTGTAATGTCTGTCCCAAGCACTAGAGAATGAACATCTTAACTATAAGCCAGGGTGGGAAAATATTTTGATAAGTTAGAAAGAAAGATGTCTTTCTTGTCTTGTTGTGTTAAATAAAATCAGCTTCAAGAGGCTTGAAGTTATTAGATTAAATCATCATTACAGTTTAGTTGTAAAAGTAAATTTTAGCAACAATCCACAAATTTTAGTAAGTGGCTTGTTATGAATTTAAGTCCAAATGCAGCTTTTATTTGGAAAGTAATTTACAGTGAAAAATGTTTTAAATGGAATATAAACTCTTTTACTTACATATTATACACAGTGATAGAAGAGTAAGAGTTTACAAGTTAAGGGTTCCAAAACTGGCAGCTGTGTCCCCTAGATGGGTTACAAACACATGTCCAGCAGTTGTAACCTATGCCTTTTCCATTTTGCTAAATGCTTGGGTGATGCTTTCTAGACCTATATTACCTAGGAGAGGGTCCTATCTAATGCAAAATGGGGTCAGGTATAAAGGAGGTTGAGTATCTGACCTCACTGATATTAGAATAAATTTTGGGGGAAAGAATACCCAAAGACATGGGAATAAATAGAAAATGGGGTAATATGCAACTTGAATTTAGTAAAGGTAGATCGTGCTGGGCTAATCTAGTATCTTTCTTAGATACGTGACTTTCTAAGCAAAGAAAATGCAAAAGCTCTAATTCATCTGGTTTTCAGTAGAACAGTTGAAACAGAGCTACACTGGAATTTACAGTACTAGGTAAACCGGAGAGATGGAGATTAGTACAAGATTTGTAAATTGTGTAAAGAACTAGTTTACGGAACATGACAGTGGGTAGCGTTGCAAAGAGAAGTATTAGGCTTGAGGGAGGTTACTAGTCTAGAGGTTACTAGAGAGGGAGTTTGTTAAGGATCAATCTTGGCAGAATCTTGTTTAATAATTTTATTAATGATCTTAGCATAGAAAGCAGATGTGTGCTGAAGAAATTTTCAGATGACACAAAGTTGGGAGGCATCATCAATACAGAGGAGGAGGAGAATATCTTCCAGAATACCCAAGTGACCTTGGGGATCGGGGTAATACAAATGGGATGAAATTTAGCAAGACAACATGCAAAATTATGCATTGATGGACTAATAACAAAAGAATTTTTTGCCATGATTGCTTGCAGGTAGGAGAGCCTAGGCTGGATGACCCAGGAAATCTCTTCAAGTCTCCTGAGAAAGAAAGGCCCTTTTATTCAGTACCCTGAAACAGAATGGTTTACATTCCTATGAGAATCACTAACTTTTCCCAAACTTTGTTTTAGGGTAAAGTTACACGTTCCACCTAGACGATATTAAGGGCACTTAAAACATGAGCATCTAGCTCATTAGTGCGGCTAAATGCCCTCAGAGCATTTCAAAGGTATGCCACTTCATGTGAGGATTACCTCTGGGCCATACTACCTAGCTTATGTTAGAGTAACTTCAGTCAGCTCCACAGAGATTCAATGAGCAATTTGAAGTCCTCAAGCATCCCAGGAGACACCTCTCCAAGGCCTCCCTCTCCCCGGAACAGGGATAGAGCCCCATGCCCCTGTTTGCCAGGCCTCAGTCTAGTGGTAAATCAGCTATGCAGGCAAGAAACTGTATTAATCCTCTCTGTGTGACTGCTCACAGCATGTTTGGACATTAACACCACTTACCATTCCACAGATTTTGTATGGTCTAAATGTGATGTGTAACTTCACCCTAATTCACCAGTGTGTTCTCTCCTTCTGTCTCCCTCTCTTTCTGTCAAAGCCCTGGTGGATAGGTGTCATTGTACAATGGCATGTCTACTCAGGGCCAGTACAGCCTTCATTTACTGAGTGAAATCTTGGCCCAACCAAGCCCAACCAGTGCGAATTTTGCCACTGTTTTCTGTCTGGCACGAATTTCAATCACAATGTTTATTCATGTGCATTGCCTGCCTGAAAAACCATGCCTAAAGACACCAAGCAAACTACATAAACTCTTTGTACACTATAATATAGTAGGGTCTGCCTTCTTAATTCATATGTTTAGGTGTGGATATATAGGTAGTATTTATAACCAGTATTCATAATACACCCTTATGTATAAAGCCTACAGAAAGACTATATGCCATGTAAGTCTTCAAAATAGTGTTTAAGTGGGATCTACACTGGGCATTTCAAGTAGTAGTCATTGTATGACTGAACTTTTCTTTACAGGTATTTGATTTTACAATAGGAATTATAATATTTGCTTTACATTTAGCTAGTGATCAAATGTAATATTTCATTTCTTTTGTACACATATCTTTCAGAGGAACAGGAAACAGGACTTAAGAAAATAGATCAGACAAATAGTTCTGCCTGGAATCCTGCCTATGTCTAATACAAAGGAAAGAAATTACAAAGTAATCAAGAAGAGTATCTTAGCTGACCCTAATTCTCAGTCTGTTGCAGAGGAAAAGAGGGGCCCTCTTATTCAGTACCCTAGTACCTTGCACCAGAATGGTTTGGCTGGATAAAAACAACTGAAATTACACGTTATTCACATTACGTATACGTAGTCACACAAATTGGCCATCTATAGTGAAGATAAAAGTGCCTTAACAAGTTATTTTGCCAAACATGCAATGAATCAAAAGGAAAGAAAAACTGAAAGAGACAGTTCAGCCAGTACCTTATAACTCTGACACACAGTCCATAATGGTGGTCATTAATTCCCTAGTGGGCTTCGTTCGCTTTAACATAAACATCCTGTGACGAACTTGAAGCCTCTGTAATTATTTAGGAATACTGTATGTAGACCTGCTTAACACGATATTTACTTTTGATTTAATTTAAATAGTGGAGTGTCAGGAAAAATAAGCAGGAAAAGAAAGGCTGGCTCAGAACTAACCACTTTTCTGCAAAACTGGAGGTTTGTTAAGACCAAATGCCAGGCAAGGAAAAGGTGGAAGAAGATAGAATTCCACCCTGTGACGGGTGAATTCACGAGGCTTAAGAAATGAGAGGATCCATCCAGAGAGACCAAAAGGGGCACAAGTGCAGTTAACCCCATGACTGTGACGGACTCAAACCCTGATTCTTTGCACAAAGTCCAGGTAGAACAGAATAGTACAAATAGACCAGAGCAAGGCATGGGATTGAGAGTGGGGCAGGACCGAAACCAGAAGTGAAAGGTGTTTGAGGTACAAGAATTGTGAGTTTCCCATTTGAGAAAGACAAGAGATGGTGCAGAATGTGTGGTTTGATTAGAACAGCCTTTGACTTTCAGGTCTAAAGTGTTCATGTAAGAGTCAACGTGAACACAGTGGTGGGTGCTGGAAAGGGCTGTCCTCCTGTACTGATGGGCAACATCGTGCCAGGCTGCCTAGCTCCCAACATCAGCTTCACCCTGCTGGGCACTCTGGCACCTGCTGCCCCACTCCAAGCTCTGTGCCAAGCATCAGCTGTGGACCCCCAACCCTAAAGTAGCAACTATTACCCAAGTGTTAGAGAGCAGATGGTATCACATTACAGTGTTGCCTGGGTTGGGAGCTCTCAACAACAGAAAACCACAGCTCGGATAAGAGTAAAATCCCCTTTTGACTTGGACTCAAAAGCTACTTGAACTCCTTTTAATGGGGGAAAGAAAAAGTAGTAACAGCACCTCTTGTTATCCAGACAGTCTTTTCCTTTTCACTTCTGCTTTCAGTATGCCAACTGATATGAATTACTGCTTTGACTTACCTTCTTTGTGTGCTTGGGGCATTTTCAAAGTTTCCCACCATTGCCTCAGTAGCCCTGGCAGTGGGCACCCAAGTGCTTTCATCATTCTTAGCATGGAGTCGTACTGCAACATTTGATGAAGCAAGCACTCTGTTTACAAAAGCTTATGCTGTACATCTACAATTTAGTTAGCCAACAAAGTGTAAATCTACCTGGATTTCTGCTTGACTTCAGACTAACATGGCTAACTACCTCTCTGCCTTATTGAGAGCCAGTCTTAACAGCAACATTAAAAATGCCAGCCGGCTGGATTGCAACATGGCTAGCATCAACAGAACTACCTTGGGGTCAACTACACAGAGCACTTTTTTGTCCTTGATGATGCCTCGTCATCTCCCTGTGTGTGCTCCCTTTCCTGTGGAGTGGAGACATAGACACTCCCTTTGTAAAGCGCTTGGAAATGGATGGAGGAAATACTGTGCTCATGATGCTTAAGCCAGATGCTCAAGGTACTGTTTACCTCTGGATAGCTGGAAGATTAGAGGCTTGTCTTAAAGTACTGAAAGCTCAACCAGTGAAAAACAAATGCTGAAATGAAACGGGGAAAAAGAAATGAGAGCCATGTACATCACTATGTTTCTAAGGAGGGAGCTCTAAGGAAAAGCCAACATTTGGTTTTGATGCTAGTGCTGCCTTAGCAAACAGACCACTAAAAATGAAGTGAGCTCAGTGGAAAAGTAAAATCAGATTTAAAAACGGGTAGGGGAGTAGAGGAAAGATTGCTGGCCAAGCCAATCCAAGCCGCAGAGCAGGAATGCATGGATGACAGAGCCTCAGGTAGCAGCTGTATTGGTCTAGAGCAGAGGTGTCCAACATTTTTTAATGTGGGGCTGGATCATGAACTTTTTATCACCCAGTGGACCAGCGAGCCATATTCAAAGACCTCACAGGAAACAGCATCACATCAGGAAATGATGTCATGTGACCTTTGACACATGAAGTTGCAGAAAGTGACAATGAAATGGGTCTGGAAATGTGGTTTAAATCCAAAATAAAAACAATATAAAAGCAACAATGAAAAAATACCAAACACTTGACAAAAATAAACACTTTTGCGTAATGCATAATGAAAGAAGCATAATGCAAGTAGACAGATCAAATGTGGAAAAGATATCAGCCAGAGTGGAAACTAATCAAAGGTGGAGGGATGCGTCTCGGCAGGAGACACCTGCGCAGCACTTTGTAGCCTCCGCCACTTGCTGCTTTGCAGGGGGCAGGCAGATGGGAAGGGAGGAGGGAGCGGAGGCTCCTCAGTGCATCTGAGAGGCTGCAAGAGAGACTCATGGCTCAGGTGGGCACAGCCACAGCTGCAGCTAGGCATGGAGCGGAGCAGGGCAGGGAGAGTCACTGCCACGTGCGGGAGACCCAGTCCAGGCTCTTCCTCGTACTCTTGGCCCCAGCCTCCCCAGGATGTGCGGGAAAGGCGCCCTCCACTCTGCCACCCCCCACCTTGCTACCCCGGCAGCCATGTATGCCCAGACCGTGCCCCAGCTCCTGTCCTGGCCCCATGCAGCTCTGCCGCTGAGCCCTGGTCCCGGCCCTGTGCCACTGCCTCTGCCTGCTTTCAAGGATGCCCGGTATGTCATCTGGGCACCAGAGAGCACGTGTGCCCAGGCCCCGCCGTGGGGCACTGCTACATTAGGAAGCTGCTGAGGGGCTGGGAGAGGGACAAGGGGCGGGAACCAAAGGAAACAGTGTTCACTTTTGTTTTCCATTGCAGCACCTTGAGCCTCAGAAAATGGCTTGGCAGGCCGCATGGCAGCCCCCAGGCCGTATGTTGGACAAGCCAGGTCTCGAGCAAAAGGCAATCAGGACTCCTAGTAGAGATGATATCTTTTATCAGATTTTTTGTTGCAAAACTCTTGCTGGCCTAACAAGCGAGCATCCCCTCCGCCAGGCGTCCTGACCGCCTGACAGAGCCCCGCTTCCCCCAGCGGCGGGGCGGGGCCTGCGGCGCAGCATGGCTTTCAGGTGCCTGTCAAAGGCGCTGCCAGGGCACAGCTGCTCCGCTCATTAAGTCAAGACGCGCGCGGCGGCACCAAGCCAGCGCCACAGCGTGGGAACAAATATGCATCCTTGCAGGGAGCAGGGCTGTCGAGGACCTCACGTAAGTGAGAGCTTGCATCAAGAGAGCCTTTGTTTCTGGAGCTGCACGCAGGGAGGGGGGAGAGGTTAGCATTTCTCTAAGAAAGGAGAGAATCGAGAAGGAGATCGAGCATTTCTTTTAGACGTGGTTTTATTTTAGGTGCCGCTTGCACGGCCCGAGTGGGCGGCACGGATGCCGGGTGCCTCCTGCCTTTCCAAGCCGGTGCGTGGGAACCCAGGGATCTCCTCTGCATCTGAACGGGGGCTGAAAGCGTGTGCCGGGGCTTGTCCTGCGACGCGGGGTGCGGGTACTTGGTCGGGTTCACACTTTCCTCCTCCATGCGAGGCAGAGCCATGTGTACCCAAACAAAAGGGGAGACGCCGTACTGGTCTGTAGTGCAAAGTAGTGGGATCCAAAGCAGCCAGCATGCTCGGCTGCTTCCCCCCCCCCCTCCCGGTTATCGTCTGCTCTGATTTGACTTGCTTATGTAGTTCTTTGGCTGCTCCGTGCCATGGGTTTCTTCGCTTCCTCGGCTGATCAGATGAATCCAGCACTGGTTGCTGGAGTAAATTAATTCCTGCCCTGCAGGAAGGGGAGAGTCGCGCAGTCATTCATCTCCTTTGTTAATTGTGCCGGGTAAAGTGAGCCTCATTGTGACGTATGGAGCGCGGGGAGCCGAGTGGGAGCTGGCCGTCCTTTTGTCCAAAGGCGTTGCCATTTGTCATTCATAGGCGTAGCACAGGGAAATAAATCTTCCGGGGAATCCTGTTATGAAATATTTGCATGGAGATCTGAGAGGGGGGAGGGTTGCACTCGGGGGAAACTGAGGAACAGGTGATCCGGAGTTGAATGCTGACTGTGCTAAAGAGAGAGGAGCCTCCCAGACATTTCGGCAGCACCAGGGTTTTACCCCTGGGTTTGGTCAGACTTTGGTGGGGCTTCGCAGAAAAGTCATTTATTTTCCTCATGCCTCAGTTTCTTCATTGGTTGTACTAGGGCAATGGTGCCTACCTCACAAGATGCTGGGAAGCACAAAGCGACTTGTTGAGCACAGTGACATCCTTGGAAGGAAGGTGCTGTGCTAGTCTAGGGTAATACTCCTGCTCCACAGTCTGTTCCCATCTGCTTACTCTCTAGCCAGATTTGGCAGCCTCGCTGAAGCGGACACTGATGGTTATCGTGTGACTTATCTCTGCACTTGGGCAGAAAAGATTTAAGCTGAGCTACTGTGTTCCAGGCACAGTTGGCATCTTATGCTGATGATAGTTATAATTGTTTTCATTGAGGACCCACTCAAATGAGGGCTGCATGGTGCTGGATGCTGCACAAGCATAGTAGTAGCAGGCAGCACCTGTCCTTAGGAACTTCCCATGTAAACAGACAAAGCAAACATGAGTAGGAACAAAACAGGCAAGCATCAGGAACTATGTGGTGGTAACAGTAACATGTTAATTCCACAGTTGGAGTTTTTTTAGGTGGGTTTGGTTAGGAGGGTATCTGCTAAATTAAAAAAGGAAGGAAATACTGAAGGGAAGAGGGCAGATTAAAATAGGGAGAGGGGGAAGAGAGGCAGATGTGGTGGGGAAGCAGAGGAAAGATTGTTCCAGTTCTCTCTCTCAATCATCCTCTCTGCCAGGAACCTTGCACTTTTGCAGACTCAAGGGGAGGCACTACCATTGCACCCCCCCTCCACACTTTGACCGAGGATACTAGTGCTTCCACAGAATCCTGCAGTGGGAGGGATCTTGAGAGTCATCAGGCCTGAACCCCTGCATGAAGGCAGGATGTGCTGTTCCTGTACCCCAGGCAGATACCTCTCCAGATAAGATGTTGTATTTATTTCTTAGATTTATATTTCACTCTATCCAGAAGGCTTAAAGCAACTTGCAATAAAGAAACTACTTACAAGGGATTTCCCAAACAACTCAAATCCTGAGAACTTCAACACCCCCCCTGCCAGCCACCACTTCTCTTCCCAAACCCCCACACAAACAAACTCTCTTGAGTCCCAACCAGACCTCTGAACCACCATTTGCATCCAGTTACAAGAAGCATTTTTTCCACCCAACCACCACTCCCCACTTGCACACTCATGCTGCCCTGCCTCACCCCCAAGTGAAATCCCCCATCCTCCCCCAATGTTTCCTCCAGGTTTTCACACCCCTCTCCTACAGAGGGGCTGTGGATCTTAACCCCCTCCCCAGAAGCCACAGCTAACTCCTCCACCTGATCCCAACAAACAGAGACCACCCCTCAAAAAAAATAAAAGAAAAAGGAAGCACCTCAGTCGGGGGTACCCACTGGCTTGTAGGGCCTGGAAGCTGGCAGGGGCTTTTTCCATCATTAAATGGGGATGATGGTGAGGCTGGGCCCCATGAAAGGAGTGAATGAAGCTGGCTGCTTCTTTTTTTTCCACCACAGACTGCACTGTGTAAACTTCTTGAACTGCTGTGGATGTTCCTTTGTGCCACTGGGGATGCCCCAGAACAGCCTCATCAATACATTCTTGTGCTCAGTGCATGGCAGTGAGTGGGTGGGGTTTGACGGGACTGTGCCATGAGGGACAGAGCTTTCCAGACTCAAACAATCGACTAATGTTGCCCAGTTCTCACACACCACAACCTGATGTTGAATATTCTCACAATTGGGAAGTGGTCTGTCTGCTGAGTGTACGTTCCAGGATCCGTCTGGTCGGTTTTTCTGACGGGGCTCCTAGCTGCCCTTTACACCATCCATACACCAGCCAGATGGGAATAGGTGTATTAATAGTGCAAGTGGACCCTGAGGCTCTCTCCCGTGCTGCTCTTAGTGTTAGCTGGCCTTGAGACCAAATCAGTAATAGGTCCACAGGGCCCGGCTTGTGCACACTACAGTGCCCAGGTCTGCCTCTTGGGAAAACTAAATACATTTTTATATTCTATCCTGAATCGATAAAGTTTGTACCCTGCTCTGGGCTGGTGCTGATTAATTAGTTTGGGCATCTCCCTGACTGACCCAGCCATGTAATCCAGGTGTGGGGCTAGACCAATCCTTCAACAATCAATTAAAGAAAAAACAAATTTCCTATTTTCCTTGCTCGATCAATTCTCAAGGGGTTTTTTTTGATGCAAGGTCTTTAAGTCCATGCCCCATTATGAAAACACAAAGTCTTTAGCAAAATGGCAATTAACTTTTTAAAGAAAACAAAATGACAGGGCTTTGCCACACCCAGGTCCCCAAGCTCCTGCAGATGCCTGACTCTCATGCATTGTTTCCGGTGTCTTGGTGCTTCAGATCACACAACACCTCTCCCTTTGTGACTGGGATTAGAGGCTAGCTGGAGACCCCTCTGACTCTCCAGGCTGTGGAGACAGTCCTGCTTGCCTCTTGCTTTGGAGCCTCCTGTGGTTTTTGCTCAGCAGGCTCTGCTCCCCTCCTCCAAGCAGCTCTGCTTTTCCTTTTCTGCCCTTGCCAGATCAGGGCAGGGGGGCATCACTTCTGGTGTGCCACCTGACTTGCATGGTGCAGATGCTGATACATTGCTGCAGCAGCTCCACTTGCCCCTCTGTCGTTTCTCTGCTCTATACCTGAAGATAAGTGCTGCCTATCTTTTGCCTTTGGGCCTTCATGGGGAATCTTCTCCTTTTCACCACATATCCATCCCCTCAAGATGCTGCTAGGCACTTATTTTGCAGTTTCTGGCGTGGTAAAAGTCAAGGGTTGAGACTCACTGATCTACAAAACATTTACTGGGGATAGCCTCTCTTCCAAGTGGCACTGTGAGAGGAAATTAGCTACCACGTTCTTTCTGCCAGGCCTATATTCAATATTAAACTGAAATGGTTGGCATGGCAATGCCCAAGGGGTTATGTACACATTATCTGTTTAGTCCATCTTTAGATGTTGTTCCTACCCTTTGGAGTAGATAATATCATCTGGGTACACTGATGCACACTGCTGATGGGGAGTCAGGAGCCAGTCAATGAGCCGCTGGAACATCACGGCTGCCCATGAAGGCCAAATGGCATGCACTTAAATTCACATGGACTGCATGAAGTACCAAAAGCTATCTCTGCCTGGTCTTCCCTCCTCAAAGGGAACTGCCAGTAGCCCTTAATTAGATCAAGAGTTGAAATAAACTTGGCTTGCCCAACCGTTTCCAGGAGCTCACTGATGTGTGGCATTGGAAAGGCGTTGAACTGGTATATGACATTAAGTTTCCAGAAATAGACACAGAGATACCAAATCCTGTCTGGCTTGAGGACAGCTATGATAGGGCTCTACCAAGGACTCTGCAATTCAGTAATTACCCCCTGCTGTAACATCTTGTGTATTTCAGCCAGCATGTGTTGAAACCTATGTTAAGGGATCCTCCTTCACTTTTCCTTATAATCTTCCTTTTACACATAATATTTCTATGGCTTATGCCCTCAGTGCCACCAGGGACTTCACTGAACACATCCTGGAAATCTTCCACCAGCTCCCTCATCTGCCCATTGGCTTTTGGTAAGTTGAAGCCCTAGAAGTATTCCCAAGCCTGCTGCCTGTCCCACCCCGTCTCCCTTTGTCTAAGACGTTTTTTCTGGAGACTGGGGTCGCTAATAGCCCCTCTGATTTGTGCCACAGCTTGAGTAGATTGGCATGATAAACCTGTCTCTCTTTATTATACCCAGGCAGAATACTTCTACAGATCCAGTCTTCTTGACTATTTCAGAAAGGTTAGGGTTAGAGACAAGGCTAGATCAAGGCCCCCACAGTGAAGGGGAGGCAAGAGCAGGGGTAAGTTGAGCAGGGCCTGGACAGGGTGGGACTTATCTGGTAGAGAGGCGTGCCCCCAAATCATTTTTTCTCCCTCTGCCTCAATCTTCTACCCCCAACTCCAACCCACACAGACTTACCTGCTGGGCAGGAGGTGGTGTGGTGGCAGCTGCACATGGTAGATTCTGGGTTGCTTTTAAATGCCAAAGGTGATCTCCTACTTAAAAATGTTGGAGACCACTCGTCTACACCTTGACCACACACTTCCACTCATATACTCGAAACCCAGAAGGCCAGTCCAAGAACACTCCTGTAAAGCTACTCGTAAGATGGCTCTGGAGCCAGCTCACCAGTATATTTGTGGGTTGGATCATGGAAATGGGTGATATGAATGAGGGCATGCCTGGGAACATCCTGACCAGAACACACTGCTGCTGTGGTATAAATGTGCCAATTATTATTCTGTCACCTGCGCACATGAACTAGGCACCAAGAAAAATCTTGGTTCATATTGTCCAAAACATGGTCTCTAAAAGAGGCCAACAAAAGGTGCTTAAGAAGAAGGAACATAAATAAGGTAGCAGTTAGAAGTGAAAACCTGCCACGCAAGAGGGATTTGTTTGTGCACTGAAAGTTAAGCATGTATCCAGGTATCTTACTGAATTAATTAAAAAGTTCTCTGCCTCTTCTACCACAATATAATTTTTATATTTTATCTCATTTCTTGCACACTTTGTAAAAAGAAATGAGCCTGTAATAAAAACCAGAATGAGGTAAAGCCTGTAGTCTGTATCACCAGTGGTGTGGCAGGTCTTGAATTTTTTTCCTCTGCTCCATTGTATTAGTAGCATTTTTTTGCTCACAGAGCTTGTGGTTATAGCATTTGGAATTTAAGCTCAGAAATTTTGTTCAGGTGCCAGGTGACCTGTGCTTGGAGCAATCTTGAGGGGCTTGAGGGCTGCATCTAGTTCTTTTAGATAGCAAGATATTCACTGGAATGCCCAGTGTTCTGTGGCAGGAGTAGGATTAACAGAGAACAGTGTAGATGCTTAGAGCATTCCCAACCCCCTGGGGAAAAAATGCCATCTTTTGAAACATTATACAGGTTCTAACAGGACCAAAGTCCATGTCCCAGCACCTGTTCTCATATCAGAGCCAGTACATCTTGGGTGCACACTGTACTAACACTGTCCGGGCCTCTATTAGGACTCAAAATCAGTGACAGTGGCAGTCACTTGATATGAAGATGACCATCTTCCAGTAGATAGGGAAGTCATTGGTGAGTCCAGAGATGACTGAGGCCAATCCAAGATCTGTATGTTTGACTGCAGATATGGCATACAGGTCTAAGAGTGGATCCAGATGTCGGGTCACAGCTTTCTCTTCGTCTCGTTCACCTATTTGTCTCCAGTCAAATGAGTTTGCTCAGAATAGCTGGTGCCTTGTCATATTTCATGGTGCCACTGGAGACACTTCAGTGCTTGAGTCACTCAGGTATTGACTGGCATTGAAAGTGTCCTTGAATCTTTTATCTTGCCCATCTCTGGAGTGGCGACCACTGTACAGTGTACATAAGACCTGTTTCAGGAGCTGGTTGTCAGACATCTTTAATGGAGGTTGTACCGTATAAATATGGTTTCAGTGCTGGGGGGTTTTCCTTGAGCCAGAGTGCTAAAGTTAATTTTTCTGTTCTTCAATTGATAAGAAAGGTTTTCTGAAAATGTTGCTACTGGTAACATTCCAAGGCTTTCAGGTATGTCCAGCATCTTGTCCCAGTTCCATACCCATACAATAGGGTAGGGATGACAACTGCCTGGTAGATGAGAAGTTTGGTTTAGGTCCTGATGTCTTGATCATTAAAGACACAATTTTGGAGACTTCTAAAGGCAGCACTGCCAGATTTTATCCAGTATTGAGTATCATAATCTATGTTTACTTTTTGGGAAAAGTGATTACCTAGGTAGGGGAGATGCTCAACAATCTCCAAGGATTGTCCTCTAACTAATGTATGGAGGAGCAGCTGGATGGACTAACGGTAAACTCAAGACATAGTACCAGAAGAAATCCTGTGGTTCGTGGAACCCAGTTCCTTGCAACCACCTCATTGTCATCCTTCTTCTACACAGGGGTGAATGTGAGCATTCTATACCTACTGTTGCAATCATTCTGTTTGACATCTGTTAAACAGACCTTGAACTTTTCTTGTTAAAATGTGGAAAGTCATTGAACTATAGGTTTGGAAGAAACCTCAAGAGTTATATGGTTCAAACCCTACGCTTAAAGCATCTCTGACCAATACCTATCCGACCTCCTCTTGAAAACCTCCAATAAAAGAGATTCCACAGCTTCCCTGTGCAGTCCGTTCCATTGCCTTATTGTTCTAACAGTAAAGAATTTTTTTTCCCCCTGAGATCTCATCTAAATTTATCTTGCTACAATTTAAGTCATTGCTTTTCTCTCTTGAACAGAGTTCAGGATGTGAAGTTGTTCTCCCTCGTCTTTATGACAGCCTTTCAGATATCTGAAGACTACCATAATGTCCACCCCCATCCCTGCCCTCCTGTCATTTACTTTACTTACTCAACCTTTCTTTGTACAGTTTGCTTTCCAACACCTTTGTTATTTTTGTCACTCATGTCTGGACTCTGTCTAACTTCTTCACCTCTTTTATAAAAATGTGGCACTCAGAAGTGAATATAATACTCTAGATGAGACCTGAGCAGCACTAAACAGGGTGCTATTACCACCTAGGTCTTATACCTAATACACCTGTTGATGCATCCCAAAAAAACCACATTTTTTTTGCACCAGCATAACATTGCTGACTCGTACGGAGTATGTGATCCAACAAAAACCCTAAATCCTTTTGAGTAGTGTCACCACCCAGCCAGTTATCATCCATTCTGTATTTGTGCTTCTGATTATTCTGCTCTTGGTGTGGCACCTTACCTTTGTCTGCATGGAACTTCATTCTGTTCTCCCCAGCCCAGCTTTCCAATCTATCAAGATTCTTCTATACTAGACAATTGCCCATGAAGAATGACCAGGGCGGGGAGGGATGGAGTGCCACCAACTAATGCCCCATGCTTCTGCCGTTCTTCTTCTTGCTGTCCTCGGCTCCCCCACCCTCTGCCCAGTCCTCGGTGCAGCCTCGGAATCGTGGCAGCGCTCTTCCATGCTTGGAGCACTCTGATTGGCTGTTTCTGTCAGCCATTTGGAGTGTAAATACAGTGTTACGGACATACAGACAGATGTAGGCTTTTATAATAGTTCAATTCTATTCCAATCCTCCAATGCTTTGGCAACCCTTTTCAGTTTCATGTTGTCTGCAAAGTTCAAGGGCCTTTTGGAAATCCCATTTAATGTGACGCAGACTTTGACAGAAAGGGCTCCAGTAAGAAATCTTCACAGCTGATCCAGCTGGTATAATCTAATGCTTTGGGAATTTGAAAGTAAAACGCAATAACTTTTAAACATGTGTTTATCACTATGAGGTTCTTCAACTTGCCAAATGTTGGAGTAAAATACCTTACAGCCTAACAGTGCTTTCAAGACCGGATCCATTTTCCATTGGAGAGAATTCACTTTATTTTGTGAGAGTTGGATTGTCCCTCTGAGCCAAATTGTGATAATGAATTACTGGCCCTTGTTGGGAGTGACTAGGAACTGTTCTGTCCCTCCCACTCTGTATGACCACCCATTAGAAAAATGCAGTATTAGCTCTACTTTGCAACCAGTAGAGTAGCTGTGAAAAATGTGGTCATTCATAGGCCCATAAACACATGGATACAATGCAGATTTACACACTTTCATGAGTGGCACCCAGCAAAAGAAAGTTGTCTCCAGTGCCAGTTAAGATATGGCCATGTAGTACACAGGTTTGCTAATTGTTATATTTAGGGAATATCCTGCAAGCAGCACAGAATCTACAATATGCTGACTGACATGGAAAAATAATACTAATAAATGAGACTATAATTTTAAAGAAATTAATAGAAGCTAAGCAGATTCTGAGAGAGGCACTCGAGATCTAATCCTGCTTTGTCAATTGAAAGCGTGTATAATAACTAGGGTTATGCAAAGCTTTGGCAGCCGATTCAATTTGGAGGAGATTTGGCAGATACATTTCTTAATTGACTAGGAAGACCCATTTAAAAGGGCTGAATCAATTCAGAAGCCTCTGAATCAATTTGGCACCAATTTGGAGATTTGGCCATAGACTAAACAGCCAGCAGTCCTTAACCACACTGGACATAGCTGCCAGGGCCGTACCTAGTTGGGAGCCAACTGGGGCAACTGCCCCAGGCCCCATGCTTTGGGGAGCCCTGCGGAGCTAGGCAGAGTGGCAGCTCCACGTCCAGCTGCTTGCTACCCCCATCCCACTGCTGACACCACTGCTGCCAATAGCGGTGTCAGCTTCTTCAGATCCAGGGGCCCCGCATAGGCTGATTTGCCCTGGGCCTGCACCTTGCTCAGGTCAGCTCTGACAGCTTCCTCCAGCTGGTAAGTCTGTTGTGTTGGGCAGATGGGGGTGGGGGGTGGCAAATCAACTCAGGGAGGGGGGCTCCCGCCACTGCACGCCATCAGTCTGGGAGGGCATTGGAGCGGGCACGTGCCCCCGAACCTGCGCAGGGCCAGGCTACGCTCCAGAAGGTTAGCCTCACTGCCAGGCTGTGCTCTACAGGGCAGGTGGAGCCAGGGCTGCGCTCCAGGCAGCTAGCCCCAGCTGGAGCCCGAAGCACAGCCCTTGCTCTGCCCACCCCGCAGAGCACAGTGGAGCAGGGCTATGAGGGGGCTGCAGCCGCCCTAAAATTCCCCATAGACCCTGCCACCAGCCCCTCCCCAAAGCGGGTGCACACATCCGCCCCCATGCCCTGCCGCAGCAGGGGTGTGGTGGGGTGAAGCCACAGCTAGTCCGGGAGGCGCGGGGAGGCTGGAGCAGTTTCCGCTGCCATGTGCCACCTGTCCAAAGCAGCGCATTGGTACTGTACCGCGCCTCCCTGCCCTGGCTGAGGGAGTGGCGGGAGGGCATAGTCCCCATTCCCAGTACCTTCTGCCGCCCATCCAGAGCCCAGCCCAGCCTAGCCCGTCCCGCACAGATCTGGGGGAACACGCCTGCTCCCATACCCTCCCAGACCAGCGGCAAGAGCCATCAGAGGAGCCACCAGAAGAGCAGCTCCCGGACCAGCAACACATCGTGGTGTGTAGTGGCAGGAGCTGCCCTCCCTGAGTCCTGTGCCCCCCTGCCCTGGCTGTGCAGCTTGCCCCAGCCCCAATCCCTCTCTCACTGTGGTGGCATTGATCTGCCCCCTCCCCACACCTCTTCCCTTCCCCCTCTGCCCACCACAACAGACTTACCAGCTGGAAGCAGCTGTGTCCAGCATGGTCGAGGACTGCTGCCTGTTTAGTCTATGGCTGAATTTCCTAACTGGCACCAAATCTCTGGATCCGAATTGGCTGAATCGAATTGAGACAGCAATTCAAATTCCTGAATTGAATCACTGGATTCTGCTGATTTGGAGGAACAAATCCAAAACAAATACTTGCTGCTTCACACAGGCCTAATAATACCAACATTTTTTTGAAAATGCTTGTGTTTTTTTTTACCTTTTAAAAATGGTTCCAGTTGCCTTTGGGCTCTCTCTCATTTTAGGTGCTACAGTAGCAGTGTTTATATTTTTCTAGCCTCTAAAAGCCCCAAACAAAATGGGCCCCCATTTTGCTTCATGCTGTGAAAACAGAAAAGAAATCATCTTAAGTCATTGTCCCCCCCGCCCCAATCAATGGTACAATTCCTGTTAAAGTTAGCTGTGGACAGGACTTCACCTATTATGCAAAGTATTCCCTACACTTTTGGAGGAATTAAAGTTGTAGACAGAGAGGAGAGTAGGAACAGATGCAAGGAGAGGAAGCGACTTGTCCAAGGTCACTCCACAGGACAGTGGTAGAGCCAGAAACAGATCCTGAGTCTGATTCCCTGCCCAGCACCCTGCCTACTTGTACATCAAAATGAACCACAGGATATCAGTTAGACTTCAAGGTGCATGGCAGGAAATTAACATTAATGGCACTGAAGATACTTGGCTCCAGGCAGAAGCGTGAAATGGGGCAGCAGTTTTAACAGCTCTACAACTTTACTTGTCACAAGTTTTCAGGAGGTTTCCATCTACCCTTTACACTCAGTTTATGTACTGAGCTATTTCTGCCCAAGGAGTTTGGTACATAGTTCAGAAATCCGTCCTCCCTTTGTCCAAACCTGTTGGTATTATGTTTGGGCACGTGCATCTTGACACTGTCAGGCAGTTTGGAGGGAGAGGGGATAGGAGGGATTCATTTATTCTTACTAGAAGTATTTAATATCAGTGAGAAAATATAAATTTCCAATTTTTTTGTACTTTTAAGAAAAAAATTGTAGCATTAACTTCTTTCTAAATAAGACTTTTCCCAAATTTTAATTAGCCTTAATAATATATAAAGAATGGCTAATACATAACTAATTTCAGACGTTTCCTCATTTAGAGAGAGAAAATATTTTGTGTGTGTGCAATGAAAACATTTCTAAACAAATTTTATCCAACAATTGCACAAAGGCCAGAAAGCACTTGTGACAGAGACAGAAAATATATCAAATTTAAACTTAGAGTTAATTATGTTGTTCAGTGACTAGTTACTCTACATCACCTCTTAGATTTTCAAAAAAAGGTTTTAAAATCATAGGAAGCGGAGGAAAGGCACAGAAAAAGGGGAAAAGCATTTTGCTCCTTTTTTCTGGAAGTTTCCAACAAATCCTACCTCACCAAGCAAACCAATCGCAAGGTATTCTTGTAACCATGTGATCAGTAGCAGTCATACTTCACAAAATATTAAATTTCACTGAGCCAGTTTGGATAGTTTTCAACTCCATGGCTGTTGAAGGAATTATTCAACGTAGCATTTTGAAATGTAAATAAAACCTAAAATACCAGTTGGATATATATTTCTTTATCAAACTTTTCAAAAAATCTACAACCATTAAGAAATTAGTCTGATTTGTTTTTAATTCTAGATCATCTACTCCATACCCTCCTGTTAAGCACTGTCCTTATTCAAAGGTCTAATGAAATAAAAATTACATCAAATAAACTATCCTAAATGATTAAAAGTTTAATATGAAAAACAGACAATATCTTTTTTCAATGATTCTTCATGAAAACCTGAATACATTTTACCGGTGTCTGCTGGGTGCATCTATATGTGCCCTTTACTGCAGAGTACGCTAATTAGCTCTGCAGTAATGTATCATCATCTACACATGTGCTGGTATTAGGGCACAGTACTGTCTTACAGCGGCGTCATTTACAGCACTGAAATGCATGTGCATAGATGGTGACCGGGTGGGGGCCAGAATCTTGTTTTATTATTTTTATATATTCCTAATTACTAGATACTCCTAATTATTTGAATGAAATATATTCCATACCTTCCGTTCTGAAGGAGTTACTGGTTTATCTTAAAAGGAAGCAGTTTATGGAAGAAGTAAAAAGCATTATTAAGCCAGAGCCAGAATAGTTTCAACTGTGCCCACAATTTGTTGCATATACATTTATCAATGTTGTACTATTAAATTTCTCTCCGATTGGATTTTGTGTAAAAATAAAGCTGAAGAAAAATCGTGGCCAATTTATCCATAAAATTATATGGACCTAAACAGAATTCAGGCCTAGGGTGTTTTATCTAAAAATCAGTATAAAATTTTAAATCTGAACTACGTACATATTCTTGCTTGTTTTGTGAAGGTAGAAGAGGGTTTGGGGACTACATAGGTTTATTGGGAAAGGGATGGTAGCCTTGCAAGTATTGCACGGATAGCTTTACTACACATCCATCAGAAAGCCATTAACATCTTTTCTCTGTGGTTTACACCAATTGCAAATCTGTCTTACATAGTGCCACAAATAAAATAGCTGCACTGATGACTTAGAAAAAATAACTTTTTTCTGATGGCACTTTTTAAAGAAACTTGGAACAATTTCAACTAGGTCTCTACAGTTCTGGTTTACCATAGTTACTCAAATCCAAGATTATTTTGAATTTAAGAGACCCTCTCTCCCACCAATAATTAGTACCTGTCTAACCCATAGGCAGCTCAGGGAGGTGGGGCATGTGCACACCCCTGAGATGGCCACCACCACTGGCTTCTGCGGGCAACTTGCTGCTCACCACCCACCTCGCTGCCAACGCTGCTGGAGGCATCTGCAGGCAGTTGCCACTCACCACCCCTACCTCTTGCCACTGCCATCTGCGGGTGGTCTCCGCTCACTCTGCTGCCCCTGCCATTGCTGCTGCCGCTGGCATCTTTGGGTGGTCCCCACTTGCCGCCAATGCTGTCGCTTAAAAAATGGTGCCCCCCTCCCAGTATCGGGAGGCACCAGTTATTCATGGTCTAACCTATTCCTATGAATATACAAACATCTACAAGACATATTGCCCCAAAATACCAAGAACACCCTAACCTGCCACAGGTAAAGCAGAAGAAAGGCACTATCAGTGTCCTGCTGCCGCAAGGACAGGAAGCAGTTATTTAAAATACACTTGAGAGAACCAAGGAAGGCGACCATGACCCTGTTAAAGAGGAAGGCAAAAATCCCCACAGTCTATGCCAGTCTGATTATGGGGTAAAATTCCTTCCTAATCCCAAATGTGGCAGTCAGTTTGAGCCTGTGAGGAGGGGAAAGACCTCTAACCAGGAACCTCTGGGTTTTACTCCCAGCAGAAGCATCAGCATACCCCTGCTAACATCTACAGCCTTGGCTGCAGCCAAAACCCAGAAGGAAGGAGAAAAAAATCTCCCCCCAAAAATCCTGACACTGCAGCAAGAGGAGCAGGATAGCAAACATAACTCTACACATCACACACCCTAACTAGAGAGCCAGAACTCTTCTTTTATCCTATCTTTTCCATAAACTTACCCTAGTTCCCTTCCTTGAATCTTTTTTCATTACTAAGCTGGCTGCAGAGCTCTGCTTCATTTTCCTGCTGCTGAGCATGGGCTTCTCCAATACCCACCTCTTCTGGGCTACTGAGCATTTTTCAGAATCTCTCAAAGATCAGTTGTGGGTAAGGAGCGCCCTAGGTTTCCAACTGCTGCTCTTTACAGTACACTCCAGGCACAGCTACTTCTAGAGCATCCTTGATCTATGCTTATCCAATCTGTTCTTGAAAACCTCCAATGAAGGAGATTCCACAACCTCCCCAGGCAGCTTATTCCATTTCCTCCCTGTGAAAAAGTTTTTCCTGAGATCCAATCTAAATTTATTTTGCTGCAATTTCATACCATTGCTATGTCTTACACTGTGGTTTCTTTCTCTATCACATATACCTTGTATTCTTTATGCATTTGTCAAACAGAACTTATTTAGAAATGTATTAACTACACAAACTATATCCTTTCTAAAAATGAAATGTAAGTTGGGTAATATAGATTTGCTCATACTTCTCCTTCCCCTCTGGCATTAAGAAACTGTATGGTTGTTTAATGGACTTTATTTAGACTTATTCTAACTGCAAAAGTCCTTCAAATAAGGAAAAGGCATCAATCCACAGTGTATTCCATTTAAGTAGATATCCTCAGGACTTAAAAAAGGCTATTTGCTTACTTTGAGTATGCAGTCATTCAAATTTAGTATAGACAATGTTGATTATATACACAATGCTATAAATACTATGGTATTAGCCCTACAACTAATAAGCTTTTGCCTTTGGAGGCCCTGAAAATTACAGGATCAGGTCAGCTTCACAACAGCTGTTAGAAGCTCTCAGGAGTTATGGAAACCCCGTCTTCAGAGGTTTTACCAAGTGGCTGGATAAGGATGTAAGTGGAGTTAGAACATTAGTGATCAACTTTCAGCCTTGCAAGCAGGATGAATTGCACAGGGCAAGTCTCCAGGCTGGATTTCTTGGGGTGTTGGTGCACAAAATTGGGCCCCGTGTGCCCAGATGAGGCCCATGTTGCCCTACTTGGGTTCTGCACAGCCTCAGGTCAGGTCCACACTTCCTGGATTGGGTCCCACATGCCTGGATCAGGCCCTGCACAGCCAGATCGGACCCCATGCCACCTGGATCAGGCCCTGTGCCAGGAGTGGGCCTCATGCCATCCTGACTGGATCCTATGCTTTCTCATCCCATCCCCACACTGCTGGGTTCAGGCCCTATGTTCCAGATTAGTCCCCAGAGACCCAGATCAGATTGCAGAGGTTTGGATAAGGTCTGGCATGCCCAGATTGAGCCCTGTGCTGCTTCTGCACAGTCCTCTGCATCTGGATTGGACTCTGTCCTACCCTAACCATAATGTACCTAACAGTGTTTAAGAGACATGCTAGCCAGTCTACCAGAGTCCCCATGGATTTGGAAATCTATCAGGAGGGGAGTGGCAGTTAATGCTACTCCATTCCCCAGCTGCCAAAATTTTGGACCTGTGGGGAGCCCAGCAGACCAAACGACATAGCTCCAAGGGCCAGATCTGGTCCATTGGCTGGGGCTGAGCACTCCTGATTTAGAAACATGCATTGTGCATCTGTGTGGGGGCTAAATTAGATAACCCTTGAGTTCCCTTCCAGTTCTGTGAGTCTCTTTAAGGCTTGAAAATGAAGCTGGACAGTTTCCGGGATTGCTATTAGAACACTTGTGAAGGTGGAATTGTAGCAATTCTGATGCATCACAGAATCATAGGAAAGTAGGTTTGGAAAGGACTTCACAAAGTCATCTAGTCCATTCCCCTGATAAAGGCAGGATCATCCCTGACTAAATGATCCCAGCCAAGTGTCTGTCTAACCTGCTCTTAGAAATTTCCAACAATGGAGATTCCATAATTTCTCTAGGTATCCTGTTCCACTGCCTTGCCACTGTATTGAAAGTTCCTCTTAATCAGGGCAAAACCTGAGGCCACAGCGGGCACTGTAGCCAAGGGGCCCTCTGCAGCTGTGAACACTGCCATTCTGCATTGCTGCCGCTGCCGGCTTCACGTCCAGCCCTCACCCTTCCCCACCACCACCACCAGCTTCTTGTAGCATGCTTTTAACTTACTGTAGCCTTTAATTACCTCCTTCAGATGGCCCAGCCCTCCTGAGCAGCCTGTGTTTTGTGTTACCACCTGCTGCTGGGCTGTAGTCTCTGGCTCCAGCAGCCTGCTAAAGCCTGCTCCACCCAGTCAAAATCCCCAGCCTTGGCTGCAGCCAACACCCAATGCTTCTGAGGAAGGCTTTAAAAAACTCCTGACGCAGGTAAGAGGAAAAATTCTCTCCTGGCCCCATGTGGCAACCAGAAAGGCTCGCAAGCATGGGAAGTACGCAGAGTAGAGCATAGGCATAGCTACACCTAGCTTATCCTTGACTAATTCCTGTTCAGCCTATTCTTGAACACCTCCAGTGATTGAGATTCCACAATTTCTGTAGGCAGTCCTATTCTACTGCCTCCCCCCTGCCTTCTAACAGTGAAGAACTTTTTCCTGGTATCCAATCCTTTTCTAAGGGCCCTTTTCGCAAGCTGCCTATTTCCATCAACATGCCTATTTCCATCAACCTCTCCTCATGTGACTTGTCTTCCAAGCTCATTATCATTTTTGTTTCTCACCACTGGACCCTCTCTAACTTCTCCATGTCCTTTTTAAAATGTAGGTCCCAAAACTTCCACAGTACTCTAAATTAAGCCTAACCAGTGCCAAGTAGAGGGGCACTATCACCTCCCATGTCTTGCACCTAAAGCGTTTATTGATGCATCCCAAAATTACATTGGTGTTTTGTGCAGCTGCCTCGCCTCCAGATTCATGTTCAGTCTGAGATCTACCAAGACTCCCACATCCTTCTCTGTAGTGCTGCCATCCAGCAAGGTGTCACCCATTTTGTATTTGTATTTTTTATTATTTTTCCCAAGATGTAGCACCTTGCATTTGTCAACACTGAACTTCATTCTGTTAGCCCTGGCCCAGCTTTTCAATCTGTCAAGATACTTATACATTGTACTTCTGTCCTCCAAAATGGTCACAATATTCCTAATTTTGGGTCATCTGCAAACTTGCTCAAGAAGTTATTATAATATTTCATTAATAAACATGTTGAGCACCACAGGCTCCAGGACAGACCCTTGTGGGATTCCACTCAAAACCTCATGCCATTCTGACATGGATCCATTTATAAATTCAGTGTCAAACACATTCTGAGTTCTTTGCAACAGAAGAATCGCTCCATTTTTTTGGTGTCAAAAATGAGTGAAAGCTGGTATTTTCCAAGGAGTGCATAAATCTAACAAGGGGTACCTTAAACCAGTAGTGTAGGGAGTAGACTGGGTGCCTGGGCTATAGGAGTAGTGACAACCTCTGCTTGCTACCACCATTGCAATTGCAATCTCATATCTGCTGGGAGTAATCACCTTTTTTTGCCCCTCCCATCCTAAGTCAGAAACTGACCCTATTTTCATCTCACTAGTTATGCCACATCTTTGAATCTAAAAAAGGCTGAAAACCATGGTGCTAAACAGAGTACAGTGATATTACAAAACAGAAACTAGGACTGAAAGATGTTTTAAGTAGTTATACACTTAACTGATATACAGATAGCTGGTATTTGTTAGAAGCAGTCAGCAAAAACTTGGGACTGGCACTGTTATGAGGTTAAGGGCATTATGCATTTAACCATTGCGTATGTAGGTAATACAAGAGCATAGGAGAGACCTCTAAAATTGATGAGTGAAGCTATTGAGTTGTTATAGTATTTTTCTGTTATCAACTTGTATTACCTGCAATGGGGTTTTTTCCTTCTCATTTATAATCGCAAAACTCAAGAAAGCTTAGCACCAGAGGATCAATTTTGGTTCCTCTTCTCAAGCTGTAATATGTGCTGTAATATCAGTCCTTGGAGCCTACTTTATTTAGCGCCTAACATTTCCTGAAAGAAATATAATCTGCCTCACTGTTGTTGTGTTAAAATTAAGATATGAAACACCCTACTGGTATTGATTTGCCCTTTATACTCTACAAGCAATATGGTGGATCCAGCTGGCAGCCGGACTCCAGTTCCCAGCTGCCCCTGCCCATATTGCTGTGGCCAGTTTCCATGGAGACCCCAGGACCATGACAGACCAGAGTTTCCATGGAGACCTGCCCCAGCAGTGCTGACAGGAGCCTCTTCAGGGCTAGGATCTTGCAGCAGTGACAGCGTGATCCAGAGCCAGGGAAGAGCTGCAACTGGTTGCCTGCACACCCCTGCCCAGGGCATGTGGGCAGCAGATTGCAGCTCTTCCTCAGCTCCAGACCATGCTGTCACTGCTGCAAGATCCTGATCCTGGAGCAGCTCCCTCTCTGCCACACAAGGGAAGTCTAGGTTGAGTATTAAGAAAAACTTTCTCACTAGGAGGGTGGTGAAGCACTGGAACGGGTTACAGAAAAGGTGGTTGAATCTCCATCCTTGGGGGTTTTTAAGGCCCAGCTCGACAAAGCCCTGGCTGGAATGTGACTTAGTTGAGAATGGTTAGGGGGGTTGAACTAGACGACCTCCTGAGGTCCCTTCCAACCCTATTTTTCTATGATTCTATGATACCACTGCTCCTGCTCTCACTAAAATCTCTGGCAAGTCCCATGTAGCTTGAGCAGCTGAAAGGCTGGGCCAGATCACTGCAATCTTGCAACTCTTAAAAAAAAAAAAAAAAAAAGTAATCAAGACTTCTCTCTGCAATCTTAATTCTTTTGCTAAAAGTAACAACCAGAGTGACAGAGGGTTGTGGAAAAACATTTTTCCCTAAGTGGTTCAGCCTTCTTTCCGCATTTGGGAATCTGTTGTCTACTCTCATTTTTATTGTTTCTCCAGCATCCCGTCATTTTTCCCTGTTGCTAGCACGGGCCTTTCATACAGCAACAGGAGAACCAAAACTAAGAAATGCGAAAGTAAGAATGAGAAAACACAAACTACTTGATTTTTTTTTAATTTACAAACTACTCATCATTGGGTGAAATGTTATTGGAAAATGCAGCCAGAACAGCATAAAATAAAACTAATCTCCTGCTTACAGAAGTCATTTCACATCATGCAAATGCACACAACATGTAGAGTGGAAGCATGGGGAATTTGTTTTGTACACCAGTCCAGCAGCTGGCTTCAATGAATATTCATGCTAAACATGCCTGAAGAAAAGATGGGGAAATGAATATTCAAGACGGCCACTGCCACAAGGTGACTGCCAATTTTATGCAGAGTCCAATTCTCCCAATCTCTCCCATCCCTTGTAATGCGCAACCTACTTCTTACACCCCAGGTCCTAGCATTCATTCCATATCCATACCTCCCTGACTCCCCATTCTTGATTTTTAACACATTTCACACCCACTCTACATCAGTATTTGGATTCATTAGCTTAAAGAGAGTGGGTGGCTAAGACACTGGGCTTTGACTCAAAAAACTGCCTATTACCTGTGCTCGGAAGTGGTGGAGGGAGAGGGCAGTTTAATTAGAGTGGCTCCTGGGCAGCCACACTAATTAAAACACCACAGTGTCACATGTATTAAGCACCTATGCATTTAAAAATGGTCACAGGACGCTTTATCTAAAACTCATTTGACAAAGTGTAATTAAAGCACCCCGTGGCCATTTAAAAATGTGTTGGGGCGTAATACACATGATGCTGCAGCATTCTAATCAGAATGCAGAGCAGACTAAATTAATCGAGTCCAGTCCAACACATTCTCAGAACATGAAGTAGCACATGTTATAGGCACCTTTAAGTTCTATTCCTACCAGTGACCTACTGTGTTTCCTTGAGCAAATCGGTTACCTTCTGCTTCCCCATCCATCTTTTGTCTGGCCTGTGTCTTTATCCTATCAGTTGTCTGGGACCAGCACTACTTCTTACTGTGTGCTTATACAGCATGGACAGTAATGGGAAACCAAATCCGTTTGTGGTCTCTAAGTACTCCTGAATGCTCTGATTCAGGAATACAACTAAACGTGGTCTTAAGCCAAGTCTACCTCTACTAAGCAAAGCACACATGCCTAGACTTAAGCATATGTGTAAGTGCTTTGTTCAATACAAATGCTTTCCTAAATTGGGGCTAAGGTATAAATCATTATTGCTGTACTTCATAGATACTTTTAGTCTGATATTTCATATTTGATAAAGATTCTTTTATCCCCTACTGCATAGACAAGGACTTTTTTTTATCAATCCATCTTTGTGTTGTGGTCTGGGTTGTAGAATCATGTCACTTCCTCAGAATAAAGCTACATCTGTGTTGTCAGAATAAAGCTTTTAAAGGGGTTTTGTTCAGAACATAAATGTCTTGAGTGGGGATGAGTGACTTTAATCATTCCCGATTGACTGCACTAAAAGTGTAGCTGTGTGTGTGTTTCTTAGCTACATAACCCACTAAATATTTAAATTGATCAGTGTAAAGAAACTGCAAGGTTCAATATGTCAACTGCATAATGATTTTTTTTGTAGGACAATTTCTGATTTGCTAGCCAGGCTTACATTAGCTGTACTGTTAAGAAGCATGATTTTTAACCCATAGTTTCAACAATTTCATTAGAGCAAATGAAAACCGAGGGACAAAGAACAGTGGCTTGAGCCTGATGGGATATGGCAAGGGTACTTTGAAAAGTCCCAGGTGATATGCATAGGCAGGCAGGGATGGAGCGCCGCCACCTCGCAGGAGCAGGGCCAAGGCGGGGCAAGGGCAGAGGCACCTCTCTGTGGGCCATACGCAAGCTGCTAGGCTGGCCGAACACAGGGAGAAGCTTGCACGCAGCAGCCACCACCATCCACCACCCCATGCCACCACTCCCCTGCCTCTTCTCCACTCCTTGACCAGCCACCAGGGGTACAACTGCTCAAAAAGATTGAAAATCCCTAGTATATGGGGTGATGTAACAGGGGAACTAAGAGAGTCACAATCAGTGCTCTGGGATAACTTGGGCGTGTAGAGCTATGACCAGTGCACAGAGGGCAAGCTGAGTGCCAACAGGGTGAATAGTGAGCATGGAAAAGAATAATATTGTTAGCAGCCTAAAGGTACAGTGACAAGGAAGACTGAGGTCTGACTGACAGACTCCAGAGCTCCCTGACTCTGAAGCAGTCTTCCTACAAACTATAACAGTTGCATCAAAGTATGACAGGTAAGGTGGCAAAAGGAGTATGCTGAACAGTTGGAGTGCAGGGCAGGATTGATTTGGCCACTTGGAGTGCCAAGCGGCCCTTGGGGCTGGTCCTGTTACAGGTGGTATAGTGCATGTTTCTTTATGCAGAATCACTAATTTACGTTAAGGTAACTCTGCAAGCCAAAGATGTGGCTGCAGCTCATAGAAATATATCCATTATGGCATTAACTACTTGGATACCAATAACTGTCTATACACCACAAAAAAAGGCTTCAGCATCCTGTTCCCTTGAGGAACAATGAATAAACATCTAGCAACTGAAGCTTCAGCAGCAAGAGTCATGCTACTTGGTATCGAAGACCAGTAACTTAAAGCTGTCTCGGGGATGTCTGTGTGACCTGCAATCAATTTCCGGATTGCAGTGTAGACACAGCTTCAGCTGGGATCTGTTACATCTTGGTGCATTGATCCAGAGTTTCTCTCAAACAGGTAATCAACCATATTGTATTCTCTAATAGATTTTTTATGCGCACAAATAAGGTGTGTTATTAATAACCATGAACACTTTTACACTCACAATTAATATAGTAGTGTTGAGGGACCAACTTGGGCATTGCATAGAGTAGTAAACAGTCCCTGCCCTTCAGAGCGTGACGCACAGCAATGGAAGGGGTAGAACACACATGCAAAGTAGTAACAGCAAACAGCAAGTTAGTTCTATTTTGGGTGGAGAGATGGTTTCTCAAGTCTATTTACAATTCAGTGAAGATCTAAGTTTATCCTAGGTCTGGTTCAAAGGCCACTGAAATAAAGAGGAATCTCCACTGCCTTCAATTACAGGGTATAGGCAGACAAAAAATGTCTTAATCCAACACTGACTGGGTTCTAAAGCAGTGATGCTCAACCTTCTGGCCCAGTGGGTTGAAAGAGTGGCATGGGCCTTGTGTGTGGGGTCAGTGCTTAGTGTCTCTAGGTGTGATCCAGAGCACTGGATCTGGCTGTGCAGGACACAGGACCATGTTACCCAGTGGCAATAACTGCTACAGCTCTGGAAGGTGTGGTAATTTATGCTGCCATCACTCCTCCACCACAAATTTCTGGACCTGTAGGGAGCCCCACAGACTGGATTTGGCCCATGGGCCAGAAGTTAAGCACCACTGTTCTAAAGGAACATGTGACTTGTGTGCTAGTCTGGTAATACTTGAAAATGGAAACAAAGCTGTCTCCAGCATCTGGGATTGTGATACATGGTTGGATTTGCTCATTTTTGCTCCCTTTTTACCTTATGCTCTTGACTGTAAAGAACAAGCACATAAAGGGACTCCAGACTTTCCTCCACTTGGCCCAGAATAAGCCCAATGCCTAACTTCCCTTGCACTGGAACCAAGGATGGAGTATCAGAATTGACATCAAAATCAGGAAGGAAGAAACTCAATGCCTCCTGTGACAAGAGGCTAAGTGGCCTGAGTTTTAGCCTTGGGACCCTGTCCCCCTTCCTGGGAACTGATCAAAAAGGAGCTCTCTGAGGCTGTGGTGCTGCAGATGACCAGGGACGTCAGGGTCTGAGAAGAGACAGGGTCTCAAAGCCAGAGGTTTGCCCTTTGTGAAGCCACACCAGAGCTGGCTACAGGGGGTCCCCTCAGGAGAGGGAGACTGAATATAGCTGCTTCTTGGGGAGTCCTGAGGCACAGTTTTCCCATTAAAAGCAGCAGAAAGCTTGCTTTAACTATTCTCCAACCATTTGGGTTGGTCTAAAAAAAGATATCAAATTCACCCAAGGAACCTTGTCTGCACTGATCTCATCACATCTCCTGCCAAGATGGCATTATTTTCTCATCCTCTCCCTTCTCTCTGAACCATCAAGTATGAGCTATCAATCAAAGATGAGATACTGGACTAAATAAACCGGTACTTTTTTTCTCACAGATTTTTTTTTTTTTTTTTTTTTGCTATAAGCTACTGCATGGTACTAGCATTGACAGTCGTAAATGGGTGCAAGGAAAGGGACGGGAAAACTTATTTCCAGGTGATCACTTTTTTGTTTTTTTCTCTACTGTATGTCCTTGTCCTAAATCATGTAGGTGGGGGATTTTCTTTTTGCATTGGTTGCTCTGTTTCATAGATTCAGACACTGGGGCTGGAAGAGACTTCAAAAGATCATCCAGTCAGGCCCTTGCCCCAGGGGCAGGAAGTCAGCAGGGGTCATAGGATCCCAGCAAGATAAGCATCCAAATGTCTCTTGAAGGCATTCAAAGTGGGTGCTTGAACCGCCTCTGGTGACAGTCTATTCCAAACCTCGGGGGCTCGGACAGTAAAGAAGTTCTTCCTTATGTCCAACCTGAAATGGTCATGGAGGAGTTTGTCACTGTGTGACCTTGTCATCCCTTGGGGTACTCTGGTGACCAAACATTCCCTCAGATCCTGGTGAGCACCCCTGATAAACTTATTGGTGGCCACCAGATCACCTGAGCCTGTGCTTTTCCAGGCTGAAGAGTCCCATATCTCTCAGCCTGTTGTCGTAAGGTCTGTTATCCTGACCTCTGATCATGCACGTGGCTCTCCTCTGCACTCTTTCAAGCTTCTTCACATCATTTTTGACTTGCGGAGCCTGAAAATGGACACAGCACTCCAGCAGCGGCGTCACCAAAGCCAAGTACAGTGGGAAAATGACATCCTGGGATTTTCTTGAGAAGCATCTATGGATGAAAACCACACATTGAGGCTCATGTTCATCTTGTGGTCAATCATGAGACCCAAGTCCCTTTCATCTGTAGTGCTAGCACTGCCAAGTCTATAAACACGCTGCAAGTTTTTCCTCCCAAGATGGAGAACCTTGCATTTTTCGGTGTTAAACACCATCAGGTTCTCATCCGCCCACTCGTTTCCTGAGCCTGGCAAGGTCAGCGTGGATCACCCTGCTGTCCTCAGGTGTGGATGCTTTACCCCAGAGTTTGGTGTTGGTAGCAAACTTGGCCAGTCCGTTTCTGACACTTGGCCAGTCTGCTTGTATTTGTGCATAGAAAAATCACATAAGTTATTAATTTCAAAGGCAGTTCACAGTAGCTGTGCGCCATGGCCAGGCTTTTTAAGAAGGATGATCCATTTTGGGTGTCAAACTTGATCCCGTACCTCAAAGACGCTAGATTTTCAGAAAGCACCGAATCCTTACCCTTTAAAATTCAGGTCCTTTGAGAAGAGCCTGCAGTTGGAGACTGCAGAATTGAGGTAGCCTGTTGGTCATTTTGTAGTCAGTTTTGGAAGTCTTGTATTTTCACATCTGCCGTTAGTCTCTGCTATCCGTTTAACTAAATTCAGCGCAAATTAAAAGTAAAAAAAGGAGTTTACATCGCTCCAGCTGCCTTACACGCTGACAGTGAAGGGCACTCTCCTGTGCTTCTTACGCAGGGAAAACTGGCAAGGAAAAAAGTGCTGAATCGGAGCCTAATTCTGTAACTACAAAGTGTATTAAAGTCGTGTTCTGACAGATGTTTGGGGTCAAACAACAACCTGCAGAGAACTGAAAGGGAATGGTGGAGATCAGGTGACGCCGTGAGGGACCCTGCCAGACAGGGCACCAAGGCATCAGTCCTGCAAGTCTCTGGGGTGGGCCGCATGCTTGGAGGCCCCTCGGGAACCTGGCTTTCTGCTTTCTGTCCCAGGGCCAGGCCAGGCTGCCACCCGCTTTTCTCGGTGGGCCCGCAACTCGGATCCTGTGCAGAGCCTGTCCATCCCAGCGTGCAACTGCAAACAAAAGATGGTCAGCTCGGTGAGAGATGTCAGCTACCAAGGTCAGGCTCTGTCCGTGTGGTACCAGGGATGCTCCCTCCAGGCCCAGCCCGACTGCTCCGCACCAGCCTCGCTCGCCACCATCCCCCGGCAGCCTCTGGCTGCTACTGGGTGTGGGGGCGACGCGGTGGCAGGCCGGGCGTGACGTCACGGGGGCGAGGCGGGGCCCGGCGCGGCGGGAAGGCTGCGCTCCTGGCGAGGGCGGGCGCTGCCCGAGGCGGAGCCGGCGGGGGAGCAGCAGAGCCCGGAGCAAGTGAGGCGCGGGCGGCGGTTGGGGCGCCGCATCCCCGTCCGGCCGGGACCCGCTTCATCCTGCCCGGCACGGCCGCTCGCGGCTGCGCCTGCGCCAGCGCTGCCGGCCTGAGTCACCGCCCGTCACCCCGGGTAACGGTTTCCTCCAGAGGTGGGGTGGGGGCGGGGCGAGACGGCTCCGGCGGCCGAACGTGACGTCAACTGCGGGGGTCCTTCGGGCTGCGGCAGGAGCCGACCCGCGGGGGCCGTGGCCGGGGCCGTGGCCTGCGGGCCCTCCCCTCGTCGCCCCTGGCAAGCCTGATCCCGTGGCCTGTCCAGTGGCACCCGGGAGCCGCTGGAGGGGACCTCGTGCGCCCTGCAGGCCCACTCCGCACTGGTCACTCCGGCAGGGCTGTGCCGCACTGGGTACCCACTCTGGGACGCGCCACAGGGCCAGGCTGGGATCAGCGCTGCATGGGGTGCTGGCAGGTGCCTCCTCTCGTGTGGATCCCGAGTGGCTGGAACAGGTGCCACGTGCGGCTGGCAGTTTACTGGGGAGCAGCTAATGCTCTGTAAATTTACACCTAACTTACTGTGTGGTTGCCAGCTCATTTGCCCTTCTCTAGTAGAGTGTAACTGGCTTGAATGACGCGTGCCCCCTGACTGCTGCGGGGGCACAGTGGCAGCAGGAGCGCGGTGGCGGTAAGCAGGCAGCTCTCGTAGATGCCACTATCGCTGTCAATGGCAGGGGCGAGGGCAGGATGGCGAGCACTGACCAGGGGTCAGCAACCACTCAGATGCTCCTGGCAGCAGCGGTGGCCATAGGTGATCACCGACTGCCCAGAGGCGCCATTGGTGGTGGTGGGGGGAGGTGGCAAATGACCACGGCACCTTTTTGTAGGGGGTGCATCACCACACTCAAGGGGTGCATGTGCACCCACGTGCACCCCCTATGCATCACTAGTGGTAACTGGTAGTAAACGCACATCTGTGTAGGGTGGCCATCGCAGAGGACAGTCCGTTTGTCCTTTATTGATATGAAACCCAATGCCTTTATGTCCCCTATTTTTCTCAACAACAGAAAAATAGAGGGTATAAAGGCATCACGTTTTGTATCAGTAGAGTATAGAGGAGCAGAAAACCAGACTGTCCTCTGTGATGGCCGCCCTACCTCTGCATAGCAGTCTGTTTTAAATGCCTTGTCTTCATTTTCCTCACATCTGTAAATTTATTGTGCATTTCAAGAGATGCTTTGGCCCCTTGAATCCCTAGGTTAAAATCTTTCCTTTAGGTTGGATGACTTGATCCAAGTTGGATAGCCTTAGGAACTTACAATAGGTGTGTTATTGGAGGACCAGGAAAGATTTAACTGGCCTAGTACTGCTTCTGAAAAAAACAGTGAATATATAAGATGCCACATCCTCTAAGAGGATTTATGTTTCTCCTGGTTGCAGCAGGTAACTCTGAGTAAGGAGATACGGGCTGTTTGCATCCTGTCACTGCTGCTCTCCGTCTTTTTGTGCCTCCGTTTCCCTGTTTGCAAAGGCTGTATATAACTGCCCCATATTATCACGTAGCATCAGAGACAATCTTGTAATGAGTAAAGGTCTCAACAATTGCTTGAACATCCTCAGCCTGATTTTGTTTTAAGTTCTTCCATGGGTGAGGGGATGTTATTGTTGTTAGAAATATTTAAAAAGAACTGTTAATTTAAAATGTTGAAGGTAATTTAACAATGATACCTACATCAAATTAATCATAGAAAAATAGGACTGGAAAGATCATAGGAAAGTAAGACTGGGAGGAACCTCAGGAGATCATCTAGTTCAGTCACCTGCTAAGGATAGGAATCATCTCTGTCTAAACCATCACAGACAGAAAAGTATAAAAAAATAGTTTGTTATGGTGTTATACGTGTACAGAGAAGAAAAAATAATTGTAGTTTTCATTTAGCAATATAATTTTGTATGTTTTTAAATAATACCACTAGACTTATAACAGTATTCTTCCTTTACATCTTAGGGTAAAGAGATTAAGGTTTTAAATACGTATTGTACCTTTTAAGAAAAAACATCATAACTGTTAAAGGAAATGAAACCCAAAGCTGAGTCTTGATCTCTATCACAATAGAGCACGTAGATCAGACTTAGAGTTTAGTGGCTTGAGAAAATGTAGATTGAAACCTAAGCCATTACGTTTATAAAATAACCAATCCTTAACACTTGATTGCTTTTTGAAATAAAGGTTGAGCATGAGAGAGGTGAGCTCATTTCAGATTCTTGCAGAGAGGAGAGAAATGACACATTAACGCTACCTATACAAGATTGGATTTTGTTGGGAATCATCCCCCCCACCCCAAGGCTCCCAGAAGTGGAGCAAGGCAGTGCAGTATGCACACACAGTTACTACAGCCCCGCAGCTCCCAGAAGCGGGGCTAGGCAGGACAGTGCAACACAAACACACGTGCACCCCACCACACACACACGAATCTGCGGCTCCCCCTCTTCTCACTGCTGCAGCCCAGAGGACTGATTCAGGAGCCAGGCACATGTGAGTGGGTTTGTACCAATCCAGGCCTTTTGCTTTAATTTTTTCCAACAGCTGGGATGCTGAGACAGCTTCTGAAATCCAGGGCTACCCCAGCCAGTCCAGGACATATGGTCTCCCTATTTAAACTGGTAAAAAATGCTTTAGCAGGATAATGTGCATCATTCAGAGAAATGATGTAAATCAGGGATGTCAAAAATACAGCCCACAGGCTGGATCTGGTTTCCAGAGCTGTGCCATCCAGCCCAGGGGGCTAGAAATGTGGAAGCTATGGCAATTAACACTGGCTAAGGTTGCTCACAGGCTGAAAATTTGTCTGAGATGAGCAGTGGCTGCTACTGCTCCAGGAGCCACAGCAGTTAATACTGCCACTGCTTGCCCCACTGCCAAATTTCTGGTCCCATGCAAGCCTGCAGACTTCCTCTGTGTTCTGGATCGAACTCATGTCTTTTTCAACATGTATTTTGTAACTATCACATACTTTCTATTGTGCTGCAGAATTTAGGTTTAATTTGCTGCAAACGCAAGGAAGACAAGAACATACTTGATGTGAAAGAAAAGAACCAGCAGAAAGTTGAGAAATGAAAAACCAGGCAGGGTTAGGTGAGGTCAAGAGCTGGTGGGAATGGGGAGTCCAGAGCTGGCAAAAGGGTTAATCTACCATGGGTAGGAAAACTTTGCTGGGAGAGATATTGCCCCCATTGTGTATTTTGCCCCCAGCTGTAGGTCTACAGGCCCTCACCGGTGAAGCAGGCAGAAGATGTTAGAATCTCAACGGCTGCAAAGGTGGATGGGACTGCAGCAGGACAAGATCCCCAGTTGTCTTGGTCTCCTTACCACTGGCTCAGGGTCCCATTCTGTCAAGAGCTGTGTGGAACCTGATGGTGCAGCAGTTTCTCCACAATAAAAGAAGTCACACACAGATGTCTTTTGTGCCAGCACATTCCTCAAGTCCTTTGGCAATGTTCTAATAGTGATGGGAGCAGGATTGTGAAGTCTGGAAGCTCCTACTCCTACATGAACTGGCACAAAGGCAGCAGTTACAAGAAAGTTGTCTAGCACTTGGACGAGATAAGAGTGCGATTCAGCAATTATAACTGTGACTGAGCAGCCCTCTTCAGGATCCACTCTGTTTAGGACTGAAAAAGATGCCCTAAACATAGTCTGTCTAATACAGTATTCTGTATTTCTTCCTGACTGGATGGATAACTGTGTCTAGTGGGATCACCTTTACTGTGGTCAAAAATAGTGATGAAGACACACCATTATTTTCAGGACTTGAAATATTAAGACCCGCATGGATAACATTAACCATGAATGCCCAGAGTGCTGCACTGCAATCACAACTCGAGAACTCAGGTGACACAGGATCAATGTAGCTGCACTAAGCAAGACCTAGAGAGCAGGAGATGGGCAGCTTAAAGAACACGAAAGTAGCTATACCTTCTTTTGGAAGGGCAAATAGGAAGGAGAATACCAACTCTGTGCAGTCAGCTTTGCCATTAAGAATGAACTTATAAATAAACTCAGTGAGTTCCCTCTTGGAATTTATATGAGTATCTCATGAATCTCCCTGTTTTAAACTGTCGGGAAGCCAATATGCCACTGTCTTCAGCATATATGCTTCAACTTTTGATGCAGCTGATGAAACCAAGGAGGAATTCTATACCAACCTTGGCCAAGTTGTTTCTGACATTCCAGAGGGAGACAGACTTATTCTTAGTGATTTCATTGCCAGAGTCAGAATGGACTCTAACCTCTGGAATGGAACCATCAGCAACAAAGGAGCAGGAAAGGTCAACTCCAGTGGCATCCTCCTCTTGACCAAATGCACAGAACACAGATTCACCATCATCAACACCCTGTTCCACCAGAAAAACAGGCACAAGACATGATGGCAATACCAGCGATCTGAGCATTGGCACCTGATTGACTATGTCATCATCCGTGCTTGACCTCACAAAGATGCCTGCATCACCCAAGCTATGGTAGGAGATGATTGCTAAACTGATCACTGATCCACTTGGTTATGTCACTCAGACTGGCTCCCAAAGAATGGCTGCAGCAGAAGCAATGCTGACAAGATCAGCATTGAAGGACTCAAGGACCTAAGCAAGTGAGACCTATTCCACCAGTGCCTCAATACAAAACTGGTGAATTCCAATCAACAACAATGGGAGAATGTCAGCAGCTTGTGGAGTGCCCTCAAGGCCACTGTCATCATCACCTGTGAAGAGACACTTAGATTCTTTACCAGGAATCATCAAGATTGGTTTGATGAGAATGACTGGGAGATCCAAGAGTTGATTGATCATAAGCACAAGACCTTTTGGGCTTGACAAAATGACACCAACTGTGAGCAAAGAAATCTGAATCTTCAATAAGCCAAGGCAGAGATCCAAAGGTGGACACATGTTATGAAGAACAACTGGTGGGAAGACAAGGTGAGGGAGATTCAATATCTGACTGACATCCACAATTTGTTCAGCTTCTTTAGTGCTGCCAAACCATCTCTGGTCCAAGCACTCGGGGACCATACCCCTTAAGACCTAAGGATGGAGGAGACCTGATCAAGGAAAGGGGAGCCATCCATGCCTGTTGAAAGGAGCATCTTGAAGACCTCGGTCAACACTACTGTTGACAAGTGTTTTCAACCCCATCCTACAACACTCATGGAATCCCTTCATCCCTTGATGAAGTGAGGAAAGCTATCAAGGAGATGAACAACAAAGCATCTGGAGCAGATGGAATCCCTGCTGAAATTTCAGAGTCTGAAAGAGGAGAGGAGCTCACATCACAACTTCGTGCCCTCATCTTAAGGATCTGGAATGAAGAGGAAATCTCAGATGACCTTAGGCATGCCATGGTTTTGACAGTCTTCAAGAAACGTGACAAGTCCAACTGTGAAAACTACAGAGGGATCATCTTGCTGTCTACCACAGGAAAGATCATTGCAAAAACCATTCTGAACCATCCCTTCCACTTGCTGAAGAAGTCCTCCCAGAGTCTCAGTGTGGGTGTAGAGCAGGGGTGGACAAAATACAGCTCACAGGCTGGATCTGGCCCGCAACAGGTCTTTGTCCCCCCCACAATATACAAGAGTACGACCTTATTTTGAGCTGTTATACAATTGCCTCTATACATACCACACAAACACACACAGATCAGGACAAAAATATTTTTTTTAATAAAGTTAAAATATGTTATTGTCAATGTTTGATTTTTAGTATATAATTTTTTCCCTGTTCCAAGATGGCAAAGCCCCTTCCCAAAAAGAGTACTTCTGGGGACAAGAGGAAAGACTTCTGGTGGCAAAATTCAGAGGTTAGGGGGTAGGACTTCCAATCCCAAGATGGTAACCAAGGGGCAGGGCACCTGTTACGGGGCTACCTTTGCAGCCCTTGACAGCTCACCAAAACTCATTAAGTGGCCCTCCACCCAAAATAATTTCCTGCCTTTGGTTTAGGGCATCAAGAGGCACAACCTACATGATCTTAACAACTGGCCAACTGTAGGAGCAATGTTGGGAACAACATAAGCCTCTGTACATGGCCTTGACCTCACAAAAGCTTTAGACTGTGTTAGCCAAGAAATGTTTTGGAGGATCCTTCTGAAATATGGATGCCCGTTTCACCATTCTCTGCCTGCTGCAAGACAGTATGTGTGGTGGTTCTCATAATGGATGTTTCACAGATTCCTTTGAGGTTAAAATAGGAGTTAAGTAAGGCTGTATCACCGCTCCAACACTCTTCTCAATAATCCTTGCCACAATGTTACTTCTGAGCTCCACTCAAGCTTCCAGCTGGAGTGAAGCTAAACTACCAAACGGATGGTAAACTGTTTAAGCTCAGCCAACTCTGAGCCAAAACCGAGACCACCCTGAGCACAATCATTGAGCTTCAGTATGCTGATGATGCTGTGGTGTGTGCTCACTGGGAAGCAGACAGACATTCAGGCAATTGTCAGTGTCTTTACCAAGGCATCCAAGAAAATGGGACTGATGCTTGATGTTCAGAAGACTAAGGTCTGCCACCAACAAGCTCCTAATGAACAGGCCCCAGCTCTGGTATTCCATATCCACAGTGAGACTCTGGAGAATGTTGGGTATTTCCCATACCTCGGAAGCCATCTCTTGCAGAAGACTGACAATGAAAATATCCAACATTGCTTCAAATGTGCAAGTGCAGCCTTTGGACACCTAAAAAAATGGGTGTTCAAAGATCATGACATCAGATCCAAAATGAAGCTCAGAGTTTATCAAGCAGTCATGACCCCACCTTGCTGTATGGAGCTGAGTTGTGGACAACGTACAGGAAACGTATAAAGTTGTTGGAGAGGTACCATCAATACTGCCTGCGGAAGAGCCTCCAAATCCAGTGGGAAGACACACCAATGTTAACTTTCTCCTGCAAGCAAACACCACAAGCATTAAGGCAATGATCATCCAGCATCAACTTCATTGGGCTGGCTGCGTGATCTGGATGTCTGACTCTGGACTCCAAAAGTAAGTTTTGTTCTCCCAGCTCAGCCAAGGCATACAGTCAGGAGGAGGACAGAAAAAGCACTTCAGGAACATCCTCAAGGCCATCTTAAAAAAAATGTAACGTTGATGTCAACTCATCACCCAGGACCACACCAGGAAGAAGAGTCTGCTGCAGGAATATCAGTACTTTGAAACTTCATGACAGCAACAGGAGATGGAAAAGTGAGAGCAGCAGAAACAGTGTGTTGAGGACCAAATAAAAAATCCAGCACCACCCATTAGGGCTGTGCAAAACAGCACCATTTCATTTTGACTTCTGTTTCCCCATTTTGAAGGGACAGTGTTTCGTTTCACTGTTTTGAAGCACCATCCCATTTCATTTGATTGAAACTGTTTCATTGTTTCAACACATCTCAATCTTCTGCCTATAGGCTATAATGGGGAATCACAAAAATACCTATAACTTTGTTATTTCTTGCCTGATTCAGATGAAAATTGTAGGGATGGTAGCTCCTTCTGAGGGCATGAAGCCTGCCAATTTTCAAGGAGATTGAGGTGCAGTTTCACAAAAACCCCTGCACCTAACTGTTCAAAACAAAAGTAGTATCACTTGCCGGCAGCCTGCTGTCATCCTGCACGCAGATTTGGAGGCACGCCTTCACCAGGAGGAGTCTGGCACAGCCTTGCAGCCCTCCTAGGGGACGCAGGCCCCCAAATCTGTGTGCAGGATGACAGCAGGCTGCTGCTGCCAACTGCCAGCACTGGGTTCTTCTTGGCGTGGGCTGCACTGTGCAGACTTGGGTGCTGGTGCTGGCCCCAGCTGGCAGCTACAGCATGTTGTCACCTGCACGCTCCGCAGCCAGTGAGTGTGAAACTTTTTTAAAAAAAAAAGCCTTGCACTCACTGGCTCTGGTATGACTGGGGCCTCTGTGTCCCTGTGGCAGAGCCCACCCACACAGCGGGGGACACTGGGGATCACCTCTCCCCCCGGCTGCATTGCATTGCAGCTGCACTATTGCATGGGTGCAGCGCAGCTCGGCAGGGTGCCGTGTGCTGCTGGGGTGGATCCCCCTGTCAGCCAGAGATCCCGATTTGATTCCCCAGCTCTCTGATCATTCCCCCAGCTCTTCCTGGGGAGCACAGCCCCTGGATCTGCATGCAGGGTTTCAGCAGGCTGCTGCTGCTGGCTAGGAAATAGCCCAGGGCTGCCACTATCCCCAGCTGGCAGCAGCATCCTGCTGTCATCCTGCATCATCTGGGGGCCCATGTCCCCCGGGAAGACCTGGTGGAAGCAATCGAAGAGCTCGGGAAAGATCAGGGAATCAGACTGGGAACTGGGAGAATGTTCAGGGACCTGATCATTCTCCCAGCTCTTCTAGGGGGCTCAGGCCTCCGGATCCCCATGCCAGGTTTCAGCACGCTGCAGGCTGGGGCCAGCAGTGCACTTCAGTCTTCCTGGTGCTCAGTGCGGGCTGCACTGAGCATCTGCTGCTGGCCCCAGCCTGCAGCAGCAGCGTGCTGAAACCCCATGCAGCGATCGGGGGCCAGCACCTGCCAGGGAGAGCTGGGGAATCCAACCAGGAGCTAGATATCAATATTGAGCAGTCCTTCTGCCCTCTTCCCCCTCCCTCTCCTTAGCTTCTGTTTAGCTACAAGCAAGCCCGACTTTGAAACTCAAAATATTTTGAGTGCCCTATTTTTGTTTCAAAGTTGTTTCGAAGCCTTTCATTTCATTTTGTTTCAATTTCACCGTTTCAAGCTTGAAATGCATCAAAACAGCTTCAAAACAAAGCACTTGTTGAAATTTTACACAGGCCTACCACCCATCCCACACAGAAATGTGTCCAAGCTGCAGTAGGGTCTGTCGATCCTGGATAGGTCTCTGTCACAGGGCACCTCGCCGCCCTGCTCCTAGAGGGTGGGAGCTGCTGGGGAGAAGCCCTAGCAGTTGACAAGGAGCACAGCTGTGGGTTGCCAGGGTTGCCACAGGTAACAAACAACTGCACCTGACAGCGGTCAGTTGGCGGTAAGGGGCAGGGCCTAGCTCTTCTAAAGCCCAGAGCTAAGGCCAGGCAGGCAGTTCCCTGCTAGTAGCTGGAGAGGCAGGAGCTTCTGGAGCAAAGATGTGAGCACTGCAGACTGAAGGATGGCGGTGCTGGGTCATGGAAGCAATGTTGTTATAGCCAGGTGGCCTTAAATTAAGTTATAGCCAGGATGCTTGTGTTTGTTTTGTTAGTGTTTGGACACTGGTGGTTTGGGTGAGGCTATTAGGGGTTGGAGGAGGCCTCATAAAGGGACTCATAGTGGTGCAGGGGCCCTAGTGCCAGTTAGGGTGCAGCTTATGGGGTGCTTAGACCCCAGCCCCAGAGAGGGGTATTTGAGGAAGCCCAGTGTGGGTGCAGCAAGCCCCAGAGAGGAGGCAGTATTATTGGGGAGCCCAGTGTGGGCACAGTGAGCCCCAGAAGGGGAGGCAGCCTTTTTAGAAAGCCCCGGTGCGGGCGCGGAGAGCCCCAGAGAAGGGGAACTACTGGGAAGCCCAAGGCAGGAATGACGAGCCCCAGAGGAAGGCCTAGTGCTGTGGTAAACCTTGGAGAAGGGCAGGGTGCGGCGGTGAACCCCGGCAAGAGGGGATAGCAGTGCGGTGAGCCCAAGAGAAAGAGGGTAGCAATGCGGTGGGTCTAAGACAGGTGGCTCGACAAGAAGTCCCAGAGTGGGCACAGCAGGACCCTGAGAGTAGCAACATTACAGAGAAGGCCCAGAGTGGGCACCAAGAGCCCCAAGAGGGGTAGTATTAGTGAGAGCCTCAGGAGGGGGTGACAGTACCTAGAAGGCCCAGAGTGGGTGCAGGGAGCCCTAAAGAAAGGGCAGTATTAGAGAGAGAGAGAGCCCCAAGGGAGGGGCAGTATTCTAGAGAAGACCCAGAGTAGGCATGAAGAGCCCAAGAGCGCGGGCGAGCGTACAGAGGAGGCCCGAGAGAGCAGGCGAGTATATGTTGACAGACCAACGTCCATTCCATCTGCGAGGCTTGGGGCATGATATCAGGGGTGGTAGGAGCCGCGCGTAGCCCATAAGTCTAGGGTGCGCGGGAAGCACCCATCATACAGGGAGACCCCCCGGTGGGTCCAGGAGAACACGGGGAACGGAGGTCCCGACTAAACATGCCCAAGGAGATGCGAGGCAGCCTCCCAACTTTATCTAAACATCAAAGATGTGGTGGGCGAGAATCTGAGGGTGCCCTTGGGCCGACTTGGCACAGGTAGGGGGCCTTAAGGAGATCACGGTCGTCCTGTAGGACCCCGCTGTGACAGTCTCATCAGCCACTTTTGGACACAGATAAGACCATGGAAGACAATCATCCTTAACTGTGAGAGACTGCTAAAGGACATGGTGCTTGTCCTCATCAGATGAAATTCAGTACAGACAAACACTAAACGTTGCGCATAGAAAGGGACAACTGAATACACAGATATAAAATAGTGAATGAGTGTGTAGGTTGCAGAATTTGGGATTTGTAATGGATCACAAGCTAAATCACTCGGCAAGGCAATGCTGTTGCAAAGAAGCTAATGGCGTACCACAATGCGTTAATCAGAATGTTCTGCACGAGTCTCAGAAAGTGAATCTTCTGTTCAGCACTGGTAAACACCCCTCCCCTAGTTTAGTATCTCATTTCTAATCAATATTCGACAAAGTTCAAATTTCATGTGCACAGAGAATCCAGATGAGAAAAAATCAGAAAACTTAATATGGTTCATGGCAAAAGTTAGATAGGCATTGATGACAGCCTCTTGCAATGGAATGGGCCTCAGCTTGCACAATGGCAGAAAAAACTAAGTTCATACATTGTTAAGTTGTTTTTATGAGAGGAATTGGAAACCCATATGTGCAGTGATTCAGGAGTTAAGACACTAACTGTAAGTTGTGTTTAGGGGGAAAAAAGGTGGGTGGAGCTAGCTGACAGAAGGTAAAACAGCTTGTTTTTATTAATCATTAATCCTTTTGCTGCATGTACAGGCTGTGCAGAAGAAAAACGAGGTAAAGATTCTGAATTTGTCATGTAAAAAGATCTCATAAGTGGGTAACTGGTAATGACAGTCAGTCATGGGAGAATGTTGGGGGTTTTTTTCCCATGCTGAGGAGAAGTTTGTCTCCGGTTCTGGAGCTCAGCTAAACCACACAAAAATCTATTTGTGCAATGATTATGCCTATAATTAGGCTGAAATCAGAAGTTTTGTACTTTAAACTTGAGAAGGAAATTGGTTTTTATACTGTTTTTCAGTTGACATAGGCATAGGCATTGTGCTGCACTAAAATTTTTGATGGGAAAATGGCTATAATTGACCTAAAATTCCAATGTGAGATATTGTTCAATTTGAAGGAATATGGTTATTTTTTTTTCTAAATGACATACATTTTTTGCTAACCCACTATGATCTAGTTTTTCCATTTCTTAATAAAAGGGAACTGACTTCATTGCCAAATAAATGGTATAATAACTACCACTTACAGTCAATCTAGGTTATAAAAATCACTTGATTTGGTTTTTTTTTTTCTTTATTTCTGCTCGCTTTGCTTGTAAATTAGTTTGAAAGCCTCGCATAACTATCTCTGAATAGGCTAAACTTCATAAGCATGGTGAAGATTTTGTCTGTGCTTAAAACTGTCTGAAAGCTGGTTATTCCTTCAGTCTAAATAATTTCACAACATTTTGGAAGATGGCCTGATCCTTCTCTGTTATGCTGCTCAGTATTGTATCGGGACTGAATCCTATTGCCTTCCATTTAATCAGCTAGGAGTGGAACGTTACTGTGCTACTGTTCACTTTTGAGATAAACTATCTTGGGGTGGGCAATTATTTTGGGCAGAGGGCCACTTACTGAGTTTTGGCAAGCGAGCAAGGGCCACATGACAGATAGCCCAGGGCAGATAAATATTAATTTACTAAATTTTTTAGGGGGCCCTGCGGGCTGGATACAATGGCCTGGTGAGCCACATCCAGCCCCTGAGCCACATTTTGTCCACACCTGAACTATCTGCTACTGAGATGACAGCTCCTATTAACAGATTTGGCACTTGTTTATATAGTAATATCCAAGAAAGTTAAGAGCATCAGTATCACAGCATATATATTAAATCATGTTAAACCTTTATGCTTTTGCCCTTGTTTATGTCAAGTGTCTTAAATTACAGTAATCTAAGGCTACTTGATATATGAAGCCACTTGAAGGCTTAATGCAATTTTACTCTGGCTGATTTGCCTCGGCTTTCCTTGATACTCCATATTATACAAGCCCTGAAATAGGAAGCAATACTTTGGAAGTGTCCCAGCCTGACATAAATGCATAGATCCATTAGAGGGAAGGATGACAAAGTCCTCTTGTAGGTGCTGAGACAGGTGTGAGAGCATTGCAGGTCAATAGAGGGAAGCAGCTTTTATGAAGTGACAGTGGTGAAGAGAGAATGGTGATTTAAGATTAAAGGTTAAACCTACCTGTAATTTACTGCCTGGTTCTAGAAAGGGGCCACCCAGCAGGGTGGTTGTTAACAGCGAGTTAACTTTCATAGCTAAAAGACACTGTTTAAGGCAGGGAGTGGGTAATTATTTCAGCTGAAAGGCTGCTTAATGAGTTTTGGTGAGCTGTCGAGGGCCCCAAGGGTAGCCTTGCCCCTTGACGGGTGCCCTGCTCCTTAGGTGCTGTCTTGGGGCCAGAAGCCCCACCCCCTAACCTCTGACCTTTGCTGCCAGAAGTTGCTCCCCTTGCCCCTGGACGTATTCCTTTTCAGAGTGGGGGAGAGAGGGGGTTGCCATCTTAGAACCAGAAAAAAAACCAAACCATTTACTAGAAGTCAAACGCATACTATAACATATTACTTTTACTACAGAAATATTTTTGTCGTGATTTGTTTGCATAGTGTATATAGAGGTGATTGCATAATAACTCAAATATTGCTCTTACATATTGTGTGTGAGGTATGCTTGGGTGGCGTGTATAGAAGGGTGTGGGGGCTGTTGTAGTGGGATGTGGCTGTGTTTGGGTATGTTGGGGGTATATGTGGGGGGCTGTGGGGTAGGG
>JAGPOW010003395.1:53959737-53979147 GCA_030014935.1 Caiman crocodilus
TAGTAGGGTGTGGGGGCTGTTGTAGTGGGAGGTGGCTGTGTTTGGGTATGTTGGGGGTATATGGGGGGGGCTGTGGGGTAGGGTGTGTGTGTAGGGTTTGTGGGGTTGTGAGGGAGGAGGGGATATGGGTTCCCTCCCACACACTCCCCCTGCATGGTGCACAGTCCCCACTGGTGGCACCAACAGCAGGCAGTGGGCACTCAGGGTGCTCAGGGCCTGAGCAGGTGCTGCCAACCAGCAGCACATGGCTTCAGCCAGCACTGCGCATGGCATCAACAAACACAGCCAGGCTGGCTCACTTCTGTCATATATGGCTCGCCATGGTGCATGTGCAGCTCCTGGCACTCCCGTGCCAGCAGGGGAAGCCCCACAATGGAGCCGGCTGCCTTTGCTACTCCTTGCCATGCAGTTTCTAGGGCTCCGCCATAAGTGGAGGGGAACCCTCTGCTTCCTGGCAGAGTCCCAGGACCTGCACAGCAGGGAGGGCATACAGCTCCATTATACAGGGCTTTTCCTGGTGGCACATGGGCCAGAAACTGCACGTGAGCCACGGGGTGATAGAAGCAGGCTGGCCTGGCTGCACTTGCTGCTGCAGTGTGCTGCCAGGCATCAGTGCCCATGTGGGCCATGAGTGCCTGAGCACCCTCCGCCTGCCACCAGAGGTTCTGTACAGCATTAGAGGGAGTGTGTCCGGGGGGGTCCCCATATCCCCCCCATCCTTCTTTACACCCCTGCCCACCCGACGTCCATGCTCCAGGTGCCCCCCTGGGCACAGGCTCTGCATACCCCCCAGCCCCACACGTTGCACTTCTGCTCAGCTGCAGCTCCCCTCCCTTTGTCCCACCTATACATGCTGCCGAGAGCAAGCACTGCAGCAGGAAGACGAGGACGAGCCGTTGGATTCTGGGGGAGTCGAGCAAGTCCCCCATTGGTTGCAGTAGTGACAGCAGCAGCCCCACCTAGAAGCTGCATGATGTCTGGGCCCAGCTCTTCTGTGCACAAGGTTAGGGGCAAGGCTCACGGGCTGGGCCAGGGTATAACTAGTTGGTGGTCACCCATGGGCCAGATGAACTTGCCTGGCAGGCCGGATCCAGCCTGTAGGTCATATTTTGCCCACCCGTGGCTTTAAAGCCTCACTGTTTTCAAGAACTATGCCAAAAGTAGTTTTCTACTTATACCTTCTGTCAGACCAGTTGATATGTATGTGTTTAAACTCTTGCTTTCCTACTTCTTTTCAATGTCTTTCTTCCCCCCTGTTGCTGTGTGTTAAGACTCGCATATAGAGCAGGGTAGACTGGTCAATGGGGACATGATAAAACTGATTACAAACCAGATAAGTAGGTTTTGTTTTTCCTGATCTTTCACTTATGGTAATACTTAGTCTTATGTGTAAGAATGAGAAATGCAAAAGTATTTTAAAAAGGCAGGTCAAGTTAAAATTCATGTCTCTTCAAAAAGAGTATGTATCATTTCAGTGCATTGCATTTTTCCTCATTCTTAGTCCCTACGTTTCCAAAAAGCAATTACAAAAAGTATTATTCAGACCATTCTATGGCAGTATTACCATAATCATACTGTGGTTTGGCCTCTGAAGTAGTAGTAGGAACAAGTTAACATTAACTCTAATTTACATATCCATGAACAGTAACAGTATTTGCAGCATTTACTGAGATCCTCCATACAGTCACAGAAACCTAACCTAACCATTCAGGATTTTTCAGTGCTTCTAATGACTTTGAAATGTTGGAAAAGCCATCTAGTCTGGGCATAGAAAAGCTTCAGACAAAGACAGCAATTACAGATGAAAGCATGGTTTTGCAAAAAACAGGTCAGTCAGTGCAAATTTAAGCAGCAGCAAATAGTACAACTTGGTTTTTAAGAACTTTCTGATCTAAGTACCCTATGTTACAGTGTGAGAATTCCTGAGCTAGAACAGTGGTCCCAATGTGCCACAAGAAATGCTTTTCTTTCTTGTATTTTAAGCTGGAGGTAATGTGTGCAGACCAGGGTGCAGCAGGGTGTAGTGTGGTCATGTCAGGATGCAGGCAGGTCATGGCAGCAGTAGTTTGCAGATACGTGGCCCCAGCGCAGCTCTCCAGTGGCTGGAAGCTGCACACAAGTGGAACTGTGAGCAGCAGTGGTGGCACCTGGACTGGATGTCCACAAACTGTTGCTGCCACACCATGCCAGCACCCCAAGGACATACCGTGCACCTGAGCTCTCAGCTCCACACTCTGCTATGCTTTGCTCTGCATATGTGCGGTGGTCCTCTTCTTGGTGTGGGACACACCCTTTCTTTTCCGGGTTCAGCTGATTATGGGCAGCTAGGAACCCTCTCACCTGGCTCCACCCCTGCTATGCTGTGCTGAGCTCCAGGGAGCCCTTGCCGACAAAACTCCCTTTACCTTCCCTCCCCACCCCAGCTTTGCCTGCATCTATGGCTTCTACATGACTGTTTACAACGCCCACCTTGGTTCCAGGGCATGCAGTGGAGTGGCTCCATGTTACCTGTTGGAGAGACTGCCAGGCTGGTTCAGCCTGACCCTCCCTGAAGGAGGGCTTTTCTCTGTGCTTGCCTGCCACTTCTCCCAGTCTCCCGTTCCCTGGCTGCAGCATTTGTACAACTTCACCTAGATTGGATGACTGCAAAATGTGTTCAAACCATTGCTGCCACTTTTCCCTGTTCCCTTTTTGGGTGCAAGAGTGAAGTATGGTACCAATTCTAATCCAGGAAAAATTGTGCCCCAGGGATCAGGAGTTTGCAAAATGCTGGAACAACAAAGATTAAGTTATCTCAGGATGCTAAGTAAACAGAAACTAGGTTTACTGTGAAACAGTGGGAACGAGCTATTTTATATTACAGGGGAAGAAGACTACAAGGGAGATTTAAATATTATGTTAATATTAAGATACAAAACTCAGTAAACACTTACTTCTTGTGAATGGGATATCATTTTCTCATATTGCCACTGCATATTGGAAAGGGAAAAAAGTTCAAGAGTTTCTGGAAAAGGGGACAGCTAACATCTAATATTTGTACTCAGTGAAACATGGAAGGCAAATCTAAGTGCACTATTTTTATGTAAAGTAAGAAAGACCTACCTTTACACTATTTGTTCTAGAACTTTAGCCATTTGAAAGTGGTAAATGAGCTTTTGACACAATACTACTAGTGTGTAACTAAAGGAAAAGTATTTAGGACTTGATTCTGCTGTCTTTATTCGGGTAAAACTCTCAATTAATTCGTCAAGCTGTCTTTAAGCATATAATTAAATGTATATACATACTACTAGTTAACTGCCATGCAGACTAATTTAGAACTGGGAGTGCCAACAAGCAGGGGAATCAAGAAGCTCCAAAGTTCGTTTATCATTTATATGGCCAGGTAGAGAATATCATGATAAGGATTCAAGTATCTTTTTCATCATATTGCATTGTAGCTTATATACAAACATTGACAGAGTTGGAAAAAAAAAAAGTAAAATTGTGGGTGGAAATCACTCTGTCCCATGGATGTACTAAGCTATTTGGTGGGTTCCTGTGTGAGGAGTGGAGCAGGCCAGTCAAACTTAAAATGTTTTGTGGAAACACATTTGGTTCACCAAATCTCAGGCAGGCTGATGGAAGCCTGCTTGATTTCCTGCTAGCTCACTAGGCAAAGCAGCTGAGAGCCCCATGGTTTTCAGGGTCCATGACTTGAGACTGCCTTGAATGAAGGACCAGGGAGCTTGCAGGACCTTTAACGAGGGTTCATCTCTCATCTCTGCAAACAAACCTGGAAACCCTGAGAACCTCTGTTAGGGCTAGAGTCCCGAGGCAAAGCTGGGAGCCTGGAACTGGGGAGTCTCAAGGCTTCCTGGTTTAGGTGGTTCCAGAGCAGCTCTGCCATGTGGACTGCCCTGAGGATATGGATCTTGGAGCTTCCTGATTTCCTTGCCAGTTGGCACCCCAGCCCTGTAGCAGTCTACATGACAGTCTTTCTCAAAGACACAGACCTTTGAATTCCTAGTAGCATTGGGTGACATGGCTAAGAATTGTATAGGTTTCCTGCTGGGACCACTGCAGTGCAAGTCTCCTTTTGGGAACACGATGTGTCAGTGTTGCCCATACAATTTTTTTTGTCAGAGTTTGTTTTATGGGAAATGTCTAAATGTCAGAATTTCCTGCCATTTCTGAGTTTTTTAGCCAGCTTTACCCAAGACTGTTCAGCATTCAACTTTCCCCAGAGGCTACTCTCTCTCCCCTTGTTTCTAGGAGAAACAAGTCACATGTTTCAGCTAGTTTAACTAAATCCATTTCACCTTTTCCCAGCAGTCTTAGTGCCTGCCAACAGGTTGATGAATCTCAGATAAATACTTCACTGGCTGTTACAAAACTAGATGCCAAATTGGAGGCTCTGAGATTTCCCTTGATGAACCTTTTCCTGATGGCTTGTGTGTGGAATGAGAAGGAGGTTTACTCTTTCAGCCCTACCAGTTCCCAGATCCATGTGAGTCTGGGAAGCAGCTGGAAGGCAGAATTGACCCCCTGCTGTCTCCACAGAAGCATAACCCTAGTGACCAATAAATAAAGAATGCTCATTGCCCTTTCTTATTCTTTTCCTGCTCCCCCCACCCCATTTTCAGACCTGAATCTCTGCATTGGGACTCCCATGGACTCCATAGGAAGGTTGAGTGAATAGTACTTCACCCTTCCTTGTTCCTAGCCTGGGATTCCACCTAGTTTCCATCCAGCCCACCTGCAGGCATGATCAGGTGTCAAGGTTTCTGGAGTCACCCTGTGGATATCTCATCTACAGTAAGCTTAGAATTGAGGTTCAGAAAGTGGGAGCTATTATTTCAAGTGGCCATGTTTTCATGTTGGGAAGGAAGATTAAGAGTAAAGAAACTAGCGGTATGGCATTTCTATGGTTTCTTGGGAAGCTGTTTGGGAAGACGGAGATGATCCTGAACTGCCTTTAGCAGGGGGTTGTGCTTTAGAGGTCACTTCCTATTCATAGAATCTTTAGTAGTTAGGGTTGGAAGGGGCCTCAGGAGGTCTAGCCCATCCCCTCTTCAAATCTGGACCATCCCCAACCAGATCATCCGAGCCAAAGCTTTGGTGAGCCAAGTCTTAAACCTCCAAGGATGGAGCTTCCACCATGTCTCTGGGTAACCTGTTCCAGTGTTTTACTACCCTCCTAGTGAGACAGGTCTTCCTAATGTCTAACCTAAACTTCCCTTGCTGCAATTTGAGACTGTTGCTCCTTGTTCTGTCATCTGTCACCACTGAGAACAGTCTAGCTCCATCCTCTTTCGATCTCCCCCTTCGAGTAGTTGAAGGCTGCTATTTTTCTGTTGTTCTACTTTCCATCTGATAATTTGTTTACTGGGCATTATACCAGTTAATTATGGACATTACAATTTAAAACGGGGCTATGCTCTAAATTTGCATTTATGTTTTGAGAAAATAGGAAAGACCTGAGTGATAAGAACTATGAATTCTTAAGACCTAATTGTGATCCTCACTGTTTTTACACTGGTACAACTACATTAAATGCAGCTGGTGCTATTTGGTATAAATGTAAGTGCAGTCAGAACCAGGGCTCTTAAATATGAGCTTAATTTAATAACAGCCTTCACCTAGTGTTTCTGCATTGCTGGAAAAGGACTTGGGAGCTAATTTTCAAGGAGTGTCTTTCTTGACTGGCCACACAGTAGGCCTGTGTGAAGCGACAAGTATTCACTTTGGGTTCAGATTTGGCCAATTCAGAGGGACATTGATTCGAATCGCTGTCCACCTTCAATTTGGCCAATTCGGATCTGAAGATTTAGCATTGATTCAGAGATTCAGCCATAGACTAAACAGGCAGCAGTCCGCATCATGCTGGACACAGCTGCCTCTAGCTGGTAAGTCTGTTGTAGTGGGTGGAGTGGGGAGAGAAGAAGCTTGTGTGTTTGGGGGGGAGCAAATCACCCCCCCCAATAGCAAGAAAGGGATTGGGGCATAGGTGGCAGAAGGCTGGGGGTGGGGCTAATGGTGTTTAGCCCCCACAAATGCCAGGGGAGCCCAGCCACAGGCTTTTGCATCAAGGGTGAGGGGTGTACCAGGATCATAGCTGGCCCAGCATAGCACACCAGTAAGTTTCTTTTGACTGTGTGGGCTTGGGGTAGGCAGATCAAGACCCCCACAGTGCAGGAAGGAACAGAGTAGGGGCAGGAGCAAATCATTCACCCTTGCCCTACCCCCTGTTGCACTGTGGGGATTGCCCCACGACCTAGCCTGCTGGGGCCCCACTTATGGGGAATGGGTCCCAGCCAGGCCAGGTCACAGGGCAACGGGAGCTTGGCGGCTCATCCTTGGGCGTGGGTAGGCAACTCCTGCCACTGTGCGCACCACGGGAGATGGGGAAGAGGGGCATGTTCATTCCAAGGGGGCAGGGGGGAGCTGTGGACCCTGATCTTTGCCCAGGGCAAGGGCAGGCTGCAGCTGTGTTCTGCCTGCTCCCCACCTCCATGCTTCACTGTAGCCTTTGAAAGCAGCGTCATGTACCTCATTGCCTGGCATGCTCAGCAGCAGGATGCACATGGCACTGCGCCGCTTTCAAAGACTGCAACGCTCCCTCCCCAAGTCCTCCCGACCCTGGCTGGACAGCTTGCCCCAGCCCCAATCCCTCCCTTGCTGTGGGAACATTGATCTCCCCCAACAATGCCCCTTCCCTCCACCCAGCACAACAGACTTACCAGGTGGAGACTATTGCCAAATCCCCAAATCAGTGCTGAATCTTTTGTGAATCAATTCTGAGGCTTCCGATTTCATTAGAACCTTTTAATTGGTCTCCTGATTCTATTCGGATCCGGAGATTCAGCTGCCAAATTGGGCCAAATCTCCTCTGAATCAAATCAGCTACTGAAGCTTCACACAGCCCTACAACACAGTGTCTTTGTTCATACAACAGTAAGAATCTCCCAGCTGTTCTTTCTGATGTTTTCTTTTAGGATACAATTTTTTTTTAGTTTAGTAAAACAGTAATAACCTTGCACTTAGTGTTTTCTATTGGAACATCACATAGTGTTTTATAGATAATTAATTACAATTAAACATTCTTCAAGATGTCCAAGATAAGTATAGCATCAGCAAAATTTTACAGTCTGGGAAACTTGAGTTTGATTCAACAGAATTAGTTTACATTTTTCAAGAAGTGTCCACAAATTTTGGATGCCTCAGTTTTTTGAATGCCCAGCTTGAAACATCCTCAGCTTGATAGACACTGGTACTGAGAAACCACAGCTCTATTTCAAATTGGAGGGATGCCCAGCAGATCTTAGCTGTGCAGGTTGGATGTCCAAAACTAGCAGAAGTTTTTGAAAAATGTAGGCATCAGTGATTTGCCTCAACTTCCTAGCAAAGCAGTGCTAGAGCTAAGACTCAGACCAAGGAGTTCTGACATCAGGCTTCTTGCTTAAACAAAACACCATCCAGTAGTTAATGAATACACTAAAGTAAATAAGTTCTGAAGTTTATATTTAAAATGCAAATGGAAAGTATTGGAGGTTTTGTTCTTCCCCTTCTGCTTAGCTCTTGCCATGGTAGAATGCTTGCTTTACCTCAATTAGTCAGTTACCACTTTTCCAGATCTCCATACTGAAATAACCTAGGGTTCTGCTGCATATCTTGTATTGTTTACAGCTCTTTGGATTTGTTTGAGGGCCAGTGGGCGCTGTCTATGTACTCTGCCTGGTATCCCTCCTTGGTGTACTTGTTTTGAGACTATTACTCTTGTCCCTGTTTTCTCTTTAGTTGTCTCCCAAAATCAATTGGTGTATACCCAGTAAGCCCCTGCCTCCCTCCAGTATTGGCAGGCTTGTGGATGTTAAGCCCATGTTAATGCAATGCATCAAATAGGCCTGTATCACTTAAGTGGATAATTTAATGACTACACAGATTAATAAGATACTTGTTTTCTGTTTTTTCAGGAGCTGTATTTTAAGAATCTTTCAAAACAAAAGCAGAAACAAGCTATGGAGAAGAATAGGAACAACCGAAAACTTCGTGTCTGTGTTGCTACTTGCAACCGGGCTGACTATTCTAAGTTAGCCCCGATCATGTTTGGAATTAAAGCAGAATCTGAGTTCTTTGAGCTCGAAGTGGTGGTTCTCGGCTCTCATCTTATCGATGACTATGGGTAAGATGGAAATACACATCTTTGTCCTTGGGTAATTCCTCAGGATCATGAGTTCATAAAAGGAAATCATACCATAGTCATCTCATGTAGAAGAAGGTTTGGATTCCTCATTAGAATAGTATAAAGGACAGTCAGAAAGCAACTCCTCCTATTTTTTTTCCTGGCTAAATATTATTTTTAAACCATTAAACTTTTCCATCATGGCTGAACACAACTTTTTCAACCTAGGCTCCTCCATCGATGGCCTTTTTCCACTAATGATCCTTGTAGTTTTGGGAATCTGCTGATGTTCAATCTAGAATTGTTTCAGATCAGATTATTTAACATTTTGGTAATTGGGACATTGTCCTTTTTAAATTTTTCATTCCTCTTTCAAGTTAGTTTTAGAATACGGTGTGCACCACTTACATACTGGATTAGTGAATAATTTGGTTGACTGTATAACACAATGTCAGTCCCAGTCTTTTTGTCTGTTGCCTACATTATAACCAACATTGGTTATCTGCCAATTGGTTAAGTGCATAAACCACTTATGTGTGTGGCATCTTTTGGCCCCACTGCCTGCTTTGTAATATAACTAAACTCCATTTAAATACATACTACTGGCCCCAAAAATGACAAAAGTAGCTGTCAAAAATAATCCTGAAAATGATAGAAGCTATTCAGTTTCATGACTGGTATCTCTTCTCATTTTCAAGGTTATAAATAATCAGTATAAATCCACGATGTGTTTGTGGAGTGAGAGGCTCAGTCATGTTCTAATAACACTTATGAAATCAAACCCAGCAGACACAATGAATAGCTAAATGCTTTGTTTGTAAATCCTCACAGGACTTAGAGGTAAGAGGTCTGAGCATCTTGGCACTGCCAAGACTTGAACAGTTTTGTGCATATGTAGCAGCAGAAAGTTAGGTGCCTAAGGGACCTCAGTGGCACAAGCTTAAACACTTAAGGTTAGGATTTGGGTTTTTAGACAGATGCCTAGCTCTCCCTTTTAAGCACCTACATTCCTTTTGAAAGCAGGAATTGCATTGGTGGTTTTGATTTTTATACAAATTACATGTGTGAAGTCTGCAAGGGGAAAAAAAATCTTGTCTGAAAGAATTCTGGAGACATATAGGCTAGACACAACTACTATTAGGTGGAGACATAGTTGGCTGAATAACCAGAGTAAGTGAACAATTATGAGTGGATCTGTATTAGAATGCCAGATGCCTTCAAGTGAGATTTCACAGGAGTCTGTTCTAAATCTGGTCTGGACAGCATTTAACCTTTTTTCAAGAGTTGAATGTAGAAATAGAGAGTTTCCTGGTAGTGCGTACAGATGACAAAACTGGGAAGTGTTGCAAACACTTTGGAAGGTGGTCATTCAAAAGGATCTTGATAAATTGGAAAACTGGGCACTTGATGACAAAATGAAGTTTCGCAAATCAATAAATGTGGGTGCTCTTCCTAGGAAAGAAAAAAATGCACAAATACAGAATGAGAGCTGATTGGCTAGGCAGTAATGTTGCTGAGAAGGAATTGGGGGTGCTGATAGATTGCAAACTTGCCATGTGTGCAAAGCTATGCAGTTACAAAAAAAGCAGATTAACAGATTATAGATTACAGATGTGTGTGTAATAGTGTCTCCTAGCATATCAGAAATAAGGCTTTCCCATTTTCAGGTGAAAGCTGATGTATGTTATATCACCAATGAAAAAGAGCCCCTTACCTATGGTATTGCTGTCTACTAAAAAGTATACTAGAGGCCTTTGGAACTGACTGATTTACCAATTTGGTTGTTCCAAATTGTAGTAAATTGTAGTAGCAGTAAACTACTGCTACTGTACCTTTTGCATAAAATACAGGACTAAAAAAATGGGAGACTGCTATTAAGGTTGTTTGGCTGACATATATAATACTCAGGTTTGCATATTTATCATCATTGGTACTAATGTTTGAAAGCACTTTGGAAGCCTTTCATGTATAATTTAAATTATGCTGATGTGGCAGGCAAGTCTTCCAATTAAACTTCTGAGTCACCTGTTTCCAAAAATTCCTACTATGTAGAAGAAGCTCAGCATTCTTTCCTGTTCTTCAGTCAGTGTAGCAGATTGGTAAAAACATATTACAAAATTACTTTGATAGAGTTGTACTAACTAAATGTCTGGTGATTTTTTTTTTTTTTAATTAAAATATTTCATGTAGTATAAAGTAAATAGTTTTATGGTTAAACCACATTTATTTTTTCCATACTTGTACTGTTCAGTAGAGATTTGAATATTTGCTTGATTTCAAATATTAAAGAGATTTTCTGGAAGTCTTAAATTTCTTCAATCTTGTGCAATTTATCTCCCCTCAGTTTGATTTAAATTTAATTTTCTGTATTGTTTCTATGTTTAGTTTTTTGTGTGTTTTTACTTTTACAATGTTTTAACTTGGTAGCAGGCTGTAGTATCAGACAAGTGCTTTCAAGCTAGGATGCACAAAATTTGGAACTTAGTGGCCCAGTTTGTGCAGCACCTTCAAAAAATCACAATTTTTTGCTGAAGCTAGTGGAAACTACAGGTCTTCGACAGAACTTTTATGAAGGTACCCAAGTATAGATTCAGGTACCTATATGGCGTATCCCAGTTTAAAAATTTTTGGCTTCAGTGAACAAACATCACTAAAATCTGAAATGTTGCTTTCCAAGGAGATGGGCACAGAGGGAATCTAACTTTTCTACAAAAAAGTTAAAACTGTTAGCAAATCGATAATGAAATTACTTGTATACCGTTCTGCTGTCCATAACATACATGAAAGCAATTGGCATTGCATTCAAAGTATTTCTTTTGTTTCCATTTTGTTTTCAGTAACACCTACCGTATGATTGAACAAGATGACTTTGACATTCATACAAGGTTACACACCATCGTGAGAGGCGAGGATGAGGCAGCCATGGTGGAATCAGTAGGCCTTGCATTAGTAAAGCTACCAGATGTCCTTAACCGTCTGAAACCTGATATAATGATAGTTCATGGAGATAGGTTTGATGCACTGGCGCTGGCCACATCTGCAGCCTTAATGAATATTCGGATTCTTCATATTGAAGGTGGGGAAGTCAGTGGAACAATAGATGACTCTATCAGACATGCCATTACTAAACTGGCTCATTACCATGTGTGCTGCACAAGAAGTGCAGAACAACATTTGATATCCATGTGTGAAGACCATGATCGTATACTCTTGGCTGGCTGTCCCTCATATGACAAGCTACTCTCTGCCAAAAATAAGGACTACATCAGCGTTATACGTATATGGTTAGGTAGGTATTGTATTTCTTTATGTAGTTCACAACATCTATAGCAAACAGTCTTACTTTTATAAAAATCTCCTTGAGGACAAGCCTATAAAGGACCCAAGGGCAATCTTATAATGCTGTTTTCTCCTTTGGTACATATAGCTCCAGTAAAACCTTAGTCTGTTTTTTTTTTGGGACCAAAGATGGAGACATCAGAATTTTCATGCATCCTACCAAAACAATTTGTTTCCAGAGCAATATGAAAAGGCTGGTGACTCTATAACCTGGGAGGACTGAGCGTAGGGGTCCTAAAATGGTACCTTTTTATATATAGGCTTGGCCAAAATCAAGTTTGTTTTTGTTTATGATTATGATGGATAATATTCATGTTTATTTTTAAGCATTTATTTCAATTTTTATCAACTTGAATTAACAATATAAAGATCATTGCCCCCAGGATAGCAAAACAAAAGAATGAAAAGGTCAAGAAAACACCAAAACTTGTATCCTTTCTAATTGGAGTCTCTACCAGTCTCATTAGTAGGCTGTTTCACCTCTTTTTACAGGCTCTCCTTGGTTCTCTGCAGCCAAGTTGTCCCACTCAAATGTCAGGAATCCCCCCCTGCTACTTTGCACGCCTTCCTTCACATGCCTTCTCCACAGCCATCCAACTCAAATACTCTTTCCCGGCTCTGAGCTCTGGGTAGGGGTTTAAGTAGCCTGTTATCTCCCTTCAGTTTACTTCCTAGCACCTGCAAACAAAAAGCCAATTGTGGCAAGTCATTAGGCTGCCTGCTGTTTTCCTCTTTAAAGAGACGGGTCCTCTATACCCCAGCCTGTGACTCCCTTCTGTTCTTCCACTCTCTTTTTCATTGTTACTGATGGAACTTTATTTTTTTGTTGTTGTTGGATGTGAGCGTGAGGTGAAATCAACATTTACCAATAGAAATTAAATCCTGCCAAGCCTACTTATTTATAGTAGCATCATTAAATTTTGGAAGCAATTTAATAATTTTTGGAGCCCCTTTGAGTCCCCGTTGTCATCTTGAGAGCCAAATGTTATAGCCTATTATAATGTTTTCTTCACAACACTTACCAACACCTCTACAATTTTCATTCTAGTGTATATATAGTCAGGAAAAAGTAACACTCCAGAAGAGATTGACTTTAACACCTGAAACCCTACTGCCAAGTCAAAAGAAAAAGGGCCAGAGATTGCTGAGAATCTGTTAAAAGACAAATTAAAATATCATAGTTATTCTTCTGATGCATGGAAGCTCAGAATCATGTTTTCAGCCTTTACAATAAGGAATCTAGGAACAGAAGATGTGACTGAATACTGTAAGAGAGTATGCATGGAGTTCATCTGCAAAAAATACAGGGAGCTTTGGCCCTTGAACAGCACAGTACAGCAGCATGACCCATTTTGGAGAATTCTACTGTTTCTCTAAAATCTGTTCTGTATTAACCAGTGCGTCCTGTTTGTTTGATAAAGGAAATTCTTAAAAGTATGTCAAACTCTGTGAGTTGGAAACCAAATTAATGCTCAGTAGACTCATAGAATCATAGAATTGAAGGTACCTGCAAAATCATAAAGTGCAGTCTCCTGCCATGGGCAGGAAATTATTGGGCTCAGACAAGCTCAGCAAGCTGCTTGTCCAACCTCATCTTGAACATCTCCAAGGATGGTGACTGCACCATCTCTGCTGATTAGTGTGTTCCAGATTCTGGTCACCATTACAGATAAAAAGCTTTTTTCTCTTATGTCCAGCCTGAATTTACCCTCTATTAGCTTGTGCCCATTGGTCCTCCTCCGCCCTTGAGGTGCCTTCCTGAAGAGTTGCTCCCCTAGATCTTGATGCTTACCCTGACATACTTCTAGGCAGCTATCAAATCACCTCTCAGCCTTCTCTAACTCAGACTGAACAGGCTCAGTTCCCAAAGTCTGTCCTCATAGGGCCTATCCTCCATGCCCCTAATCATGTGAGTGGCCCTTTTTTGTACCCTCTCAAGCTTATCCACTTCCTTCTTGAAGTGCAGTGCCCAAAACAGGACACAGTATTCCAACTGTGGCCTCACCAACATCAAAGAGAAAGAGAGGAACACCTCCCTGGATCTACTGGCAACACATCGGCTGAAGCAGGCCAGAGTTGTGTTTGCCCTTCTGGCAACTTTATCATACTGTTGGCTCATGTTCATCTTCCAGTTGATCGTAACCCTCAGCTCTCGTTCAGATTCTGTGCCAGCCAATGGACCACCACCCATCATATAGCTACCCAGATGAAGAACCTTCCACTTGTCCCTGTAGAACCTCATCTGATTCTGTTCTGCCCATAAAACCAGTCGGTCAAGGTCATCCTGGATCTTTCCCCTATCCTCTGATGTGCCTGCATTTCCCCACAGCTTAGTATCATCTGCAGACTTAAATCATTGAACTTTCCACCCCCTCATCCAGGTCATTAATAAATATGTTCAAGAGCATAGGTCCAAGCACCAATCCTTGGGGGCACCACTGGAGACAGCCCTCCATGATGAGGCCATCCCATCGATGACAGCTCTCTGGGAGTGGCCTCTAAGCCAGTTGTCCACCCACCTCACTGTAGGCTGGTCCAGCCTAGCACCCTCTGGTTTGGTTGAGAGAATTCCATGGGAAACAGAATCAAAGGTTTTACTGAAGGCTAAGTAAATGATGTCAACCTCATGTCCCTCATCCAGATGGTTAGTTGCCTGGTTGTAAAAGGACACCCAGTTTGTCAGGCATGATCTACCCTCAACAAAGCCATGCAGATTGCATCTTAGTACCCCATCAGTTGCCAGCTTGTAATTGATGACCTCCTTAACAAATTTTTCAAAAGCTTTTTCCCAGGACCAAAGTCAGACTGACTAATTTATAGTTTACAGCATTGTTCCTCTTTCCTTTCTTGAATATAGGCACTATGTTGGCCCTCTTCCAGTCATCCAGGACATCTCCTGAGTTCCACAACTCTTCAAAAAGCTTTGCCAGCGGGGCTACTATAAGCTCAGCCAGTTCTTTCAGGGCTCTCAGATGCTGATCATCTGGCCCAGAAGACTTGAAGACATCCAGGCATTCTAAGAGATCCCTCACTTGTTTGGGAATGATTTCATGTAATCTGTTGTCTTCCCCATATTCTTTGGGCCTCTGGACAGGTGAACAGCTCCTGATTTCAGGAATATCAATGTGAAATGTTTATTTAGGAGTTCTGCATTTTCACAGGGAGTGACTGTGGGCTGTCCCTCAGTATTCAGTATGGGTCCCATAGTGAAGCCCATTTTTTTTTTTTAGTGTATTCCTCTCTGGTTGCTGAACCATTCTTCCGTAGCTTGTATGCTTCTTTTTTCTTTTTCAATAGTTTCCTAATGTCCCTGTTGAGCCAAATGGGTTTCTTGACTCCTTTCCCACTTTTTGTCCACTGGGGATGGCCTATTTCTGAGCAGTGAGAATTGCCTCCTTAAAGAAGCACCACTGTTCCTGAATTCCCAAATAACCCAGTCACTGGTCACAGATGACCTCTCCAACTAGCCTCATGAGTTTTCCAAAGTCTGCCTTTATGAAGTCTAGGACTTCTTCTGTTCTGCTGACTGATTTCCCAGCCTTGCAGTGGATGGTGAACCTAATCAGGTTGTGATGGCTGTCACCCAGGGCACCTCCAATCATTAGGTCACCTATTGCATCATCCCCTTTAGTCAGCACTAGGTCCAGAATAGCCTTATTCTTAGTGTAGGCCCTTCCACATCCTGTGTCAGGAACAACACAACCTGTTGTTGCCAAGAAGTTAGCTGACCTGCTGGAGCTGGTCAAATTGTCCTCCCAACAGATGTCAATATAGTTGTAGTCACCCATGACAATCATGTCTGTAGCACTAAGTGCCTCAGTCAGTTCCCCATAGAATACCTGATCACTCTCCTCTTTTTGGGAGGGAGGCCTGGAGTAGAATCCTACTATCAGGTCTCCCTTTCCTGATCCCCCCTGTATCCTGACTCAGGGTTTCAAGGGACCCTTCCCTACAATCAAACATGACCTGCAGGGAGGGGTATCACTCTTTCACATGGAGGCCCAAACCTCCTCCCTTCTTCCCAACCTGATCCTTCCTATAGAACCTATATTCCCCAGTATTCACTGTCCAGTCTTGTGTGTTGCCCCACCAGGTCTCTGTCAAGCCAATCAGATCAAATTCCTTGTCTACCCAAAGGAGTGCCAGTTCCTCCTGCTTATTTTCCAGGCTTCTGGCATTCCCATAAAGACACCTGAGTTCTCCCCTAGCTTCCTTAGGTTTTTGGTCATGCTGCCAGCATCTCAAGATATCAATACTTATCTGGATGTCCATTGCTTGAACGCCCTCCACTGTGTCATCATGGCTATAGCATTCATGTACAGCACTGGAACCTTCTCCCCGGCCCCTGGACATGCCTAGTTTAAAACCCTCCTCAACAAATTGGTAATTCTTGTACAGAAGGACTTCTTCCCTCTGCTTGCAAGATGAATAACGTCCCTTCTGTGTAGACCACTGGCATAGAACGGCCTATCAAAGTCGAGGTATCCAAAGCCTACACGGTGACACCATCTCCTAAGCCTTCAGTTGACCTCCTCAGTTCACTCCTCCCTCTGGCCACGGCCTCTGTCTGGGAGGATTGAGGAGAAGACCACTTGTGTTCCTAGTTCCTTGAGCTTTGCCCCCATGGTCTTGTAGTCTTTCATGATTCTCCTGGAGCTGTTTCTCACCATGTTGTTGGTGCCCATGTGAACAAAGAACATGGGGCAGTGGTCACTAGGATGGGCCAGTTTAGGGTTTCTCATCATAACATCTCTAATCCTGGCTTCTGGAAAACAGCAGACCTCTCAAGCAAAGGGGTCTGGATGACAAATTGCTTCTGTGCACTGCAGCAGGAGTCCCCCATAATGATCCCCCTGCCACTGTACCTGGAAAAGCAGGGGGGATGGTGCAGGCAGTAAGACCCTTGCTCCCACTGCCTACCCTCCTGTCCCTTACCCCTTCCCATGCCTGTATTTGTCCCTGCCACCTGTCCCCTCTGCCACTTGTCCCTTCTCTGAATTTCAGTTCCATAGCCTCTATTGTTGCCTTGAAATTCGTGGTATTAGAAATCAGATTTGCTATCTAAGAGTTACTCACAAGGGTGATTTTAGAGCTGTTTCCCACTTGCCATTAATAAAACAATCTCTTTTTGTGCTCCCTTTAAACAGGTGAAGATGTAAAACCAAGAGACTATATTGTCGCTCTGCAACACCCTGTGACCACTGATATTAAACATTCCATAAAGATGTTTGAATTAACGTTGGATGCACTTATCTCCTTTAACAAGAGGACGCTCGTTCTGTTCCCAAACATTGATGCAGGTGAGTGAAGCAAGTCCTTCCTATTGTGGTTCTTCATTAAAACAAGAATTGCTCTCTGAGTTTACAAGAATTCTATGTGGACTTCTTTCACTATTTTTCATTTTGCAGCCTCTTTTGATCTGGTTTTATCCTTCTTTACTCCAGCTTCTCAGTCAGGCTTCCTTTCCTTGTGCTACATTGGTATGTGGCGATATCTCTGTAATCCGAGCATCCAGTCAGAATTTGCTGAAACTGCCAGGTCTGACTCAAGCAAGAACACCCAGCACTTCAGCTTACTGTGGGAATTAAATGGAAAACCATAAAACCTATAGGGAGAGGGAAGAAGAAGCAGTTAGTTCTTCTGCTTGTATGCTGGCTCTAAAAAAATGTTTAATGTTCCCCTATGGTTTTAGAGCCCCTCTTTCTGTTCAGTGCCACATTGATGGGTCACATGGAGATGAGAATAGAAAGCAGATTGGAATGGGTATATGGAGCTGGTAGGGACAATAGCAGTCATGTCCCTCATACCTTACTTCTGTGTTGGGCAGGACAGCTGTTATCATCTAATTACTATAGATCAGTGGTTTTCAACGTTTTCATGTGTGGACCCCTAAAAAATTTTGAATGGAAGTGTGAACCTGTTTGAATTGTAAATATGAGTCTTCACCTACTTCTGATTGATCATAGTCCCCTTTTGTGGATCCCTTATGCACAGTATGCAGACTTCCAGGGGTCTGAGGACCACAGATTGAAAACCGTTTCTGTAGACCCAATTGTTATTCCAGCAATACATTACAGTTCAGCTAAATGCTAGTGTTTTGTTCTCAATTGTTGGCTTTTTCCATAGGAAGCAAAGAGATGGTTCGAGTTATGAGGAAGAAGGGCATTGAGCATCATCCCAATTTTCGAGCAGTAAAGCACGTTCCATTTGACCAGTTCATCCTATTAGTGGCTCATGCTGGCTGCATGATTGGTAACAGCAGCTGTGGTGTTCGAGAGGTAGGAGCATTTGGTACCCCTGTTATCAATCTAGGAACACGTCAGACAGGAAGAGAAACAGGTATGTATTTATTGCTGTGTCATTCAGTGATTTTAAAATTTAAGTACAAATTTACAAGCACACCAATATATATTTTTTTTTTACCAGGAATTGTTACATCCGGACAAATTTTGATTTACCTGTGCAGGTTCATCGATCTGTTTGTACTGTAATGCTGACAGTGCTACTATGTTTTAATAAAAGCCTTGCTTTGCAATGTCTGATTCAGGGCTGCAGGGGCAACACAAGGGGTACATGCAGGTATACGTGCACCCCCTACGTGTGTCAGTGCACCCCCTGTAAAAGGCACCACTGACACTGTCAGCGGCACCTGTGGGCAGTTGTCGCTCACCACCCCGCTGCCAACACCACTGGAGGCATCTGCGGGAGGTCTATGATCACCACGGACCACTGCCAACACTGCTGGCAGTGCCTGCAGGTGGTCACCAACCCCTGGTCAGTGCTCGACACTGTTGGCGGCATGGGGGTGCCAGCAGTGTTTGCAGGAGCTCCACCTTACTGCCGCTGCACTCCCACTGCCGCCAATGCAGCTGTGCCCCCATAGCTGCCAGGGGCACGCACCGTTCATGCAGGGGTGTCCAACTTATAAGTGGCTGGAAGCCATATGCCACCCAAGCTGCATCATGTGGCACCCAGGGTGCATCATTCCCATAGTCCATGCTCCCCCACCACTATACCGCCCAGGCATAACCTTCCTGCCTCTCTTCTGCACTGCACCACATACCTTCATGGCTATGGACTTGCTCTCCACTGCTTCTGCTATTTGCTGCACTTCCCCACCTCCTGAAGCTGGGATAGGAAGTGGCAGCTTGAGGAGGGAAAGTGAGCCCAAAGCTCTAGCTGCTATTGCAGCCATCTTGATAGGGGGAGCAGTGGCAGTGTTAGAGCCCAGGGGCTGTCACTTAACCCTTTGCAGGCCACATGTGGCCTGCAGGCCACCAGTTACAGTCCTGGTTTAATTAAATATCATCATTCTTCAGTGGCTTCCACTTACCAGAATATACCACTGCATATTTTTCCTTGATGGGCATAAATATGTGTGGCATACCTAAAACTATACAAACACCCATATTGTCACCAACCACTGGCTTATTCTTGTTGTATCTATGCTGTCCTTATGCATAGGCATTCTATAGACAGTTGCAAGAATTCCATTGTCTAGTCCTTCCAGGCCATGGTATGGTACAATAGGAAGTTTACCACTTAGTACAGTGGAATCAAGATCAGGCACATACCAAGATTCCTTTGTAAATGTTGGTGTAGCATCAACCTGTGAAAAGTAAGGACACACACACGCACCCACACACACACACGTATGGGTGCTGCCTGCAGAAAGATTGTTCTGTCAAAGGTTGACACCTACTCACTAGGAACATATTTGTTTCAAATTTCATTTTTTCTCTAATATAATTTAACACGTAATTGACACATGCTAGAATCATGTTGCATTTCTAATTATCTAAGGTGAAAATGTTCTTCATGTTCGTGATGCTGATACACAGGACAAAATACTGCAAGCTCTGCATCTGCAGTTTGGCAAACAGTATCCTTGGTAAGTGTACATCCAC
>JAGPOW010003395.1:53979247-54021936 GCA_030014935.1 Caiman crocodilus
ACCATAAAGCAGCCGAGAAGAAAGCTCTTAGCTCTGAGCTGGGAAATAATAGACTTCACTGTAAAAGACCTCAGTTTGTCCAAGATTTGCTCAGTGCTTTATGAAAAAGATACTATTGCATCTCCTATTACATAAAATAGAAAGGAGTTTGCAAATCTCTCAGTATTGTTGTACAGTGTGCTCAGGAGATTAAATGTCATTTAAATGATGGTCCCAGGGCTAAAGGTCCACAACTGTCCTTTATATATAGGTATGTACAATACCTCCAAACAAGGCTGTCCAGCTGGTGGCCCAGAGGCTGCATGTGGCTTGAGAGAGGCTAACAGCAGACTGTGGGCTGCTGCCCAGCTTCTCCTGCCCTCATTGGTATTGATGCAGTAGCAGCCAGGGACTCTGCGCCCTTTCCTTTCCTAGTGTCTGCTTCCTGCCCCCACTCCTGGTGGTGGGGTAGCACAGCAGGAGTGGTTTGGCGTGCCCATGTTGCATGCACAGTGAGAGAGGGAGCTGGCCTACTTGCACTGTGCATGTGGCGGGGGGAGCTGGGTGACCTATGCTGCATTCATGGTGGTGAGGATCTGGGCTTCCCATGTTCCATGTGCAGTGCTGGGGGGAGCTGGGCTGCCTGTGTTGCATGCGCAACAGGGGGGAGCAGCCCATGCAGCATGTCCAGCCAGAAGCTGGAAGCTAGGTGAGCCTGTACACATGGTAAAGGGAAACAAGTCTGCCTGTGCAGTAAGAGGAGGGGAGGGCTGGGGCCCACATAGCATGCAGCCCCTGGTCTGTGGCCCATGCAGCATGTGGCCCCCAACTACCAAGAAGTCAGACAGCCCTACCTTACAAAAATGATCATTATTTTCTGGAGACTTACAAGGATGTGTACTCTAATGCCCAGCAAGTCACACCATGTATAATAGATCTGTACAGACGAGATGGATTTAAGTACAGGAAACCTCTTGACTCTCTTCATTTCCTTAATTTCAGATGTGTGTGTGTGTGTGTTGCAGCCTTCCCTTGATTTGAAAAAGACAGAAAAAAATACCCAATACATTTTCTACCTCTTGTTCCAAAGTTGAGAATTCCAAATGTTTGCTACCAAGAGGTGCCCAGCCCTCAAGCTGCCCCAGATTACTAAAGCAAAGTCTGTCATAAGATATGTTAAGTAACTTATGGCAGACTTGCATATGAAACACCGTATTCTTGTGGCAGACACCATGGGTGTCTATGTGCGTGCAGTGAGGCTGCTTCGACATGCTGTAATTACAGTGAGCTCTGCTGCCCTTTTTCAGTGTGGGGACACTGGTACATGAAATGCTCTGGGCATTTTAATTAGAGTCACTCTCAGAGCTGCTCTAATCAGTGCCTCCCCACCCACTCCTGGAGCATGTGTATAAATGTCCCATGTCATGATGTATTGAATGGGCAATTATTTTGGCTGCTTAAGGAGTTTGTGAGCTGTTGAGGGCCACAAGGGTAGCCACCCCCTGGTCACCATCTTAGGACTGGAAATTGCACCCCAACCCCTGACCTTTGCCAGCAGAAGTCCCTCCCCTTGGCCCAGAAGTACTTCCCAGGAGGAAGGGGGTGGGTGCTGCCATCTTGGAACCAGAAGAAAAAAACAAATTGTACTAAAAAAAAAAAAAATCTACTATAGCTTATTTTGATTTTATTTTTAAGAATATTTTTATCTTGATTTATGTGTATTTGCATAGTGTATCTAGAGGCAATTGCAAAACAGCTCAAAATACAGACCTACTCTTGTGTATTGTGTGGGGGGCGGTAAGGGTATGTATGAGGGTGTGTGGTTGGGGAGTGAGTGTGTGTAAGGGGTTTGGCTATGATGAGTGAGGTGGGGGTGGGTGTGGATGTGGGGTGTGTGGTTGGGGTGGGGGCTGTGGAAGAGTGTAGGTATGCAAGGGGTTAGGATGGAGGGGGGTGGGTGTGCGCGCGCGCACACTGTGAGGGGTTCTCAGAGTCCCTGGAGCTGCTTGTGGTGGCAGCAAGCAGGGCCAGCACTGCCCGAGCCCATAGCATACATACAGCTCTCCACACTCCCAGTCCCTGGCCACAGGTGGTGACAGGATGTGAGGCCAGCCCCACCTGGCCTCATAATACTCATCTCCTGCACTCCCACCCCAGTCCCCAGCTGCACATAATGGCAGGGTGCGGGACTAGCCCCACCCAGCCCCATAACATGCAGCTACTGCCCAAGTCCCTGACCACAAGAGGTGGTAGTGTGTGGGGCCAGCCTCAACCAGCTGCCTAGTGCTCCCACCCAAGTCCCTGGCCACATTTAGTGGCAAGATGTGGGGCCAGCTCCACCTGGCCACAGCACGCAGCTCCTGCACTCTCACCCCTTTCCCCCAGTGGGAGTCTCTGGTCCCAGCACAGTGGGGCCATTGCCTAAATTTCCACGCTTGTGAGGAGGCTGGGAATAGCTATGGGGTTACCAGCAAAAGCCTCTGCCAGGCAGAGTTGTCTTGTATCTGGCTCCCCCTGGCTCAGGATTGGGGCAGGCCAGGCCAGGCTGGGGTGGGGCAGGGGGGGCATTGCTTAGCAACCAGAGCCGTACCTCCTGCAAAGATGCACCAGATTGCAGAGGGGCAGCCAAGGGCCAGGGCCACACACCCCACATCCACACCCACCCAGGGATTGCAGAGGGCCCCGTGGGCTGGATGGAAGTGCCCGAGGGGTGGAATCCAAGCCTGCAGGCTGTATTTTGCCTGATCACGTGATATAACTTGTGGCTTCTGTTTTATAAGCAGTTTACAGTTTTACTTATGTTGATGACTTTTGATCTTGCAGTTCAAAAATATATGGGGATGGTAATGCTGTTCCAAGGATTCTGAAGTTTCTCAAATCTATTGATCTTAAAGAACCACTGCAAAAGAAGTTCTGCTTCCCTCCTGTAAAGGAGAGCATCTCGCAAGATATTGACCATATCATGGAAACCCAGAGTGCTTTGGCAGTGGATCTAGGTGGAACAAATCTCCGAGTAGCAATAGTCAGTATGAAGGTAATCACCTTACTAGGTTTGTAGGCTGAGTTGTGCCCATAACATGTGTCTGCATGGGGGGTAGAGGAGGACAGTACAACACTGCAAGGGACAGCCACTCCAAGTGAGGTAGATCTTGGATGCACCAAAAAAGAACTCCTTCTGCTACTGGGATATGAATTTTGTCACGTCTGTAACCAGTGAAAAACTTCTGTGTCAGTTATCCAAATGCGTTAGTGTTTGTGAGATTTGGTCCAGTGGACAGTGACTGCGATCCTTCTTCCAGAGAACAGATACTAGAACAAAAACAGCCATTATCACAGTGGCCATGAATTCTCAGAGAAATGAAGGCCGTGGTTCTTAACCTTTATGGACTCAAGGCACCCCTTTGTAACTTATCTTGTGACACTTCACTTATCTCCTCACACAAGGCTGACCACCTTTTTAAAATGTAAAGGCAGGACAAATGCCTGCCTCCCCATCTCCCGCCTCCACTGGCAGCATGACCAGAGCAGAACCAAGCGATTTGGGGGTGGATATAAGCTGTGGGCTGGGGCTCCATGCCGTGCTGCCCTTTCCCCAGGAGTCCTGTGCTAACTGCTTGCCCCTGCCCACCCAGCAGCAGCAGGAGGCACAACTCTATGCCAACACCACCCCACTACTGCTGGGCAGGTAGGGGTGCATAGCTGGCACGGGGCTCCCAGGGGGAGGGCAGCAGGGCAGGGAGTTCCAGCCCCCAGTAGGTAGCCCGCATCTGCTCTTGCCCCACACACCAATTGCGGGGGGAGGCATGTGTCCCCCATGTTCCCCCCAGGGGTGTATGCAGTGGGGAGCCAGACCCCCTTACCCCCTGGACAAGCCACTGATGGCTCTGTCCCACTCCACACCCCCAGCTCCTGCCCACTCTCTCCCTCACAATGGGGACCTCGATCTCTCCTCTTCCCATGTCCACTGCCCTCCATAGACTTACCTGCAGGAGGCTGCTCTCCATGCTGCCTGGCTTTATTTTCAGTTATGTGCATGCATGTCAGCACCCACATGCATGTGTTGCTGGAGTGCTGCCAGCTAGCAAGGGGAAACGTACTCTTTCCTTACCCCTGCACAAGGCTGTTAACCACAGAAGAAATGTTGTCTGGGAGTCATGCAGCCTGGGACCAAAACTCCGTTCCAAGTGTATCCCACCCAATTAGGGACAGGTGGTCACCCTACATCATACTTCCTGGCACCTTAGAAATACAGACCTGTTTTTAAAGTTAGTGATGCTGTAACTGAAACACCAGAAGAAATGATTTGTTATGCTGTGCATTAATGTAACAGAACAAGACTAAATGGTTTTCTTTTTCAGGGCGAAATAGTTAAGAAAATTACCCAGCTCAACCCTAAAACTTTTGAAGACAGAATAGAACTGATCGTCAAGATGTGTGTGGAGGCTGCATCAGAAGCTGTAAATCTGAACTGCAGAATTCTGGGAGTGGGTAAGTTAATGAATATTGAATTTTTCTTCTGAGAATTTCAAAATTTAAATTAAATCATTGCAAATGAATTTAATTTTAAATGTGTTTTTCAGAATTAATCCTGTGCATTTTTACAGCTCTTGGATTTTACTGATAATTTTATTCCTTCAGTTACTAAGTGAAACAGTGGACTTTTATAAAATTACGAATTATGTAAACATTGGCTGGAGTCAGATCTGTCTGTAAGTTTGATCTGTGAAAACTACCCACAAAGTTACGCCAGAGTGTCTCAGTTCTGACCTACAACATCATTTTATTTCCAGTCCTGGTCCTTTCATAAAAAGAAGCTGTTTTCTGTGCCAAAAGGTGTGACGTTAGAAAAAAAGAATTTACAGTTCTTTAAGAGGAACAGAGAATTGATTGCTCAGGCATCCAAACAGCCAGGGCCCCTGCCATAATTAAGTTGTTATAATTATGATTATAACAATGTTTGAAAAGATTCAGAGCTTCATTTGCATCAATCATTTTCTTGATCATAGCCGCCCACTGGTACCTGGCCTGGGAGACTGGCACCCACAGAGGAAAGCACCAGGCCTGGCACAGCTCAGGAGCTGTGCAACCCAGTAACATCCCATGCGGGCAGGCTCCATTGAAGAAAAAATAAAAAGCGATGAGGAGCCTGATTTTCTTTTTTTCCCTCCCTGGAGCCTGCCTGCTTTCCTGAGCCATGTGGGGGCCCAGTGCTTCCCCCTGTGGCTGTGGCACCCCCTGGAACAGCCTGAGCCACGTGCCAGTTGGGGGGTGCTGTTGCTCATGCAGAGAGAAGCACCAGGCCTCCGCGTAACTCAGGGACCGCTTAGCCCGCTGGCAGCATTTTACCACCCCCACCCCACTCCAGCCACTGGAGAGGCAGGTCAGGATCTGGCCCTCGCCCTTGTGTACATGCCATGGAGGTTTAGTTCGGTTTAATTCTCCCTTAGTTGAAATGGTGGAAATGATGGGTTTTTAAAAACCCACTGTTTCAATTGAGGGAGAACTAAACTGAATTTAACCCCTGTGGTGTATACAAGCACCCATAGTGCCCATCTTTAAGAAAAGGAAGAAGGCTCTGAGGAATTACAGATTATTTATTATAATCTTGATACTTGGGAAGATCATGTAATGTTATCAAGGAATCTGCTTTAGGCAGGAAAACAACACCTTGTTGGTGGAAGACAAGGTGATCAGGAAATGCCAACATGGATTCCTCTATAGCAGACCTGTCCAACTTCTGAGTGGCTAGGGGCCGCACACAGCCACAGGCCATACAGCAGGCAGTGCAGGCCCCTCATCATGTTCTGCTGGGCAGCAGGGCTCCCCCTGCCTGCACAGGCACCCCGCCCCCATAGGGTGCCCCAGCCTGCCCCCAGGAAGCAGAAGCTAGAAAAGGGAAAGAGATCCCAGAGATCCAAGTGGTAGCAGCAGGAGGAGGAGTGGTGCCCAGACCAGGAGATTCTTGTGACCCCACACAAAATCATAGGAAAGGAGGGCTGGAAGGGACCTCAGGATGTCATCTAATCCAGTCATCCACTCAACTATGCCTAACCTTTCTTGGAAAATCCAAGGATGGAGATTTCACAGCCTTTGTGGGTAGCCTGTCCCAATTTTTAAACCATCTTTGTAGCACAAAAATTCTTCTAGTATTCCTTGCTGCAATATAAGGCGACTAAATAATCCTAGCTCTGTTTTTCTGACCATGTTTGCACTGTTATTTGGGACTGCTAATCTGGGCCTCGATCATAATTTTGATGCTGAATTTAATTGACACATCACATGTTTTTTTGGGGGTTTTTTACAACTTGTTTGAAAGCTGTTGGCTGATTTTCACAGGTGGTAATACATCTCACATCGCATTATCTTGTGCTCTCTGTAAATAAGTTCTGGCTAAAATGCCCAGATTTGTATTCCTGAAGCCTAGGTACCATAATAACAAAGTGACCTGATTTCGAGATGCTTTGCACTCCCAGCCCCCATTTACTTCAGGATTTTTCACCAGATTGCAGTCATTTTTAGCCAAACTTTATATTAGGCAGACTACTTGCCACTGGCTGTCCGTTTTCAATGTGAGGTACCAGAGTAGTTTTCTAAATTGAACTTATTATGCAAGCCCCACTAATTTTTTCAGTCATTCTCACCTTTAAAAAAAGTGGCAAAAAATTCTAGTCTTGTTGGTTTAAAACAACTATTTAGGCTATACAGGTTATTCATGTTTTTCTACATGAAAGTGGATTAAATGTCTGACCCCAGATCATCTAAAGTAAATAGCCGAATTTTCAGTTCTCTGATGTCACCCTTCCCAGCATAGTTAGTTGCAACACTGTATATATATTTTAATAAGAGCAATAAAACTCTGTTAGTTCCCTTTTCATGACATATAGTATATTGCAGGTGACATTTGGAAATATTTGTAACCAGAATATTTAGAGATAAAAGTAAAGATACACCTTTTTCCCAAAAGGAAAACATGGTAGTTCAAGAAGTGCGCAAGTTTAATCTCGCTTTTGTGTCTCCTGCATGTTTGGGGGCTCAGGAATTTCCACAGGTGGACGGGTAAATCCCCGAGAAGGAATTGTGCTACATTCCACAAAACTCATTCAGGAGTGGAGTTCAGTGGATCTCAGGACCCCGATATCTGATTCTCTGCACCTTCCAGTTTGGGTGGACAATGATGGCAACTGTGCTGCTCTGGCAGAGAGGAAATTTGGGCATGGGAAAGGTGTGGAAAACTTTGTAACACTTGTCACTGGCACAGGTAAGCATGCTCTTACAGAATAAGAACCTAAAGTAAAACTGAATTAATCCAGGGTTCTCATATGTTGGGATGTTCTTGCTTGTATAACCACTGTAACTATGTCTGTAGAACCCTGGTGGGTTTTACGAGCAAAAATTAATTCCTTCTGCCAGCTACATGGACAAAAAAAGTCTTTTACTGGTCTACACTGTGCCTCTGCTGGAGGGGGTTATTAGAATGGTGATTTGGGTAAAACCTGTGCCATGTAGGCAGGCTCTTGGTTGCACCAGCAGATCCATCCTCTGATTTCAGTTTATTTACTGAATTCCCTTCCAGCGGTAGAAAATGCAGGTTAGATATGGAGACTTAAACACCAGGTGTAAATGAGCAGCTCAGCATGACAAATTGCCCTTATTGTACACTGCATTACATTTCTGGGTGGTGCTTTGACAGTGGACGTGACATGATGGTTTTTTTATGAAGCTATTGACCACTCACAGCTACACCAAAGGCCACTTAATTTGGAGATTGGTTGGGGTTCCTGGTTTGCTCTCCTAAGTAATGCTAATATACGGAGTCACAAGGAAATGAAGTGGAGACTGGACCCAAACAGGGTGATACAGAACCTCCAGAATAACAGACCATTATAGACACAGCTAAGATCAGCAGAGATGATCCATCTATGGTCCTGTGGAATAAGTGGAAAGGGTTTGTTGGCCAAATAGTCTCTGGGATGGCTTTCTGGTTTTGAAATTAATTTTCCTCATAATCCACAGTAGTCCTCAACTCTTCAAGGCATGCCTCAAAATACATCTTCCCTAGATGTTTGTAAATGGGAGAGTGATGGGGGATTTATTAAAGGTTAGTGTGCTGTGAGTATATCAGTTTCCTGGCACATAGGTGGCAGATTATTTTAAATTGTAGTAGTGCCCTCAGCAACCATCTTTACCTTTTAAAAATAGCTGAAAAAGATATATCACAGGTCACTTCTCTTGGGTATATAACAACTATGCAGTTTTGTTTTGCTGCACACGAGAGGGAAGAACTGTTCTTTTCTTCTCATGGGCGGACCCAGAGGGTGGTGGTTGGTGGAAGTCAATGGTCATGGTGCCCTGTAGCCAGTGGGATCCCCCAAGGCACTGTCCTTGGAACTATATTGTTCAACATTTTCATTAATGATGTGGGCACTGGCCAAGTTTGCCGATGATACCAAACTAGGGTAAAGCATCCACACCTGAGGAGAGTAGGGCGATCCAGGTTGACCTTGGCAGGCTCAGGAAATGGGCGGACGAGAACCTGATGGTGTTTAACACCAAAAAATGCAAGGTTCTCCACCTTGGAAGGAAAAACCTACAGCATCCTTATATAGGCTCAGCAGTACTGCACTGTCTAGCACTACATATGAAAGGGATTTGGGGGTCATCGTTGACCACAAGATGAACATGAGCCTTCAATGTGATGCCGTGGCTAGTAAAGTGAGCAGAACGCTGGCTTGCATCCATAGATGCTTCTCAAGCAAATCCCAGGACGTCGTTCTCCCGTTGTACTCGGCCTTGGTGAGGCTGCAGCTGCAGTACTGCATCCAGTTTTGGTCTCCACAATTCAAAAAGGATGTGGAGAAGCTTGAGAGAGTCCTGAGGAGAGCCACGCATATGATCAGAGGTCAAGAAAACAGATCTTACAATGACAGGCTGAGAGCTATGGGACTCTTTAGCCTGGAAAAATGCAGGCTCAGGGGTGATCTAATGGCCACCTATAAGTTTATCAGGGATGTTCACCAAAATGTGGGGGAACAATTGTTCACCAGAGCACCCCAAGGGATGACCAGGTCAAATGATTATAAACTCCTGCAAGACTGTTTCAGGCTGGACATAAGAATTTCTTCACTGTTTGAGCCCCCAAGGTCTGGAATAGCCTGCCACCAGAGATGGTTCAAGCACCTACATTGAACACCTTCAAGAGAAACTTGGATGCTCATCTTGCTGGGATCCTGTGACCCCAGCTGACTTCCTGCTCCTTGGGCAGGGGGCTGGACTCAATGATCTTCCAAGGTCCCTTCCAGCCCTAACATCTATAAAATCTATTAAATTTGTCTCAAACTTACTAAATAGAAAAGGGCTATCCAACTTTGGTTTGGCCAGGGACCACACATGGCACAAACCAGTCTGCAGATGCCCCCCACATGATCCCTCCCCACTGTGCAGGCTGTGCAATGGAAGAGGCATCTGCAGAGCTACATGTTAAACATTCCCATGGAGCATGCACCCACATGCTATGTCCTGGTTTCTCACAGGCTGCATGCACTGTTGGAGAGCTCTGAAATAGGGAAGAGTTGCCATAACAAATTCTTTGAGGCCTCAATATAGCAGTTGACTAGCAGTAATACTGACACAAATAATTCCTTTCCTGTTATGGTAAGCACATATAACTGTCCTGCTCAGGTTTTGTGCTGTGTCTGTACTTTTTTGCTGTCTGTAACTTTGTTTCTAGGAATCGGAGGTGGAATCATTCATCAACATGAATTGATCCATGGAAGTTCCTTCTGTGCTGCAGAACTTGGACATATTGTGGTATCTTTAGATGGACCAGAGTGCCTATGTGGGGGTCATGGGTGTGTAGAAGCATATGCCTCTGGAATAGCCTTGCAGAGAGAAGCTAAGAAACTGCACGATGGCATGTATTTTTTTTTACCTTTTTATTTAATATAAATGAATAAGTCGAAAGATTTATATTAGCACAGGGGAAGGAGCTTTCAGTTTGAATTGTTGGGCATGCCTTTCTTTTGTGAAAGCTGGAGGCTTATCCATGATAAATTTGGGTCCTAGATTTAACATAAGCATGACAATTCAAACACAAAAAAGCACTGAGGTTGGATTTTCAAAAGTACTCGGTATTGGCCTAACTCTGCTATCCCTGAAGTCTCCTCAGACATGCTTTATTTGTTTGAAACTGCATAAACTTGACATTCTTTCCCTAGCTTCAAGATTGCTTTATTTTTCTCCCCAGATAGGTGCATACTATAAAATAATTTGCTGTGAAATTTTAAAAGTCCTAGTTAACTTTGGATAATAATATATCTCAGGAAAAATGCTTTTTAAGCATCTTAGATGTTGGTCTTTCTCAGGTATATCATTTCTACTCTTGCTAACACTAGCTCTATTGCTAGCCACTGAACAATATGAAGTGATTGCTGTTTTCCTAAGTAGCTTAAAAGTGAGCTTATCTACATTATATATATACACCCTCCCCCATCACATCATTTCAATGTAGTTATAAATGCTTCCTATTTGTCTTCCACCCCAAACAGAGGATCTGCTCTTAGTGGAAGGCATGTCAGTGAAGAAAGAGGAGGTTGTTAGTGCTGTACATCTCATTCAGGCAGCTAAACTTGGGAATGCAAAGGCTGACAATATCCTCAGAACAGGTAAGAACGTAGACCAGGAGTGAGAAACCATTTGAAAGAGAGGTTTTTGGGGATATAGAAGTGATATTTGACTTAAATAGCGTTTGACTTATATAATATATGTTGAGGATCTAGTCTTATCTGCTTGTTGGTAAAATACACACATGCATATGGATGCACACACACCCATATGGTAAAGATGAATGTTGGAAGAGTAGTGAAACATTATGAATTGCATTGTCATTGGACCATTCAGTATGTCTTTTGGGATTCCCTTCTCCAGGGGACTAGAAAATTAAAACTTCTCGTGGTGATCAGAATAGTTCTGGCTTCATGAGGAAAAAAGGCATTTCAACACTTTAGTATTGGTGTGGAAAATGATGGGAACTTAAGTGGACACATGCTAGGTCATCAAAATTAACCAGTCTCTCTAGAATAATTATCCACTTTTATACGTGATATTACAAGGGATAATTTTTCTGGGAGTTATAAATTAGTACTAAGTGTAATCAGCTTCCTTTTACATGGCTGATATTAGGAAGGGATGTAGAATAGTAACTTTATTTTTTCCCTGCTAGTAAGAATGAGAAACAACAAAACCCCAACAAGTTTTTTTTTTGTTTTTTTTTGGGGGGGGGTTGTTTTTGGTTTGTTTGTTTTTTTAAACTATAATAATGTAACTGCATTCTGCTATAAAATTAGGGGTTTTTTTTCTTTTATGCTTAGAAGAAAAAATAATGATTAACACAAGTCACCTCCTTAGTACTTTCACTATTAGGATAAAATTACACATTACAATTATCACATACTGTTGGCACGTGCTGTGAGCAGTTGTATATTAAAAGTTAAAACCGTCCCAAACATACATACCTCAGATCTGCCACTGGAGCAGTGTTTTCTGACCTGTGGGTCACACCCCAAAAGTGAGTCACAAGAATATATGAAAAGGTCATGAACAAACTTTAAAAATGGATTCTCCTTTAAAGAAGAAAAACGTGGGAAGCCATGGTTTTTCCCTCACAGGCTGTCAGTTCCAGCCTGCAAGGGGCTGCTTGGGGTCCCCCATGTCCCACACACTCACCCCTTGCCCCACACATTAGGGGACTGAGGGCAGGGTGGGGAAGGGCCCCCCCCTGCAGCCATGGTTTGTCCCTTCCTCCTCCCACCATTACTCCCAGATTGCTCCCCAGTTAGCCTCTCCACTCCTGGATTGCCCCAGTCACCCATGCTGGCTCCCTGTTGGCCTCCTCACTCACCCTCTTCAATCCCCAGATGCCTGCTGTGCCACTCAGTCAGCCCAAGAATGGTGGAAGCAGTAAGAGGGAGGGGGGGAGGGCAGGGATTCCCCTCCCAGATGCCTTGCAGTCTGCACCACCCCTGTGCACCCAGATCCAGCCCTTGCCAGACCCCAGTGGGAGAGAACAGGGGTAAAGCAGGGATATGCTAGGCAGCTGTGGGACCTGGTTGGGGCTGGATCTGATTATGGGGGGTGGTGTGGGCTTCTGGGAGCCCAGGGGCAGGCAGAGAGCAGGGTACCAGAGAGGGGATCATCTGCTCTCAGGCTGATCGAAGCAAAAGGACAGCGATTCAGAAGTGATCAGCAGGGGTGATTGGGGCAGCAGGGCCACAGTCCAAGCAGCAGGGGAGTGATGGGGTGCATGTTATTTAGGGGCTAGAGACAGCAGCAGCTCCCCATCCACCCACTCCCATCACCTTCACCTCTTTCCTTTCCTTCCCCACTTACCTGCTGCCCAGCTGTCCGAGTGGTCAATTCAAAGCTCTAGAGTCCTGGATAATAGCTAGTCCACCTGGGAGCAGTGTTTCCTGGGATACCGGAGGACTGCAGAGTGGTGGTTTTATCTCGGTTGAACAGTCAGAAGTTAACTTAACTTGAGCGGGTAACACAGCTCAAACATAATCCTTTCCCCCAGTGGCATAACTTTAAGATGTCTAGACGGCACTAAACAACTTGTTAACAAGCCTTAATGTGCAATGATTCATGTTTTAAGTGCTGCCAACATCGTCTAATTGTAATGTGTAATCTCACTGTTATATGTAGCCACTTTCCCTTGAGGAAAGAAATAGGTTCCAAGGTGGTTCTACTGCCCTGACCAGCAAATCATGAATGTCTGCTGCATGGAATGTAGTTTTTGCAACCATGTTATTAAGAGTTTAGAGACATCAGTTCAACCACTTGAAATTAGGTTGTTGCATGACATTGTGTATGGCTAAGCAGCAACTATCCAGAAAAGGACCTGGGGGGTGACAGTGGACAGTTAAGTTGAATGTAAGCCAGCAGTGTGCCCTTGTTGCCAAGAAGGCTAACGGCATACTGGACTGCATTAGTAGAAGTTGCCAGTAGAGCAAGGCAAATAATTATTCACCTCTATTCAGCACTGGTGAGACCACATCTGGAGTTCTGTGTCCAGTTTTGCCCCCCCACCCCCATGAGGTGGATAAATTGGAGAGAATCCAGCCAGAGGGCAACAAAAATGGCTAGTGGCTAGGGCAAGTGACTTCTGACAAGAGGATGAGGAAGCTGGGTTTATTTAGTCTGGAGAAGAGAAAGACACAGGGAGGATTTAATAGCAGCCTTCAACTACCTGAAGGGGAGGTTCCAAAGAGGATGGAGCTAGACTGCTCTCAGTGGTAGCAGATGACACAATAAGGAGCAATGGTCTCAAGTTGCAGCAAGGGAAGCTTAGGTTACATATTAGAAAAAACCTCCTCACTAGGACGGTGGTAAAGCACTGGAACAAGTTACCCAGAAAGGTTTTGGAATCTTGATCCTTAGAGGCTTTTAAGACCCGGATGAACTGAGCTTCGGCTGGGATGATATAATTGGGGTGGTTCTGCTTTGAGCAGGTAGTTGGTCTAGATGACATCCTTAGGTCCTTTCCAGGCCTAATTTTCTATGATTCTGTGTTGCTGTAATTTCTTTCCCTGTGTTGTTTTCTCAGCTGGAACAGCCCTAGGCCTGGGCGTTGTGAATATCCTGCACACCATGAACCCCTCCCTTGTGATCCTTTCAGGAGTGCTAGCCAGCCATTACATCAGTACCGTTAAAGATGTGATACATCACCAGGCTCTGCCCTCTGCTCAGGCTGTGGATGTTGTAGTCTCAAATCTTGCAGATCCTGCTCTGCTGGGAGCTGCTAGCTTGGTACTAGATTATACAACACGGAGAACATACTAAGTACTGGAAAAATTGTAAAGATGGAGTGTCCGGCTTTCTGAGTTCTGGGATGTCATACTGTGCTCAGTATATTTCATGCTGATGAGAACTTTATCTCCCACACTTAAACAGACTAGTATTCTAGTTTGTAGCTAGGACTTCTTGTGGTCAATTATTTTAGTATTCTTTTCTTAAATTTTAGGTGGATTCATATGAAGTAATGTGCATCTCTGTTTTTTTTGTTCAACCCTGTAGCTCTAGGGCAATTTTACATGTGCTCTGGGGAAGAAGTGGAAAGAGGGGGCAGTGCTTTTAATTGCAGCAGTTCTGAGAGCCGCTTTAATTAAAGTGTCTGTGCTTAAAAATGGTGACAGAGTTGCTTGATCTAAAGCTTGTTCAATGAGCTTTGAAAAGACAAGCCACTTCAGGCTTCTGGCATGATGGTGTAGCCCATGGTTGTATAGTTGGGACACAAACAGCTCTGTGAGCATTCAAGAATTAGTCTTCCACAGTGTGGTCCTTCCTGGAGTGTGCCTACGAGGGTTTCTTGGCCAGGAAGGTCAAAAAGTTGATCTTGTCATGGATGATTGGAGCAAGGGCAGCAGTGCCTACAGCTTTCCTCTTAATGGGGTAAGAACTTCCCCACTGCATTTCTCCAATCATTTTATCTACTATGACTATTAAAAATGTAAGGGGCAGGGCTCAGCTTCAGAAGGAAAGCTGGAGATGGGCCTAGATCAGTGGTCTCCAAAGTTTTCTATGGTGAAGATCACTTTTTGGCACCCTAGAATCTACTGTCCCATGCCCTGCCCCCCACCTCTCAGAAAAGCCACCCAGGCTCTGACCCCATTCATCCAGCCCAGCCTGGGGGGCTAAGCCCAGCCATGTGCATCCTGCTGCTCCTGGTCGTGGACACTTTGACAGACTGAGATTGACTGTCAGAGGCTCCACGATCAACCAGTCAATCAGGGTCAAGTGGTTGGTGACCACTGGCCTAGATCATGCCTAACCTGTAGTGTGGAGATTAGAGTTCTGTACTAGAAAATAGAAGGTTTTTATAGATACAAATCCACCCTGAGTGAATGAGAGCCTACAACCTGGGTCAACTGCATCCCAAGTAAGTGTCCTAACCGCTCAAATCTTGGGGATAAAATATGGGAGGTCTGGATTTCCTGGACTTATGACCAGGTACATTCTAATATTATAAAAGCCTAAGTCTGTCTGTCCGTAATACTTTATTCACACTCTAATTGGCTGCTGGTCAGCCAATCAGAGTGTGAACAAGCATTCCAACAGGAGCCAGCAGCGTGGTGGAATGATGCCAGGGACACGGGACGGCTGCGCTGGCCTCGCCCCCTCGCACCCCCTCACCCCCGCCCTGCTCCCTGGAGGCGGGGGCAACAGAGTGGATGGAATGAGGAGGAACAGGCCCCCTGCCCTGCTCCTTACAGGTGGCAATGATGGAGCAGGGGGTGGGGAACAGGCCTGGATCCCGAGCAGCAGGAGGGAAGGGGAAGTGGGTGGCTTCCTGAAGGACACAGTTTCTGTGTCTGCCAGCATGCGCTCCTGGAGCATGTGCTGCCCTGCTCTTTCTTTTTTTTTGCTATGGCTTTTTTATTATTCTGGGATCTCCTAATGTCAAATTAGCAGCGTGGCAAATGGGTGCACATGTGCTGTGTGTGGTTTGCAGCACCTTGAACCACTTTGAGGTGCTGCAGACCACACATGCATACTTGTCTGAATGTTCTCCTTGAGTCCAAAGAAGGCCCTACAGCACAGGAGCTTTGTAGGAAGCAGTGATAGCAACATGATGAGCTGGTTCCCAGAGTTGGTGTGTTCTGTTCCTTCTCAGAAACCTAGCATCAATCCCAGAATAATTGGCAGAACCAGACTTCCAACCCTTCCCCTCAGCCCCACTGGTGACATATTCCACCAAGATGTCAGTTCTTCTTCCAGTGAGACCAGAATTCACTAAGTACAATGCAGCCTTCAAGCCAGGCAGGGCAGAGTTGCATTCCTTGCTGCCCTCTGGCAAGGAGCAGAAACTCGGCATAGCATGGGTTATACAGATATTCAGGACAGTCCCCTGGTCACACCCCAGGTACACAGTGATGCTGCACAGAAGATGGGCAGGACTTTCCCATGTAGCCATTCCTGTTCTTCAAGAAAGGATTTTTCTGGGAGTTATAAATTAGTATTAAGTGTAATCAGCTTCCTTTTACATGGCTGATATTGGTATAAGCAGTAACTTGCATCAAGTCCCACCTAAAGCATCATTTCCCTGGGAATGAGAGGTAAAGCTGCATTCAGAGTTCCCAGGCCAAACGTGCGCACTTGTCCTGAACCTGATCACAAGCTAGAGATCATGTGGCTTCCTTGGGGGCATGGGTGAGTTGCAGTGCAACTGTTACATCACCAAGCTGTAGGCATCAACTTTTATTTTTGTTGGGGGGAGGGATCCTAAGAACTTCCCTTCCCGCCCCTGTCCAGCGGCACAGCTGGAGCAGAGCTGAGCATCATGCTGGGGCAGATGTGGACTCGGGGCTTCCCACCCTGCTGCCCTCCCCACAGGAGCCTTATGCCAGCTGTGCTGCCATAACAAAGAGCCCCCTGCCTGCCCCCTTTCCCACTCTGCTGCTGCTAGGCAGGTGGGGATGTCTCGCCATGGCAGCATGGCCACCACAGAGCTTCTTGGGGGAGGACATCAGGGAGGGAGCCCTGAGGCCACAGCAGGCAGCCTGCATGTGCCCCTGCTCTGTGCACAAATTTCAGGGCCATGTGCCCTCCCATATCTCCCTCCCCAGGAGTGTACACAGTATCAGAGTGCCACTCCCTCCCCCTCCCTCCTGAGTGAGCTGCCCATGGCTCTGTCCCACTCCCCACCCCTTCCTTGGACCCCATGCACTGCCCAGCTCCTGCCTCTGCCCCACTCTCCCTCACTGTGGGGCCCTCAGTCTGCACCCCCCACCAACCAAAGACTTACCTGTAGGCAGCTAAGGGAGCTGCTCTCCACCACTGCCTGGAGCTGTATTTCTGGCCTCATGCATGTGTGCACATGCACATAGCACCCCCTGCACCCTGCTTCCCACAGCCTCTTGCAGGCTGGAACTCTGCCAGCCTGCAGGGGGAATCCCACCATTTCCTGCATTTTTGTGCTGTGAATGGAAAACCCAAGTCCCTGCACAATACTGGAAATCTGAGATAAATGCTGTCCCAGTTCCATTCTGGAACTGCCTCATCTAGTTAGGAATGGGTGTTCACCCTACCCTCTACCCAAGGGGGGCCAGGGCCCTTAGGCCCCCACATACTTGGCACCTATGCACCAAGCAAGAGGGTTCCCTTCCACCTATGGAGCAGCAATTGGCATTAATAATTAGAACCCATGCATATTTGAATGGTCCAGGAAAAATGAGGCCCACCCCACTGAAGTCAGTGGTGTATTGCCATTGGCTCCAGTGGACACAGGAACAAGCCTTTATATATCCAGGAAGAAAAATCTACAACCACAATCTTAGGTAGAGCTCAAAGCCGGTGGCACCAGTACACCTGTACTATTACCACTTCAGAACCTGAAAGAAATAGTACTTTGAAAATTATCACATCCCTAGTTTCTGAGGTTTCATGTATTAGGCATGTTTTATGATAAGCTCTCCCATCTGCCCTAGCACTATTTCCATGTCATTGGTGAGGTGGCAGCGCTGCTGGAGCAGAGGGCCAGCAGTAAAAATAGTAGTTGCTGCTCTTTAGGCCTTCATACTTCAGTAATGCTGAGGGTCAGTTCCTAAAGTTAAGGCAACCAAGGAAATGTAACTGAAGACTTTGACAGGCATTATTTTTATTGCAGTATAAAGTTTGTATGATGTGATAAGTGCTGTGTGGGGGCTGGGAGATTGCTCTCTGCCCCAGGAACTGCCTGCTGCCATGGCAGGCTGCAGCTCAGAACTTGGCTAGGACAGTGTCCCCCTGTGCTGGCAGCAAGCATCTCCCAGCCACAACTCAGTGATCAGAGCGGGACCTAGGAGATTGCTCCCTGCCCCTGATCACCGAGTTGGGGCAGAGGGACTTTGTTCCGGCTTGGGGTCCATGCTTGAAGCTCACCCTGAAAGCAGGCAGCTGTCAAGGGAAGGGATTGTTGTCCTATCCCCTGCTGCCCAGGCTGACTGGGAGCAAATTTGCTCCGGTTGGCCACCTACATGTGGGCTACTGCGCAGTCACTAGTATGCAGTTAATTTGCTACCTGCAATGGCAAAATTAACCCCACAGTTGTGCAATTGACCACACAGTATGCATCAGCACATGTAGACGCACCCTCTACGGACCTTTTAAAATTCCTGACTCCAAGGTAGTCTAACACCCAGCCCAGGTCAGTCTCGGGCTACCTGGAAACGTTTTAAAGATCCTGGCTGCCAGGCAGTTCCACTTTGGTGGTGTTCACTGCTTGCAGGCTGCCTGCCCTCCTGGAGCTCTGAAGGGCTTCCAGGCAGCCTAAGATGCAGAATGCTGCTATAGCACAGCACTGTCTCCAGCCATGCAAGGACCAGGGCTGTTCCTAGACTTCCATGGCTAGAGCACTCTAATAGCACTGTCAGGGTCCCTGGCTGCTGACCACACTGCCCTGGCAGAATTATAACACCACCACCACTATCGAGTCCATAGGATTGGGGAGGGGGCAGCCCAGAGGTCTGGGAGACAGCCACCTCCTGCCTAGTCCCACTGATCAGATGATTAGCCATAAGTCCAGAAGTGGGGCAGCATGCCCTAGCATCTTGCTGCTGGGAAAGCTATCGGAAAGCCAACTTGTTTCTTCTTGGAGGGGAGAGAGGGAGAAAAGGGGATTGTGGGATATCGGTGGATAGGAATACTTCTCTGTGCATTACATTTGTGGCCAAAAGCCTTCCTGCAACAAAAAACTTGATATTTTAAACAACTCGTGGATTTAGCAGGTTGTTTTTTGCTGCATGAAACTCAAAGACAGACTGCAACAGATGTAACTGATGGGCATTACTCTCCTAGCAACAGCTGTAATTTATAGGTTTGGTAATAAACTGTATTAAACTGGTAATGTCCTTTGTTGCTTATGAAGTACAGACCACAGACTGTACTCCACTCTGACTAACCCAAGTTTAGTAAATCAGGTTACACTGTATTGCAGCTGGTCCTGCTCAGTAGTACCAAAGATCTGCCAAAAGAACACATTTCAGCCTTCTGATTAGTCTTTAAGCCCTTTCCAATGGCTTTTTGCTTTGGTATGCCTGAATTATGGGAAACTTAAATATAGTACCAAGAGAAGGGCATCATTGCATGCAAGTGACAAATACTGTGTAAGTGGTCTGGAACATGTCTTTTTATAATTTAGCATGCATCATAATGAAAGTCATTTCAGTAGCGTGAGTTGCTTTTGAAAATTCTGTGCAATGTCTAGGATAATGGTTTGTCTTAGACTATTTGAAACTGTTTAAAATTGTCCTTTATCAAAAATGTATTGATTCTTAGTGCTGCTAATTGAAAAACGAACCTACTAAAGATAATATAATCGAAAGGTTATTTCTTAAATATGCACCACAATTAGATAGTTGCTTTGTTTTGTACCACTGATTTTGATAATGCCTAAAATGTGTGAGGTGCTGCAGAGAAAGTATAGGAAGACATGGTTCCTGTCCATTCATACACTTGTTTAAATAAGCCAATTCTCAATGAATAATTTATAATAAGAAGAATGTGTGAATTGCACAAAAATATGATTGCTGTACAGAACACCCTAACACTATTTCTACATCATAGTGTTGTTTAAAACTGGATTAGGCAAATGATTGCTTGCTAATAATTTGCAAGATAATGAGAGATTTATAGGCCCATTATCCTCTTCATAATACACCTTAGATTCTCAAAGCTCTGTTTGTAAGAAGGACACGTTTTTAAATGTTAATGTTGCATGGACAGTACACTGGTATATCAGTGCTTTCTTAATAAAGACAGATTCATGGCAGTTGTATTTAAGATGAAGTTTTAAAGAAACTTTTTAAAGTTGTTTTATTTCAATTCAACAACGTTGCAATATCAAAATGATGGTATTATTTAGCCTTTTTTAAGAAAATGCTTATTAAAGAAATGAAACAATATTTTCTTTGGTATCTCATTTCATCTCTTTGAGCTCTGAGGCATCAACATTTCTGATCATAACTCAGCTCTTGCAATGAAGGTCAAGTTCAGGAGTGGTCAAACAATAGTTCATTCACAAAATAGTAGCTCATAAACCACTTGTTGCAGGGGGTTGTATAGAATATGTGTAATGTATTCCTCTCAAGAATGATTTGCTCACAAGACAACTGTGCGTGTGTCATTGGAGGATGTCTACAGCATGTGTGCAATTGGATTGTCTAAGGGACACTATTCCAGATGTCATGTAAAGGCAGCCAGTTCTCTGTCCAGACACAGGAAACTCTAAAGCACCAGGATTTACAATAGGGAATTGCTCTTCTGTCGGCACCTACAATGACCTCTATCCCTTCTTCAGCTGCAGGTTTGCAGCATCTGTCACAGGTTCTTCTCCCCTCAAAGACAACACAAAGAGTTAATGGTCCACCCCTGCTTTGACAAATGATTAATGGGGACAAAGATTTTACACCTGACCTGTATATATTTCAGTGAGAAAAATAATTCTGCTCTTGTCCTTCAAATTGGAAATTCAGCAGAGGAAGAATGAAAACAGGAAGTCTCCTTTGTACAGAACTCAGCTTAATGGGGCTTTAATTTCACTTGGATAGTCTATAAACTACTATTGCACACAGAGCACATTATCATGCTGGAGAGCTAAAGCTGAGGGTACCTGATGAATGTAGACCCTAACCAGTTTGGTCAGCCACCCAGTAGGTCTAAAACACCTCATCTACTACAAACATCAATTGCACAAGCAAATCAACTTTTTTATTACTATCTCAGGATCATTTGCCTTGCTAGACTGAAAAAAATGCTACATGGGTGGGGCTGTTGGGGACCTATGCTTGCTTTTGGACAGCAAATTATTTCTGCCTCAGAAAGGTTTCCTGGAAAACAAGTTTTGAACTTGCTTCTCTTCCCAAAGGATCACAAAACTAGGCCTCTGCCATCATAGGAGAACAACACAGGAACAGTTACAGAGTTTTGTCTGATTGATAAGGCAATGATTCCCAATCAGAGTCCTGGAAATCCTTTGAATGACACTGCCAGCACTGTGAGGAGATGAGCAGTGTGAGAAGATAAGCAGATAAGGGCTCTCATTTGAAACACCTCTCTCATTTGGTCAATCCAGCGAGTGCTTCCACTGACTTTCAGGGTGACTACAGAACCAGCCTTCTCCCTCTGGAGTGAAGGTGTGTTGTTTTCTGACTGCTACCTCTGTAGAAACCAGCTGACATCTAGGCTAAAATGGCACATGTGGCTGGATGAACCTTGCTTCTTAGGAAAGCATTATATCTGCCATCATCTCTTGCAGACAGGTTGCTGGAGAAAATTCCCTCCCAAAGGTAGGCGAGCCAAAGTGTCTAGTGCATGTTGTCACCAAAGGCTTATCACAGGGATAAGCTGAAGCTCCTCATGAGGTAAAGACATTGCTGTCTGCATTGTCTGTAATGAGGCAGAGAGCGAGAACTCTGCCCAGATGTCCTTTCATAACCAGCATGCCCAGTGCACCTCCTGCATCAGCATCCCAACCTGCCCACCAGCCACCTCCTTTCAGTGGCGGGGTCCCTTTGGAATGACAGCTAGCTATGGAGGAGAGGGCTGTCAAGGAGGGAATAATACTGTTGTGAACCCCACTGGTTACCACAGACTGTCCCACTGCTGGCAACTGGCTGCATTCCACAACATGTAGGACTGCTGATGGCACCCCAGCTATGAAGGCAGCAAAGATGATACCTAAATGGATTTGGGCATGGTCCACTTCAGAGGAGACAGAGGCAAAGGCAAACGTTGGCTGAGTCCTGGAGAAAAGATGGGACCAGGAATTGTGAGCTGGGAAGAACAGCCATGAAATTAGGTTGTAATTTATGAAAGTGCTTCCAAATACTCTAGGGACAACCCCAAAGCAGACCGGGGTCCCAGGGGCTGACACAAGGAGAGTGAAATGAATAGCTCATCCCATCCTGATTGTGCAGTACTGAGGAAGAGCTCTAGCTGGTGCAGGTTTTTTGAGGTATAAACATATATGAGCATTAAGATGTGGGTTGCAGTGGTGCTATAGTTGGGATGACCCAAGGATTTACATGGCAAGAGATTTTACTGGAATAGCTACGGAGTTAAAAGAGGCGGCAGACAAGCTTCTGGGACAAGTCCTTTTTTTCTCCAAGCCTACACCTTGCTTGTCCACCATCTCTCCCAGCTCTCAGTCCTGCTCCTAGCAATATAATTCATGTTGAATAACACCAACAACTGGATGGTAAAGGAAATATACAATATAGTGATTGTTTAATGATAACACTTAAGCAATGACTGCTAATGTGATTGTTGTTATCTGTCAATATAGGTGGTATAAAGACATGCTAATGTAACAAATCTCAATGCATGAGGGTCCCATTGTAACAAAGCTCCTTTATGAAATACTGCCATTCTTGTTGTTTGTGCCTTGCAAGTTTCTTGGCTGGCCCTGGCGAGAGAGTTCCAGGTTATTTCCTCTGATAGAGGGAGCCTGTAGGACTGAAGGAAGGACTATTTCTTCTTGTGCAAAGATCTGCCATACCAGCCTCACAGCTCTGTTGTGAGCTGGCTAACATGGGGGCCCTGGTGAGCTCCCAGGATACTGATTTCTTTAGTTTGGCTCTTTTTAGGACCAATGGCCCATTTAGGCACATGGTGACCCACAGAGTCTGAATCTGTGGGGTAGCCTCTCTTTCTAGTCACAGCCCACTGGCAGCTCCCTCTGTAACCTTGACCTCACCCCTCCCCTTCACTGCCAAAAAGCTGGAAATAGCTGGTCCATAGGGATCATCCTGGCTCTATTTTGTAGGGGAGGAGAACAGCAATACCAAGGAGGGTGGAAGAGATGCCTGAGAGGAGTATATGAAGGGGGCAAGGAGTGAAGAGTAGGGCCGGGATCTTTGACCTCAAGGGGCACCAACTCTGATCTGCCTTAGGGCAGGAGTACAAGCTGGTTCTGGGAGCAAGAAATGGGTTGAGGGGCTTTTCTTCTTACAGTCTTGGTAGGGCAGCTCGCCCCTTCTGTAGCAGAAACTAGGCGGGGAAGGAGGAGGTGTTGCCCTACATACAAAGGAGATGTACATGTTCTGAGGTGCAGTATGATATCGGAGATAGGCTTGTTCATAGCATCATGGAGAAGTGGGGCTGGAGGGGACTTCCAGAGGTCATCTAATCCAGTGCCCTGCCTCTGGCAGAATCATCCCTATCCAAACCATCCCATACAATCCATAATCTAAACTCTATGTAAAGCTACTTTCAACTCTGACACAATGTAGACCTAACACCCAAACCTTCCACAGGCAAAGCAGGGGATCCACAGCAGTCAATGTCCTGTTGAAAGCTTCTGGGTAAAGGTCAGAGTGGAGATCAGAAGGGTGCTCTGCTATAAGCCACCAAAAGAAGGGGAAGAGGTGGACAAGGCCTTCTTTAAACACCTAACAAAAACTTCCAAATCACAGGACCTGGTTCTCACTAGGGCGAGTTTTATATTTGTTAAATACCAAACCTTGTAAAGATTCTAATTTTAACATTTTCCCAATAAAGCTTTTAAATGCTATTGTAGAAAAGGCCTTTCTCTTCTCTAAAATGCCAGGTGTCATTGATAATATGGTTTCATTGCATCTGTGCATGACTCAATATAGCTTGCAAATTGTTGAACTTCCTTCTACCTCTGGCTTTCATTGATGCAGACAAATTTAGTCCCAGGCCTGTTTTCAAATTCAACAAACCTTGCTGCAGTTAGTGGCATCACACCACTGCTGTTAGGCCCTCTAATTTTATTAGAGGAAAGCTAACCTTTTTGGTTTAAAAACACTGCAGAATGCAGCAAAAATTCCAGGAAGACCCTCAATCACCATTATCTTGTCTTCTCCATAGCAGCTGCAAAAAATCCTGCAATATTTCAGAGCAAAAGTCATGCAATAAACTTGCACACTAATAGCTGTAAGATGTTTGTATGTAACAGTGCCACCTGGTGACTGCACCAGTACATTATTGTGCCTGACCAGTAGTTTGCTTCTTTCTATGGGGTAGAGAAAATGAATTATAGTAAATTATCAAAGCTTGTAAAGGCAGGGTTTTTATTCTAACATCCAGCACGTAGCATGCTGGAACAATCCTGATGTTGTCCCCATTGCCTAGAGCCCAGCACTGACAACCACTTGGCACCCTGGGCTCAGTCCAGGCATCTTCCAACTCCTTGTGGGACCCAGTATACCACACAAAGGCACACACTTCTAGAAGTTTTTCCAGAGGCAGAATTCCTTCCAGAGCTCCACAGCACAAAACAGGAGTATATTTGGTGCTGCAACAAACTTCTGCTGGAAACTGCACTGCTTGACAATGTACATTGGGAAAAGTCCTGTATTTTGATTACCCTTTGCTCAGCAAGTGACCATAACAGTAATGGGAGAGTCATACTTGTGAAACCCTTCTGCCAGGCACCAGATAACAGCCACAAGGGTCAAATTCACCTTAGGTGTTTTACACAAATTGATTAGCTTGGCTCAAGCCCCAGCCCAGAAACCTGGGAAAATAATTTCTGCCTGGGTGTTCCAACATGAACACAAACTTCCCCACTTGCAAGCAACAGCAAACCATAATCTGGTTTATTAATTGGTGAAAAGGAGATGGGCTGACAAACAGACTTAAGCACCACTTAATCAATTTCTAGCCCTCCTCAACCCAGGACTAACAATTCAGCACAGCCAATAGTTTCAGTGGTCTTGCTTAGTCCCACACAGGGTGGACAATGTAGTTAGTAGACCTGGTAGGGCTCTTAGCTCTTTGGCCTTTTAGCTAAGAGCGAGCAAGCTTGGGGATATCTGAGCCCCAGAACTTCTGGGCTTGGGGCTTGCATGTAGGATACCTGCCATGGATTTGGGAGTATCTGAAGCACCAGGGTGAAGAGTCTGGAAGGTGAGGTACTTGCCAGTGGTAACACCACACAGACCTGTACAAATACTCTGTCAATTAAATTTGGAGTGAATTTAGCTGATTTGCCCTGAGACATGAAATGTTAAAAAAAAAAAAAAAAAAAAAAAAACTGGCAGGGAAGATGCCATGATGATGGTGTTGCCCCAGGTGGTTCAGCTATACCTGGCAGGAGAGATCCCCTTCTTCCCAGCCTTGAATGGTATAGTTGAGGGTGGAGACCTGTTCATTGAACTGCAGGCAAGCACCCCTACCAGAGTCTACTATAGCCTCCCAATGAGAGGATCTCTGCTATACATTTTATGATAATTGGGGATTGCTCTTAGGCTCTCCCTCTTACTTGCTCCTATGTCCTTTAGGCTAGGAAAAAGTGAAACTAGGGGGCATCTGAATTCCAAGGCCTCTGGACTTGGGGCAGCCCTGCAGAAAAGGACCTGGGGGTTACAGTGGACAATAAGCTGAATATAAGCCAGCAGTGTGCCCTTGTTGCCAAGAAGGCTAACAGCATACTGGGCTGTATCGGTAGGAGTGTTGCCAGTAGGTCAAGGGAGTGATTATTCCCCTCTCTTCAGCACTGGTGAGGCCACAGCTGGAGTGCTGTGTTCAGTTTTGGGGAGAGTCCAAATTGGAGAGTCCAGCGGAGGGCAACAAAAATGGTGACAGGGCTGAGGACATGACTTGTGAGGAAAGACTGAGGGAACTGGGCTTAGTCTAGAGTCTAAAGAGCAGACTGAAAGGAAACTTAATAGCAACCTTCAGCTACCTGAAGTGGGATTCAAAAGAGGTTGGAGCTAGACTGTTCTCAGTGGTGGCAGATGACAGAACAAGGAGCAATGGTCTCAAGTTGCAGCAAGGGACATTTAGGTTAGATATTAGGATGAATGTTCTCACTAGGAAGGCAGTAAAACACTGGCACAGGTTACTCGGAAAGGTGATAGAAGCTCCATGCTTGGAGGTTTTCAAAACCCAGCTAGACAAAACAAAGCTTTGATTGGGGTGATGTGGTTGGGGATGGTCCTGCTTTGAGCAGGGTGTTGGACTAGATGACCCCCCATGAGTTCCCTTCCTACCCTAATTTTCTGTGAGTCCATGATTCTGTGTAGGATGTCTGCTATGGATTTGGGAGTACCTGAAGCTGCAGGCTGAAAAGTCTAGGAGACAGAATACTTGCAGTGGTAGCACCATATAGATTTGAATGACTGATCTCCGCTCAGTTAATAGAATTGGGAATTGATTTGGCTAATTTGGCCTGAGACATGAAATTTAAAAATTCTGCTTCAGATACACTACACTTGATCTCAGCCAAAAGGCCAACAGAGAGGTTGTCATACTGGTACAGTGGTAACAGGGTTACATTTGCATGCCCTCACGCACCCATGGAGCAGACTGTACTAATCAGTCCTTGTGAAATTAGTATCTCTAATAAAAAGAGAAGGAGGTGAGCCCTCAGGGATGACAATCCAATAATGAATTCTAGACTGCAGTGAAGGTCAAGAACATCTATCTTAGCAACGGGTTACTATGACAAGTATCTTCTTCATTGGACATGTAACCCTCTTTTCCAGTGGTTGAAAGGTTAGCACTTATCAACAAGGACCTTTCCTGGACAGGACAAATGTATCCCCCAATGCTTCCACCCCCTCCATGTCCATTTTCATGGGAAGCTAAGATTGTGCTGGAGCATGTCATATTAAAAAGCATGATGTGAAGCCTTTATAGTAGGTCAGACAGAAATCACCCTGGGCTAGCCCATGGTCTCAGCAGATTTGCCCATGGTAAGTCAGACTTGCCTGTTAGCTGCAAAATTGTGTTTCAGAATGTCTTGCTTAATATGTCACCACATGGTTTGCATCTCAGCATGATCTATTTTTTCAGTGACATTACAACCTAAGACGACACCTACTGCTTGAGACCAGGGAGAGCTGGGAATTCATCATTCAGTACAGTTTTCTATGAGCATCCAAAGTTATTTATCAGAAATGAACATCTATTACTGCTGACAATTGCTTGTTGCTACAACAGAGTAGATCTAATTCTTTGTTGATTACTTCCATCTCAAAACACTCAGACTTACACAAAATAAGCTATTTCCTGCCATTTCTTCCCTCTTTTCCCTGATAACATGGATTCCAATAGTGTTCTCTTTTTATACCTCCTCGCTCTCAGCAATTTCTTCTGCTATTCAAAAGCCATTCTTATCAGCTCCTTTATTTCCTTCATCTGTTACTTTTTTGAGCTACCCTTACAGTAGCCAGAAAGACCTTTCATTTCCAAATGTATCTACAAATAATTTTTAGGACAGTGGGATTGCTTGAATTTGCAGTTTGAATTGGAAAGCTCTTAAAATTAAAAAGGAAGAAACCTTGATTCAGTATGCAGTTTTATCACAATGTATTAGAAGATTTGAAATAAATAAGATTTAATTACTACGGATAACATTAAGGAGTAATGGAAAAAATAGTCAGTCCAGACAGAGCACTAAGCCATGTGAGTTTATGTTACAAAATGCAACTGAATCCAAAGGCAAACAAAATTCCATGCGTGTTGTAGGACTCTGGCAAACAAAGTTATTTAGGTAAATGTGATATATTTTATTAGACCAACTAAAGAGTTGGAAAAAATGTTCTTTGCAAGTTTTCAGGCACAAATGCCCTTCTTCAGGCATAGGAAGAGTCTGATGTTCTTTTGTGTTCTCCTGGATGGAGTAGAAGCGAACATGCAAAATGCAGGTCTGTGAAAATGCAGATGTGTGGCAGTGAGGATCAGAGGCCATGCGAAACACAATAGATGTGAGACAGGTAGGTGAGGGCCAGGAGAAAGGAGGGGAATGTGGACCTGGTGATAATGTAGTTGGTAAAATGTAGAGAGATTACCTCTATTGGATGTGCCATAAATTCAATGTCTAAATTTAGTCCATGATTTTTTGTATCCAGAAAATTTATGAAGTGAAGTTCCTAGGCTCGTCTACAAAAGGTTTTGTAAGTTCCCTTTGAAGATTAGAACTGAGACGTAAGAGAAAAATTGATTGTCTTGTGACAAGTGTGCACCCACAGGTAATTGGGTATTTTTGTCTTCAATAGATTTTTGGTGTGCATTCATTTTGGTACATAGTTATTGTTTGGTTTCTCCTACATATTTTCCACCAGGGCATTTTCTGCACTGGATAAAATATATTACATTTCTGGAGGTGCAGGTGTAAGATCAAGGAATGGTGATGGTTCTGTTGTGGGATATAGTTATTGTGGGATTGGTGGACATAAACTGTCAGGTTTTACATTTCTTGTCATGGCATGGTTTGGATCCATTTGGTGTATTTTGGGCCATAGGAAGTTTGCTTCTGGTGATGAAATTAATGAGGTTTGGAGCTTGTTTAAAGGCTAGGATGGATGGTTCTGGGAAGATCTCTTTAAAAACCCGGTCTTCTGCTAGTATGGGTTGCAATTGTTTGAGGATTTTCCATACACGTTCCAGGGAGGGAAGGTATGTTGGAACTAATGGTGTGCAATTTGTGGGGATTTCATGGGGATTTTGTAAGACTCTGATAATTCAACTTAACTGCTCAAGGAATCAGAGCCTAACTGAGCAGCACATATATACGTGTAAGTATGTATACACCAGCCTCAAACTGATGAAGAGCAAAGAGCAGTGACAAATTATATCTATGTTTAAAAGTTACTTTTTGCCTTTCTCAGCATAATAGAACTGATCCTTGCAAAACACTTGCAGTGCTTACATTGTACCAGACATTCATGTGAATGTGACAGTGGATCTGCAATACACAGCCTACTTAATGCCCCTGCGTTAACCGTTATCATAGATGTTGTGCTGTTCTTCCCCCTTGTCCCGTATAGTTCAGTTTAAGGCCCAGGCCTTGTGCTCTGACCGATGCAGGCAGACTGCTGCACTCACAAGGAGCTTGTGCTTAGTTATTAACCATAGCACTGTGAGCAACCACCTCTCAAAGTCCTGGAGAAAGCTCAACATGTAAGACCCTGGGGCCATGTCCAGATGAGTGTGGCTATGTGGTATGTGGTGCCACAGGGGTCAAAAAAATGTGCACAACAAAACTTGAAGCAGCACATATGCGGTCAGTGTACACCACTCAAAACTTGAGCCTGGCTGCCTGGAGCCAGCTCCAAGCAGCAGGACTGCAACTGCTACAACCCCAGGACCCCAGGTAAGGCTTCTGGGGCCAGCCTAGTGCTGACCCTAGCCTCCCCAATCCCATCCAGGGTAACTTGCTATGCACTAGAGACATAGCACAGGCTTTCCCTGGGGACAACTAGTGGTGGCACATGGTGTGCCACTGCTAGTTGTTCCTGGGGAACCAAACATTCACACTTGTTTGGACACAGCCTGGGAGGCAGGTACATAAGTGAGTGCTCAGCTTTGCAGCATCTGAATTTATTGACAAACCCCCCCAGAAGTCTTCCCCCAACTTTCACAGATGGCTCATCAACTGGGTTGCAAAATCTTTAGTCATGACCATCCTCAGGCCTTCTGTCCATGCACTTGGGACAGCTTCTGCTTGGGTTACCCCAGGGCAAATTCTTACTCCCTTCTCCCTCAAGCCATAAGTCCAAGGGCTTCCTAATTGAAGCATTTCCCCCACACCCACACCCATACCTGCACCTTCTCCTCAGTCTTCAGAAGACAGTGGTATCATCACTCTCAATTCTCTGCTGACAAGAACATTATAATATTAAATAATGAATATAAAACATTAGCCATGATAATGTAATATACAATAACATTCAAAACAAAATTGAAATACAATGGTTAACTTTGCAAAAATAAAATATTTTGACATTTTTTGAAACAAGTGTCACAATTACTCATTTCAACATTTAAGCACAGGCTTTTATGGAAATAAACACGTTTTCATTAAATATTTTCATTTTGAAGAAACACCATTTTCTGGCAGAAAACAGATCTATTAGACTTTGTTCAGATAAAAGATAGCTGTATGTTCACATGGATTTTTTGGTAAAGTATCCCATTTAAAAATGTTTTCATTGAAAAATAGAAAACTGATATTGTGTTTAGTTTTTTGGAACATTTGGAAAAAAACGTATACCAATTGTTATCTAACTTATGCTTATATTTATGATTTTTTTTCTCTATTACCATCAAAAAATCTCCAAAAGAAAACCCAGAGACTTATTCTGGAATTATAGGGTAAGGAAAAAGTGAATATCAGCAGCTCTTTAGGGCAGAACCATAGTCTGCAGAAGTACTAGGGGTGTGAGTGAACCATGCCAGGGAATCCTGAACCTCCCCTCCAAACCCATCAGTACTGAGTGCCTCCTTACATTCCTCTTCACAGATTGAACTGCTTCTAGGATCAATTGATCTGAATCACAATGATTAGCATGTGAAAGAATGCAGATTATGAGGGACAGTTTTAAGTGAAATGAGATTAAATAGACAACACCAAATGCTAATAAGTGACCACAGATAAAACAATGGTCACACATCGTGATTCAGAGCTTCCCTGCTCCCTGGCCAAGGAATAATTATCTCCTCCATAAAACTCCTCCACAAAAAGGCATAATGTGGGACTCTGAAACTTGACCTAACTACAAGGAGGGACTCTGAGGCCACGTCCACATATGCATAGATGTTTGGCTCCATGGGGACAACTAGCAGCCGCACACCTTGTGCCACTGCTGCTTCTCTCCTGGGAATGCCTGTGCCACGTGCCCCCTGGCATGCAACAAATTACTTCGGGTAGGAAAGGGGTGGTGGGGGCCAGCACAGGGCTGGCCCCCAGCAGCCTTACTTGGGGTCCTGAGAGCTTCCTGGGGCTGCAGCGTTGGTGACCCAGATGCACAGAGCCTGACCAGCAGCAAGAACATGGCTCTGGCTGGCCAGCCTCCGGTTTTGAGCAGTGCACGCTGCCCCCACATGTGCCACTCTGCTTTTTTTTCTATGGGGTTTTTTTTACTCCTGGATATCCAGGGGTCAAAAAAACGCAACAACCCTGCAGTGCTCCCTTACAGTGCGGAGAATACCTGAACGTGCTGTATGTGGCGCTGCAGACGTGCCTCCAGCACCACATACCACACGGTTGCACTCACCTGGAAGTGGCCTGTGGGGCCTGAGACCTCACCATCTGATTGTAAATATATCTGTATTCTCTACTGTATGTAGCTACTATTGGTAATGTTGTCTGATTGGATAACGTTCCACTAAACCAAAGTGTAGTTTGGAGGACCTTGCTTCAGCTTGTCTGGTATTTCTTCAGATAAACTAAAGGCTCTATCAGTGCATCCCGACTGATATCACAGAATCGAGGAGAAGCAGGGCTAGAACAGCCCTCCAGAGGTCAGCTGGTCCAACACCCTGCCTAAGGCAAGACCATCCCTATCTAAACCATCCAAAATCTTAAGCTCTTCTACATAGACTACCATCAACCCTGACACAATAAATGTAACACCTTAACCTGCCACTGGTAAGCAGGAAACCATGGCAATTAAAGCACTACTTCTATGAAATGTCGTCAACATATGCTCAAGAGATCCTGGATAGAGGGCTACACCTCCTGCTGTAGAGAAAGGCAAGAACCCCCACAGTCCATACAAATCTGACCATAGGATAAAATTCCTTCTTGACCCTCTGGCCAGGACCATCTGGTTTGGTTTGAACAGGATCATTGGCACATTCCAGTCAAAATCCCCAGATTTGGCTGTAGCCAACACCCAATGCCTCTGAGAAGGATTAAAAACACACAAACCTGCATAGCAGAAAGGGGGCAGGGGGGACAGGGGCAACTAGCAAAGCCCAGAAGCATGGAAATACCCATAGCTATGCCTACTTTCTGCAAGAATATAGGCATAGCTATGCCTAGATCAGGGTAGGCAGCCCTCTGCACCCAGGCCAGAGCATGGCACGCAAAGGCATTTTGCTTGGCCAGGGTGGAGAACAAGGGAGCTGCAAGGGGTCCAATTCTGGTTGTAGCAGTGCAATTCCAGCCTCTTCCCTGTCACCCGCCTCAAGATGCATGTGCACCTGCCATCGGCAAAAAGCTGGACCAGGGCTCCATGGACCCCATTGCAGCTGCTTGCAGCCTCCATACCACCTGCTGTGAGCAGGATTGGGCATCTCACAGCTCCCTCGCCATCGGCCCTTAGCATGCCAATATTTTACAAGTCAAAGTTGGGGTGCTTTTGGCACACCAGCTAAAAACATTGTCAACCCCTGGGCTAGATTATCGCTGGCCAGTGGCTAACCAACCTTTTCTTGAATATTTCCAGTGATGTCCACTACATTTTTAGACAGTCTATTCCATTGCCTCACTGTCCTAACAGTGAAGTTTTTCCAGATATCTAATCTAAACCTAGTTTGTTGCAACTTCAAGCCATTGGTCCATGTTCTCCTCTCTGCAGTAAGAGAAAAAAAGGTGCTTTCCCTCTTCTTTATGAAACCCCTTCAAGTATTTGAAGACAATCATGTCCCCTCTTACTGCCTTTTCCACAAGCTGAACATGCCCAGCTCCTTCAGCCTTTCATCATATGACTTGCCTTCCAAGCCCTTTATCATTATGGTGACCATAATAATTTATGGGAAATCTGGGACAGCGGGTACCAGTGGGCGCATGTGTGAAATCCCCTCCCTGCACACAGCTCCTGGAAGTGGGGCTGGGTAGAGCAGCATGGCACACATGTGCATGCACACACACACACACGACCCCACAGTTCCCCACCCCCCAGCTCTACTGTGCAAATGATTCTGCTCCCAGCCCAGTGTAGTCTGGACCAGGGAGCAAACCATTGGCTGAGCTGGGCACGTGCAGGCAAGTTCGCACCAATATGGGATGTTTGCTTCAATTTTCTCCAACAGCCAGGGCACTGAGACACACTCCAAAATCTGCATCTGCAGACTTGCTCAAGAAGCATACTATGCCAGCATCCAAATGGTTGAACAGCATTGGACCCAGGACAGACGCGTTTTTATCCACTAAAAAACTCCTGTCATTCTGATATGGGCCTGTTAGTAATTATCCTTTGCTTGCAGCTATTGAGTCAGTTATCTATTCAACTTGTTTCATCTAGTCCATATTTCTCCAATGTGTTTAGATTTCTGACATCTTTAAAAAATGTATACAAGAGGTCCCAATTCTTGATGAAAAGGTCAAAATACTTCAGGGCAAGAGAGAGAGAAAAAAACAGAAAAACAATCTCAAAAAATTTCCACAGTTAACATATAATTTCCCAACCACGTTGCCAGCCAAATGCACAATAGCAGCTATCCCTTTGTCTATAGGTGGCATCTCTGTTGTGACTAATGTGTGGACAGAGTGCTGAGGTGTTTTGGAGAGGTGGTATTACAGTACACAAAAATATATACCATTTGCCAAATGTGTTCTTACTTGTGTCATATGGAAGGCAGTGATGGCCTGTGGAATCAAAGAAACAGGGTCATGCATGCAACTTAAAAGCAAAAATGTTGTTACAATAGTGAAGAGGATACAGGTTGGCCATGACCACAGGTGGATCCAGGAAAGGCAGGTGCTGGAGCACTGAGCTGTGCTGCAGTGGTGGCTGCACCCTGGCTCCCAGCCCCCCTGCCACACACACACGCACACCCCAGAGTGGGCAGATCTCATGACACAAGCAGCAGCTGGGGACTTTAAGTCCCTCAAGCAGATAAGCATCCTTCCTTTTCCCTCCTTCCCCTCCATGCTCAGTTGCCTGTCCCCTTCCCATGCCTCTTCTCCCCCACCTGCCACTGCTGCCACCTGCCACTGCCCTAGATGGCCACAGCTCCAGAGCCACTCCTGCCCCACTGTAGCCTGGCTGCACATGAAACCAGCCTCAGCTAGAGACTGCAGCTGCAAATTCCAGCTGAGGCTGCACTCCCTAGCTGAGGCTGGTTTCATGTGCAGCAAAGGGCAGGTTCTCTTCTCCCACCCCTTCTCCCAAGCTGGCAGAGAACAGTGGGCAGGGGACTGGGCAGGAGGGACCTGCCCAATGCTGCCGGTTTCTGCCTGGGGCTGGCTCTGCACAGAGGCTGAAGCAGGCAAGAGCAGCCCCGGAGCACCCTCCCCCCCAACCTCAGGGCAGCCAAGACGGTGGCAGCAGCTGGTGGGAGAAAGGAAGGAACTTGCTGCTGAGCACAGAAAGGAAGGGAAGGGGGAATTCTTACTTGCTTTGGACATAAAAAAAGTTCCTGGCTGCTGTTTCCACATTGTGATCGAGTGAAAGGGGAGTTCATCTGGACTACTGCACTCCCCCTGGATCTGCACCTGGCCATGACTGCAACACAAAACAGACAGAGACAGAAGTTAGATTTTTTTATGTGACTGGGCATCTGAAAGTGCTCTACAGCCACGCCATGGCACATATGTGTGGCTGCTAAGTGATTTTAAAGTGGCCAATTGCATTAAAAAGTATCCCTCCTCAAATAAGGTATTAGATGAAGGAGGCACTCTGTTTTAGAGCAATAGGGAACTTGTGTTTCCTAGAGTTAGTTTTTCCTGCGTTTGGCGCTGGGCTGCCCCCAGGGCTGGCAGCAGGGAAGAAAGGGGGAAGGAGAATGCGGCAAGCCAGGTACAGGGAGCTACTGGTTGGGCTTTGCCCAGCCTGAGCGGGAGGTGGGAGTGGATCCAACCACCCCCACCTTGCAGCCCCCTCCCAGGCCCTACTAAATCATGGCACTTTATGTAAAGCACCATGGGCGGGGAGGGGTTTGAATGTCTGTCAGCATCCAAAGGGGGGGTCACAAGTCTACAAGCAGCTGAAGGATATACATGGGAAGGGAAATAACTAGTTTGCATTAAACCTTAAGGGTGTAAGATAAGGCTCCTGCAGGCCCAGCAAGCAGAGCATTGCCTTGCTGGATGGAGGCCTGGGCCCAAGATAGTGCAAAGCACTAGAAAACCAAACTGTGCTTAGTGTAAAGAGTAATCCTGCCATGGGAAGGAGTTATCCCAATAATGTAAGATATGAGTGGTCCCTAGAATATGACTGTTTTCACCTCTTGGGTTTTCCAATCAGGCAGTTTTACTGCTGAAGTTGTTGTCATTAAAACAGAGAGTAATAAGAGATTTTGCCTCTCTGCTGGGGCCTTTTGTGTGTTGACCTTTTCCTCTATTAAAAATCCACATCTATACATCTATTTTATAGAGTCTTGCAGGTAACTGTGGATTTTTAAGAAAGATTGACTGTGACAATCTGGTGAAACCTGAGCAAAAGGGAAAAGAATGCATTTAGTCAAAAAAAAAAAAAAGCTGGAGAAACACCTTTGCTTAAAAGACCATTCTAAAACTTGGTTTCCAACTATAAAGGAATGATCCACTTTTCAATCTAAATTTGTCTGTAGCCATTTGATCTTCTGACAGTATTCTTTTTTAGCCTGAAAAAGCTCTTCTATACAGGCTGTGGAAACAGCAGGTAGCTACCAAGGAGGAGTATACCTCCCTGGCTCACACTTGCAGGGAATCAGTTAGGAAGGCCAAAGCAGGATTAGAACTTAGGCTGGCGACAAAAATTAAGGACGACAAAAAGTCCTTCTTCGGGTATATAGGAAGCAAAAGCCAGGTGCAGTGTAGCATAGGACCACTGTGGCAGAAGGCCACCTCTGTTTCTCCTCAAAAACTGTGCTCTGTGACAATTTGGTTATGATGGGCCCTGCAGAGGGTACACACCTTACCCTATCTCTTTAGGTAACCTGAGCTGGATACATTCCTGAGGGAGGGGGGGAACTTGCTCCGTCTGCCTACATGACTGGCATCACATACCTGGGTGAGGGGGGTGGGCTCCCTGGGGAGCTAGTAACTGCCAATCTGCCCAGCAACTAGTGATGCATTTCAAATTGGCTAGCTGACAGCCAACAGGTGTTGGCCTCCGTTGGACCAGGTAAATGAGGTCATAAGGGCTATATAAGTTAAAGACTTCCCAGGAGAAAGGGGCAGCAGCCATAAGGAAGTCTCTGAGAGACAGAAGAGCTGGACCATCTGAAACTTGCTCGCTCTCTTAAGACTCATGATCAAGGAACTGCCTGCCTCCAGAGGGCATCTCCAGCTGTCTCTGGATGATATGTGAGTAAGCCACCTCAGATCTAACTAGATGTATAGCTTGCAGTAACTCAGATACGTGATCAAAGGCTACCCAGCCATGCCAGTTTGCTCTATGGGATTTCTCTGATATTGCTCTACCCTGTACCTTATTCCAACTCTACACTTGTAACCAATAAAGTTCTCCTTTATACCTAGTGTGGGAGACTTATTGGGAGTGGATCTAGATTATGCCTTGGGGTCCCCTTGGTTCAGCTGACTAAGGGAGACCACTACTTGTGCTTCCGACTGAGGGAAGCATCCCAAGTTCTTGAAGGCAGTCAAGTACCCTCGAGGGCTACTAGGCCTGTGTTTCCCAGGGTGCACAGAGCCAGAATCAAGCCCATCCCTGAGTGGTGGCAGTGTTACCCCCAGGCTAGCAGGTGTGCTCCAGGAAGGGGGTTGACCAGATATGAGGCACCCCCAGGGAGGCACTCAGAGCCTGGAAGGTGGTTGGACACGGTGAGGTGGATGGCTCAACGCAAAAGCGCTCCTTACTAACTCACCACAACCCCTACAGGACAAACTACGGCAACTGGTGACAGACCAAACTAGGGCTACTAATGACAGACTAAGACTAATCTTCCAATTGGATCACAGATTGGCACAGGAGGGACACCAGCCCACCAACTGTCAGCGCAGACTTAGTTAAGGGGCATTTGAAGAGGTTGGATGTGTTCAAATTAGCAGGCCTGGATGAAGTTCATCCAAGGGTGCTGAAGGAATTGGCCACTGTTATTGCAGAGCTGCTGGCATGGCTGTTCGAGCACTTGTGGTGCTCTGGTCAGGTCCTAGAGAGGAAAAGGGCCAATGTGGTCTATATTTTCAAGAAGGGGAGGAGGGAGGAACCAGGAACCTAAAGGCCAGTTAATCGCACCTCTATCCTTAGGAAAAATCTGGAAAAATTCATTAAGGATCACATTTGTGGGAGCTCAGCAGAGGAAATAATGGTGAAAGGAAATCAGCACGGATTCATTGCAGACAGGATCCTGCCTGACTAACCTTGTCTCTTTTTATGACCAGGTCACAAAATGCTTAGATGCAGGAGTCGAGGTAGTTGTTATCTACCTAGACTTTAAGAAGGCCTTTGATACAGTATCTCATTCTGTTCTCATAAATAAACAGATAGGCTGTGAGGTAGATGATTACGCAGTCAGGTGGGTGACAAATTGGCTCAGGGATTGCACCTAGAGAGTGGTTATGGACAGGTCAATATTGACCTGGAAAGATGCGGGCAGTGGAGTCCCGCAAGACTTGGTCCTTGGACCGGTACTGTTCAATGTCTTCATTGGTGACTTGAATGACAGCATGGAGAGCACCCTGTCCAAGTTTGCAGATGATACCAAATTATGGGGTAAAGTTAATATACCAGGTGGATCTGAACAGGTTGGAAAATGGGCAGAACAAAATAGGATGCAGTTCAGCAAAGACAAGTGCAAAGTGCTGCACCTGGGCAAAAAGAATCACCAACACACTTACAGGCCAGGGGATGACCATCTCAGCAGCACAGCAGTGAAACAGGATTTTGGAGTTATAGTTGACTCCAAGATGAACATGAGTCATCAGCATGACAAAGTGATCAACAAGGCTAACCGCACTTTATTATGCAGAAGCAGATGCGTGATAAACAGGTCCAGAGAGGTGATGCTTCCCCTCTATGTGGCACTAGTCAGGCCGCAATTGGGGTACTGTGTCCAGTACTCCACTTCAAGAGGGATGCGGAGAATCTTGAGAGTGTTCAGAGGAGGCCACTCTTATGGTCAGAAGCCTGCAGGCAAGGCCCTACAAGGAGAGACTGAGGGACCTAGATTTCTTCTGCCTTCACAAGAGAAGGCTGAGAGGTGATCTTGTGGCTGCCTATCAAATTCATCAGGAGAGGGCAGCAGGGAATAGGAAATGCTCTGTTTACTAAGGCACCTCCTGAAGTAACTAGGAACAATGGACACAAATTGACAGAAAGCAGATTTAGGTTGAACTTTAGAAAGAACTTCTTCATGGTAAGGGTTGCCAGAATCTGGAATGGGCTTCCAAGGGAAGTGATGCGTTCCCCTATCTTAGGGGTCTTCAAGAAGAGACTGGACAAGCACCTAGTTGGGTCATCTGACCCCAGCACTTTTTCCTGCCAAAGCCAGGGGGTTGGACTTGATGACCAACTGAGGTCATTCCAGCCCTAACATCTATAAATCTATGAGCACTGAGTCATTAGTAGGGACTTCAACATCACCCTCAGGTACAAGACTGAACTGGCAAGGAGTGGAGCCAGGCTGCTGCAGACATGCTAAGGAAGGTCAGCATTGATCATGTTCTGATAAGATGTCTGGTGTGCCCAACACCTGATGACATCATTACATTCACATTTGTCAAGATAGAGGAATACCAGGCATGCTACTCCTAGCTAAGCAGGATCTACATATCCTTCCTCTACACCAACCACGTCCAGCATTCAGGCAGCCCCCTTCAGTGACTGCCATCTTAGTATCACAGGAATGTAGGAATGAAAGGGACCTCATGAGGTCACCTAATCCAGCACCCTGCTCAAGGCAGGATCATCCCTGTCTAAACCATTACAGTGGTCTATCTAACCTGCTCTTGGAAATTTCCAGGGATGGAATTTCCACAACTTCTCTAGATATCCTGTTCTAATGCTTAACCACCTTCATTGTTAGAAAGTTCTTCCTAATCTCTAGCCTAAATTTCCTCTGCTGCAGTTTGAGGCCATTGTTCCTAGTCTTGTCCCCTACAGCCACAGAGAAAAGTCTATCTCCATCTTCTTTATAATCATCCTTCAAGTATTTGAAAGGGCTGGCCTCCTAGCACTTCAACAGTCTGCTGTAGGATGTGGCCTGTGTAGCATCCTTCCAGGAGTGCTAGCTGGCTTGGCATGAGCAGAAGTGGACCTCTGCTTGATGCCCACCAATGTCTCTATCCATCAATTAACTGTCAGAAGATTTCTACTGTACAGCCTGGTGTATTCTTGAGGTAGACCTCATCCTGGTATGGGCTGAGTCCAAAGGGGATGGAGAGTACCCCAGTCTGCTGGCCAAAAAGGGGCCCCCTGTGACCCAAAGTTCTGGCATCCAGTTTTGGTCTTCTTCATGAACTACAGAGTCATAGCTAAAGTAATCTTGCTGCTGCTGGTGGACACAATCCACCCCAACCAGATGAACATAATTCCAGGGTCCTCCATCTTCAACAGACTGCACCTGGTTCAGGTACTCCTCAAGCCTGCTTGTCATTCCTGCTCCTGTCCCTTGACCAGGAGCAAGCATTTGGCAGGGCAGATCATGGGTTCCTCACAAGCATACCAAGGGCATTTGGCTTCAATCTCTGCTTCATATAGTTTCTCTAAGTGCTGTGAGCATCTGTAGGGGGTGTGGTGGGCCAGTATAGGGCACTCCTGCACTGAGCCACCCACCTCACTGAACCCAACCAAAAACCCCGCTTTGAGTGTCTCACCTGGGCTGCCTACATCTAGTCGACCCCATTCCTGGAGCCCACATAAGCCTGGGGTAACCACTGCCACCATGTGGGGTCTGATCTTTGTTAGTGCTCTGTGGTACCTGGGGTAATCAGACCCTGTAGACCTTGGGGTTGCTTAACCCACCATGGTACTTTGGGGTGCTTCTCTTAACCTGAGGCATTCATGAATAGCCTCCCTTAGCCAAGCAAGCAAAAGGGAGCTGAAAAGGCTTGCCTCAAGACATGTCTCAAATACCTACAACAAGGTTTGCTATTACAGATAGCTTTATTGGGTAGAAAAGGTAGGCATGGGGAGAGGTACAAGCCAGAGACATGTCAAAAAAATAACCCTGAGCAAATGGAAGCAGCTTAATAGCCTTTTGGTACATTTCTAGAACACTTGATCCTAAGTTACTAGCTAAATTTCAAGTAAGTTACTCGCATGTTCATCCAGTCTAAAAACTCCAGAGGCTGTTTGCGTGTTTTCATGTTTCAAAAGTTGTATGCCCCCACCAACATGAAGGGACCCTCTTAAATAGCCCTCCTGACCTCATCACCTGGACCCAGTTAGGGACAGGTGTTATTTGATGCTAACCAATCAATTTGAAAAATGTCAGCGTTACCTACTGGAGTGACATTGGCTTAAGCCCAGCTCCCAAGTCCTGTGGTCAGAACTCAGAAAAATGGAGAGGCTCGATCCACCCCCTCCTATCTGAGCCAGGTAGGCAGCAAGTTGATTCCCTAGGCAGCCAGGTTAACAGACCTGTGAAAAGACAGAGAGAAAGAAGAAAAGGGAAAAAACCTAAGTGAGCCACAGGCCCTAGTAGTTTTCATCAGAGAGCATTGTCAAGTTCAGCTGAACGCTGGTGGAGCTCATCCCCTTCACACAGGGAGTGCATCAGTACCATTGAGACCTTCCTCTGTACCCTACGCAAGTGATTGATGGGGCTGGTGCTTGTTGAGCCAGATATGACAGTTGTCCTCTTGGCATATGTTGATGATATGCTCCTTGCCATCCAGAACCCAAATGAGCTGGTGCAGGTGCAGGCTTATCAGTCTAATCTGCTGGGTGGTCTCCTATGCCCAGATCAACTGGGTCAATAGTTCAGGTCTGCTAGTGGATGACTGGCATAAGATGAGCACACTCCCACCCATGCTTCAAGATACGTAGCAGAATGTGGGTCTGTTGTCTATTTGCGGGGGGATCTACATGTCCCCCAAGCACCCCTTGCTGCCGGTGAACTGGGACCAGCTTGATGCCAGGGTGACTAATTGCAAACATGGATATCTTTCTCTGCAGGAGGTCATCAACCAGCTCATCCTGGCTATGTTTTAGCACTGGCTTAACACAGCCTGTGACTTCAAGCATTCCTGGCCAGTCTCCAACAAAGCGCTTAGGTTCCTCTGGCTGGGATGGCATTGGGTCTTGGTGGGTGTCCTGTTCTTCCCCTTGCACAAAGAAGAGTAGAAGAGCCCAGGACACACCTTCCATCTTCAGGCCCCATACAAGCTCCTCTGCCATGTCTGCAGTCAGACAGCATCGTGCCTGATTGGGCATGCTACTGCCTCTGCCACCTCCAAGGGTTTCAATACAAACAGCAGCTTTTCTATCAGAGAGGTCTCCTGTTGTGATGCCTCAGTAAAATGTTCTAATTTTTTTTTATCAGAACCTCTTCAGGACCTGAAGGTTAAGGGACAGATCCATAGATGCAGTCACCCAGGGCTGGACCTCCTTGCCAAGTCCCAGATGAAAAACATACAGCTGGGGGTGCCAGTGGTGGTTATGCCCTATGTATGCTGGAGGATGGTCCTGGCCAATGTCACTCATGTTAGAAACACAGACTCTTGCCAGGCAAGAGTGGGAAAATCCCTCTGTGCTGGCATGGTATATAGAGCTGCCTACACAATGTATACGTTGTCACATCTGGAAATCAATGCATCCCTGCAACTCACATCCCTCGCCTACGTCCAACAGGTCCTGCAGAAGAATAATCCTTGCCTACCCATATCCCCTAGCCAGAGCTAGCTATAGGGAAAATTGCACCCTGGGCAAACTTGCATTTTGGCACCACCCCCACCAAGTCAGTGGTGCTACTGCAGGCAGATGAAAGTGGGCAAGAGCATGGTCCAGTGGGGAGGCAGAGTGGCATGGTCCACTAGGCAGGTGGATGGGCAGGCACCGCAGCTGCTGTGCAGGAGCAAACTGGGTGGACTGGAGCAGGTGTATGTGCGCATGTGCGTGCATAGCCCCCCTGACCACAGTGCCCTTTGCAGTTATGCACATGACCCGCATCTAAGTCCAGCTCTGCCCCCAGTCATGCAACCTCTGCCTTGTCAGTGTCCCTGACACTCTGCTGCACCACTCAGTAGGCTGGGGAACATCAAACTGATCCACTTGAGAACAGCCCCACACCACCAGTTCTACCTGCCCTGCTCCTGCATTAGCACCAGATAGGACACCTTTGTTGAAGAAGAATCCCAGTGGATCAGCCTATATTCCACCTTAGTCCCATGAGACACTAGGGATCTAGATTAGTGACTCCAGCATGGATCCCTCAGAGAAACAGAATCATAGAAAATGAGGGTTGGAACAGACCTCAGGAGGTCATCTAGTCCAACCCCCTGCTCAAAGCAGGACCATCTCCAACCAGATCATCCCAGCCAGGACTTTGACAAGCTGGGCCTTAAAAGCCTCCAAGGATGGAGATTCCACCACCTCCCTAGGTAACACTTTCCTGTTTTCCTACTAGGAAGGTCATTTTTCCTAATATCCAACCTAAACTTCTCTTGCTGCAACTTGAGAGTAGTTTTTCTTGTTCTGTCACCTGCCACCACTGTGAACAGTCTAGCTCCATCCTCTTTCAAACCCCACTTCAGGTAGTCTTCTCCTCTCCAGACTAAATAAGCCCAGTTCCCTCAGCCTTTCCCAAGTCATGTGCCCCAGCCCCCTAACCATTTTTTTTTTTTTGCCCTCCACAAGACTGTCTCCAACTTGTTCAGTGTCCTTTCTATAGTGGGGGGCCCCAAACTGGATACAGGACTGCAGATGTGGCTTCACCAGTGCAGAATAGAACAAAATAATTACTTCCCTCAATCTGCCAGCAATGCTTCTACTAATGCAGCCCAGTACGCTGTCAGCCTTCTTGGCAACAAGAGCGCACTGCTGACTCATATACATCTTATAGTTTCATAGTAACTAGGGTCAGAAGGGGCCTAGAGCAGGCCATCTAGTCTGACCCCCCGCCAATGGCAGGAACAAGTGCTGGGGTCACAGGAC
>JAGPOW010003395.1:54044849-54060534 GCA_030014935.1 Caiman crocodilus
CTTTCTCCCCAGGTGTAGCACCTTGCACTTGTCAATGTTGAAACCCATCCTGTTCTCATCTGCTCCCCACAGTAACCCGTCTAGGTCTGATTGCAGCCTATTCCTCCTTTCTAGCATGCCCACATCTTAGTATCATCTGCAAGACTGAACAGGGTGGTTTGTTTTTTTTTACCCTCTTATCCAAGTTGCTGATGAAGATGTTGGACTTGCCCTGTTCAAGGACTAAGCCCTGAGGGACCCCACTGCCCACATCCCTCCAGATCAAATAAGACCCATCCACCACCGCTCTCTGGGTGCAGTCGTCCAGTCCATTTACAGGCTGTAAACAAATGGTCTTAAAGGTCAGAAGGATAGAGCATGTGTTCCCAGTACTTTAAATCCCAGATAAGAAAGATCTGCATGACTACGTGCACGATCAATTTAAGAAATCCTATGGCTAACCAAGCATTTGGATAAACTAAGCCAACATGAGGCAAGCTTGGTGTGCATTTCTAGTACTTCAGCTACTCAGCAGTAATTGAGTAGCTGCAACCTGGTCAAGATTAAAATGGCCATTGAAGCCTTTGCTTGTGAAGCCAAGCATTCAGGAGCTGGAGAAAGTATACTCCACCAGTAATGTTGTGTCACTTTTGCAGACTGAAATTAGAGAACACCAATACTGTAAGAGAAGCACATTTGGATGCAATACACAGAAAGCCGAGAATTGTTCAGCTGCAGTACTTAACTTGGATCATACACTGGGATAAAGTGCAGAGGTTAGTGTTCCCAGTAAGGTTGATAAATAGAGCAACATCTTCCACAGCAAGACTGAATACAGGAGAAGCAGTAGTAGTGAACAGTACCAAAACAGATTAACATAGCTTTTAGAATTATACAGGATGAAGGCAGAAATAAGATGGTACCTTGGCAAGACGTACCACCTGTTCTGCAACCAACCCTGCCTCAATGCACCAACTCTTAACCACCGCCACCCCCATCTCATCTTCATGTACCACCGTTTCCTCCCTTATGCATAGTGCAAATATCTGGTGACAAGTCAATACAAAAGAATTAAAATAGCAGTACTGAAAGCCGAGCACTATTTCAAGTGTCTGCATAATTTAGTATTGGCGGTCTAGAATGACAGCCCTGTACTAGACCTATTGCTGTCAAAAAGACAGGTTATACAGCAGACATCCTCTGCCCCAGAAATACAGGGATCTAAGCACCTCTTTAGGAATACTGTATTGCTGCTTGTACTTTTTCCATGCCTTAAGAATAAAGCCATTCTTAGTGCATTGAACGAGTACAGGAGGATACAACATTAATCTTAAGTCTTCCAAAAACAATACAATCCTGAAGTACCAAGGCCAATGTTATTTTGGTAAGTTCTCAGAGTAAACTACTCCTTGCCTCACAGAATTCCAAGACCCACTCAGACAGGTCTACATTATACAGTAAGAATAACAGGACTCGGTATTAATAGAAAGGCCTGAAGGCATACTCCAAGCCTCTCTGAACTTGAAGAGCAATAGCCAAGAGAGATTGTGTTAAGGGCCCTAAAAAAAACAAAAGTGAACAAGCATCACTACTATGTTTTAGATATCATATATTAAAGAGTGGTGGTAAGTGCACTTTAGACAGTTTTACCTACTTTTTCTTTGGGGGGAGGGAGGGGCAGGGAATGAGACTGGAAAGAGAAAAAGAAGATTATGAAGTCAACTGAAAGCCCTACTGTCAATATATCCTCACGCAGACTCTGCTGGAAGCTGCCATACAGAACAGGTTTACTACTACATGCTGTTATTAAAGTTTCAGTATTTTGAACACTGCTATCAACAGCCACTTGTTACACACTAATATTGGCTCCAGCTACTTTTAAGTGTAGATAGCTTGCTCGCCCATTCCCTACAAGAGTTCTCCCCATTTTAATTTTATCAGTATAATTTTTCAATCCATTTTAGTGGTGTCCTACTATCCAAAGGTCACAGCTTTCTGCATGGGTGACTCTAGGACCTCTGCAAGGCTTTTAGAAACTAGCATTCAGTTATTTTAACCACCTACTGAGACAATTTACGCAACAAGGGGCAGTAAAGGAGACGTTAGTATTTTAGAGATGCAGAGAGCAGGTTAGCTTATCTTACACAACAGGAATTTGAGTGGGGTCCTGCACTCCATGGATCTTTGCCAAGTAAATATGCTTAGCTATATGAAACTGCTAATCCCAATCTTTTGGCAAATTACTGAACTGTAATATCAAGAGAATACATAAGCCACTTAAGAGCACAGGAACATCTCAGCCCAGTTTCTTAATAATGCACAAATTGGGAAAAAAATAAAACTGTGGCAAGTGTGTTACTTACAGGCATTATTTATGAACACCAAGGAATATACAGCAAAGACGCTTAATGAAGTGGCAAAAGCTTGAGCTTAGGCAGTTTCTTCACAAGTACTGTGAACAATACGTATGAGTAGGTAAGTATACCCTGTTTTGCAGGGCTTAGGCTTTGCACTTGAGTAAGTATACCATCTTCCTCTTAAAACATCCTGACATCTTCACTCTGATTTTAAACATAGTAAGGTCAGGCACACAAGTCCATGATGTTTTTGAACTGGAGAAGCAAGTATTAAGTTTAGCTTTAGGTAGAAAACCATAAGTCTATTAGTTGGGAGGGAAGCCCACAAGAACATGGATATGCTATTATAGTAGCATTAGAATAATGTGGCTTTGAGTGTCTAGGAGTTCTGCAAGAGGCAAGGATTTCTTAGGGTAACCAAGACAGCTGCATAGCAAGGATCAAGTTAGAGAAGCTTTTAAATCCAAGGCATTCTTCACCAGGTCTGACTATTCAAAAGCTTGTCCTATGCAGTTGGAATAGGGCTCAAGAAATAGAGTATCACCTATTAAATACCAAAATAACAGGTGTGAGAAGCAAGTAATTCCAAGGGAAGCACACAAGCTTCATTAAGCATCCGCCTCCTTCTCCATCCGACATATACCAGGCTTGACACGACAACATGGAAAGGCACAGTCAGCATTCTTCTAGTTTGCACAATAAAAATGCAGTGTTGGCATTGAACTCAATTTATTTCATCTTGCATAACTTCAGTAGCAAGTCTTAGAACTGGAGAGGAACTTGTGATGAATCAGCAAGTTTCATGTTAAGTCTTCTGAAAAGGACAAGCCAAGAAAAAAAAAAAAAAAAAAAAAGAGTTACAGCTGCAGGTCAGATGCAACTGATGCCAGAATTGAAGACACTGCTCACAGCAGTGTTATGAAACACAAGCGTCTCATGCCGGGATTTAGAGTGATGCTGCTAGCCCACTTTGTCAAAAACAAATCCCCCACAAACTTCAGATACGAGTCTTGGATTTCCCCCATCTGAGGTACATTTCATCTGAACATGAAGCTTGACACTTTGCGGAACAGCAGTTCCTTTAGAAGCCTAAAACTTAATACATCCATGACCATCTGTAGTCATGCCATCAGGCTACTCTAACTGTAAAAGCTAGCATTCTGCAGGTCAGACACTGCACAGCATTATTTTATCTTTTGAAGGTCAAAGCAAAGGCTACTTAACATATAGGAACATTAAACTGCAGCTTCGGAAGTAGTCCTCTTGTATGGAAGGCAGGGTAGATTTGAACTTTACAAAAGCTTGTGCATCTCTGCTTCAGTTTAACAGTAGGAAGTTGCCGTTTACATCCCATTTGTGAGAGATTACATTAAGCCATTTCCTAATCTTGCAGATTAGATGGTAGACATTAATGTGTATATTTAACCAATTATTAAGCAACTGCAGGACCGTGAACTGTAATAGGTACATCTAAATTTCTTTATAAAAAAAAGTAGAAAGTTTAATAAAATTAGTGTAAACAGGAATATCAATTTGCATGCTGTTACTATCAAGTAAATGACAATTGGGATAAATAAAAAAAAAAAAGAAAATCAGAAGATTGGTACTGTTTTATTTGGCACAGAATGTAAAATCCTTTTTAAAAAAAAAATCTTTGAGAAAAAAAGACAGTTGTGATGCTCCATCTTCAATTTGGGAGTAGTAGAGTCCTTAAAGGCCCATGCAACTTCCATGTATAGTTTCTAACAAGTGTGCAATACCCTTGCAACACATGGAATACCTAAGCAACACAACCTTACCCAAGTCAGCAATCATTCTTTACTACATAAACTGGTAACCCATGTTGGGCACATGCAACAAAATTTAGATAAAATAGATTTCTTTAAAAACAGTTATTTAAAGATCTTTATCCTGCTTGGATATAAAAGAACTCATGCAATGTAGCATTATTTATGTATGAGGCAGTTCAAAAAGGTTAAAGGTTTTTAAAAAAAGTAAATCCTTAAATCCCCTGATGCAGAGCTTCAGGATTTGGGAGGTAAACAGGGTTGAGGAGGTTATCTGTCTGCATTTAGTTGTCATGTTAAATACAAGATAAAGCTAGCTATTTAACAAACACACCAGGACCAAATTAAAAACTCCAACAACATTTTATAAAGTTTTATCCTAGAACTAGATGATTATAAGCTTCCCTCCACCCTTTGGGGAAGAGAAGACGACAACCACACTGCTTCAGAAGACAGAGACATCACAACTAACTGCAACACAGGCTTTCAGCCACATAGCTTTTCTGAAGCACAATGGGATTATTTTAAGAGGAAAACCCTGATAATAAAGGTCTTACAAAATTGGAATATGTATTAAAACAGGTTGCTGGTATATATGACTATTGAAGTGAAAAGCTTAGGTGGAAGTTTAGTCAAGGAGATTACCATACATGAAGCTAAGACATGCATGTGTGCCATTTAATTTTGAAGAGCAACTAAGGTGACCATAAGACATTTACTGTATCCAAGTGATCTACCAATTAAGACTCTATGAACACCATACAGAACAATTAGACCTAGCTTTGGATATTAAGCCAGGTTAGTTTTGCAAAGTTTAGAATTAGGTAAGGATTCACAGTTAAGCACCACACTACAGAGAAAGAGCTGGTTTCAGAACCGTCCCACTGCAAAAGAAGGCCATATCACAAGTGAAATAGAGGCATTTCCTCCCCCCCCCCCCATTGGACTTCATTGTAAGAACAAACAAAAAAAGACTACACACAAAAAAAGCCACAACCAAAACATGCACACACCCCACCTAGAGCTTCGTTTAAAAAAAGTTCAATTCAGTCAGCATCTGCTGCTCTTTATGAAGACAGTCAGCAATTGGTATCAGTACAGGATGGGTTTCTGATAAGCTATCAGGTCCAAACAAAAAACTAAGGAAGTTACTCCTTGGACATCTCTCTAATTATGCAAGCAACAGTCTGACTAGCAAGTCCATACATAGGTATGAACTTTGAGACTGAAGGCTACACCATGCTTACTGGAAAAGCAGACTTTGGAGGACAAGATGATCACCACTGAATTTTAGATCTGGGAGCTTCAGATTGTTGCCATCTCTCTCTTCACCCTTGCAGCATTCTGCAAGACACTTCAGTTTAGGGACCACAACTCCTGTTTACCATTTTTTCAATAGAAGATTGATCTTTCCTTCTAACTTGAAATATATGCAGAAGAGATGAGGCACCTTGAATCTACACCTCAAATGAAGTGTTTGGAAAGACAGAAGCTATTCAAAACTTAGTTACGGTAACAAGCAGCAGGTTCTCTAGAAAGCTGAGGAGCAGGCGAGAATGATCAAGCCGACAGGCTTAGGCAGGACCAAAATGAACTGTTTGGAACATGCACTTGTGTTTCATCAAGTACTCGAATTGACAGAACTCAGTCAAGAGGAACATCCTTCATATGTATGTTTATAGCTTCTCTATAATAGTGAGATTCAGCGTTTCTGCCTAAAAGTTTGCAAAGAATGTTTTTTCCAACTATCTAGTTGGACTAATAAAAATAAATAAATAAATAAATATAGCTACAGCCAACAACATTGAAACCTCACATCGTTTTTAAGGCTGCTCTGATTACAGGGCAATTTCTAGACATAATGACAGGCTGAATATTTTCTCTTAACACCTGCCTTGAAGAACAGAATGTGTTTGGGAAAGCTGGGGTGGGGGGGAGTGGGAAGGGATGAAGAAGATGAAGAAGTTTGCTAAAAAGACAGTGACTAAAGCCTCCACAGAAGAGCATTTGCCCAATTGCCAGCATGTTTTAATGAGACTGAAGGCTGTGGTGGCGATGTATCTAGGCTCACTGGAGATGAAACAACAGGAGAGGATTTGGTTCCACTTTGTGGGGCTCAGTTCTGGTTTAGCCCTCAGAGCGAAGCCACCAGCTTTAGACATGTTCCACAGGAACAGACTTGCAAGTCCTACAACTGAGAGGAGGCTTACAAGATTATTTCAGTTACTCAACTCCGAAGGAGGCGAAGATCAAGGTCTTAAGACAGGGTATTATTGCTCTAAACTCCAGCTTTAAGCAGAAAGAAAGAGAGACAATGAAAGGACACTAGCACCCCCATATACCCATCTTTCATCCTACAAAGCTCGAGCTTGGGCCTGGCTGGATGCCAACAGTCACCAGACATCACAACACGGTTTGGAACAGAACAAGGCAAGAGCCCGGAGGCAGAGAGGGGTCCCAAGCAGCAGTGCCTGGCTCCCAGGTCAGAACAAGGGCAGCGGTTCCTGCGAGAAGCGAGCGAGGACGTGTTTGTACCAAGCAAGAGCCGGCGAGAGCACTCAGGATACGACGCGGCGGCGCGGAGGGCTGCCGGCGCCCGGGCAGGGTGGGGGCGCGTCCCGCTTCCCCAAGCCTCCCCCCTCCCCCGGCCGGGCATACCGGGGCCGGGCCCGTCGGGGCCCTGCAAGCCGGCGGGCACGTCGCCATTCTCCAGGACGTTGTAGCCCTCATCGTTCTCGATGCCCGCGATCTCGTTCTCCTGCTGCGCCAGGAAGGCGGCAGCCGGGTCCTCCTCGGCGGCGCCCAGCGGCCCGTTGCCCAGGCCGGGGCTGTCGCCCCCCAGGCCGGGGGCGGTTGGCTGCGGGGCGAGCGGCGCGCTGAACAGGTCGAACTCGGCCATGGTGGCGAAGCGGGGCGCGAGCGGGAGGCAACGGACGGCACACGAGCAAAGCCCACTTCCGGTCCCAGGCCGCGTCCCCTCCCCGCCCGGAAATGCCGCTGGGCACGGGCGCGGCGAGCGCTGACGGGGATGGCCACCAATGAGCGTGAAGCCAAGCGGGCCAGCGCAGCCAATCAGAGCGAGGAAGGAGGCGGGGACAGCAGGGTCCTCATGTGACACCCCCCCCGCACCGGGGGAGTAGGGATGAGTCAGGGCTGGGATGAGGCCAATCAGCGCGCTCCGCTCCGCTCCGTTCCATTCCCCCTCCTCTCCCGTACTGCTGTGCTTCTGCCTGGGGACCACGTGGAAGCCGCGGGGGCGGCTGGCTCCGGGCTGGGGACCTGTGCTGCTGCGGCTCCCGGCAGGGGTTTCCAGGCGTGAGCTTGGGCTGCAGCACTGCTCTCAAATCATCCCACGTCTTGGGGACAGGAGCAGCACCCTCTCCCGGGGTCACCTCCCCGTGTTTCCCTCCTCCCATTGCCAGCACCACAGGCCCAGATTGGGGACGGCAGTAAGCATTGCCTCGGACTGCTCACAACATGGTAATGCCGACTGGGATCCAAAAAAACCACGTGCACTCTCCGTGGTTTTCAACTCTTTTAGGCTCCAGGCAGCCCTCCAAAACCTGCCTGCATGTGCAGAACCCCATTAAAAAAAACTAAGGCTGTATTATGAATGTTAACAGTATCGGTCTATTAATAACTCGTGTTATTAATATGGAACCCTGGGGACATAAGGGACAGTCCGAGGACCAGGTGCTGGGCTGTGCTCAGAGCACGTGGGAAGCACTGGGGAGGTGAGAGGGGAGGGAGGTGAACAAAAAGACACCCAAAGCCAGGGTGGGGAAGGGGGCAGGCCAGGGGGGTGCCACAGTGCTGTCATTGCCACCCTTGCCCTGGCCAGGTGGAACTGCACTGTGTGCCTCTTGGAGAGCCAGATTGGGAAGCAGTTGTGGCAGGAGCATGTGCTGCCTGGTCAGACCTTCCATGATGTCTCCTGGAAAGAGGTGTCTCAGGCAAATGAAACTGCCCCCCACACCTGTTTTCAGGAAGCATCTTGGAGCTGAACTGAGACACAGCTGCACCAGAAAGGTGCACCTTCATGTATTACATTGTGGAGGCCGGTACACCACTTCTGTTACAGCTCTTCCTGATCCCAAGTGCTTCCTGAAAACCAAGGCATGATGGCCAGTTTCACCCTGCACTGGTGGCACCAGCAGTGCCAGCTTCACAGCACCGTGGGCAAGTTCTTGTGACATCCTGGCTGAAAGCTACAGTCTCAGCCACTTCTTTTAGGGTGACTTTAAAGGTTACCTTTAAACTATTCTAAAGGCACTTAAAATGGGAATACTCATGCATGAAAGGGTGTTAACCTATTCTATAAGCATTTTAAACATTACCAGTTGGGATGAGGGTTATCTTTGAGCTGTTCTACCCAGATGAAGATAAGGTGTTAGGCTGCTCCATAGAGATAAAGCCATCACTTTGTAGTCTTCCAGCATCTCAGGAAGCACAGCTCCCAGCGTCTTTACCCCTTTCCACCTTCCAAACCTTCGCTAGGCTCCCAGCTGGCAGTTCTGCACTGGGGAGGTAACTGCAGTGAGACTAGGGCCCGGGGAAGCATGCCTCCCCGTATTCCATGTTTTCTCCCTACAGCAGCTCTGCTTCTTGCTGCTGGGGCTTATCTCTGGTGCCAGGGAAGCACGACTCCCTGGACCCACCCTATCAAGCTTTCTTCCCATAGTCTTTTTTACTTGGGTCAAGACTTGGAGGGGGCTTGAGGGAAGCTGTCCCCCCACACTACCCCCACTACCTGACTGGCTAAGAGAGAACAGGGGGAAAGGGCCAGGTAGGTGTGGGAAAATTTCAACTGACCTCAAGTAAACTGATCTTAATTGAAATTTTCCCACACTTTGTGTCCAGCTTCAAGGCACAGGCAGGCCTGAGCAAGGCTTGGAGCACGGGTGGGCAAAATGCGGCCCACAGGCCAGATACAGCCCACTAGGCCATTCTGTCTGGCCCGTGGGACCCCTAAAAAATTTAGAAAATTAATATTTATCTGCCCCAGGCTGCCTGTCTTGCGGCCCTCAGTGGCTTTCCCAAACTCAATACGTGGCCTTCCACCCAAAATAATTGCCCACCCATGGCTTGGAGGGATGGGGTTAGGGACTGAAGTCTGGTTTGGTAGAGCTCTTTGCGAACACCTGGCCTGGAGCCAGTCACCTAAGCTCACTGGCTTGGTGCACACCAGCCCCCTCCCTCCTAGGTTGCAACAGGACCATAGAGGACTTGGGGAAGCTTGGGCTCATCTAAACTCCCCTACCTGGGATGGAACTGGGGGCTCAGCAGGGCTTGTTGTAAGCACCTGGGGCTTGCCAAGACAATCCTCCCAGCCAGGATGGGAAGATATGACCCCTCATGTCTCAGCAACCCTGCTCCCAGGCTGCATGACCCCACTCCACCCCAACTCAATCTGCCTCTCACCCCCAGCTTTCCTCAGAGAAGGCTGCGGGGGCAGGCTAGCATAGGGTCAACTGGCTGGGCTGGGCCAGGGAGCTCGCTGGGGACCAGGCCTTTCCCATCACCCGCGGTTCATTAACACATGAAAATGTCTTTATTATTTTAGTTTGTTTCAACTAAAAATGCTTTAAAGAATTACATAATGCTTTACATAATCTTAAAGGTTTTAAGGAGACGAAGGTAATCTGATGCAGGGAGGTCTCCTTCCCTCTTTCCTTGCTATACCAGACCCCTCCCTTCCTCACTGGCACAACCCATGGCTGTGCCTCCCCTTCACCACACCACTCAGTCCCCCCTCCCCACCACTGCCATCTGGCCACTTCACCATGCCTGTTTCCCTGTCCCCACAAGCCCCACATGTGCTCTGCATCATGCAGCAAGCATGCTTGTTCTCAGCCCTCTGCCCTGGCTTTCCTTCCCTGCACAGCCCACCCAAGCCAGGACAGTTCCTCCATCTCACGCAGCATGAAACTTGCCACCCCTAACCCAACTCCCCCCTACTACCACTTGACCCAATCCCATTTCATTGACACATGCAAGATTTTTGGGGGGGGGGGTATTATTATTCTTTTTCGCTCCTCCCTCTTTATTTCTCCCCTTACCTTTCATTTCCAACAGTTTTTCAATATTTCTTTCCTCCCACTCATGGTTCCAGCTTAGTTCCTGCTGCTGTGAAAGGAGGGAAGCCACAGCCCCCATGCTGGTTTCCAAGCCACACACCACCCTCCCACTTTGTCTCCCACCCACTAGAGTCCATGCCCTTGGTCATCAGGCCCTTTAGTGTCAAGTCACATTTGTGCATGTCCGCAGTGTCATTAAGCTTGAACCTGTGGCTGCTCTGAAACTAATCTTACTTTAAGATGACCTAACATAACAGATTCAGAATGGCTTAAATGTAACCTGTAACAGCACTCTTAGTTAAGTGACACAAAGCACTTACCAGCTTCCGGTCTCTCTCCATCTCTCTTCTGTTTCCCCACTACCCCTCCTTGCTGGCTCAGTGCCACAGTGTGTTTCTGTGGAAGTGACTGCAAAATCACATTATGAACTAAAATGAGGAGTCAGCTTCAGGAAAAGAATTCTTAAGAATATTAGCAGAGAATAGGGAAGGAGAAATGTGAAATATAAGCAGAATTGGCTCAAAATAGGACCCTATCCATAGGATACTACTGAGTCTCTGAATAGCTTTCAAATTCAGAATGCAGGACAATTTCTACATCATCTTCATCAGAATGGGTCAAATTAATCACTGGTATAAAAACTGACTCTTCAAGGAAGGTTGAGAAGAAACTTCTTATACAATGATTTGGCATGTTCGCTGGGTGGAAAGATATGACTTGAGTAATCTAGAATTCAGGTGCACCTTGAAATGTTTTGCATAACAACCAAGGTATCCTTCCCAAAGATTGAGTGATTCCAGTTCCTTTGCTGATGTTGGTTTTATTGTTTAAGCTGTAACAGCTGTGGCAGATGTGTTCATTCATCCATAACACTGGCTATACTTCATACCAAGGGTCTTTACTTTGTAAAGACTAGTTAAATGAGTAATACTTATTAACAGAAACCAGTGGCATAAAAGGCAGAGTTGCTGCATTGACAAAACCTGGGAGGAAGAGGAGGGGAGGGGAAGAAGGGAAGGGAAGGGAAGGGGAGACAAGTGGTTTCAAGAGCAGGGGCAAGGGAATATGGGTTTTGAGAAGGGGATGGAGGACTGTGAGTTCCAGGGGGGTACAGGTTCTAAAAATGGGGGGAGGAACAGGATCCAAAAACAGGGACAGTGGGTAAAGGACCTGAGAGCAGGAAAGGGACAGGAGTCATATCCATATCATCCTAGTTGTTGCTCTTAAAGCAGCAGGAGCCAGAGACTGATTTGGAGTTCCAGCATGGAAACACCCTCAGGACATAGACTAATCGGCAGGGGTTGGGGGCCTATTCCAGCACCCTCCTAACTTGGTGCCCAGGGTTGTTGCCTCTCTCACTGCCCCCCTCCCCCCCACTAACCCCCCAGCTACACTACTGACTGGAATGTAGGAGTGGTGGGGACCCCTGGGGTCAGCATGTTCAGTCCCATTTGCAGGGGACATCCTATCATCCCAAAATTAATCATGCTCCACCTTTGAAGGTTCTTTGAACTACAACTATATAACTGAATTCATTAGGCATGCCTGAGAAAGTGAGGTTTTAAGCATGTGCCCATTGTTACTAGAAAGACAAGGCACCAGTGAAGTCTTTGTCAGCTGTTTCAGAAGGGAGTCTACGTAAAGTGATTAATTTAACAGAATTTTGCTTAATATATTCTGGAATACTTATAAGTTATACATAATATCTTCTGTTATACAATATACATAACACATATACATATACATTATATTAGATATTTTATATATACTTGTCAGTACTCAGTAGTTAAAAATGCCTCGGCACAGTGGAATTTCTTGGCACAAGATTCCTCGGTGAGAAAACCCTGGTGCACTGAGCAGTTCCCGCCAAGCTTAGTAATTGCATTGTTTAAATGAGCGTCACCCATTGGCTTGTTGTAAATTATTCCTACCTGGCGACTAGCTAGCGATTGGCTCACTAGCCATATAAAAGCTAGAGTAGTTTCCGCTCAAGTTGGAGAACTCTGCGTGCATCTCGGAGTAAACTTGGCGGACTAATCACCCACCAACGACTCCCTGTCGCTGACCCTCCCAATGTACTCCGTGCCCTGCATGCTTGAAAATATCCGTGTGTTGTTCAGAGCTCTGCCCGGTGCAACTGTAACGGAAGTGCCTACACTGTGTACATCGACAGTGCGAGTCTGTGTACTTCGACAGTGTAAGTAAAGCTCAATTTAACCAATATGCGTGTCACGGCGCACCTCGCTGCACCGCTCCTTGTGAGAGGAAAACTGCTGGGGAAAAGCCCCAGCAGAGATAATGAGCACAGCTGAGGGTTGCTGGGGCAACTAATGGGAGTCAGCTGACTGAAGGGGCAGGGCCTGGCTCCTATAAAGCCCAGAGCCAGAGTCAGGCTGGCAGTTCCCTGCCGGCAGGGGCAGGGGCAGGGGCAGGGGCAGGGGCAGGAGCAGGAGCTCGAGCTCGAGCTCGAGCTCGAGCTCCCAGAGACAGGATGTGCGTGCAGCTCACAAGAGCTCCAGAGGCTGGAGCAATGACGTTACGTTGGAGGCAGGAGGCTTACGCTATTATGGCCAGGTGCCTGATGTTTGGGTATAGCCAGGAGGCTTGTGTTGTTTTGTTAGTATTGGATTACACTGGTGGTTTGGGCGAGGCTGTAGGGGAAGGAGGAGGCCTCATGGGAAACCCACAGTAGCGTGGGGATCCCGGCGCCAGTAGGGCGCGGTAACCTCAGCAGGGACCCCAGCAGCGTGGGGATCCCAGCGCCTGGGAGGGCACAATTCAGCACCAGTTTGGGTGCAGCAAGCCCAAGCATTGAAGAAGCCCAGTGGGGCACAGCAAGTGCCAGAGAGGGCGCAGCAACACAGGGTGTGGAGACCCCAAGCCCATGAAGGGCAGTATTGTTGAGAGGCCCAAGAAGGGGCTGCATTGAGAAGTGCATGAGGGGCAATATGTGAGAAGCCCTTGATAGGGGGCAGTATTTTAAGGAGCCCACGACAGGCAGCATTATTGAGAAGCCCTGTGGGGCACGGCGAGCCCTAGAGAGGGGAGCGCCATTCAAGAAGCCCAGACGAGGGGCGGCAGTATTGAGAAGCCCAGACAAGGGGCAGTATTGAGGAGCCCAAGAAGGGCAAGTCAAGGAGTGAGCATGGCATTAGGCTAGCACGGCAATAGACCCCAGCCAGGGGCAGGGTGCTGCAGGGGGCCCAGAGACTGGGGTTAGCAGCACAGCGCTTCCTAAAGAAAGGGCAAGCGCTGCTGTGGTCCCCTGGTTGAAAAGGGGATAGTAGCACAGTACGCCTGGCCTAAGAAGAGGGTAGTCGTGTGGTGGGCCGAGAAGACCGGTGGCTCGTTGAGTGGCCCCAAAGAGGGGGCGGTGATGAGCAGACCCATGAGAGGCAACATTGATGAGCGGGCCCTAGAGAGGGGGCACTGACGGGAGGCCCAGAGCGGGTGAGAATATAGAGACGGGCCAGGGGTGCCTGGAGGGCACCCATCATACAGGGGACCATTCTGGTGAGTCCGAGAGATCACAGGGACAAAGGTCCCAATACGCCGTACCCAAGGCAATAGAAGGCAGCCTCCCATCTTATACCTATTAAGAACAAAGACATGGCAGGCGAGAATTGAGGGTGCCTTGGGCTGGACTTGGCACGGGCGAAGGACCTTCAGAAGATCACGGCCCTCCTGAAGGACGCTGCCGCGACAATGTCTGTGCCTAATTTTGCTCCATCTGTCAAAGTACCTACCTGCCGTCTGGGCTCTTGGCCACAGCCCTGCCAACTATACTCGGCCCCCACAATACTATACACAACTGTAGGAAAATTAAAATTAATCCTTGCAACAAGTCTAATCATTATGCAGGTATGGAAATGAGACAGACATTGTATAGCTGGCATTTATGTACAGCATTACTTCTGCACTAGGAAATCACTAAAAGAGAACTTTATTGCACAAGAGCCATGGTGGTACAGAAAGATAACATTAAATGCCATACCACAAGTAGAAGCAGTTCAAAGCACAATGAAGTTTTGAGGTGTAGTGCTGGACTGGATCTCCAGAGGTCATCTAGTCCAGTGGTTCTCAACCTTTTTTGTACCAGGACCTATTTGGGAACCTGTACCTGTCCATATTTGGGGAACCCCTGGAACTCCTCACACCCTTCCATCCCCTTCTCAAAACCGATGTCCCTCTTTGGAGGCTGGAACTCTGCCAGCCTGCAAAGAAAAGCCAGTTTCCCATGTTTTTCTTCTTTAAAGGAGAATTCTTTTTTGAAGTTTGTTGATCTATTTTTAAAGTTTGTTCATGACCCTTTCATATGCTCTCATGACCCACTTTTGGATCACAACCCACAGGCTGAGAAACATGGATCTAGTACACCCCCTGCCTGAGCCAGGACCAACCCAAACCATCCCATGCAACTGTAATCTAAACCAAGGGTGGGCCATTATTTTGGCTAGAGGGCCACTGTAGGACTCTTGGTGAGTTGTGGGCCTGGGGAGGGAAGGGGTGCTGACCCCGCCTGGCAGAAGGGGAAGTGCTGATGGGGCATGGGCAGTTGAACCTATTGGGCTGAACCCAGCCCCACTGCCTAGGCATCCCAACTCATACACCCTGCACCCACCACTGGGAATGGGAGACAAAGTGGGTGCACAGGGTCTCCATGAAGACCAGCCTGGGACCCATATGGGCAGGGCACACTTGGCTGGATGGAAGGGATGGGGCCACGGACGGGTAGGAGCAGCATCTTGGAGCCAGACAGGTGGGCAGGACCAGGGACAGTGAATGCTCAGAGCCAGGGGCAGGGTCTGGGGCAGAGTCACAATCTGCTCCCCACATGACAGGGATGTGCAGAAAGCAGGTCATGGCTCTTTCCCAGGCCCTGGCCCTGCACTGTCACCATCCTGTAATCCTGTCCCTGCCTGCCAGTTCCACTCCCAAATGCTGCTCCCTGCTTTCCCACAGCCCCATCCCATCCCATCCGCCTGGCCAAGCACCAATCTCCATGGAGACCCAGCCCACCCACTCCATATGGCAACCCTGGTGGCATGGGCTGGTTGAATGGGCTGGAGTACCCAGGCAGCAGGGCTGGGGCCAGTGGCAGTGCTGATAGTAAGCAGCAGCAGAAAGGAGCCACTGCAGCTTGGGCTGCTGGGAATCAGAGTCCGACCACTATGCTGCCCCAGCCCCACTGCACTCCTGGGGGCGGTGGGATCAGCAGCACGTCACATCCTGAGCTGCCCTTGGCACCTGTCTCAGGCAGGCCCCAGGGACCCACCGCAAGCCAAATAAAATCCCCTGGCAAGCCAGATCCAGCCCAGGGGCTATATTTTACCCACCCCAATTGAAACTCTACATAAGCGTAACCCCGGGCGCAATGCTACATGCACCCTCACCTGAATAATGGGATCCTGGGGTACCCGGTAGCCAGTCGCCCTGCCCAGCCCCCCTGGGGAGCTACTGCAGTGCTCCGAGCAGAGAGCCTCCC
>JAGPOW010003395.1:54060634-54091036 GCA_030014935.1 Caiman crocodilus
CAGAGCCTACAGTGTCCCCTCTGGGACAATCTGTGCCCCTCTGCCAGGCAGATCTTCCCCTTCTATTCAGGTGGGTCCATTTTTAGAGGCTGCTACATCAGACTACCCTCAACCCTGATGCAAAATAAACCTAATACCCTAACTTGCCACAAATAAAGCTGGGGAACCACAGCAGTCAATGCTTTGTTCTATAAAATGTGCCACCATACATTTAAGGGTGCCCAGGTGAGTGCCATGCCCCTGCTACAGAGGAGGGCAAAAACTCCCACAGTCCGTACCAATCTGACAAAAGAGTAAAATTCCTTCCTGACCCCAAATATGGCGATTGGTCTGAACCCGAGCAGATGGACAGCTCTCTCCAGCCAGAAACCTCCAGCTTTGCTCCTAGCAGGAGAATCAGCACACCCTAGTTGAAGTCCAGAGCGTTAGCTGTAGCCATCACTCAATGCCTCTGGGGAGACTTAAAACACCCTGACATGTATAGCAGAAAAAAAGGGCGGGAGGGGAAAAAAGGCACCAGCGAAGCTCAGAAGCATGGGAAATACCCGTAACAGAACATAGGCTTAGTGACACCTAGATCATCCCCAACCAGTGGCTGTCCAACCTCTTCTTGAACACCACCAGTAATGGACCAACCTCTTCTGGAACACCACCAGTTTATCCCTGCCTCACAGCTTTCATAGTTTCATAGTTGTAGGGTTGGAAGGGACCTGAGCAGATCATCAAATCCAATCCCCTACCATGGCAGGAAAGAGTACTGGGTCAAATGATCCTACCCAGGTGTTCATCTAGCCTCCTCTTAAAGATCCCCAGGGTAGGAGCCAGCACTACTTCTCTTGGAAGTTGGTTCCAGATCCTAGCTGCCCTAACAGTGAAGTAGCGCCTCCTGATGTCTAGTCTGAATCTACCCTCTGCCAGCTTGTGACTGTTATTTCTAGTCACTCCTGGTAGTGCTCAGGGAAAGAGGGACTCCTGCAATATCTGCTGGTCCCCTCTGACTAGTTTGTAGACTGCCACCAGATCCCCTCTCAGCCTTCTCTTGTGGAGGCTGAACAGGTTCAGGTCCCTCAGCCTCTCCTTGTAGGGCCTGCCCTGATGACTCCTGATCATATGGGGCCTCCTCTGGACCCTCTCAATGCTGTCCACTTCCCTCCTGAAGTGCGGTGCCCAGAACTGGACGCAGTACACCAACTGCAACCTGACCAGTGCTGCATAGAGGGGGAGGATCACCTCCTTGGACCTGCTCGAGATGCATCTGTGGATGCATGACAAGGTACAGTTGGCCTTCCTGACCACGTCCCCACACTGTCAGCCCATGTTCATTTTGGCATCAATAATGACTCCAAGATCCTTCTCTGCCTCCTCACTGACAAGAAGGGAATTCCCCAGCCTGTAGGTGTGCTGCTGGTTCTTCCTCCTCAGGTGCAGCACCTTGCACTTGTCAGTATTGAAATCCATCCTGTTCTCATCCGCCCACCCTCGTAACATATCTAGGTCCGATTGCAGCCTATTCCTCCCTTCTAACGTGCCCACTTCCCCCCACATCTTAGTGCCGTCTGCAAATCTGAACAGGGTGCTTTTTACTCTCTTGTCCAAGTCACTGATGAAGACGTTGAACAGCGCGGGTCTGAGGACCGAGCCCTGGTGGACCCCGCTGCCCACATCCCTGCAGGTCGAAAATGGCCCGTCCACCACCACTCTCTGGGTGCAGCCCTCCAGCCAGTTAGTGACCCTTCTGACTGTGTAGGCATTGACACCACAGTCCCCTAGTTTTTTACTGAGAATTGGGTGAGAGACAGTGTCAAAGGCCTTCCTGAAGTCCAGAAAGACTATATCCACTGCAACACCTGCATCGAAGGATTTTGTGACATGGTTATAGAAGGCCACCAGGTTGGTCTGACAGGACTTGCCTCTAATGAACCCGTGTTGGTTCCCCTAAGCATAGTCTCCCCTGCCGGCCCCTCGTGGACATGTGCCAGGATAATTCTCTCAAAAAGCTTACCCAGGACCAAGGTAAGACTAACTGGCCTATAGTTCCCTGGGTCCTCCTTCCTCCCTTTTTTGAAAATGGGAACCACGTTGGCCCTTTTCCAGTCCTCTGGCACCACACCAGAGCACCATAAGTACTCATAAAGCCGTACCGGGGTCCCGCAATGACCTCTGCTAATTCCCCCAGCACTCTGGGGTGGAGATCATCAGGACCTGCTGATTTAAATACATCCAGTCCCTCCAGAAGTTCCCTGACTTGATCCTCACTGACCCTAGGGCTGGGTGCGCCTCCCCCAGGGCCTGAGGGGGTCCTGGCAGATGGGCTGATCTGGTCCCTGCTCAGGAAAATGGAGGCAAAGAAATCGTTAAATAGGTTAGCCTTGTCGTCTGGTGTGACAACCAGATTTCCTAGCGTGTCTGGCAGAGGCCCCTTCTTCACTTTAACAGTGAAGAAGTTTTTTGAGGTATCCAATATATATTTGTTTTGCTACAACTTCAAGCCACTGGTCCGCGACCCCCTCTCTGTAACCAGAGAGAAAAGGTGCTGTCCTTCTTTATGGTAACCCATCAAGTATTTGAAGACTGCTGTCATGTCTCTTCTTAAGCACTTTTTCTGCAAGCTGAACATGCCTACCTCCTTCAGCATCTCTGACCTTTCCGAGCCCTTGATCATCTTTGTTACCAACCCCTGGACCCTCTTTAACTTCTCTGTGTCCTTTTTAAAATGTGAAGCCCAGAACTGCACACGCTACTCCAGATGCGGCCTAACAGGTGCTGAATAGAGAGGCACTATCATCTCCTGTGTCTTGCACTTAATGCTTCTATTGATGCAACCCAAAACCGTATGTGTCTTTTGTGTGGCTGCATCACCCTGCAGACTCATATCAAGTCTCTGGTCTACCAACACTCCCAAGATGTTTTCCATATAGCTGCCATCCAACCAGGTGTCACCCATTTTGTACTTGCGTTTTTGATTATTCCTCGTGGTTTGGCACCTTTCCTTTGTCTGCATTGAACTTCATCCTGTTAGCTCTAGCCCAACTTTCCAATTTGTCAAGATCCTTCTGAATTGCACTCACTTCCTGTAATGTGTTCACAATCCTTCCCAGTTTTGTGTTATCTGCAAGTTTGCTCAGGAAGCTTTCTATGTCAGTACCCAAATGGTTAATAAAGACACTGAACAGCACAGGGACAGACTCCTGCTGGACTCCACTCAAAACCTCCTGCCGTTACAACATGGACCCATTAATAATTAGACTTTGCTCACAACTATTGAGCCTGTTATCTATCTACCTTGTAGTAGTTTTATCCAGCCCACATTTCTCCAATTTGTTTATGAGAAGGTCTTGCAGGACCTTGCCAAAAGCCTTACCAGCCTATTCCCACAGCATTCCCTTCATCTACCCAGGTAGCTACTTTGGCAAACAAGGACATCAGGTTTGTTTGACATGATTTGTTTTTTATAAATCCATGCTGGCTGCTTGCAGTCAGCCTTTCCTCCTCCAGATACTTGTAAAAAGCTTTCCTTAGGATATGTTTCAGTAACTTCCCAGGTACTGAGGTGAGACTAATGGGTCTGTAGTTTCCCTGGTCCTCCTCCTTGCCTTTTCTATACAGAGGCACGATGTTGGTTCTTTTCCAGTCCTTTGGTACCTGACCCAGACATCTCCCATGGTTTCATGAATATCATTATCAAGTGCTCTGACATCTCCTTTGCCAGTTCAGGACCCTGAGATGAAGCTCATCCACGCCTGTGGACTTGAATTCATTCAGACCCAACAGAAGCTCGGTGACAGTCTCTTCTGTTATCTCCTCCCTCTGCCTGCCCCTTCCTTATCCAGTTTATCTCTATGGGCTGGTCTGCATGAGTGTGCACACATTTCCCTGGGGAACAAATAGTAGCTGGATATATCAGGTAAGAAACAGAGGCCAAAATTATTACTGTAAGGGGGATGTAGCTCAGTGGTAGAGCACATGCTTTGCATGTATGAGGTCCTGGGTTCAATTCCCAGCATCTCCATTTTGGGGGTTGGACCCAATGATCCTTCAAGGTCCATTCCAGCCCTATGAGTCTATATTTGTGGCACACCTATTTGTCCCCAGGCACACCCTGCACACCTGCTCTGATGCTCAGCAAATTGCTGTAAGTTGAGTGGGGAGGCTGGGGCCAGCACTCCGCAGTCAACTTCACCCAGCAAACTTACCTGGGTCCTGGGGGCCTCCCAGGGCAGCAACAGTGGTGATCCAGGTGTTCAAAGCCTGTCCAGTAGTCAGAGTGTGACTCTAACCCACCAGTTTTTTTGCAGTGTTTTTTTTGACACCAGGATCTCCTAGCATCAAAAAAACCACTGCACTGCTAATTAGCAGCACAGAGCACAAGTGCATGTGCACCACATGCAATATGCAGTGCCTCAAATGGCTTTGAAGTGCCACAAACTGCACGTGCTCATGGGAACACACCCTATGGGTGGATTCACACATGCAGGGGCATGTGCTTGCAGTGGCACAAATTTGTGCTGGAGATTTATACCTCCGTGCATGTGCATTTTGGTGGGGGACAAATTGTGCTGCTTTGGGCAAACTGAGCCTTTCCAGCTCCTCCTGGATGGGGACCTGGAGGCTGGGACCAGTACCTATGCTGGCCCCAACAGTATAAAAAGATGACCTGATAAGCAGCTCAGCAAGAGCATCTCAGGTCCAGGCAGTTGGTATCTGAGGACATTAGCCCCCTGTGCCAGCTGGACTGCAGCAGCAGCCCGCACCTAGAATAGCCCCTGCATCCTGTACTCACTGAAGTAGTCTAGCACTAGGAACTGCCACCTGGTTGTGACCTGCTGCCACCTGTGATAGTATATGCCCCCTGAGAGCTGCAGTCCCATGGCTCCATGACTGCTGGACCCAGATGAGGACCATAGGGCCATCTGGGCTGTAGTATGCTCTAAACAGAGCCACCTGCACCTCTGAGCCAGATGCCAGTGAACTGTGGCTGGACAATCACTTCTGGACTTTAGGAAGGCCTTCTACACTGGCTCTCACCCCATTCTCCTTAAGAAATTAGGTGATGGTGGCATCAGTGCCTACACAGTCAGGTGGGTTGCAAAGTGGCTGGAGGGCTGCACCCAGAAAGTAGTGGTGGATGGGTCTTTTTCGACCTGGAGGAATGTGGGCAGTGGGGTACCCCAGGGCTTGGTCCTCAGGCCTGCACTGTTCAATATCTTCATCAGCGACTTGGACGAGGGAGTGAAAAACACCTTGTTCAAATTCGCGGATGACACTAAAATGTGGGGGGAAGTGAGCACACTGGAGGAGAGGGACAGGCTACGACTAGATCTAGACAGATTAGAGGGGTAGGCAGATGAGAACATGATGGGATTCAATACTGACAAGTGCCAGGTATTGCACATGGGGGTGAAGAACCAGCAGCACACCTACAGGCTGGGGAACTCCCTTCTTGTTAGTGCAGAGGCAGAAAAGGATCTTGGTGTCATTATAGACTCCAAGATGAACTTGGGCCGCCAATGTGGGGACACAGTAAGGAAGGCCAACCACAGCTTGTCATGCATCCACAGATGCATCACGAGCAGGTCCAAGGAGGTGATCCTCCCCCTCTATATGACATTGGCCAGGCCACAGTTGGAGTACTGTGTCCAGTTCTGGGCAGTCTGAGGGATGTGGACAGCATCAAGAGGGTTCAGAGGAGAGTCACTTGCATGATTGAGGGCAGCAGGGCAGGCCCTCTGAGCAGAGGCTACAGGACGTAAGCCTGTTCAGCCTCCATAAGAGAAGGCTGAGAGGGGATTTGGTGGCCATCTACAAATTGGCCAAGGGGGACCAGCAGGCTATGGGAGAGTCCCTGTTCCCCCAAGCACTACCAGGAGTAATGAGGAATAACAGCCATAAGTTGACAGAGAGTAGATTCAGGTTAGACATCAGGAAGCACTACTTCACAGTCAGGGTGGCTAGGATCTGGAACCAACTTCCAAGGGAAGTGGTGCTCGCTCCTACCCTGGGGGTCTTTAAAAGGAGGTTAGGTAGACAGATAGCCAGGGTCATTTGACCCCAGCACTCTTTCCTGCCCATGGCAGGGGGTCAGACTTGATGATCTGCTCATGTCCCTTCCAACCCTACCAACTATGAAACTATGAAACTGAGTCCAGGCAGCCTGGTCTGGGGCCAGAGCCAGGTGCCTGGAGGCAGCACCTCAGCACATACCCTGGATCAATACCTGCATAATGTGTGAGTCCCAAGGTGAGGTCTTTGAACCCCAATGGGTGGAGGAGGCTTACCTTGTCTCATGGCACCTCTAATGACACCCACAGCAGAGCCGGCCAATCAGGAACAGTGTTGCAGGCAAGGATCACTCCCTCTGACAGTGACATGTGGAAGCTACAGTGCTTGATGCCATCGCTGTCCAGGTGCAGGCCCACCCCTCCAAGTAGGGCACTGGCCTTCTCACCACCAATATCAAGCCACCCATCCAGAGGCCTCCATGACCACTCACTGCCAGGACCTCAACAACATAGGCAATAGGACTACAGTGAAATCAAGAGCAACTTCGAAGAGATCAGAACAACTGCAGTTATCTATTGGATTAATGTTATATATACCGTTGTATTACCATTATATTACCATTGAAATAGACTTAAATTTTCCTATTGCCTTTAGCCAAACATATATTTATGTGTTTCATTGCCAGTGAGATATATATTATTAATACCTGACATCCACATTCTGAAAGTAAAAAAAAAATGTATTATCTTATTCAATTTAACTTGAACAAGTAAGCTAACCTGAGTTATAATGTTTTCAGTACTCTAAGCCTGCTATGAAATTTTGTAGTGGTAGAATTTGTGATCCTAGTGGGGGCTGAAATATTGGCTTCCATGAACTTACATTTTGGTCATCTTGGATTCCAACAGGGCTACATGCATTATGTGCCAGATTGACAACATGACTTTTCTGACATGGGTAGACAACCTTAACCTGAAACACATTGTTGAGTTACCTAAGTCAACAAAATCTTGAGACCTTATTGGTCAATTTATACTCTGCTAATAGCAAGAAATACTGTAAAACTGGTGTTCACACTGAGTGTTTCATTAATTCCCCTTTGAGTAGTTACCTCCCATCAAAAATAATGCAGAAACATGGAGGTGCAAAGCGAAAACTCATTCTCTCAGAGTTTTTGAACCTATAAAGAATACTTGGATAAATGTTTTGATAATTATTGGAAAGAGATAAGATACTTATATCATTATTATATCATATGATAATCATTATTATTATTATCATTATTATATCATATGATAATGAATGCAAAAGAATGACGTGAACCCATATCAGCTGTCTCTACAAAACCAACCATCAGCTTGGAATACATCAGAAATAGGTAATGTCCTCTGTCTTCTTATTGCTATTTGCAGCTGTCGCTGGAGTACATTTTACAAGCTGAGTGAGTGATCCTCAGGGGAAAGGTTGTAATATAAGGAATAAAAAGGCTTACAACATAGAGCTCCATTTGGGAAGGCAACTAATCTCAAATTCCTATTGAATAATTTTAATTTTTCTTTGCCCCCACAATCAGAAACAAAGCGTAATACCCATGAATCTGTAAATGGACAGTGACATGAAACAACTTTCTTAATCTGAGCTAATGAATTTAGTGCCAGCAAAAGACAACAAGAAGTCCCAAATTCATGACAGCATCCCATAGAATCAAGGAAAAGTAGGACTGGAAAGCACCTCAGGAGGTCATCTAGTCTAGTGGGTCCAACATTTTTGGCGGCATGCCACAGATTAGCCCTGGACCCTCCACAAGTGCCACTCCGATCCATTACCCAATGTGCTGCTCAGCTTTCTGCTAACTGCTCTATCGAACATTGTGCTGTCTGTTCTCTCCACAGTCTGCCGTGAGCCACACACAGAGGCTGTTCATGCTACTTGTGGCATGGGGCTAGGGCACCTTCAGCTGAGCAACTGGGTGCTCCCTGGTCTCCCCTGTACACATGCAGCTAGGAATTTGGGAGTTCCCCACTCCACAGCTGCATACTTCCACCAGGAACTAGTATCCAAGGCTTACCCAATCCCTGGGGACAGCCCCCAGTCCCAGACTTGGGGTCTGGGACTCTCCTCTGCCTGAGCAGCAGAGGCAGCCCCAGGTCCTGAGTCTGGAAACCATAGCTCTTCCTGACCTGATCCCTGGAGGCAACACTGGATCCCAGCACCAGGACACAAGGCTGCTCTCCACCAATTGACAGGCTCCCCAATGCCTAATTGCACTATCACTGCCAATGCATGCAGAGCCCAGCATTAAGAATTTGATCCTCCATGCTGGGCTTCCTGGGCTTCAGTTGTGTAATTCGGAACTGAGAAATTTTATACTGTTCCCAAAAGTCACATGCATGCCTACATGTCTGGCAGAGCAGGGTGCATGACTTTTGGGATCAGGCATAAAATTACTCAGACCCCGATTGTGCAGTCATTTTACCATCTGCTAGGGGTCTGAGACTTGCTCTACTTATATCCTATTTGGAGTCAGTCATATGTTCCCTTCAGTAATACATGCAAAATCTTCATTAGTAAAACTACAATGATTCTTCCAACTTTCAAAAATCTTCCCTGAGCCAACAGAGTAAATCCTAATCCTGTTTCCTCTAACAGCGCTCAAAACAGGTTTGTACCAGGTGGTAGCCTGTCAAACATTTTCAACATCAGTTCAGGAAGACCCATTGTTGACATCCATCCTCAGCAGAGAACAGGTTGCTGAGTCATGGCTGACTCCTGCCTCACATTAGTCACGTGCTCCATGTGTCATTACCAGTCCCCAAAACCACAAAGTCTTTACATTGTGATATTTTTTTCCTTGATTGCCCAGTCCCATTCATTAAATATACCTCATTTAAATATTAGCATGTCTTCTACTCCCCAGACTTGTCCTACTTCCATTAAATCCATGGCTAAAGTCCTGTTAACTGCCCTGAAAACCAAGGCAGAGCCTTTGGGTGCTTGTATACGTCATGATGTAAAAGTGACGAAAATTTCCCTATGTGTGGTTTAATGGCGTTGCACATTATATGTATCCAAGTTGTGTGAGTTTTAAATGAGTTTGCATCATTGCAAAATAAACTACATCCTGATGGACAAATCAGATTCAGCCAAATCAATTTGGGACAGTGATTTGAATCACCAAATTAAATCACTGTCCCCCGAATCGGCCAAATCCAAATCCAAAGCAAATACTAGTCGCTTCGCACAGACCTACAGGACACCTGCGGCCTCTCAGGAATGGGCTGACCTGCTCCTGGGTCAGCATGGGAAGGTAGCAGGCTGGCAGCTGGGTTTGCTGGTGGCTGGAGAAGGCAGTAGAAATGTTGCACGAGGTGCTGGAAGCCAAGGTGGGCTGCTAGCTGGCCAGGTGCCAGCCCAGGCACCCAATCCAATGCTTCCCTGAGCCTGCCCAGGCTTTCAGCACCCTGTGTATTTCTCTGCCACCTTCTCTGGCCACCAGCCCACCCAACTTGCCCCTGGAGCAGCACGGGGAGATGGCAGGAGGGCGTCTGGGTGTCCTGGTAGAAGCCAGAGAAGGCAGTGAGAATGGTGCACAAGGTGGTGGAAGCCCAGGTGGGTTTTGGGGAAGCGTTGGATCAGGCTCCTCCTAACTGGAGCAGCACCTAGCCAGCTAGCAGCCTGTCTGGGCTTCCAAAGCCCTGTGCATGACCCCCACCACCTTCTCTGACTGCCAGCAGACTCAGCCGCTCTTCTGCCACCTTCCTAGACTGCCCCGGGGCAAGCCAGCTGATTTCTGGGTAACCCCAGGCATCCTGCTGGCTGCAGGAGCCTGCTAAAGGCAAAAGCAGTGTGGGGCCCAACCCTTTTTTTTCTTCTTCTGGTGAAACCTGCCTGCCTCTCCCATGGCTGAGGACTGATGTGAAAGATTAATGGCACAGATTAACGGCCCCCCAGCTATGGGAGAGGTGGGCAGACTCTGTCAGGAAAACAAAAGATTTGGCCCCTTGCCACTTCTGCCTTTGGCAGGCTTCTGCAGCCAGCAGGACAATCACATATATGCAGTGATGGAAATTGAAATGGTGAGGCTTCAACTAAAAACTCACTGTTTCAATTTAGGGGGCATAGAATGCAACCCAAAGGACTAGATCCCTGTCACGTGTACAGGCACCCTTTATTTGCAGACAGATGCTCACATGCTGTGCTAAAGACCAGAGCTGTCACCCTGCCCAAATGTGGCATACAATGCATGGCCAAGACCCAAAATAACAGACATAAAAATTATTCATCCAAGAAATGTAAAATACTGTGGAATTCTTTCTTTCAGTGTAAATACTGCTTCCTAAAATCTCAGGTTCATGGTATTGTACTTACTTCTGTTGCAAATAATTTTCTGTCATGATGCCAAATCTGGCAATCTGAGTGAGGAACCCGTGAAATGAAAGTAACATTGAGGGGAATATTGATGGTAACATTCACAGCAGCATCTGCTTACTACAGTCTGCTGTCACAAAAAATAAGCAAAGTGAATGAGTAAGGCATCATTTGTTTGTATCAGCAATTCAATTATTTTTTATTGCTAGGAATTTTTATTCTCCAAATTAGTTGACTATATTTTTTCGAAGAATCTTGCAAGGCAGTTTCACTGTACAACAAGCGGGGCAATCCAGAGCTTCTGGAGGATCAGCCAGAATTTTCCATTCCCCTGTTACCTGATCTAAAAGGTAGGCGTTTGGATTGACAGAATAATCTTCAGGACGTTTGTCACCTGTGCAAATGAGGCCCCCGCACACAAATACTTTGTTGTTACCAACAGAACACACTGCATGAGATAAATCTAAGGCATAGTTGTTTGGCAACAGTGGGACAGTTTTTGTGGTTTTGTTGGCTTTAATTTTCCGCAGGTTAATATCCAAACTCTGTTTATGGCTCTGTACACTTAGGATGTTTTCATGTTGGAAAGACAACAGTGGTTTGTGATTGAATTCAATGGGGAAGGTGAGGTACTGCACCACTTCCCCTGTCTGAGTGTCAAAGCAATCCACCATCCCGACTCGGGAGAAACGCCCATTTACCAGGCATCTTCCTGTCACAATATAAATCAACTTCTCTCCCTTTGTGATCAGTGCAGTTGCATCCATTGGAATGCTCATTTTCCCAGCCAGGGTCCACTTGTCTTTCTTCTCATCATACTTGTAAATGCTAGAGATGTATTTTCTTGGGGCAGAGCTGCCTCCCACTGAGTACACCACTCCTCCAGAGGTCACCATGGTATGGAAGACAAGGCCTACGGGGAGATCAGGCAGTTTAGTCCAGGAGTTATTATCCATATCATACCTCCATGCAGTCTTTAAGCCAGAGATCTGCTCTGTTGTCCCTCCAGACACATATATGTACCTCCCTACTGAAGTTGCACTAAGGGCAGCTGCTTTATATGGCATCTCTGTTAGTTTCAGCCATATGTTCTCCTCAATAACGTAAGCAAAAACCCCATCATTGAATCTCCCATGCTCTTTCTGGCCTCCTAAAATCACGACTGAATCCATTAAGGCCCCCTTTCTTTGGAGAAGTAGCAGGCTTTGAGGACTTTCTTGCTTTCTGTCTCTCAAAATGGTCTCTATATGACCCAGGGATTCAGAGTGACTCTCAAGCAGTGGCACTTCATGGCTGGCAGCCATTAGCGTCTTGGTTGAGACACCAGTTAAATGGATATAGGGGAAGAATTTTTTGAAATATTTCTCTCTCTCTCCTCTTTTGTGTTTCACCCACTGAAGCAGGGCAAGGAAAGCCTGGTCCTCATTTTGCACATGAAGGTCCTCATCCTTGAGGAGCTTGCCAAAGGTCTGGTGGGGGCAGCGCATGAGGTCTGAAATGCCCTCAGGGCCTGACCAGTAATGGAAATTGTCACGGATACCTGCATAGGCATTGTTTGCCACCTCTTTCAGCTCATAAGTGTTTGCTAGTAACAGGTAGCACAGACAGTTGCTACTTTTGAGGGACCTGAGGAGGTAGTCAGAGCAGTGGACTCTTAGAGACTCTGAACTGAAATATTTAGCCCCTTTCAGCAATTCCTCCACATTCTTCTCAGACACCAATACCTTGCCAGTATAGAAATAGTCCAGCAGCTGCTCCACCAGAGTTGGGCCCAGGAACTTTGGGTCAATGATGATAAAGAGCTCATCACCTGTCTTCATGTCATTGCTTGAGATTAAATTTTTTACATGGGTAGACACAGCTGCCAGCACACTAAGGTGGGCATAGAAGACGTGCTGATCCACACTGAGTGCCACGTCACAGAATTCCTTGTTCTTTCTCTGCTTGTTGAGTGCTTGCAGGACAGCATTGTTGTGGTTCTTTTCTGTGAACTGCATCCTCATGTTTTTAGTAAGATAAGTCAGAAAACAGGGATGATGAGAGTGCGAGCCACAGGACTTCTTCTCCAGGTGTTATGAATACCTCCCTCTAGTGCCAGAGGAGTGATGTCATCAGTTATAGGTGTAGGTCACAATCCAGAACCTCTGACACATATAAAAGGAAGTAATTTAAACATGTATCTACCTGGGATATGTATAGAGTATTAATTGCTGTATCATCAAGGCATGGGACAAGTAAATTAAGAGAGATCCAGAACAAAGTGGATGGAGCTCTGCTGTCACCTAGTGGGGTAAGACCACTTGTGTTGTATATCATGTATAAATCACCTTATATATCACGTACCTCGCCAAAGCCAGTATTGTTCCATCATTGTGGCCAAGTTAAAGTTTTGTAGGAATCTAGGGTTTGTATTGCGTTGAGTCTGTGGTTGGCTGGAATATACGGTGGCCTTTCCCAGTAGGTCATTTCACCTTGTAAAGCCCTGTACAGAGTCCACCTTGCCCTCAGCTTCCAGTAGTTCTGTTCTATATGGATCCATTTCCTGTGGTCTTGCAAGGCCAAGAATGTGGAAGAGTTTTTGAGGTCATCTGCCACAGGCCATTGAGAATTAGGATGAGGATCTTGGTTAGCACGTGCTGCCAGGAGGCAGATGTGGAACCCTGATATGGTGGGTTTCCTGTAACTCAGGCAAGGCTGGCCCTGATCAATTGCCCAAGAGTAGAGATTATAGCTTCCAACCAAGAAGAGGCATACACATGACTTAAAGATGTTAGGGGGTTTTTTAGCTAAGAAGTGTCAAGTCCCCTGGATAGCTAGAGACTGAGTAAAAAAGTGATAGAAGGGACAAGGCATCTAGTCCAACCACCTGCTAAAGACAGGATCATCCCTGTCTAAACTGCTCTTAAAACTTCCAAGGGTAGAGATTTCACAGCCACTCTCAGTAATCTGTTCCATTGCTTAACTACCCTCATAGTTAGAAAGTTCTCCCTAATATCCAACCCCAAATCCAGCAATTCCCCTGCTGCAATTTTAGAGCATTGCTCTTTGTCCTGTTCCTTCTGTTTTAGCCTTTCCTCTTAAGTCATAATTATTTCCTCTAATAATTTGGATTGCTCTGCTGGACTCTTTCCATTTAGCTCACATCTTTCTTGAAGTGTGGTGCCCAAAACTAGTGAGACCTCACCAGTGAGACCTCTGCCTAATAATGGAGAAGAATGGCTTCCCTTGATTTACAAGTGACACTCCTGTTAATAGACTCAGGTATGTTATTGGCTTATTTTGCAGCCAGAGCACACTGTTGACTCAAACTCCGCTTATGAATATAAGTCATGGCACATTATAAACCCCATATTCTTTTCTGCAGTACTGTAGGCTAGTCAGTTGATCCTGAAAGCAGAAGTTGTCATTATCAGCATTGCTGAATTGCTGTTTCCTGGTTTCCAAGAGTAAGGATGAATCTAGAAGTGCTCCAGTGCTTAATATTTCCTTAGTTGTCTTGATAGATGGCATTGGTGGAAGGCAGGGTCATAGTCTGTTAAGTTCCACAAGCCATTTACCTCTTTCTGTCAGCCTTCACTTCTGTCTCACTTGGATGTGTACTGAAGGCATCTCATTGGTGTGCTTATCTCACATAGGCATTATGACACCTGCATAGCTCCTGTCTTCATAGAAAGTGATGTGAAGGCTGTTCTGTATTGGGGGCCCATCGCTCTGCATTTGAAAGATCTGTTTACCTTGTCCAAACATAAAGGCTACTGAAATAATATCCTTGCTAATTGACTGAACTACTAGAAGTGATAGTGATGTAGGCAGATGGCCCTCCTTGAAGAAGGTGTTAAGTATTTCAAACTTGCTAGTTTTTTTGGATTTCACCAACCAGGGTGATCTGAGGCACTGGAAGTCCTCCAGAGTTTCTGGTACTATCATCAACCAGAGTACTGGCTACCTGTGTTCTCCTCAATCCTTCTGGTCAAGGGGAAGAGCCGTGGCAGGAGCAGAGACATTCAGCAGATCAGTGCATGGTTGCGCAGGTGGTGTTGCCAGCAGGGATTTTGTTTCTTTGTCCATGGGATGTTGTTCCAAGTAGAAGAATTGCTAGGAAGAGATGGGATCCACCTGATGAAGAGACAGAAAAGCATCTTTGCAGACATACTTGCTAACCTAGTGAAGAGGGCTTTGAACTAGGTTCAGTGGGGGATGGAGAAAAAAGCCCTGAGATAAGTGGGGAAGCAGACCTAGAGGAAGCAAAAGCAAGTGGGGGCAACAAGGGAGACCTTCTCATTCTTCCTAAGAAAGTAGGACAATCAGCTAGTATGTAAAAGAGCTATATGATTGCTCAGAGCTTCAGTATGAAACTGGAGCTAGGCCTGTTGAAAGTCTCTGGGTTAAGGTTAGAGGTGAGAGCAAAAAGGGTCATGTTGTGGTAGGTGTCTACTATAGACTACCAGACCAGGAGGAAGTGATGGATGAGGCTTTCTTCAGACAACTAGTGGAAGTTTCCAGATCAGACCTTGGTTATCATGGGGGACTGCAATCACCCTGACATCTGCTGGAGGGTAACACAGCAGTGCACAGGTAATCTAGGAAGTTTTGCAGGTAATCTAGGAAGTTTTTATATGTTGGAGACGACTTCCTGATACAAGTGTTGGACAGACCAACTAGGGTCCATGCTCTTCTTGACCTATTGCTTACAAACAAGGAAGAAGTGATGGAGTGGTAGAAGTGGATGACAACTTGGGCATCAGTGGTCACAAGATGATTGAGTTCAGGATCCTGACAAAAGGAAGAAAGGAGAGCAGCAGAGTAAGGATCCTGGACTTCAGAAAAGCAGATTTTGACTCCCTCAAGGAACTGATGGGAAGGATCCCCTTGGAATCCAGTTTCGGGGGAAAGGAGTCCAGGAAAGCTGGTTGTATTTTAAAGAAATCTTACTGTGGACACAGGAACAAACCATCCAGATGAGCAGAAGAACAGCAAATGTGGCAAGCAACCAACTTGGCTTAGCATAGAACTTTTCCATGAGCTTAAACACAAAGGAAGCTTACAAGAAGTAGAAGTTTGGACAGATGACTAGGGAGAAGTATAAGAGCATTGCTTGGGCATGCCGGGATGAAGTCAGGAAGGCCAAAGTGCAATTAAAGTTGCAGCTAGCAAGGGACATGAAGGGTTTCTACAAGTATGTTTGCAACAAGAGGAAAGTCAGGGGAAGTGGGGGTCTTTTCTGAATGGGGGAGGCAACCTAGTGACAGATGAGCAGGAAAAAGATGAAGTGTTCAATGCCTTTTTTACTTCAGTCTTCATAGGCAAGGCCACCTCCCAGACTACTACACTGGGAAACAACAGTTTGGGAACAAGGTGAGCAACCCTCAGTGGTGAAAGAACAGGTTAGGGACTGTTTAGAAAAGTTGGACATGTACAAGTCCATGGGGCCAGATGCAGCTGAAGGTGCGGAGGGAGTTGGCTGATATGATCGCAGAGCCATCGGCCATTATCTTTAAAAACTCCATGGCAATCAGGGGAGGTCCCAGGTGACTGGAAAAGGGCAAATAATAGTGCCCACCTTTAAAAAAAGGAAGAAGGAGGATCCAAGGAACTACAAATCAGTCAGCTGCACCTCAGTCGCTAGAAAAATCATGGAGGGGGTCCTCAAAGAATCCATTTTTAAGCACTTGGAGGAGAAGGTGATTAGGAGCAGTCGCCAATCTGATTGCCTTCTATGATAAGATAAGTGGCTCTGTGGATGCAGGGAAAGTAGTGGACATAATATACCTTGACTTTAGCAAGGATTTTGATATTATCTCCCATAGAATTCTTGCAAGCAAGTTTAAGGAAATATGAGTTGGATGAATGCATTGTAAAGTGGATAGAAAGTTAGCTGGATTGTCAGGCTCAATGGGTAGTGATCAATAGCTCAATGTCTAGCTGGTGCTGGTACCAAGTGGAGTGCCCCAGGGGTTCATCCTGGGGCTGGTTTTGTTAACTATCTTCATTAACAGTCTGGAAGATGGGATGGATTGCACCCTCAACAAGTTCATGAATGACACCAAGCTGGGGGTAGTAATAGGCAGTGCCGATTTAGGCCTAGGATTCAGAGGGCACATCTACACATGCACCCCACTGTGCAGTAACCATTTTTATTGCTCTCCACTGGACTCTCTCCAAATTGTCCACATCCTTTCTATAGTGGGGGGGCCCAAACAGCACACAGTACTCCAGATGTGGACTCACCAGTGCTGAATAGAACAAAATAATTACTTCCCTCGTTCTGCTGGCAACACTTTTATTAATGCAGCCCAGTACATTGTTAGCCTTCTTGGCAACAAGGACACACTGCTGACTCATGTCAATCTTATAGTCCACTGTAATCCCCAAGTCCTTTTCTGCAGAGTTGCTGCTTAACCAGTTGATCCCAAGCCTATAGCGGTACATGGGATTGTTTCATCCTAAATGCATGAGATTTCTTTTGGCCCAATTCTCAGTTTGTCTAGGTCACTCTGGGTGCATCTACATGAGACTACATTGCCATAGCAATGAGTTATAGAGATGTAACTCAGTGCTACAGTGATTTAGCATCAGCGGGCACTAACTGTGCAGCAGCTCACCACTACTGCACAGTAAGTTTGGAAATGACCCATGCAGCACAAAGACTGTGCAAGGGGCTGGACTTGATGATCTTCCGAGGTCCCTTCCAGCCCTGGTGTCTATGAAAACCCTAATGTTCTATGGTTTGTTCCACGTGTATGTTAGCTTGCCTGTTAATCTCTCTCAGAACAGACCAAATTAACAATATTATTCTTCTTGATCCTCTCAAACTCATAGCTCATCCTATCCTACTGTACTGTAAAAATCTTACCTGTATGAGTTATCCTCTGCCCATTTGATACCACACTACTCGCATGGAATTGCCTTCAAACTCATACGTTTAAACTTTGATACAAACAAAACCATGCTCTATGACTATTGTTGGCAGGAATAGTTCCAATGGCCTGTTGAATTAAATATTTTTTGGTACAAGCAACTTGTCTAACATCACACAGCGACTCTGAGACAAAGGCAGGGGGCATTAAACTGCCTCTGCTTGAGGCCATCCTCTCTCTTTCTGCAATCCCCAGCCTTATTCATTATGTGCCTTCTAGATTCTGAAACAAACAGGGATCCTACAGACAGCACACAACTCTGAGCAAGTCCACTGTAGACAACAAATGAAACAGGGTTTCCATGGGGGATGGGGAGAAAGAATATTGCATTAAAATGCATTTATGGCATTAGGCATCCAGATGGCTCAGGCAACCTTAAATCTGGCATTTCTGAATACAGGCAGTCCTTGGACTTAAAACACAACTGGTTCCTGAAAACTGTGTCTTAAGTTGAAATATTGTAACTTGGTACCTATTTTCCCATAGGAGCAATGTTATGAATGGGGGGGTTGGTTTCTGAACCAAGGCCTGATACCATATTTTCACCAAATATAACCCACAATTTTGTACTCAATTAGTTATAGATGAGTAATGTAGCTACATTAATGTATTTATATTGTAAATAGCAATCATATTGATTTGGAAGAATTTCTTTGAGGTGACTTTGCTAGAGTCTTTGAAGGGCTCTTATCTGGAGTCCTCTCAGGAGTCTTGGCTGCAGGTTTTTCTGGAGTCTTGTCTGCTTTCTTAAAGTGTCCGAGGAAGTTTGGACAGTTGTTCTCCAGGGAGATGGGCGACACAGCAGACTTGTTCATTGGTGTGGCATCATGTCGGATCAAGTATCGTAAAGTCAAAACTCTCGTCAGAAAGTCAAAATGGTGTCAATTTATAAATGTCACAAGTGCCATTTGTTGCAACTCAAAATGTCTTAAGTCAAGGACTGCCTGTACTTAGTTTTGCTACTCTAATAACATATCTCTTGTGAGCAGCTTCTTAGGCTTAAAAAAGAAATCAAACAGAACAAAACCACAAGTTCAATCATGTGACGTCATACTAATGCTTACATGGTTCATCAGAAGGGCTCTGTTCCTTGGTCAGCAAGATAGCTGATTGTAGTAGGTTATCGTCCCCAACATTGACCAGCATTAGACTGGGGTGATAGAATCAGAGACTTGTAGAATCCTAGGTTTGAGAGGACCTCGAGAGTCATCTAGTCCAGCCCCTGCAAAATGCAATTAATGCTATTCCTAAACCATTTCAGATGGATGCTTATCCAGTCTCTTGATTTATGAGGAGGCTGAAGGAACTGCAATTATTTAGTCTGAAGAAGAGAAGACTTGAAGGGGGATTTAATAACAGCCTTCAGCTGCCTAAAGACTGATTACAAAGAGGATGAAACTAGACTGTTCTGAGTGGTGGCACATGACAGAACAAGGAGCAATGGTCTCAAGTTGCAGCAAGGGAAGTTTAGGTTGAATATTAGGAAAAACTACCTCACTAGGAGAGTAGTAAAGCATTGGAACAGGCTACCCAGAGAGGTTGCCATCCTCAGAATATTTAAAACCTGGGTAGACAAAGCCTTGGCTAGGATGACATAGTTGGGGATGGTGTTGCTTTTGAGCAGAGGTTGGACTAGATGACATCCAGAGATCTCTTCCAACCCTCATTTTCTATAACTCTAGGATTTTTCTTGGAAAATCTCTGGGAGAGGAGATTCCACAGCTTCCCGTTCCACTGTTCTACTGCTCTGACTGTCAGAAAAGTGTTCCTGAGAGTTAATCTGCTTTGTTGAGGTTTAAACCCATTGCCACTTATCATGCCCTTTGTGCAAGGGAGATCAATTGTTCTCCCTTATCTTTACGGCAATCTTTCAAATATTGAAATTTGCTACCACATCTGCCTCCCTCATCCTATCTTTCTCTCTCTGTCTCTCGCCTTCAGTTTCACTTCCCTCCTACATGCTTTGTTCAGCATCCTTGGCTTTCAGTCTCCCTTGCTCAGCACTTTGTCCAACACGACTTCCAACCCCTTCTCCTGGTTCTCCCTTGGTACCTGGGCTTCTCCAAAGATCCACCTCTCTTTTCATCACCCCATCTCTGTCCTCCTTCCCCACTGGTTTCCTGTCATTGTCTCTTTGCCAAACAATCCCAGCCTTCCAGTTTCAGTTCCTTGACCAATCTCCTTGACCAATGTCTCCAGCTAACCACTGGCTCTCAGCCCACACTTTTAACCTAAATTCTACTTTCCTCCCTTTCCCATTTCCACAATCTAGTACCAGTTTTTCCCTCCTTCCCCACAAGCATTTGGCCCCAATCTCATTCCCAGACAACCACAGGCCTGTCCTGTCTCTCCTACCTGGGATCAGCAAGAAGAGCTGTCACTGAAAGTACAGGAGAGATTTTTGACTCCTTGCTTTCAGTTCTGATGCATTGACTTGTTCTTGGATGTAGCATGGCTCATAGCAGTCCAGAGCAGCAGTACTCCTCATCCCTGGGCTGGCATCTATCTAGTAAAGATGGAAAATTCAGAGAATTTAGCTGTTTATAGATATTGGAAGTCTCCTGAGCATGTGTACATTATATTTTTTTTCAAAAGCTTGTAACCTGGTGAAATATGAACAGATTTTCATGTGAATGGCAAACGGTACATCTCTGACACAAAGACTAAGACCCTGAACCAAATCACAAGAATGCTAGTTTTTTACGGAGCAAGTCATGAAAAGATTTTTATCCTAGCCTTCTTTTGGCTGCAGTTTTCAAAGAAAATATTCAGCTTGAACCATGATTTAGAAAGCTTCTGCTCAAAATATTAAAGTTTTGCAAAATTAAAAACAAAGCCACACCCAAGGAAACAACAGGCAATATTAACAAGAGGTGATGCTACCAGCCTCTATGACTCCTAATGAGAAAAAAGGAGCTCTAGTGGGTTATGTGCATGGGGTATCTGGGATCAAGGTCCCGCTGTGTCACAGACTCTCTAGTATGGCCTTGGGCAAGTCACTTGGCTTAGATCTACAGAAGGACTTAGACATCTAAGTCCTGTCTACCCACCAATGTGAGCACCTAAATCCAAAATTTAGATCAGGGGTGTCATGGCCCACATGCTGGGTCTAGCCCACAGAGCCCTGCCATCCCAATCTGTGGTGCTGCTTCAGAGCCTGACCAGACCCTGGCATGTGCCCATCATGGGGCCGGTCCATGGGCCAGATTTGGCCCACAGACCCCCTCGTTTCTTCTCCCATGCCCTTCTCCCACTCCTCCCCCAGAATACCTGATCCAGCAGCTGCTTCAGCTGGTCCCGGACCCCCACCACATATGGCATTAGACCAGGGTGGGCAATTATTTGGGTTAGAGGACCACCTAGGGAATTGTGGTGAGCTGTCATGGGCTGGGTCAGTACCCCCACTCCTCCGCATCCCATCCCACAGCAGCTCACCAGCTCCCTAAGTGGCTCTGCCCCACAGTTGGCTGTGTGGATGAATGGGACTGCGGGCAGGTGGGAAGTGGCATCCAGGAGCAGAATGGGAGGGTGGCAATGGGGCTGGGATTGCATGGGCATGACTGCACATAGCTCGGGTTCAGGGCAAAGCCATGATCTACTCCCTGCACGTCTCTGCCCTCAGACCCAGCACCTGTCACAGTGATGTTCAAGCAGTGGATCGTGACTCTGCTCCAGGTCCTGGCCCCATGCCGTCACTGCCCTGCAATCCCAATCCTGGCTCTTTCTGCCCACCCATCCCACTCCTAGATGCCAATCCCTACACACTCACAGCCCTATCCCATCCTCCCAGCTGAGTATTTCCTGCCCACATAAGTCCTGGGCTGGTCTCCATGGAGACCCCACCTACTTACTTTGACCAGTGCCCCTGGTGGTAGGTACAGGGTAGATGGCCTGGGGTGCCCAGTGGGGCTGGGTTCAGCAGCAGCAGAGACCAACAGCAGCAGCTGGAAAGAACTGCCACTGTGGGCTGCCAGGGAGCGAGACTAGCCACCGTGCCACCCCAGACCTGCTGAGCTCCTGGGGGTGGCAAGACCAGCCACACATGCCATGGCCAAGCTACCTCCTCACCTGGATCAGGCAGTGTTGAGGGACCCACCACAGGCAGAATAAAATCACTTGGAGTGTCAAATCCAGCTCGCAGGCCATATTTTGCCTACCCCTGTATTAGAGTTACCAGGACACCCCACTAGGCATGTGCCTTTCACCTGCAGAGTCTGATTTGATAGATGACATCAGAGCATCAACTGGATCAGAACCAAAAAGAATCAGAAATACCTCTAACTTAAAGCAGCTTCCTAATGGCTTCTGTCAGTGTTCCCAGAAGTCAAGCCCCTACTGTTATACTCAGCTGTAAATTGGCCTTGTAGGTCTCCCAGGAGATAAATTTTTGTCCCTGGATCTTACAGATGTTTATAGCCGGTGTCCTACTTAAAGCATCTGTGAAGTATGCCAGATTAAATGTGCTAACTCCTCTCCCTCTTGCGATGATGCGTCTTTAGGGCTACTCCTGGTCATTCCAGGCACAGGCCTACCAGGCTGTGAGCTCTTTCTGGCCACTTCCTGGCAGAGGAGCAGTAATGCTGCTTGGAAGGGCCATGTGTGTTGGTATGCCATTTCTATTTTGATCCAGGTCAAAATGAGGGACAGTCTGTTTACAGTCTCAGAAAAAATCTCCAGTCTTTTGCTGTTGCTCTCAACCTTTTCCTCAGGGTCATGTCTTGTCTTTGGTCATCTCTGTTCTGAAAAGCCTGCATCTCCTCACATGTTCTACTATATGTCTTTTCTTATCTTCCCTTCATCCTTTTTCATTGCGAAGTGCAAATTTACCCTGCCTTCTGCTTGACTTCAGACTAACACAGGTAACTAGGTCTATCTGTTAAGGGAGACAAAGCCATTACTATCTGTATGGGAACACCCTCCCCCTTGATACTTGCCCCAAAACCTTGATGCCTCTATTCATATACCCATCAGTGGTTCATAACAAGGGTGATAAGCCTGTTCAAGGAAGCTTTGCTGTAAGGGCACTTGACTAAAATGCAAGGAACACAAGTGATTAACTTTGATTAATTTGTTTCCTGTTTCAGAAATGCAATGGGAAAACCAGGAACTTATTACTGTATAACAGTGATTCTCAAACAGGGTGACACAAGATCCTTTGAAGGGTGCGATGAGGTGTGAGGAGATAAGCAGATAAGCACAGGCTCAGGCCCAGGCCCTGCCTGCATTGCCCAGTCCTTCTGTGAGCAAGTAAATACCGTAATAAATAAGTTCATTTTTAAACAGATGCTACTCAATTCACAAAAGTTATAGAGGGGTGCCTCGAGTCCATTGAGAAATACTGTGTTTCTGTTAAGTCTAAAAAGGCTATTTTACGCTGTTCTATAAGAATATCAGCTTTCTGGTAGAGTAGTGGTGCTCAGCCTTTTTTGTACCAGGACCCATTTGTAAACATTGGCCAGTCCCAACCCAGTGCCCCTTGCTCCCAATCTGCAGTTCTCTCTCCTAAGGCCCAGGCCCCCCGGTGTGGGGGGCAATGGGTGTGTGTGTGGGGCGTGGGGAGGGCCCCAGGTAGCCCCTTGCAGGCTGGAGCTGTGCCAGCCTGCAAGGGAAAAGCCACAGTTTCCCACTTTTTTTCTCCTTTGAAGGAGAATCCAGTTTTAAAATTTGTTTGTAACCCTTTCCAGTATTCTTGTGATCCACTTTTGGGTCACAACCCATGGGTTGAGAAACACTGTAGTAGAGGACTGTTTAAGGCTGGGTGCAAGTGAACTACAACTGTATGACTACATCTACATGAGATGTAGTCAGCATCACCTAAAAGTCATTTGATACTACTGTAGGCACGGCTGGTGAACTCAGATTGGGGGAGGGAGGGGGTTGCAGCTGGCTGTGGTCAGGGGAGTTTGCAGCTTTTATGGATCACTTTTATGATGTGATCCATACCATCATAAAAAGTGATAAAAAGGTACATACATGCCTTATCATCAGCTTTGAAATATATCAAGCATTAAGGTAGTTAAATTAACTCAAAAGATTATCTATGTACTTGGGCCTAACCCTCCCCCAAATTAATCATGACATATCTTAGTAACTGTGACATGGGGTCTGTAGCAGAGTACCTTCGATGTCTGCCACTTTAAAGTTTGAGAGCAGGCAGCAGGGCAGCCTGCAGGTGTGGGCTAGCCTCAGGGTCACATGACCCTAGGAGGGCCATGGAATTGGAGGAGGGGGCAGAGTAGCCTTCATTTTAAGCCAGGCCCTAGAGCTGGGGTAGCAGTTTGCTGCTAGAAGCTAAGGAGGCAACATGTTCTGAGCAGCAACTCAGCCAGATCTTGGAGATAAGGGCAGGAGTTATGGGAATGGCAGGAGGTACCTGGTCCTGGGTATGACTGAAAACTGCACCCTGCCAGGGAAGGGTGGTCTGGAGGGGCTGTCTGTGGTGGGGTAGTCCCCCAAAAATGCCAAGCCAGTTACCTCCCCAGTGAAAGGTGGGTAGGGGTGCCTTAAAATCCCAGCCCTCATATTCTGGTGGGTTATCCTCAGGTAGGGACAGGCATGGGACCAGGCACAAATTAGAGAGAGGCACCTGAGCCCATAGGGTGAAAGATCCTGGGGGCCCAGTGAGTGGGCAGAGACAGTGCAGCCCCAGTGAGGGGGCAGAAGTATGTGGAGGTCCGCATAGAGTAGGGTGTATGATGGCCTGAAGTGCTGTGCATGAGAGGGGCCAGTGGCCGAGTTCAGCCTGGAGCATGGCATAAGGCCATGGGTCACGTAGAGTAAGGTCTGTGAGAGGACGGCCTGAAGTTCTGCATGCACCCTGGCTAGAGAGTGAGTAGGAAATTGTGAAGTGCCGTGCAGGTTATGGCCCAAGGGGGTGTTAGGATAACAACAATTAGGATTATTAGGGAGCACTGGATTTGCAGCTGAATACAAGGCATGACCTGTGGCCTAGCAGAGCTGCTAACCACAAGGAAGAATGATACATTAAAAATATATTGCAAGATGCTTAGGCAACCAGATTTTGCTTATGGATGCTTATGCTAAACCAGCCATTTGCTTATGCTAAGTAACCATCTTAATTGTGTCAACCATTTTCTAAGGGAAAAGCAGCAAGTAAGTCTGTGCAAGTCTGTGTGCTGTGAACCAGCTACAGTGAGGAATGAAATAAGATACAGGGGCCCAAAAAGAGTGGAAGATAGTACAACTCGAGAAAAACAGACTGGAATGTGGAAAACAACATGTAACTGGTAACTGAATCCAAGATAAACACATGCAAAAAGGTGAATGGCGATTGGTGAAGAAACCTCCAGAAGCTTCCAGGTTTTGGTCAAAGTTTACCCATTGATTGAAGAAAAGGAGTCAAGGTCTTAGACATGCACTGATAGCAAGAAGTCATGTAAATGAATGAAATGCTTAGGCAATTCCATGCTAATGCAGCAAACAGTAAACCGAGGCGGAGCTCGAGATGGTAGAAGAAATGAGTGGGACATAGGAAGGGTGAGGGTAGAGTAAATGTTAATGAGTATAAACCCAAGTGTATAAATATGGGAGAAGACTATTGTTCATTGCAGCTCCCCATATTCTATTGGTAAGAGAGCTGGCCCAAAACTGTCTCTATTCTGAATAAAGTTGTTGTGAGCAATGTGTGCTGGTGTTTGCTCCCTGCTCTGCTCTGGGTAATGAGGAACAGGATCCATGGGTAATTGAACCATTGTCTTCCTAGTCTTTGGGTGCCGCATGGAGGCGGGGTCTAATAGGGGGCCCTGTAGTTCTTTGTGGAGTAAGGCAGGTTGAGAATGGCCCAGGAAGTAGGCAGTATGTGACAGGCCCGGTGAGAGCGGGCAGAGGACAAGAGGCCCTGTGAGAGAGAGTGGTTTGAGTGAGGCCCTGTAAAGGGCAGTGCACTAGGATGAATGTTGGAGGCCCTACAAGAGGCAGAATTTGGCCTGGCCTTAGGCTGGAGCTATTCATCAACTCGGGTTGTAATCTGCAAGGCATGGGACATGATAAGTGAAGGTCAGAGTCATGTGTAACACCTTTGTCACCAGGACAGCCAATGGGCAGCCTCCTGCCTTAGTGGCATCTCTCATCATTATTACCATCAAGGCATGGCAGGTGAGGAAGGAGGGTGGTTAGCCCAGAGACAAGCATGCAGGCCAACCCAGCCGTGAGATGGCCCCCTGTCACAGAAGAACTGCAATTTCAGGAGTGATATGACAACAGAGAGCCAGCTAGTGTCCCACAAGGCAGGGTGGCTAGTGAAATAAGGGAAGGGAAGGCTGAGTAAACCAGAGCCCAAATAAAAGAGCCAAAGCCTTGGCTGGGACGATATACTTGGTGATGGTCCTGCTTTGAGCAGGCAGTTGGACTAAATGACTCCCTGAAGTTCCTTTCAATCTTAATTTTCTATTATTATAAGTATGGCATCATTCAGAGATATGCCAGAACCCTCATGAAACCCTGCTCACATTATACATATTCTGCTACGGTTATGTATGTTATGGTAACTTTGTGTATTCTTTCTCTGCATCCCCCCCTTAGAACACCTGTTTGGAGGTTAGGCAACTCCTCGTGCCTGTTTTGACTGCTAGGAGTAATGTATGCAAATGGAAGATGGATCAGATCTTTATGTTCACAGGCCATCCCTTAAAAAATGTATACTCTCCCAAAAGATGTACAAACTAATATGGGTGCCTTGAGACAGACTGACAGCAAACCAGATTGATCATATATTTATACAAAAAAACCTCCCTGTAGAAACAGCGTAAGAAATATAAGAAGTTTCAGAGGCATGAATCTAGACACAGATCATTTGCTGGTTGGAGGAAGAATAGCAGTGAGATTGGAAAGTGGGAAGAAATAGGGAACTGTAGAACATGGATACATTTGACATTGAACAACTTAAACAGGCAAAGGTGAGTAAACAATATCCAGTAGGCCTTAAAAACAGGATTCAGGCCTTGAACTCTCTGAAATGAATGAAGAAATGAGCAAAAAGGATAGTACAGTTCAAAGCACCAATGATCAACAGAACAAAATAAAGAATATCATAAAAGGGAGTATGAAAAAAATAGTAGGGGGTACAAGAGAAAATCAGAAGAAATAGGTAGTATGATTATAAATGTAGGCAAGCAACAAATAGAATGAAATTTGGTGTAGGAGCTCTTGTCTTGCCAAACTCAAAACAGAACTTGGGTGCAAGACTAGAAGAATACAAGGAAATGGTCCAAGGAACAAAGAAAGTTCTACGAAACAAAAAATGTCAACACCTGGTGAATCAGCTCCAGGATATCAAGGAATAAGACAGGAGAAACAATGTAAGAATTTTTTTTAAGGAGTCAGAACAAACAAGGATATCAGGCACCTACATTAGTGATCAACAAAAATAGAAATCACCTTGTGGAGAAGACAGTGATCATAGAGAGATGGAGAAAATATTTGCAGGACTATTAAACTGTCCAACATCTACAGAGCCAGTAGAACAAGAAACACATTCATCAACTGAACCAAAAATAGATAAACCATCTCTTTGAGAAGTGAAAACTGCTAGTGCAAAACTGAAGAACAATAAGGCCCTGGGAACTGATGGTGTTTCAGCTGAAATGGTAACATATGGAGAGAGATTTATAAAGATAAACAAATCCATAAAGTAATTATCTGGAAGTTATCTGTCCTACCTGATTATTTGGATAGAAGCCTTAATGTGTTCCATCTTCAAAAGAGACAGAAAACCAGAGGGTCGATGTTACAGAGGTATTGCCCCATTAATAACTACCTAAAGAGTGTTTTCTAACATCTTGCTTCAGTGCTTATTTACACAGAGAAAATTCTGAGAGAATACCAGTGTGGATTCTGCAAGAATAGATCAATGGCAGACCAAGTCTTGTCACTAAGAGAAACAGTTACAAAAAACCCCAACCTAACTGGAGTATAATCGGAGCATATACATACTGTTCACAGACTTCCAGAAACCCTATGGCAGCATACATGGAAAAGGTCTGTGGACCATATTAACTGAACTAGGAATTCCCAACAAACTAATTGAACTCATTAAAGTTTGCATGCATGAATCAAAAAACTAGAAAGCTATCCCCTTCTCAATTAGAACCTTACTGAGATAGGGAGATGGTCTGTCTCTAATACTATTCAACCTGGCACTGGAAAAAGTAATCAGGAGCATAAATAACATGAAGGGAGGAGCTCCACTGAATGGAGAGCATAAAGCCTTCTTACATGCTCACGATAAAGCTCTCACAAATGAAAATGTGAATGCTTCATCTGTTTGTCAGGTGTACAAAGCTTCTGCATCAAAGACAATTCGACTACAAATGTACGTGGATAAATCACAATCTCTGCTGGTAAATAGGACAGCAGTAAATCAGGGACTTCATATAACAATAAACAACAGAAATGTTAAGCAAGTGACCCACTTCAAGTATTTAGGTTCTAGTCTAGCACAGGATGGTAATATAAAGGAAGAAATATAATGAAAAATGGAAGCAGGAAATAGAGCCTACTTTGCACTGCATAAGCTCCTATCAGCCAAACTCATCTCAAGGAAAACTAAGCTTCTAGCCTATAAAACAACAATCAGGACACATAAATTATGGCAGTCAAATCTGGGTTCTCTCACAGGCAAATAAGATACTATTAAACTATTTTAAGAGGAAGATTTCACAGAAAGTCTTAGGCGCTCGATATGATCTCATAACACAAGCATGATATATAAGAACCAATAATGAGTTGTATCAATTTTCCTTTTACCCAAGCACCCTGGAGTGTCAGGCTATCAAACTTCATGTACATTATTGCATTTGTATAGGGCATTGGCAAGTGCAAAATATGCAGTTCTACAGCACTACTCTGGAAAAGCAAGATATTAAAAATTCATAGATTGTCAAATGCCATTCCTTTGGAAAAACCTGTTGCTTTTTAAAATTATCATATGGCCACCTTTGCAGGGAGGAGATAAAAACAAAATATCCAGCATTTTGTACATAATTGTTTCATTTAAAAAAAAATCTGTCTCTTAACACATATTACAAGATGTACTAAGAATTTTTTTCCTGTCTATCTTACATCCTGACCACTAAAAAAAGTGAAGATCCTTTGAAAAAAAAATAGGATATGTTAATGTAATTAAAGAGTATAAAATAATACATACATGCATGAAAGGGGTTGAATTCAATTTAATGCCCTTCCTCAGGTCTCTTAAATTAACACAGTCTTACGAGTTCTATTGTGTTGTGCTCAGCACCAGTAGTGTAACAGGGGAGCCAGTCAGGGCAATGGGCCCAGGTGCTGCTTTTGAGGGGATGCAAATATAGTCACCACTGCAGCTGGTGGCTGGCTATGCTGCTTCCACTGGCTGGTGAACTGACGCTACCCTATGGACTGCTGCTGTCACACCTCTGATCCGCACCTGCATTTTCTATTAATTTTACTGGAAGTCGAAGGTGCTTAGCTGTCTTAGTCACAGAATCTGTATCACAGGCAGTGGGGATCTGTGCTGCCTCCTGACCACCATTTAGAACAGTGATTCTTAACCAGGGTGGTGCCATGGCACCCAAGGTGTCTTGAGCTACCCCTACCCCTGGCACCCTGGAACGTGCCACACACTGTTGCAAACTTGATTCACAAGATAATCTCATAGATTTCAAACAGGAAACCATAGCATGAAAAACATTCTGATCTATGCAGTCTTTATGAGTTCTCTGCAACATACGAATTGCTCTATAATTGTTCTGTAGTTTAAAAATGAGTGAAAACTACGAGTTGTCATTCACGAGAGCCTCAAGTCTAAAAAGGTTGAGAGCCACTGATTTGGCAAGTTACAAATGTAACAGACAGTAACAGAAGGGATACTCAACGACAGGGCTGTCCTGCGGCAAGCCACAACCTGGCTGAGTCTGGCTGAGAGATTTGTATGCCCCTGAGGACACCAGAACGCAAGGACTGCAGGGATTCTGCCTGCAGGCCCCGGAAACGGGGTCCCTTGCAGAACCACAAAATTCAGCAGCCTGGATGCGCAAGCCGCCAAGATCTGGGGCAGGACGTGGGCTGTTGGGGAGCGTCGGGGAGTAGAGAAGAGGAAAAAAAATGGCGAAAAATGGCTGCAGGGTTGCTGCAGGGATCTTGCTAGGGTCCTGTAGTGGCAAGTATGGGAGGCTGCAGGCACCAAGCCACCTGTCCTGTGTGTGAGAAGTGAACAGAACAGAGCCTGGAGGTGAGCCCCGGCTCTGATGGGAGACCAGCCTCAGCTAGCAAGAGTGCAGCTGAGGGCAATAGGAGGGGGGAGGGTCCTGCTAGAGAAGCCCTAACCCTGGCTGTCAAAGAAAGCCTGGGAGTGAGCAACCAGGAAAGTAGACCCACCAGCTCTGTCTGAGGGGCAAAAAAGGGTGTCATGGGGAGGAGGTTATTTATGTGTTACAGGATACTGAGCAAAGGTACCAGCCAGCATAAGGAGCAAAGCCCTAGGGCCATTGTGGGAGCTCCCATTGCACCCACACCAGACTGGTTACGCTTACCTGAACTAAAGTGACTCCAAGACAACAGTAGTCAACTGAAAGAGTATCACTCTGGATGTCTACAACAGACCTACTGGAAATGTGTCATTTTATACAAAGAGGGGGCATCCCCGTTGTGTTTCTGGCAGGTTTTGGATGAGCATAAGGTTGCTTTGCTGTATGGAGAATAAACCTACTGTTGCGCTAACGGGGGTGTGATCGCCTGTCTATACATGTATATATGTTGTTACAAAGTTATAGTTATAAGCATTGATGTTCGTTAGTACTATTCCCCAAGTTAATTGAGTTATGAATTAAACCTTAGAACAGACAATAGTGTATGTATACAAATATAAATATATGTGTGTGCATAAATATCTGAATATAAATTCATACGTATCTATATAGATTCATAGATGTTAGGGTTGGAAGGGACCTCAATAGATCATCAAGTCCGACCCCCTGCATAGGCAGGAAAGAGCGCTGGGTCTAGATGACCCCAGTTAGATGCTTAACCTCCTCTTGAAGACCCCCAGGGTAGGGGAGAGCACCACCTCCCTTGGGAGCCCCTTCCAGACTTTGGCCACTCTAACTGTGAAGAAGTTCTTCCT
>JAGPOW010003395.1:54100907-54132839 GCA_030014935.1 Caiman crocodilus
AGATGTAGACAAATGGGAGAGAGTCCAGAATAGATTAACAAGAGCAAGTGGTTTAGAAAACATGACTTTTGAGGAGAGACTGAAGGAACTGAGTTTTTTAATCTGGAAAAGATGACTAAGAGGGACAAGGGGGACCTGTTAACATAAGTCTTCTAATACCTAAGGTTGTATGGGGTTGGGGGGGGAGGTGATCAATTGTTTACTGTGAGTACAGAGGAAAGGCAAAGAACAAGCAAGCTTAATTTGCCCCTCAGAAGATCTAGGTTCTATATCATATCGATCTGTGAGGGTGATGAAACAACAGACTACCCAGGAAAGTTTTGGAATCTTCATTGGAGTTTTTAGGAATAGTTGAGACAAGTGTAGCTTGAAGATTATCTAAGATACTTGTTTCTGACTCAGTTCAGAGGTTTGAACCAGATCAGGGCTTTCCAACCTGGGGCTTGTTGGCTAGGCTCCAGAACCTGGGGGGTGAACACTGCTGCTACTGCCCCCATCTCTTGCCTATCGCTGAATCCAAGGTTTTTGGTTGCTGTCAGCGACAAAAAATAAGCTTCACTGTCCAGTCCAGACCATGGGGCTAGATGAATCAAATGCCCCTAGACTAGAAGATCTGTAGAGGATTCTTCCAGTCTTTTATTTCTGTATTGTCCAGTGGGAACACATTAGCAGCTCATTCTAGTGGAGTTGATGGTCTTGTGGCATGTTCTAAGACTAGTAACAAATTGGTTTGATAGCACCTCAACTGAGGATCTCAAAGCAGTTCATAGATAATGCACTTCGGTCTCTAGAATTGTTGATTTATTATTTCCCTGATAACTAAATTCAGTTGCAATACACTTGATCTTTCTTGATGGAACTTCTTAAAAAGCACTGAACATGATTCAGTATTTCACAATGTATTAGTCTGAAGAATGGCCCTTTTGGGTTTCTAAATGGAAAGTGATTCCAAGGAGATATTTTCATTGCACTGTGTATATAATAGTACTGTGGCCTGTAACTGCAGTATTATAATTGATAGCTTCTATTTTTTGTAACAGACAAATAATGCTTATTTGTGCAGTTGGATAGTTCTGTTAGATCTTGAAAGTAAGGAGGCATTTAATTTCAGGGTTTAAACAACATGTGTTCTCTTTTGCAGATGGCGGTAGAGTTTCTACATGAACTGGATGTTCCATTTTTTAAAGTAGGGTCGGGTGATACTAATAATTTCCTGTATTTAGAAAAGACAGCAAAAAAAGGTGAATGTTTTGAACTGTTTTATTAATCATTCCTGAGTCCCAGTAGAGTAACTCCTGATCGTGTTTATTCCCCTTTAGTTTGGAACAAGTTTAAGCTGCATTAAAACAAACCTCTCTTAAACTGAAATGAATATTCGTACAGCTTTTCGCTTTGGTTTTGTTGAACCGGCTTAAATTCCAAGTGCAAGATAAACTACTGCAGTTTTTTTTACATAGATAAACTCTACCCTGAGTTATGAAGTCATAGGCTAAAAGGACACACCTTTATTGTTTGTTTATTTTGTTTTAATGACCAGGTCGCCCAATGGTAATTTCTAGTGGGATGCAGTCAATGAAAACTATGCACCAGGTTTATCAGACTGTGAAACCCATCAATCCAAACTTCTGTATTCTCCAGTGCACCAGTGCTTACCCTCTTCAGCCTGAAGATGTCAACCTCCGGGTTATATCGGTCAGTGAATAAACCATGTGTGGTATATAGGGAAAGTCAGTCCAAGGCTAATGTGCTTGTATTTCCAAATTTTGGTCATGTTGGCACTTGCTTCACAGACAGCAGAGCATGTCATGTCCCTCTAGTTCAGGGGTGGGCAAAATATGTCTGCGGGCCAGATGTGGCCCAGCAAGCACTTTCATCCAGTCTGCAGGACCCCCAGCAAATTGTGTCCTGCCCAGTGCTTGCACCAAAGTATACACATAGCCCCCAAAATGTATCCTTTTGCTTTACTCCTACCCTTGTGGGTGGAAGGGACTGACTAGGCAGCATGCAGCTTCTGCGGAGGGCTGCTGCTCCCGCAGCCCCCGGGACCTGCTTGCTTCCCCTGTCTCCTGGCTCTAGGCAGCAGATGGGGAAGCAGCAGGAGCAGGGCTGCAGTTGGGAGGGAGCATGGAGTCCACGGTCAGGGGGAAATGGGAGGGAGCAATGCAGAGCTGGGATGGACAGCATGTGGGGGATGTGCGGACTCCCACCCCCCGCACTCTCCCTGTGGTGTGCAGCTCTGGCAGGTGGTGGCAGCAGCAGCAGGCAGGGTGGTTAGGACACAGGTGCCCAATGAGTGCGCAGGTCTGGCCAGTGCTTCACACTGCAGCAAGGGACGCAGCCCCCACATGGCTGCTTGTATTGCCAGCACTCCTTGCCATTCACACAGCAGGGAGGGAAGCCTCATGTGCGGAGCCAGCTGCCTTCCCTGTCCTGCAGGCAAAGGTGCCTGGGGCTTCCCTTCCCTGCAGTGCAGCTCCTGTGGGGAAAGCAGCTGGCTCTAGCACCTGAAGCTCCTCTCTGGTGCTGTGCAGCTGCCGCAGGGAAAGCAGCCAGCTCCAACACATGGGGCTTCCTTCCCTACTGCATGAGTGCAGAGGCTGCACCGAGTGGCAGAGAGCGCTGTTGCTACAGGCACCCACACAGAGGCTGCGCCCCTCACTGCCACGTGTAGTACTGGCTGGAGCCGTGCTGTGTTGGGCACACTCTGCTGCTGCACCATGGAGGGAATGCAGGGTCCCCACACCACCCAACCTTCCTCACACCCACACCCTGCCCCCAGAGCCCCCCCACATATACACAATCTGCCAACATACCTTATGCCCCTCCACATACACACACACACCCCTCACCCGTACTGCACACCATACCCGTACTGCACACCCCTTTCCCCCATAATATACAAAACTAAAAACATAGTTATTTTCAAGTAACTATGCAATCACTTCTATATATACTGCACAAACACAAATAATGACAAAAATATTTTTGTAATAAAATATGTTATAGTAGGTGTTTGACTTCTAGTGTATTTTTTTTTTTTTCTGGTTCTAAGATGGCAACCCCCTGCCGTCTCCCAAAAGGAGCATTTCTGGGGGGCAAGGGGAAGGACTTCTGATGGCAAGGGTCAGGGGTTGGAGGGTGGGACTTCTGGTCCCAAGATGGCAATAAGAGGGCAGGGCATTTCAAGGGGCTGGGCTAATGTGACCCTCAACAGCTCACCAAAGCTCATTAATTGGCCCCCTACCCAAAATAATTGCCTGCCTCTGCTCTAAGTTCTGTCAATGTCAAAGTAAATGTGAGCCAGGATCAGCGGAATTTGGCATCAATGAAGTTGGTTTGCTGTGTGTATTACCACAGGTGCACTCTACAGGCTGGATTCCTGAGTGTGTACAGAGTACCAGTCAGTGTAGTCTATGTTACCTTTTGTTTCTAGGTGCTGAAGTATATTAGTGAACTTACAAGAAAACAAACAATAGAGATTTTAAAATAGAATGGATTTGCTTTTCCTTACTTGTGCTAGCAATTCAAATGAAGCCCTTAAACAAGATAAGTAATGCATTGCAGTTTGTTCAAGATGTTTTGCCAATTAAATTTAACCATCCACTTGTCTGTCTTCAGTTACAGATGTCATAGTTACATTTGCTGTCTGTGCCTCTGAAATTGATACCTTTTGTAATCAGATGCCTTTTGTTATTAAAGGAATATCAGTCAGCTTTTCCTGATATACCCATTGGCTATTCAGGACATGAGACTGGGATAGCCATTTCAGTGGCAGCAGTTGCTCTGGGTGCTAAAGTACTGGAGCGCCATGTGACTTTGGACAAAACCTGGAAAGGAAGTGATCACCAGGCATCCCTAGAGCCAAGTGAATTGGCAGAACTGGTGAGAGCAGTCCGTACGGTAGAGAAGGCTTTGGGATCTCCAGTCAAACAGCTTCTGCCTTGCGAAATGGCTTGTAATGAAAAGGTAATTTTACTTGTCAGTCTATATGTGGCTGAAGATGTAGACTAGGGTTTCGAGAAGCAGCTTGCTAATAAGAGCTTGTGACTGTAGCACCTTATCTATCAATAGTTCCTTATTTCCTTGCCTGAAACTCCTTTGCTGATTACTGTTAGCAGCAACAGCATTCAGATGTGGTGCTGTAGTCTCTTATCATAGAACTAATACTGTATATAGTTTACTTTTCATTTATGACAGTAAATGTGTATTTTTACTGTTTGGGTTACACTGCTGATAATGAAATATGATGCAACTGAGTTGGATACAGGATCCTTTGGTGGAGCTATGAGGAATTCCAGTCAGTAACACTTCAGAGCAGGGGTAGGCAACCCCCGGCATGCATACCAGAGCATGGCACGTGAAGGCATTTTGCATGGCATACATGCACCTCAGGCAGATGGTGGGCAGCCACAAGGGGCTATCCTTGCTGTGGCAGTGCAACCCAGCCCCTTCTCTACTATCCACCTTGAGGCATGTGTGCACCCACAGCTGGCAACAAGCCGAGCTGGGGCTCTGTGGACCCTGGTGTAGCTGCTTGCAGCTTCCCCCCACTGCCTGCTGTGAACAGCCTGGGCTCCGTGGCAGCATCAGGGTCCTGTCCAGAGCCTGAACCAGCTGCGTCAAGCAGCCAGGATGCTGCAAGTGGCTGCACTAGGGTCTGCAGAGCCCCAGCCCAGCTCACTGACTGCAGTGGATGCATGCATGTCTTAGACCAGACAGCAGAGAAGGGGTCCAGGCTGTTCTGTCACAAGACACACCAACATCTTACAAGTTGAGGTTGTGCGTGTTTTTGGTACTCTGTCCAGAAATGTTGCTGACCCCTGCTTCAGTCTAAAAGGCTTTTCTAGGTGTCCTTGCAGTCTCCATACAGAAGCAGGACTTTACTGTATTTACAGTTAAATGAGAGCTATCTTGGCATGGAAATCTTCATGTTAATGTATTTGAAAGAGGGAAGCCAGCAAGTGCCTGGTATTAAAAACAGGATAACTTGAATTTTCATTTTCTTTGCATGTCTGTGAGTATTTCCAACCTAGATTGCACTTTCCTCAATAAACAACTCTCCTGTTTTGTGGGGGGTTTGTTTTTGTTTTAATAGCTGGGAAAGTCTGTTGTGGCTAAAGTGACAATCCCTGAAGGCACCGTGCTGACTCTCGACATGCTTACCGTGAAGGTGGGAGAACCTAAAGGATGTCCCCCAGAAGACATCTTTGATCTAGTAGGAAAGAAGGTTAAAGTGCACATTGAAGAGGATGAAACAATCACTGAGGACGCAATAGAAAATCATGTCAAAAAAATGAAATGCTGAATGGAAGCGTTTGTTTCTATGTTATTCTTAACGCACTGTGCAGTACAATACTGCATCCCTACTCTTAGGAGTAATAGCTTGGTAGATTAGAACGATGGGCTATGCATATGAGAATCCAAATAAAACAGATTTTTTATTACATGTCAGCAAAAAGGCATTTGCAACAAACTTATTGTTAATGATTAAATTAATTCAGTATTTGTAGCACCATGGTCAAAGGGAATGTAATCTTTCACTTCACCAAAGATACTGTACTTCTAGAAGTGTCCTATATACTGCATAAGTGCAAAAGGTCTTAACTCTGAGTATTTGTGTTGAAAGATGAGCTTTGTGGTTTTGTGGATTTGGTTGAAGCAACAGTGCACACAGGTTCTTTCTGGGGTTATCTAAGGTTTTGTTATGTGTGTATCAATTCTAGTAAGCCCACCTTGCTTGGTACATCAAGAGGTATGGGTCTTGTAACAATTTTTTTATCCCTCAGTTTAGGCTGCACTGATTGTGTGAGATAGCAACAGTCAGTTTGAAGGTTCTCCAGGTATGAGACTACGGTCTGCTCCTTTCGGCTTGTCCCTGGAGTGTTGAGTATTAAACTGTAGGAATTTGGCTATACTATATGTTCTGCTGTCTTTTTTCACTTTTATGCTTGTCATCTCCTTCATCCTTACAAAGTGGAGGCCAGATAGACTTGTGTATGGACTAGTAGAAAGTAATATATAGGGGAAAGAAGAGTGGAAGTTGTCTGTATATATTGCCTTCCAAGTTAGCCATTTTTGGCCCAAATGTTTCTAGCTAAGGGCCTTTAGAAGCAACTCAGGGTACAGAAGTAGACAGACATATTGAGAGCCAGGATGTGTGGAGGAAGGGACTGCTACTTTCAATAGTGTAGTGAAGGGGTCAGCAACACTTGGGAACAGAGAGAGGTGCTATTTAATGGAGCTTAGCTGCAAGTGGCGGTGCGTTCTGAACTTGCCTATCCAATTTAAGGATGTTACACCAATTTGTAGGTGTAATGCCATTTGAGAAAACTGATTGTATGTTCACATGCCTCACCTGCAACACTGGCTTCAGATTTGGTTACTTTCATGTTCAAAAGGAGAAATAAATGAGAGAGGTTTCTGTATGAGGAGGAGAAACTGTTTTGTTTAGTTTTTTACTCCAAAGCATGTTAAAAGATTAGTAAAACAGTATTGTTTGGCAGGAGCACCAGGCCACCCTTTCTTTGAATTGAAGTGTGACTGGGAGGCATCTAATCAGATTTAAAAAGGTAATGCATTCAAAACCAAATGAAGGAAACAAGGTAGCTTTTTCTACTCAAATCAGTTACCGGATAGAATTCATCAGCCCAGAAGCGGAGCCAAGAACTTTGTAATTCACACATGGGTTGGACACACAGCAGTATATTGTCAGCCTCACCTATGCAAGTATGCAGATCAGAGGCACAGAGAGCTCCTGCAGCGACCTGAACCAAGCATAGGGATAGGGGAGAAGGGTCTTATCTGCCCAAGCTTTCTACACACTGACAATTGCTGGTGCCATAGTAGTGACTGAGTGCAATGCTCTGCTCACCCCCACTGGTTACGCTGCTGATGCAGGCCCTCGGGTACAAACGTTATGTTCCAGTCTGACAATTTCCTTCCCTGTGGCTCCCTACCATCGTTCTGTGCCTTGGGTTGTCTTTTTGTTTTTCTTGGTTCTGAAAACTGCATCCTCCTGTTACAGTTCATGCTCTTGATGAATGTATTTATTGCTGGCAAGTTGCTGTTGTTTCCCTCTCATATAAAGGAAGTGGGATAAGAGAGACTAAGGAACAGCAACTTTGGGCTACAGGCCTTGCATCCCTCAATTACCTTGCATACCTTTTAATAAAGCTACAGCAGAAGTCTCTTACCAGGCACAGTTGTTGGCACTTCCTACATCTTGTGTATGACTTAGTGAGCTAGTTTGGATCATGGTGGTAGGAACAGGATTGTGGGCTATTTTACTGTTTCTCTTGAAAAACGTGTTTTAAATTTTTGCTGTCATGCAGGCGGTGGAAACAAAGAATTGTTTAATTTAATCTCTTTTCTGTCCGTGAATAACATGATTGTTCCATTCTGCAAGCTTTGATGCAATAGGTGGCTTGCCTTAAATTAAAATAATACTAAAATGATTGTTGAAAGATGTTTTTATTGAAAATTTTACAAAATAAATCATATTTGACAAACAAAAGATTCCATCTTTCTGTTGAAATAAGGGGTTTCAGCACTTGTCAGCATTAGCACATTCTTGGTGTCCTACAGAGAGCAGTGGATTGGTGAGAACTCTAGTGTAAACTTGTTTGTGAAACCACTGTTTTCTAGGCCTGGTCTGAGCAGGTTAGAAAACACTTGTTGAACCATAGTAGACTGATCTATTTTAGCAGAAGACCTTTGAACACAGCCTGAGAAATCCATTTGATTTTAATATAAATTTGAAGGAAGAAACTACCACCCATATGCATGCACAAGTTCTAGACTGTAGGAGGTAGTACATGTGAACAGCAGCCCTGACAGATAGCTTCTCCCAGTTGTCTTCGAATACAGCTCATGAGATGGTTGTTGTCATTACTAAGCAGTAATTCTCGAGAGCCTTTTAAAAGTAGGAAGGAATTGCTTAATGTAAAATCCCCCTCCCCAATAGGCTCTGCAAAGCAAATTATAATACAGCTACACTGTGACATGGAGGAGACGATCCTTTTTCCAAATGGGTGTTGTGGGCTATACAGCACCACAATTTCCTCTCCCATGCTTCTGCCTTCTGTCGTGGGTGGAGGTTAGCTACCTGGAAGGGGAACATTTGCAGAAAAAAGACAGTATAGAACTGCAGAGCAGCCTTGTGCATATGTCTAGTTGCCATATAACTTAGCTCAGTTCAGATTCTGACCGCTGTATCCCAAGTAAAACTAGCCAATGACTATCAGTGGGAGCCAGCCTTTGTGGTAGGCATGCCACAAATTAGCCCTTTCCTCACCCAACCTGCTGCTCTGCTTTCTGCTCCCTGCCCTATTTACCATTGTGTTGCCTCTCTCCTCCTCAATCAGGCATGTCACACATGCAGTTTGTTGGTGCCACTTGTGGCACGTGTGCTGCAGGCTGGCCACCCCTGGACTACATAATGACTCGATCCACGTAGCATGAGGGAAGAAGATCCCATCCCAGACAAATGTAATAGAAGCTCTAAGCAATACTGGAAGCTATCCTTGGATTTTCCTTGGGATGAAGCTTTTGTATGAGAGCTATTTTATCTACTGTATCTGTCTTCCAAATTCAAACTTGTCAAATGATATAAGAAACTTCACTATTTGTTTTACACCATCAGCTCAATCTAATACCTAGGTAAAGTGCTAGTGTCCCTGCCAGCAAAAAGGGGAGCTGTTAGCCCCCCATTCAAAAGTTCTCTAAACTGTGATCAACTAACAGTCCACAAAGGATTTTCCCATTTTGTCAATTACAATCCAATATAAAAATATAATGCAATATATTTCTTTAGTCTTCTGATGTCCAGAAGATGAAACCTTAAAATCTCAGGACCTCAAGTGCCATTCTCTATTAGAAAGTATTTACTGTTAATGAAAATACAATTATTAAAATCACCTTTCTAAAATAGTCCCTTAAGTAACTGATTTGACAAAAACCTTAGCTGACTTTATTCCCTCCCAGAGTCTCAGGGCTGGGTAAACAGGCTCTGTGAACTTGCAGCGGAAGGTGTGCAGGTGGGCCATGCCATCAGTTACATTATAGAACGAAAGGATTCCAGCTTCGTAATCTAGAAATATACCAACTCGTTCGGGATCTTCTTCTGTTTGGACTGGGGTTCTCTCAGCATTGTGAAATGCCCAGTATTCAAAATCAAACCGTTTTATACACCATGATGCTCTATTCCACCCTAGCCGACAAGCTTCAGAGTCACCTTTTCTTCCAATGGAAGGGTAGGCTGCTCCAATCCACCATCCTTGTCCAGCCTGAAGCAAGTCCACTTCCCAATAATGGCTCCCAGAGAGGAATGAATCTTTACTCATAACTTGCCATAACTTATTAAATCTCTGCGGTCTGCAAGGGTAAAAGTTCCACCTCCAGGTACTGGATACCGCGAGACGATCATCAGACAGCCTCAGCCTGGGATGTATACTGTCATATTCCAGGGTTGGAGATCTTGCATCTGCAAACAAAACCATACGTATGTGTTACGCTCAACTGTCTAGCAACAAGCCCGATTCCCATTAAACCTGTTAGGTGATCCAGTAGCTGAAAGTGGTAGCAACAAAGAACTGCAATGTTGCTTGAGAAAATGCAATCAAGAAAAACATATTTTTGATTGCACACAATTTAAGAAGCCAGTCAAGAAAGGGTCCATATAAGCATCTACTAGAAACAGATGTCCTATTTCCCTTAGCACTGGGTTAAAACGCTGTGAAGAAACAAAGTAAAACTGTGTTGTGGTTAAACTAGAGCGTACAGAAGCATGAAACATTATCAACCAAAATTGGAGGATTTTATACAGTTTTTCTGAGTATGTCCCTGCATGTCCATCCATCCTCTGTAACATGGCCAACCTTCAGGCATCTTTATATGCATTTTGGGGCAGGGGAGAAGGGGGTGTGTTAATTCAAGCAGTTCTCAGGAGCCTTTCTAATTCAAGTGCTTACACATCTTGTGTGTTCGGCATCCTGCGCTTCAAAATGACGGCAGGGCTTGTTTGACCAGTTTTAGTTTAAGTGGCCCTGCACAGAGAAGCTGAATACACGTGACACAGGCTGCTGGAGCATGGCACACTCCAGCATACTTGATTAATCAAGTCTGCTCTAACACATGCTAATTGGCAGGTCGGAGAAGACACCAGGCACATTTATAGGTGCCCTTTCATGCTTAAGAATGAAAGTTTCAAGTTGTGGAAGAGCTCATGGGTTAGCTAATCAGGGCTCCTTCTCTGCTTCCTAGACAGACCTTTTCTCACTCCCTTATTTCAGATTATAATTGTCTGAAGTGCTTCAGCACAAGGCTTTGGAAATAAGTGCTTTGTGCTATATATGAGAATAAGTTCCACAGACAAGCTGCTCCACCAGACCGGCCAGGCCCTTGCCTCAGCTTTGTTTACTTAGCAAATAGCCAAAAGTGATTGATGCCTGGAATCACATCAGAGCCAGGGACTCTTCTTGTTTGCAGCTACATTTAAAATAAATGTGCCCTCAGACACTGAAGCAGTGTCCCAAGTACAGTGTACTAGCAGATTTGCTTTAGGTATGTTCTGTTATTGTACTTTCACAACCAGCAGAAACAACAACAGATTCAGTATTTATTTAATATGGCCAAAAGAAAACAGAAAAAACAGCAACAGAACTAAGTACATATATAAAAAATGCACAACTGCAGATGTGGCTGACTGATATCACTAGCTAATTCAGGTGTCACTTATGCTTTCCCAAAGCTTCTCCGTACAAAAGGCCCTTTCTTTACTTACCTTATTGAGAATGGTTGTCAATTCAAGATCTTTCTGGAGCAGTGCAGAGAAAGTAAACTTGCTAGTGTGGATGGGACAAACTCCTCTCCATTAAAGAAAATGGTTATGGAACACTTCATGGAGCCGAACCGAAAACGGGTTTACACTGGGTAAACTATTGGCATCAGTACAGGGGAACCCACTGCAAAAACCTGTGCCAGCGCAAACCTATGATACACTGCATTAGCAAACCTGCGCCCCTGTTCTCCATCCAAAGACAGAGAGTATTTGCCTGCTGTGGAAGCTACTCTGTTTCGCTACATAAAATACAATCTTGCTACTGTAATGATTTACCTAGTTATTTCTGATATTTACAAAACCATGTCTGTAAACTAGTTTAATTCCTAAATAAACATAAAATACAGATGTGTAAAAATTTCTCTTTGCAGTCTCTGCTGCCACCTAGGGGTAAAACATTTGTGAAAAAAAAGATTGAGTTAGCTCATTTAAGTGTTATCATGTAGCCTGCCACTGCCAGGTTGCTTTTCAATCTACTAAAGCGCCAGTATTGGATGAACTTTATGACAAAGGTCCAGAATCAGGGAGACAAAAAAATTCTCTCTGCAGGTAATATAACATACTTTGCAGTTACTTCCTTTTGTGCTAGTAACACTGCAACCTCTCCAGAATTCTCCCTTACTGGTGTGACAGGGTGGGGCTTCTTGCTGGTGTGAATAATATTCATCAGTATAAGTGGAAGGGCCACCAAACTTTTTTAGACTATGGAACACAGAAGCATAGAAAAGTAAGGCGAGAAGGGCCCTCAGTAGCCCACCGAGTCCAACCCGTTTAAAGCAAGATCAACCCAAACTAAACATCCTATACAAGTGAACATCTCTAGCCCATGAGTCAACAACATCTTCAGCCAGCTGGCCAACATTAGGGCCCCTAGGAGAAGTTACATTTAAGACCTGGTTAATCAGTTAATCAGTTAATGACATCTGAAATAGAATCCCGGCCGCACACTGATGCCATTAATGGCAGAATAAAACAAGGAATAAGCCACAAAGTAACTGCACAAAATATTTAGCTAGTGGTGTGAGCCAACATTGAAGGGCTCTGGAATGTCTGTCAGAGGTTCACAATCTGGCTGCTGCTGCCACTTCTCACTGCACAGCCACAGCTCTAGCAAAGGTCCCAGGCTGCAGCAGCAGCGAAGCACCCAGCTGTTCTGTACAGTCACTGCAAAGGCAAAGCCCCCTGTAACCAAGCACTGCCAAAGCACCCCAGTTTTGGGCCAGATCCAATGGCTCTGTGGGCTGAATCTGGCCTGTGGGCCATCGACTCCCAACTCCTACTTGGACTACTCCAAGTGAAACTACAAGAACAACCCACTCATGCAACTACCAGGCACAATACCCCAAAGTAAAGTAGGAAGAAGAGGGCATTGCCAATGTCCTGACACTGCAAGGATAGAATGTAGTTAGTTAAAATACACTTGAGAGGTTCAAAGAAGGGGACCATACTCCCTGTTACAGAGGAAGTAGAAAACTCCTGCAGTCCACATGGATCTGACAGTAGGGTAACATTTCTTCCTGATCCCAAAGGTGGAGATTATTTTGACCCTGAGTAGATGAGCAAGATCCTCAAGCCAAGAATCTCTAGCTTATTTAGTGTCAGCAGAAGCATTTACATGCCCCCTTCAATACCCAATGCTTCTGAGGAAGGCAAAAAAATGCCCTAAAACATAGGTGATGTGTAGGGGGGGTATGTGCCCCCCCTCCCCGAGGCCACTGCCAAACTCACAGGCAGTCACCGCCCTCCCGCACTTGCCGACATGGCCCCTGGAGGCTGCAGGCAGTCCCTGCTCGCTGCGTGCCACCCCCTCCCTTACCGCCAGCACTTTCACGGCCACCTGAGAGCAGTCCCTGCACAGTCCGCCCTCACTGACAACATCACCACGGCTGCCTGTGGGCAGTCCCTGCTTGCCACCGCCATGCCCCTGCCACCAACACCACTGCCTGCATGTGGTCGCCATGTCCCCCCAGCCTGAGGAGGCACGCGTCACTCATGCCCTAACACCTGTAGCAGCTAGACAGGAAAAAACTCCTTTCTGGTCTTGTTTGGCAACTAGCAAAGCCCAGATGCATGGGAATAAACACATACCCTCCCTCTGCCCTCCACTTTGCAACCTGGAAAACAGATCACACACCCTAACTCAGAGGTGACAAATAGCTGGGCTGGGGAGCCACTTAAGGAGTTTCAGCGAGCTGTTGCCAGCTGGATGGTAGGGCAGAGATGGTGCTGATGCAGTCTAGTGAAGCAGAGAGGTGGCAACTGCTCCTATTTGGCCCTTGCCCGTCCACCCTGCACCCACCACCAGGGGTGCTGGATGGCGCAGACAGATAGAGTCTCCCTGGAGAGTGGCACAGGACCCCTGATGGCAAGGCTTGCTCAGCTAGGCAAATAGGATGGGGCTGCAGGTGGGCGGGGCATGATGTCCAGGAAGAGGAAAGGTATGCGGGGCTGGGATCATGGGGTGGTGACAGCACGGGGCAAGGGCCCGAGGCAGAGCCAAAATCTGCTCCTTGTATGTCCCTGTGATAGGAACCAGTTCCGTGGGCAGAGACGTACGGCAAGGGACCCACCACAGGCCAGACACAATCCCTTGGCAGACTGCATCTGGCCCGTAGGCTGTATTTTGCCCATCCTGGCCCTAACTGGAGAGCCAGAACTCCCCTTCCTGTCATCCTATCCCCTCCATAAACTTGTCCCAGCTCTTCAATCCTGTTTCATAACCACGCTGGTTGTGGAGCCCTGCTTCATTCTCCAATTTCCATTTGCACTGGGCTACAGAGCTCTCATCTTTGCCAAATGATCAGGTTTCCAACTGTTGCTCTTCACAGCATATGTGAGGCGAAGCTTATGCCTCATGCCTGACCAATGCCAAGTGCCAGCACGTGAAACTACAAATGTGAAACTGCCTAGAAAACTAGTTTTCTTCCACTGTCCAAAGGGACAAAACTGCTATTTTCTTTCACTTCACCAAACAGTTAAACGCTTTAAGTGTGGCATTACTCAAACTGATGGATATTTGTAAAAACTGGATTATGATTTGTTCCCAGGGACCAGGTCTACACACACGGGCAACTGGTGCCTCGTGAATTGGGGAAGCACTTGGTGTGTCCCGGCGAGGGGCACACAGCATAAGCCAGCAGGCCACAGGCACTGTCAGGAGCATGGCACAGGCTGCTCCAGTATGAGAGCGGGGCTAGGCCCCATGCAGAGTGCCACAGGAGCAGCATAGACCACAATTCCTAGAGAGTTCTGCTACATGTGCCCCCCACTTTCCCCTCCTCCCCTCACTCATAGCAGGCTTCCAGGACCTAGCAACCAGGCAGCACCCTCCTCCACACGCACATAAACACACACACTAGACGTGTACTGATATAATTGGTCCATATTGGATCAGCACTGATAAAAGGAAAATTGACATTATCAGCAATCAGGTTTTTTTGGCCAGTGTAGCCAATAATGTCACCAACAAATGCCATGTGCCTGTGTATAGCTGCAGCATGCACGCAGCAAAGAATGCATCCCAGCAATTTGGAGGTGGGGGGGAGGGGAACGCGGCAGCTCTTGGGGCAGGAGGGGGGAGAGGGCAAGGCAGGCAGTGGTGGTGCTAGGAGGGGTGGCTTACGGGTCTACAGCCACCCCAGAAATTCTGGGGCTACAGTCACCCCAGAATTCACCAAAGCCCCCTATACCCTCCCTCCTGGCACTGCTGCCACCTGCCCCAGCTGCACCCCTGCCTGCCCTGAGCAGCCCTGCCCCCCAACTGGGAAGAGGCCAGCACAGGCCCTAAGCCAGCAGCTGGCAGTCCATCCTTGCCCCATACGCAAATCAGCATCCGCCCCCACCTCAGACCCACTTCCTCCCTCATCGTGGGGGCCTTGATCAGCCTTCTATTCCCCTGCCCCTTGCCCCCCCACAGACTTACTGACCAGATGCTGCTCTCCAAGCTGCCAGGTTGTATATGGGTTATTGGACCAGCATTGGCCAATATGGCTGGTGCAGCCATCAGTGTCAGCTATAAAAATCTTTATTGGTGCACCCCTAACACACACACACGCACCCCCACTCCATACCCCTGAGGGTAGGGGCTTTAGGAGACAGCTTTTTGCCAGCTTTTCGCTAGCTTTTTTTAACATAGCCAGTTCCCCATGCTTTCTCATGGGGAACTGGCTATTTCACAAGAGACTGCCAGTTACATAATTTCCATAAAATCATGTATTTGGTAGGTCCCTAACCATCAAGGACAATGGATTTGTTAACAGCTCTTAGCTAATTCAGATCTGAATGGCCACCAACATCACCATTTCCAGGAACAAATGCAAGACAACAACCTTTCCTACAGCAACAGGTTGATAAGTTAAACAAAACAATTTACTGTGTGCCCCTCCCACCCATTCTGGGATAGAGAGCCTCCAAAAGAGTAACCTCAGATAGAGCAGGTGTTACAAATATTGTAAATGGAAGAGTATGAATGTCCTAAAAGCTACCTCAGTCTAGACAGAAGAGCCTCTTCATACGCTCCCAAGGTAGAAAAATAAGCATTGAGTTTAACATTTCAAAAGGGACAAGGATTTTGGTTTCTGAACTCAAGGAATAAAAAAGCACCAAGCACCTTCCCTCTTAAGATAAGCCTGTTTTTAAGATGCCTCAAGTTGAGCACGCAAAAATTGAGAGACACATCGGTTAATTACAATCTTGACCTTGTTTATTAGCACAAGGAACACAGTAAAAATGTATTCAGCATTTTTTCAACATTACTTACGTTTTAGGAATAGTGAACGATCACCTGAAGATAAAGTTTTCAGCATTGTACCAGGCTCCCTCTTTGAGGTGGCGTTGAGGCTACTGAAAATGTCTACAGAACAAATGAAGAGGAACTGTTCACGCAATGTCACCAGAGGAAGTCTATATTTGCTTCTGATAAATGGGAGTATTATCAAAAAGCCATTTTTCCCACTTTGCTGTAAATTTGACAGCAACCTGAGCAAAGGAATGCTCCACATTTTCTTCCTGTGAGGTGACTGGCAATCTTGATATCTGTATTAGTGAAAGGGGAATTCACTTTATACTAAAGTCTCTTTTGTCCCCTCAGTTCATTTGACAACACGGACAGGTGGAATAACCAATATAGCCAATCATAGGGTACCTGGCATATAGCCCAGTCCACTCTCTGGTTTCTATATGCCAAGAAAAAATGCTTCAAAGAGTGAACCCTATAGACATGGTGGACTGCAAAACAAAATGCTCCTGGAAAGTTGGGGCCAGTTTCAAATTGACCTTGATTGAACATGATTTAGGTGGAATACAGGGGCCCAAGTCACAAAGGGCGATCCAAATCAACCCCTCACAGCCACTACAAAACTACTTCATTAGATGCTTCCATTCTGGCCTGAGACGATGCTGGAGGTTCCTGTGCAAACCCAGAAATGACCCAGGGCAGCCACCTGCGTGCCTAACTCCCACCTAAGCTCTCTTACAATCCAAATTGGTGCTGTGAGGCACCTACAAACTTCTTAGGTAGGGACAGAGCACACCTAATGGTTGGTGCTACAAGAATGCACACAACTCAATACAAAACACAGCCAATGGTGACAGTGCCTATGGCGGGCAAGCTGGGGGTGCTCCTGCGCTGAGCCACCCACCTTACTGTGCCCGACCACCTTCCAGGCTCCAGGTGCCTCCCTGGGGGTGCCTCACGTCTGGCCAACCCCCTTCCTGGAGCAAACCCACTAGCCTGGGGGTAACACTGCCACCACCCAGGGTCTGGGGCGATCTTGGTTGTGTGCCCCCTGGGAAACGCAAGCCTAGTGGCCCTTGAGGGTACCTGACCCACTTCAAGAACTTGGGGTGCTTCCCTCAGTCTGAAGCACAAACAGTGGTCTTAGTCAGCTGAAACAAGGGGACCCCAAGGCATAATCTAGACCCACTCCCAATAAGTCTCCCACGCTAGGTACAAAGGTGAACTTTATTAGTTACAAGGAGTAGGTTTGGAATAAGGTACAGGGTAGAGCAATATTAGAGAAATCCCATAGAGCAAACTGGCCTGGCTGGGTAGCCTTTGATCATGCCTCTGAGTTACTGCAAGCTATAGATCTAATTAGATCTCGGGTAGCTTACTCACAAGTATCATCCAGAGGCAGCTGAAGAGTCCCTCTGGAGGCAGGCGGTTCCTTTATCATTAATTTCAAGAGAGACAGCAAGTTTCAGATGGTCCAGCTCTTCTCTCTCGCTCTGAGTTTTCATCATGGCACCGCTCCTCCCCTTGGGCAGTCCTGAACTTATATAGCCCTTGTGACCTTATTTACCTGGTCCAGTGGAGGCCAGCACCTGTTGGCTGCCAGCCCACCAATTTAAAATGCATCACTGGTTGGTGGGTAGACTGGCACTGCTCAGAACAATAGGGAGCCCGAGCCCCTCACCCAGGTATGTGATGCCAGTCACGTAGCCAGAGGGAGCAGGTTACCCCCCTCCCTCAGGAATGTATCCAGCTCAGGTTACAACTCAGGGTTACCTAAAGAGCCCATGGGATGTCTGCCCTCTATAGGGCCCATGTTAACCAAATTGTCACATAGCAGAGTTTTTGGGGAGAGACAGAGGTGGCCTTCTGCCAGTGCCCACCTTTTGCCCAATAGTCTATAAGTAAGAACACTTGCCCAGGAAGTCAGAAGATATGTGTTCTAGGCCTGCTGGGGTTCAAACCTGTATCTCCGGTATCTAGAAGGACAGTTTGGATCTGATCCATCATGACTAATGCAAAGATACTGCTGGCTGCAAAGGCAGCCACACAGGCTGTGATCCTGCAGGCACATGCGGTTTGTGGCACCACAAACCATACATGTTGTATGTTAAACTGTGCACAATGCTAATTTGCAGTGCAGGGTCAAAATTTGCTACTGGAATTTTCCCAACAGCAAAAATAAATCCCGGAAAAAAGGTGGCACAAAGCACACAAAAACGGCATGCGCTGGGACAAACACAGAGATGAGAGACCCTGCTCCCCCGTCTCCACATGCTGTGGAGATCGCACACTGAAGCACAGTGAGCCCCAACCAGCCAGGAAACAGCACGTGCAGACAGGGGAGCAGGGATCCTCCTGCCAAGCCTGCTGGTTAGTGCCCCACTGAGGCACCTTGTGCCCCAGCCAGCCACTCCCACAGCACGTGGAGCCATCAGAGCAGCACGCCAAAAGCCAGGAGGAGCTGGGCACAGGCACTTTGCCCAGAACGGAATAATGTTTCCTGCAACAAACCACGCATGCAGGGGTATGCACTGTGGTACAACTAGCAACACAAATTTGTTCTGCTATTATTTATGCCACTGCAAGCACACATCCCAGCTCATCAGGATGTGGCCCCAGGATGATTAATCAGTTGCTCCACTGGACTGTTAATGAACTTCCAGGATCCCCAACTGTATCCAACATGCTCATGTTGTATCCCTCTGTATTCGACTCAGTGGGAGCATCTACACAAGATGCTTAACTTCACATTAGCATAGTTTACTGTGAAGTAAGCATGTGCGTCTACACATGAACATGCTTACTTCACAGTAAACTTCCCTAATCCCCAGTAAATTCCCCATAGGAACCTGAGTGGGAACTATGTCCCCCTGCCCTCGCAGCAGTGAGCTCCAAGCTCCCTGCTCCAAGATTGCAATCCCAGATATCTGGGATATCTCCCAGATAACGGTCTCCCAGCACTAGCCAGTGATCACAGAGCTGGCGCTGGGAGCTCCCTGTTGGTGGGGGCAGGGGAGCCTGTGCTCACAGAACTGGGTGGGGAACAAGCTCCCCAACCTCCATCAGTAGGGAGTGCTGGCTCTGCCACCATGGGGCCAATGCTGAGAGATGCTTATCTCCCAGCCCAAGCTCCACAGTCAGGGCTTGGGCTTGAAGACCCTAATCTCCCATCTCCCCGCTGCCCAATCGTGATGGTGGAGTGGGGGCTGGGAGATAAGGATCTCCCGGCCTCTGCTTCCCGATCACAATCTTGGAGTAGGAGGTCTGGAGTTCCCTACTGCAGGGCAGGAGGACGTAGTCCCCGCCCAGGCTCCTGTGGCAGAGCCTGCCCTGGCAGATGGCACCTCATGGAGTCAGGAAGGTATCTTCCACCACCTGGTGGATGGCTACCGGGGAGCAAATTATTTTCCTGGTCAGGCATCTACGTGAGTGCTAAGGTGCCATTACTAATCCCAAGTAAATTTGCTACTTGCATTTGGAGGGAGCAAATTTACTCAGACTTATTAGAGAAGTTTACTACAAAGTAAGCATGTGCACATATAGACACACTTGCTTACTTCATAGTAAACTATGCTAATGCTAAGTGCCTCATGTAGATGTGACCCTCAAGTATCAGAAGTAGTAGGGCTTTGTTAGCACTGTGTTGCACCCCCGCTACACTAGGATATATGAACTTATACTGCCTGCACTATTCAAATTAACTTGTTCAGAGGTAACTCAGGTACCTCTGCACAGCACAGCCTTGGGCCATGTTGACTTGTGCAATATTCCACATCCAGAATGCCTCTCCTTAAAAATGTACATGAGCCACAAATAACAAAAGAAAATACAAAGAAGACCTACATGTACAAACATACTGAATACTGTGGGAATATTTGTTATTGCACTGCTATCTAAAGGACATTACAGAGTATAACATTCTAGTAGAGCACTGGCATAGGAGCTATGGGGGCCTCTTTGATTTCAAAAGGGGTAAGTACCTCCACAGTTCAAAACCTGCAGCCTGTAGCAAATTGGCTATAAATTAGGTATATCATTACTGAATCTTTACACTTTTGTGGACAAGGATTATCCTCTGTTTGAACAGCACAGTACAAATTGGCCCTGGTCCATGTCTCAGGCTCCTAGGTGCTACAACAGCACAGTTAACAGTAAGAGAATGGAAGACTAAAACTCAGTAACTGGACACTTCCAAGAGAGTGGCAGTGAAAAAGTAAGACAAAAATGGCCATGAGCTCCAGACTAGTAAATAGGTAAAAGATACTCTGGGGACTTGATTCATGGAGAATTTTCACTGACAAAATGCTACTATGTCTACATTCAAGGCATTGCTAAATGAGGCTAAAGATAACATGCAAATGCAATACAGCATTTATATGCCAGCTGCCATCATGACCAACACTGGGCATTAACTCAGGGATCTGCAGAGCTAAAACATATGAGCAGGTACAGCTTGAGTAAAGATCTAGGCCTCTGCAGCTAGGAACTGCAAAAATACACACATCCTCTGCAGTGAGGCACAGAAGGAAACCTGTAACCAATGCACATGCACAACTCTTGACAAAGGCAAAGGAATGTATATCAGAGGGAATAACCTGAACTAGTTGTGCACCTTAAGGAGGTTTAAATTAATGAGCAATTCAGGAAAAATAGGGCACAAGCATACACACACTGTGCTTGGTTTGGGAAATGAAAAATCCCAAGGTGCTTTTGAAACTTACAGGTGCAGGACACTGTGTGTCTGCCTGACAGCACAACTGAGCAACAGTAGCCAACAGAAAACACACTGACAGCAAGAGGCTGCAAAATGCAAAGGTTTATAAATAAAAAAAGCCCTGGTGCACTGTGCGACGTACCTTCTTTAAGACGAGCTTCCAGTGGTTTACTCACAACTGACTGAAGAGCTGCTGTAAAACTCCTGAAGTGGTTCAGGACATGCTCAAACGATGGAGGCACTGGGTGCCACTGCTCGGCTGGCATCCTCTGGTCCTGTATTTCTTTCTCCACTTCTGTGTAGTCCTGAAGATAAGTGGATATATGTATATTGTACACACACACACACACGTGTACACACAAAAGAAAAGATTACTCACACTATCTACTATAACAAATCTCCCAGGTGATTTATCACAGAAGTCAGAACTAAGGGCAGATGGAGAATGTAACAATACCTCTAATAACCGAACAGGATCACTTTGCTGCTGTATCTGCCTAAGTTTACCAGACAAGTTATCCAGCATTTTAATTCTTTCTTTACAGGACTCTGCCTGTTGACTGTATGCCTGAAGAGCTTGCTGAGTCCTTTCATCTAGGTAATTCTTTGTCAAGGTCTCCTCTTCATCAAGCAGTACCCGGAGTTCAGTGAACTTCTTTGACAGCAACACTTTACTGGCTGTTGTATGTGCCTATAAACAAAAGTGAATTGCAGACACAGTTAGAGCACAAACACAGCAGATGTTACTTTTCCACACTTTTAAAGTGACCTTCCCAAAATGTTTCACTGATGGTGTAGCATTCAATTATCAAGTGGCATTTGCCAAATATGATCAGGAAATGGCCTGAATGCAGAGAACTATGTTTGTGTAGGGTTGTCTAACTGTTGAGCTTGTCGCAAGCTGGATCGACATGTGTTCCCTTCTGTCACCACACAACAGCTCACCAAAATTCCTTATGTGGGATGGGGCCGCGGGTGAGTGGGGAGCAGTGTTCAGGAGCAGGACAGGCAGGCGAGTCCAGAATCACAGGGCCAAGTCGCAGGGTGGTGACAGTGCAGACCTGGGGCAGATCCATGGTCCACTGCCTGCATGCCCCTGTGACAAACGCAGGTTCTGCAGGCAGGGGCACATAGGGAGCAGATCGCAGATCTGCCCCAGGTTCCAGCCCCCACTCTGTCACCACCCCAAGATCCCAGACCTGGCCCCAGACACAGCTCCCAATCCAGCTGTGGCCCCATCCCATCTTCTTGGCCACACACCCTACCTGCACAAGTCCTGGCCAGTCTCCATGGAGACCCCAGGATTGCAGGGCAGTGACAGCATGGGGCCAGAGCAGAGCTGCAATCCACTCCTTGCCCGCAGAACTGGGGCTCCTTGCCCCAGCCCAGCCCTGTGCTGTCACCATCCCATGATCCCAGGGTCTCCTTGAAGACCGACTAGGATCCACGGGGACAGGATGCACAACCAGGATGGGCCCGTGGGCTGGTAGGGAGCTGCATTCAGGGCCAGGTCGGGGATTTCAGGGCAGTGACAGTGTGGGGCTGAGCCCAGAGCAGAGATGCGATCTGCTTCCTGCACATACCTGCCTGCAGAACTCACACCCATCGCAGGGGCTTGTGGACAGAGGATCACAGCTCTGCCCCACACCCTGGCCCCGCACTGTCACCACCTGAATATCCAAGGGTCTCTCCAGCCCTGCCTGGAAATCTTGCTCCCAGATGCCACTCCTTGCCTACCACAGCCTCACCCCAGCCACCCAGGTGAGCATCCTGCCCATGTGGGCTCTGCCTCTGGTGGTGGGTGTGAGGTGGATATGCCAGGGTGCCTGGGTAGCAGGGCTGGGGCTGGCAGCTGTGGCAGCCAAAAGGTGCCACCACTACCCAGGCTGCCAAGAAATAGAGTCTGACAGCCACGGCACCCCAGCTGCGCTATATGTCTGGGGGTGGGAGATCTGGCCGCATTCACTACAGCCTGCCTGAGCTGTCCCCCATACCTGGGCTAGGTGGGACCAAGGAACCTGCCCCTAGCCAGACAAAATCCCTTGGCAGGACAAATCTGGCCTGCAGGCCATATTTTTCCCACTCCTGCTGTAGAGATACTGCCAGTGAAACATGCATACTCCTCAGAGCAGGAACCATTTTCCTCTATACAAACTGGACAGGGCCAGGCTCTCTCAGTAAGCTCTCTCAGTAAGAGCTTTGGACTCAGGAGATTAGACCCTCATGTGATGGGTGTCAATGCAACTCCATTAACATCAACAAACTATGTCCATTTACCTCAGCTACCCCAGGTAAGGACATGTTGTTTCCTATGCAAAACCAACTATTTTAAGAGAAGAAAGGACTTTCTGTATTATCTTTTATTGGACCAAATGTATAGTTGGGAAAGCTGTTGGACAAGATTTTGGGCATCAAGTGCTCCTTGTTAGGAAGCCTGAGAGCTTGCCCAACAGCTCTCCCAACTATATAGTTAGTCCAATAAAGGGCAACACAAAACAGTCTTGCTCTCATACATTTTTCTGAGCCATTAGGTCAGCAACCCTGACTATTTTATTATAGGTCATCCAGGTATGTATGTTCCCACCCCACCCATCATTGGCTGGCATATATAATGAAACCAAGGCCAGGTCATCTCTTTTAGTGGAAATCTATTCTCTCCCACATCGTAGCTAACAAGATGTGCTAGGAAGAACAGGCATTATATTTGTTCTGCTGTGAATCTGACAGCTGTACAATGGCTGGACAGGCACCATGGTTCTCAGTGCTAGCTACCTGTTAGTTGTTATCTGGCTTTGAGGAGTAATACTTTAGAAAATCTAAATAAAAATTTCACAGCAAGTTTTCTCTCTCTCTCAAAAGCCTTGCTTGTGCCTTTAAGCAGTGAGCTGTCTTGGCCACAACATGGGTTTTAATGGAAAGCAACTGTCTGGTTAAATGAACAAGTTTTGCTTTACCTTAAGATCAACAGAAGCTTGTTCAATGTGTCTTATGTTGTCAACTTCCTGCTTCTTTTTAATATCTAGCTCCTTCAAGCACGAGACAGCACGTTCCTGTACAGCAGGTCAAATAAAATGACAAAAATCATACTGGAATCGAACCATGTCTGCAAATCAACAGAAGACAGTATGAACATTCACTTTTCTTTTTACAGAAGAAAGGGTATTGTCAACAAATGTCTAGCTTACCTGTTTATACATAAGCAAATTCAAATCAATTATTCTTGTTAACTAAACTACATATTTGAACATCCCACAGCCCATCTGTGGTACCTGGTGCTATTCAGAGGCATACAAGTCAATATCACCTCTTCAGGGTGATCCTTTCACCTCTCTTGCTGCTGCTTGAAAGAATGACAGTTCTGACACACCAAAGCCTAGAGGGCTGGACAAGATGCAGCACTTCACTGCCTCTTAAGATACTAAGCCCTGTCCCAGGTCTGCTTTGGGCTTAGCCTTGGAAAAGGCAGCTTATCTATCACACAGGCTATGAAACTCTCAGGGGTGTTTACTGTCTGACCATTAGAATGACAATGCTGGGTTCCAGTGCTCTAGGTGAACTGGTTTTGATTGGGGAACACTGGCCAGGACTTATCTCCTCCCAGCTAGACTCTGGCAATGTTCAGCCTGATGGTCAGGTTGACAGGGCCTAAGCACAATTCCTCCTGCCACACCACACTGATGACCAATAGAAAGCAAGAACTCATGTCCACAAGTACTACTCCATTCAAAAACAATGAAGCCAATAAGCAATTTATTGGAGCACTGAAAAAGTCACCATGGTACTACAGAATTGGAGGGACCAGACATTGCAGTGCTTCCTGCAGTCAAGTTTGCCAAACTACTTAGATGCCAGTGAATCCTCCCATCTCCTCAGCTTCAGGGACATATATAGAATAGTAGAGCCTAGTGAATTATTTCTGTTTCCTCTTTGGTACAGCAGCCCCTCATGGCATCAGTGCTTGAAACTGCACAGGACAACAGACAGATCTGGGAGGTGCTGTCATGCAGAAACCCCATGGCTCCCATCAAATGGTTCAGTGATCCACAGGTAATTCAGGCCTGGCTATCGCTGCCTGGCAGGGCTCCTAACCAGACACCAGTCTCCCCCTCTCCCCTTTTTCCCCCGTCTCCCCTTTTCAGTTCTGCCACTGAACCCCACAATGCTTCCAATAATTTTGGGATCAACTGGTTTGCAGTGTCAAGAATTTATGGCAGGAAATCTAGAGAAATGCCATCAAAATGGACTCCATTTTACATGGCTGAGGACTGTGCTACTACTCCCTGGGTAACATTTTCCAACCTGGATGCCTAAATTGGAGTTAAGTCTGTATGAAGATACCTCAAAAGTGCTAAGCACTCAGCTGCAGAGGCTAAGGGAAAGTGCTCAGCATTACTGGAAGACAAACCACTTACTGAAATAAAGTATCTTGGACTTTGGAACCCAACATTTGGCACTCAGTTTTAAAACTCTTGCCTCCACAGGATAAAGGGCAAGAAGTCCTCTTCAATGTGAGATGGGGGGAGTGCTGAAAGGATAATCTGCCTTTAAACCATTCTTGCCCATGCTTGGGGAACCTCTTTTGGGTGTTCTCTAGGAAGGGAGCCATTTCTCCTGCTCAAACTCCTTAATTCCCATAGTGAAAGTTGACCCACTGACCCCACTATGGTCCTCCACCACAAAGAGGTTGTGTGTGCAGCAGTTTTTGAAGGCAGTGTGTTTCCTTGCCAGCACAGAGATATGCGAAAGTAATGGTCTTCTTGAGCTTGAGGAACAAGGGGTCTTGAATGAAACCTACCCACTACATGCTCTGCCCTCAAACCCCAGGGAACAACTTAGTGGTACCTCTGAGAGGGAAACACCACAACGCTTCCTCTCCTGTTTGTCATTAAAATACCCCAACCCAAATGCACTCCCCAATAGCCCCAGTGCTACTCAAGGATTTACATAAGAATATTTCTTCCATGCTCCTGCTCACATCCCAGAATACTCCTGATGGCATGGCCTATAACCATACTGCTTTCCAAATGATTGCTAAAATACTGCCAACACTATATAGTATAGGTGCACTGATATATTGGTCCATATCAGATCAGCACTGATAAAAGAAAAATTAACATTATTGGCAATCTGCTTTTTTTGGCCCATGTAATAATTGTCATCAATAAATGCCACGTACACGCGCAGCCAGGAATGCAGCCCAAAAGTTTGGAGAGCAGCATCCAGTTGGTAAGTCTGTGGGGGATAATGGGACATGGGATGGGGGGGGCGGGGGCAGATCAAGGCCCCCACGGTGAGGAAGGGAGTGGGGCAGGGGCAGTCATGACCCAGCCAGGGTGGACGTGGGCATTTCATCCAGGGCGTTTGGGGGTGGGGAGCGAGGGGTGGTTCCCCACCTCTGTGTACACCCATGAGGGAGGCATGGGGGTCATGTGCCCCCTGGATTTGTGCACAGGGTGAGGGCAGGATGCCCACTGCAGGCTCAGGTGCTGTGCTGGACTCTTCTGGGTGGGGGAGGGGACTGGGCTGGGGCTGCACTCGGGGTGGGTGGCAGCAGTGGTGGGGGTAGGGGTGGCTACAGAGACTTTTGGGGTGGCTGTAGCCCTCCCCCTGTAGCCACCCCTCGAAACAATGTCACTCCCCCCCGCAAGCGCAGCCCCGACCCAGCTCCCTGACTGGGAAGAAGCCAGTGCAGACCCTGGACCCAAGCTTGCAGCAAGCAGCCTGCCTTACCCTGAACACAAATCCAGGGGGCACATGCCCTCTGTGCCTCTCCCAAGGGTACACACAGTGGCAGGGAGCCTCCCACCACCCTGAGTCCCCTGGATGAGCTACCTGTGGTCCTGCCCCACTCCCAGTAGGATTGCATTCATCACTCTGGCTGGGCAGTGCCTGCCCCTGCCCCTGCTTTTGCCCCACAGCCTCCTTCAGTGTGGGGGCCTCAATCTGCCCCCCCCATGTCTTTTCCTTCCTCTCCACTCCTTTCCCCCTACAACAGACTTACCAGCAGGGAGCTGCTCTCCAAGCTGCCAGGCTGCATATCAGCTATCAGATCAGTATCAGTTGGTATGGCTAGTTAATAATCAGCCATCGGTATCAGTCAAAAAAATCTTTGTCAGTGCACCCATACTATATATGGTAATAGCCTAGGGTCCTCATCCCCTATTCCTTTGGAGAAAGGTAGCAGAGGGAAACTGGCCCTTCACAAGCAGGAAGCCAGTTGTGCTCACTTTAGCCCTAGAAGTATACAAGTAGCCATGCTAGAGTCAGGCAGCAAGGAGTAGTGCACTCACGAGGGCTGGGTCTAGGCCACAGGTCATAGGCCAGAGGGACAGGCCCATGTGTGTGAGCAAGAAAGGCAGAGTGACCACAGTGGTTGAGAGGGCCCAGAAGGCAGAGTGACCCAAGACAGAATGGAGCCAAGTACATGTCTAAGCAGTGGCAACCATGCCTGCGGGACCAAGTGGGAGAAGTTCATATCAGGGGTTTGGCAGGTATGGAAGAGGCCCAAGGAATCTGTCCTGAACCAGAGGGGAGTAGAGTTCAAGTGACTTATTCATGCAGCCAGCCAGAGCCATTGGTTGGAGTCCACTGGGGTCAGGCAGACCAGCTGTTTTATGCATGTTGAGCATGTTGGAGTCCCCTACAAAGGGGACTGCTGAGAGGGTATCCAGAAAGTCAGGCTGCTGAGGAGGCTCCAGGGTGTACAACACCCCACCCAGGACAGAGAGATAGAAGGGCTGAGAACTTGGACTGGGATCACTCCAGACAACAGTCACACAAAGGCAGAACTGTGGAGGTCCTCAGATGTCGGACCTGTACACGTGGAATGGCTGTGGGAGGACCAGCAGGGTGCACTGACTCACCCAGGCGATGGAAAGAACCTGGAGATGCACAGTGAGGGCAAGCAGAGCTCAGCTCCCACACACAGACTTGACTGAGAGCGGCACATCAACACGAGGAACTGCATTAATGACTGCAGACTTCTCCACAGAGAAAGATAACATGCAAAGCATGGTTGGTGAGACTAGATAATGGGAGCATGCAGCCCTTCCTTCACATCAAGGTCGCATAGCAACAGAAAACTTCTACCCAGAAACTTTCCAAGGTGGCTTTGCCTGCCTTCTCAAATGAAGAGAAAGCAAGCAAGCAAGCAAGCTGGGACAGGCCCTAGGGCTCCCTGGTCTTGAATGCAGTCTTGCGTGCACAAGTGAGTAAGACCACAAACTCCTATGCTGGAAAGTGCTACTTCTATTGACATTTCTGAAATGCCAAAACAAAAGCAAGCAAGCAGGAAGACTATGTGACTTTTGAACTCTGCAGCCACTCCTCCCAGCACCACCCCTGCCAGCTGCAAGCACAGCCCTGACCCAGCTCCCCAACCCAGAAGAGGCTGGTGCTGCCCTCAGCCCTTAATGGTCAGCCCGCCCTCATCCTGCACACAAATCCAGGCAGGTAGATGCCCCCCATGCCTCCCCCAAGGGGCCGTACAGCAGTGGGGAGCTGCCACTCCTTCCCCCACCCCAACAAGCTGCCCACAGCTCCGTCCTGCTCCCAGGGGCATATTCATTGCCCTGACTGGGCAGTGCCTGATCCACTCCCCCCCTCACTATGGGGGCCTATATCTGCTCCCCCATGCCCCTTACCCCACCACAGACCTATCAGCAGGATACTACTCTCCACACTGCCAGGCTGTGCTCCTGGCTGCCTGCATGCTGTGTTGTGCACATGCACGGAGCATTTATCAGTGATATTATCACCTACACTAGCCAAAAAAAGCTGATTGATAAAACAAAATTTAATATTATTGGCAGTGCCGATCCAATGTGTGACCGATATATCAGTGCACCTCTAGGCAGAGGTGTAGCTGATAGCTTTCTTTTGTGGAGAAAGATATGGCATGCCTAAGCCCAGTCTCCAACTACCTTCTCCTGTGAGCTTCCTGCCTTGACTCTGGTTCGGATTGTCTTTCCTGACTCTGACTCAGATGATTAGATTCATTGACTATTGACCTTGTTCGCTGTTTGGATAATTGGTAACATATACACTGTATCTCTGCTTTTATTCCTTTGTGATTATATCTGTTCCAGCTTTATTTTTATTATCCCTTATCTTTTGTTCCATCCCGTTGTTCTTTCAGTAAATCCTTGTTTTATATTTTTAACTAGGGAAAGTCTTGGAAAAGATTATCAAAGAGGCCATCCTTAACAGACTAGCTGAAGGCAATATCCTGAGGGATAGCCAGCATGGGTTTGTTGCAGGTACGTCTTGCTTGACCAATCTCATTTTCTTTACGACCAGGTGACCTATCACCTGGACAAGGGGGAAGAGATTGACGTTGTATATCTTGACTTTAAAAAAGCCTTCGATCTGGTATCCCATGATCACCTGTTGACTAAACTGGCTAACTGCAGCCTCAACCTCACCACGATCCGCTGGCTGGGGAATTGGCTCCACGGTAGGACCCAGAGGGTGGTGATTGATGGGATTCAATCGTTTTGGTACATGGTCACCACTGGGGTCCCTCAAGGCTCTGTCCTAGGGCCTATACTATTTAACATCTTCATTGATGATGTGGGCACTGGTGTCAGAAGCAGACTGGCCAAGTTCATCGATGATACCAAACTCTGGGGTAAAGCATCCACACGTGAGGACAGGAGGATGATTCAGGGAGATCTCGACAGGCTCATGAAATAGGCAGATGAGAACCTGATGGTGTTCAACACCGAAAAATGCAAGGTTCTCTACCTTGGGAAGAAAAGCCTGCACCATGCTTATCTGGCTAGCACTACAGACGAAAGGGACTTGGGGGGTCATGATTGATCACACGATAAACATGAGCCTTCAATGTGATGCTGTGGCTAATAAAGTAATCAAAACGCTGGCTTGCATCCATAGATGCTGCTCAAGCAAATCCCGGGGCGTCATTCTTCTCTTGTACTCGGCCTTGGTGAGGCTGCAGCTGGAGTACTGCATCCAGGTTTGGACTCCTCAATTCAAAAAGGACATGGAGAAGCTTGAGAGGGTGCAGGGGAGAGCCACATGCATGATCAGAGGTCAGGAAAACAGACCTTATGATGAGAGGCTGAGAGCCATGGGACTCCTCAGCCTGGAAAAGCGCAGGCTCAAGGGTGATCTGGCGGCCACCTATAAGTTTATCAGGGATGCTCATCAGTATCTGGGGGAACACCTGTTCACTGGAATGCCTCAAGGGATGACAAGACCGAATGGTCACAAACTCCGACGCAACCAATTCAGGCTGGACATAAGAAAGAACTTCTTCACTGTTGACCTACCTGCAAGGTTTGGAATAGACTGCCACCGGAGGTGGTTCAAGCACCCACTTTGAACGTCTTCAAGACAAATCTTCTTTAGATGCTTACCTTGCTGGAATCCTATGATCCCTGCTGACTTCCTGCCCCTGGAGCAGGGGGCTGGACTTGATGATTCTCCGGGGTCCCTTCCAGCCCAAATGTCTATGAAATCTATAAATATTGGTTATTGGATCTGCATCAGCCAATACGGTTGGTTAATAATTGGCTATCGGTATCAGCCAAGAAAATCTTCATCAGTGCACCTCTATTTACAAATATGGGAACTGAGCAGTGAATAATAACTGCTTGTTACTATTCTTGCTTTACATAATGGAGACCTAGAGCAGGGGTGGTCAATTATTTTGGCTGGTGGGCTGGTTATTGAATTTTGGTGACCTGCCCCTTGACAGGTGCCCTGCCCCCTGGTTGCTATCTTGAAATCGGAAGTCTCACCCCTAACCCTTAACCTTTGCCACTAGAAGTTCCTCCCCTTGCCCCCAGAAGTACTCCGGGGGTGGGGGTGTTGCCGTCTTAGAACTGGATAAAAACCATATCATATACTACAAATCAAACATAGAATCATAGAACCACAGAAAATTAGGGTTGGAAGGGACCTCAGGAGGTCATCTAGTTCAACCTCCTGCTCATAGCAGCACCATCCCCAACTAGATCATCCCAGCCAAAGCTTTGTCTAGCTGGGTCTTGAAAACCTCTAGGGATAGAGATTCAACCATGTCTCTGGGTAACCTGTCCCAATGTTTTCCTACCCTCCTAATGAGAGTTTTTCCTAATATCTAACCTGAACTTCCCTTGCTGTAACTTGAGACCACTGGTCTTTGTTCTGTCCTTTGCCACCACTGAGACCAGTTTAGCTCCATCCTCTTTTGAACCCTCCTTCAGGTAGTTAAAAGTTGTTAAACCCCCTCAATCTTCGCTTTTCTAGACTAAATAAGCCCAGTTCCCTCAGTCTGTCCTCAGAAGTCATGTGCCCTACCCCTTGAACCATTTTTGCTGCCCTCCACTGGACTCTCTCCAATTTGCCCACATCCTTTCTGAAGTGGGGAACCTAAAACTGAACACAGTACTTCAGATGTGGCCTCACCAATGCTGAATAGAGGGGAATAATCACTCCCTTGACCTACTGGCAACACTCCTACCAATACAGCCCAGGATGCTGTTAGGTGTCTTGGCAACAAGGGCACACTGCTGGCTCATATTCGGCTTATTGTCCACTGTGACCCCTGGGTCCTTTTCTGTAGAGCTGTTGCCCACCCAGTCAGCCCCCAGCCTGTATTGGTGCATGGGATTGTTCCATCCTAAGAGCAGGACTTTGCACTTGTCCCTTGCTGAACTGCATGAAATTTCTTTTAGCTTAATCCTCCAATTTGTCTAGGTCACTGAATCTTAGCCTTATCCTCCAGCATATCTACTACTCCCCCACCCCGCTTGGTGTCATTTGTAAACTTGCTGAAGGTGCATTCTATGCCATCTTCCAGGTCACTGATGAAGACATTGAAAAAACTGGCCCCAAGACTGACTCCTGGGTCACTACACTTGATATTGGCTGCCAATTAGACATTGAGCCATTAATTACTATCCTCTGAGCTAAATGCTTCAGCCAGTTTTCTATCCACCTTACAGTCCATTCACCCAGCCCTTACTTCTTTAGCTTCCCTGCAAGAATATTGTGGGAGACCGTATCAAAATCCTAGCTAAAATCAAGATACATCACATCCACCAGTCTCCCTTGCATCCACGGAGCCAGTCATCTTATCATAGAAGGCAACCAGGTTGGTCAGGCATGACTTGCCCCTGGTGAATCCATGCTGACTGTTCCTAATCATCTTTTTCTCCTCCAAGTGCTTAGAAATGGATTTCTTGAGGATCTGCTCCATGTTTTGTCCATGGACTGAGGTGAGGCTGAGAGGTCTGTAGTTCCCTTGATCCTCCTTTTTCCCTTTTTAAATTGTGGGCACTATGTTTGCCCTTTTCCAATCAGCTGGGCCCTCACCTGCTCGCCACAAGTTTTCAGAGATGATGGCCAGTGGCTCTGCAATCACATCAGCCAACTCCCTCAGCACCCTTGGGTGCATCCCATCTGGCCCCATGGACTTGTACACTTCCAGCTTTTCTAAGTAGCCCTTAACCTGTTTTTTCACCACCAAGGGCTGCTCCCCTCCTCCCCAAACTGTGCTACCCAGTGCAGTAGTCTGGGAGCTGACCTTGCCTGTGAAGACTGAGGCAAAAAAGGCATTGAGCATTTCAGCCTTTTCTGCATCCTCTGTCACAAGGTTGCCTTCCCCATTCAGTAAGGGACCCACACTTTCCCTGATCC
>JAGPOW010003395.1:54158640-54169513 GCA_030014935.1 Caiman crocodilus
CTCATCGCAAGGTCCTTTCAACTTCCATTTAGGACGAGTAATACAGTACTTCAGCATCTTCAAAACTCAAAAACTAATCTGAAATCAGTCGCACGTAACTAAAACTGGCTAGAACAATTAAAAAGGAGAACAGGAACGCATCAACATTCAAATTACCGATTGAAAATGTTAATATTGCTAACTGATTTTGTGCGATATTGCAACTTTATTGATAAAATAAGTAGTAAATTGGCAATTTTAAAATTTGGATTTTATAACATATGCTAAAAACAAGGCTATCTTGTATTGAGCAAATCAATGAACTCTTTAGTAGTACACTTAAAATCTCCAATGAAGGGGAAGCAGAACAGCTGTCTGAATAAAAAGTAAAAAGGTCTTTTCATACCATTAAGTACATTGGGGGAGGAAATATTAAATGCCTATAATTGCTGCACCCTTAGCATTCAGTGTGCAACTGCAAACACAAGGAAAGAAACCAGTGTACAGTACTAGTACTGTTTAAATAACACACAAGATTATACATTGCAGCATAATTAATACTACACACATACGTTCTCAGTACATGCTGGTATATAGGTTCTCTCACACACACGCACCTCCTTGCTAGCACACCTTCACACTGGCTCTCTCACACATCCATTCACACCGATCATTCCCACTCACAGTATCTGAAGGCTCTATATAAGGTAGATTGCTATATTGTTTGGAGCTACCACTTTTATAAAAGCACATGCTAAAAGATCACGTCCACTGTAATCTCGCAGCAACACTCGGAATGATCACACAAAACCCAGGGAATGTTAGTGCACACACAAAATTAAGCTAAAGAAAAAAAAAATCTTTGGAGTTCCAATCACACGGTTAGTATAACAATCCCATAACTGTGAAGACTAATTATAAGCTTTATAATTGATTAAATCACACAGTGCAAAGAAAGGTCCATTGACCCTTTTGTGTAAAGGGAAGGCAGGAAGCCACACGGGTAAGTTCAATGGATAGTTCGTATATACATGTGACTAGGAACACCCAAACTAGAATTGTGCTCTTAGATTGGTCATTCTGAATCACGATGCACTTCTGAAGCATCAGCTCTGCAAATTGGGCATGTACGATTTGCCTGTAAGACAGAAGTAAAACAAGATTTAATTGTGCTGGCCACGATACCTGGTAAGCCAAAATAAGACCTCTGTCCTCCAGACCCCACAGTACCAAACAGGCATGGGCAAAGTGGAAGATCAATTAGGCTTGCTGCTTTAGAGAGTGTGAAAGTGGCCTGAAAAAAGTGCCTTTATTTATTATTTATTTTTGCATTAGTCTTTTAGGTTTTACGTGTCCTAAAGGGCTCTGGAATGTGGGTCTGCCTGCACAATGAAAGTGTGCATGCTACATGACCCAGGGTTCCCTGTGCGGGTGTAGCTCTGCCTCACCAGAAAACCAGCCGTGTCAGGAAAAGTGCTGTTTGCCAGTGTAGTTATGTCTGTACTAAAAGCTTCCGCCAGCACAGCTACATCAGTGAGGGATCACAACTCTCTGAACTCTTGACTGCCATTGCTATGCAGCAGAAACATGCATGGAAGACATCACTTGTAAAAATATGCCACCCAAAGACACTGAAAGCTGAACAGCTGGAAAGAAAAGGGATTTTAGTCAGACTATCCAGAACTGTAGAGTTTTTTATTTTATACTAGCTCCCATTTAAATTCCTTCCCACAAAGACAAAGACCAAACTTTACATTTCTGACTTTAAGGAAGACACTAAAAATAAAAGAACACTTAACATGAAGCCAGTATTTAGAAAAACAATCCACTGGAGACAAAGACAAAATATTCCTAAAAAGGGGGAGGGGGAATTAAAAGTTAACCCTCTAAATCATTCTGCAATTTGAACTACAGTAGACATATATAAGTATCAATCAAGTAAAAGTTTTTACAATTAGTGAGGTGCTGGACTACCTGTGTTTATATTCTAGGGTGGCTAAGTTTATGGAAATGTTTTTTATTAGTGCAAGCCAAAAGGAATGTACACATGCATCTCTCTCTCTCCATTACACTGTAATTTCTTGTATCAGCATCAAAAAAATTTTAGGGGGAGAGATGAATAAGACTCAGTTCTGCAACCAAATTCTAAAGTGCACTTCTTAAGGGTTCCACAATTATTTGAAGGAACTCTCTCCTTACCAGTTTTGCATCTTATTTAATATAATTCAGTTAAACTTGTTTAAAAATAAATAATGTTTTAACCAGTCTAATATAGGAAAATCTAAGTCAGAGGTCACCCTCTGATTATTTTGCAGTTTGTCATTTGTACTGTTAAATATTGTATCTAGTGGCAGTATTAATACACTGTAGCTCACTAAAAGCAAGCTGCAGAAAAAGCCAAAAATACAGGATAAACAAACCATAATTAACATCTTAATATCAGGGTAAATCAAATGAATGGTATATGAATAGCTTTAAAAGTTTTAACAGCACAGCTGTTTTTTTAGGATCATTTTCCATAACAAAGTAATTAACCAAATTGTATTCTGATGTATTTTATGAATTTCACTCTCTTTTATGAATTTTCACATACAACTTTGGTGCAAATCAGAAGATGCACATAAGGAGTGGAAACTTGACTTAACTAGCAGTTACTTGGGGCAAGCATTTTGCAATAGGCACATGCAACTGCTTGATGAACTAGTGCTGCAACTGTTCTGTAGAAACTTTATAGCCAATATTTGTTCTTTTAAATACAATTTATTAAAATGTTCTACTTTAGAGGTTCTAAGATATATCTCTGGCATTTCAGGGACAGATTGCCCTAGAACAACCCTTGTAGGGCTCCAATAGTATCAGCAGAACCAAAACAGGACCAGACTTGTATTTACTTGTAGATATAATTATTTACAATTTTGCCAATCCAAAGTGCTTGGGCCTAGCAATCATGAGACTTTAAAAACAAACAAAAATTTGGATTCTCTTTCTCTGCCTTTTGGTTTCCGAGCCTTCTAGTGGAACATGGGTTACATTTTCATGTGTTTCTTTACAACCACGAAGAGAAAAAACTACTTCCCAGCTTCAACTAATTCCTGATAATTATCTTTACCGCTAATCAAGTACTTCAGTCCTTATAAACCATGCTTTGAGTTAACTGCTGAGACTATTATTTGCATTTTCCCTCAGTTTGACACTAAAAAAAGAGTAGTTCTTATACATTGCTTTGTGTGTTCAGAATTTTGCAGGCTATTTATTTTATGTAAGTGACTTCCACTGAAATTTGAAAAAATTATGAAAACGTTTCCAATGATCTTTGGTGCTGCAGAAGCTTTAACATGTGAGAAGTCAAGTATGACCCCAAATTTAGTTTCAACCCTCCATCCTGTAAATCCAGGTACTATTATTCATGTATTTGTTCAGTATTTCATTTACTTCATTGTCAACAGTGTTACTGTCTAGTATAACCGGTACTCTAAATGTAAGGCAGCTATTCTCTTGGCCTCAGGAAACCTATCAATGTGGTACTTTCTATACTCCATCAGAAAACTGCTGCTAGCAAAGCAACAGGATGGTTTAGACACCTGACCATAGTTATTAATATGATGCATCCTGAAAAAAACCCAATGTGCATAGCAGTATTATTCTCTAGTGATTCTTAGATATACCTGTTTTATTTCAGGACTGATGTAACCCAAAACACATTTTGGGGCAGCATATAGAGCAACTAAAACAAATATGAATTGAATAAGATGCTGAACAAATGTGAGAAGATGGAAATCAATACTTGCTGGCACCAAGTCTGGAAATGCAGCTAACAGAGCTTTCCTGATGCATTATCTAGATCGGTTGTTCTCAACCATTTTTGTACCAGTACCCATCTGTAAACATCAATGGCCAGTCCTGACCTAATGCATCTCGCCCCAGCCTCACAATGCGTGGGGTGGGGGGTGAGGCAGGGCAGTGCCATGTAGCCCCTTGCAGGCTGGAACTCTGCCAGCCTACCAGGGTAAAGCCAGTTTCCCATGCTTTCCTCCTTTAAAGGAGAATCCATTTTAAAAGTTTGTTGATCCATTTTATAAGTTTGTTCGTGACCCTTACATATATTCGTGCAACTCATTCTTGGGTCGTGACCCATGGGTTGAGAAAAGCTGATCTGGCTAATTGTACTCTTGTACTTTTCACTTTCTGTAGAGGAGTACCCTCTCTGATCTAATGCATTTCCCTTCCTAATGTTTTATTTAAATTATTTTGAAACAACTCTCTCTTGCTTTTGTATGTAAACCCAAAATTTTGCGGGCAAAGTTAATCATTTACATTTTTTTGTCTTGCTCCCACAACTCAGATTTATGGAATGAGCTACAAGGCTTTCAGTAGCTTAAGCTTTAAATGTTTTCTTCCTTTCAGATACCTCTCAGTACTTACATTTATCCAACCACCTCCAAACCCTATTTTAATATAAAATTACATCCACAAGGGCACCGTAATGTAGAAATGAAAATCAATTTTGTCAGTCCAGATCATTCTCTTTATATTAATTTTTATATAACCTTAGTTTTGATAAGAGATGGAAAGACTCTTCTTTCATTAGCTGTTAGAAAATATTGCTATAGCACAAAGGAAACAGCACTTTCAGTCTGTGGGTTTTCCTATCCTACATAAAAGGAAAAATATGAGATGAAATGCAATGAAAAATAAATACTACAAATCAAGTCATTATATAGTCTCTCTGAAGTAGATTTTTTTTTACCTTAAGCCATTTATCGACGCACTTGGCATGGAACTCGTGGTTACAGGGTAAGACTCTAAGTAGCTGCCTTGACTCAAAATCACACATGCACACTACACACCTAGAAAAAGATTGCAGAGTTTAAAAGATATTTGCTATTTCAGTACAAATTGGTATTGCATAACTTACTATGTACGTCTGCAATGGAGTACTGATGTAGCAGCAGTGAGGAAGCTGCATGGGAATAAACCTTTAGAAAAGACAGGTTATTCCAGTGTATACCAGAACTGCTCTCGTGGCCTTTACTCTGGTTTCAAATCCCAGTGGAGGCCAGAGTTAATACTCACACTCATGGTGACTTCACCCCCCTCACCAACAGCACAAATAAGATTTATTACACTAATTTGTAATACTTAAGTTAGCAGTTAACTGCTGAAGAATATGGTAACTGCAAACACCTTCCCAACGGTTCATTCTGTTTTAATATCAGGATAATGTTTCCTATCAATATGCATAATTTAAATTTTGAGTTGTAATTTTTTCCTCAAAATAGTTTAAGTTATTTTTCTGTTCAGTTATATGTTTTCTTATTGCATTCCTTACTAGATGGACACCATCAACTTTTCCTTTTTAAAAAACACATTTCTACAATAAAATCTCTTTCTACTGTTGTTATGAAAAACACTGACCATCAGGAAGATGGAAGATCAAAGAAATCTCTTTTAGCTTTTGGCTCTGAATTTGACCACACTTAAGTGTATTGTAGCTATAACTGCTCCTTTTTGTATGGGTCTTTCAAACTGAAATAGAGAAATAAATTCTAAATGTAATACAATATAATTGTAAAATCATAAAAAGTGAAAAAGGTTTTCAGGGGCTGTACCAGAATACACAGTTAACACAGGCTAAATTTCAAGTTGAGGATGCCCCTCTAAGATGCAGCACACTAAAATTTATCAGTCATTTGTTCAATGTCAAATGTAGATTAATCAAATTTAAAACTTAATGCATCCCTACATTCCAAAACTTTTGAAGATGGCATTTTGGGCTTCAAATTAATTTAACAGAGAAACATTCTGACTTGCATTTAGAGCTGTCATGTATTACACAGTATATGGCTACTTCACACTCCAATCTAGAGGGATCAAGAAGTCCACATGATGGATATGAAATCAAGAGGCAAGAATAATGTACTCACAAAGTCTGTTCTGACTGGTGGTTGTTTGGATTGAACCTGTAGGATGGAAGCTGTTCAATGTCTGCTTTTGTTAGTCCTCGTGGTTTGGCCTCTCCCAAACGTTCTGCCAAATTCAGCAGTGCCTGCAGAACAAGTTTTTCCTTTGTAAACATGCTGGTCAAGTGAGCAGCTACAGCTCTAGAAGAACTGCAATTAGAGGTGCACTGATACATCGGTTCGATACTGGATCAAGACCGATATAAAGAAAAATTGACTGCACTGGAAATTAGCTTCCCCCCCCCCCCCCCCGATGTGGCTGATAACATGACCAATACATGCCCTGAGCCTGCGCGCAGCCACAGTGCAGCACATAGGTGGCGAGGAGCATAGCCCAGCAGTGTGGAAAGCTGTGTCCAGCTGCTAAGTCTGTTGTTGTGGAAGGGGAGGGAAGGGGAATGGGGGGCATATATCAAGGCCACTGTGGTGAGAGGGGGAGTGGGGCTGGGATGGGGCTGCCCCGCTGGGCCTTGGCACAGGATGGAGCTGTGGCTTGTCCGGGGTGGTGTGGGGGGAGGTGGTGGCGGTGGGGGTTCCAGCCACTGCACGAGCTCTGGGAGGGCACAGGGGACACGTGCCCCCTGCTCTGCACGGGGCAAGGCAGACTGTTGTTGTGGGCTGGAGCCAGGGCTGTGCCGGGCTCTTCCTGGCAGGAGCTGGGCTGTGCTCAGGGCAGACGGTGGTGGCGCTGGGAGGAGCTGCAGGGACTAGGGCAAATTTTGGGGCATCTTCTGCCCCACCCTCGTAATGCCTCTCCCAGTGCTGCTGCTGCCCACCCCAATGCAGCCTGGCCCAGCCCCCATTGGGAAGAACTCAGTGCAGCTCTGGCTCCAGCCTGCAGCAGCAGCCAGCCCTTGCCCCACACAGATCTGCATGCACATGCCCCCTCAGGATATGCGCAGTGGCAGGAACTGCCCCCCCTTCCCACAGTCCCCACCTCTCCCCACTGGGAGAGACTGTGGCTCTGCCCTGCACCCCACCCTGCCCAGGCAGCACCTGCCCCAGATCCACTCCTTTGCCACAGGGGCCTTGATCTGCACCTCCCACGCCCCTTCCCCTTCAACAGGCTTATCAGCCAGACACTGCTCTTCAAGCTGCTGGGCTGTGTGTTGGAAATTGGATCGTTATCAGCTGATATGCCTCCTTAAAAATCAGCTATCAATATCAGCCCAAAAAAATCTCTATCAGTGCATCCCTAACTGCAATATATTTTTTGACATAAGAGGTCACTCTCTCTCTATGCAACACTGTCAAAAATTTTGACAAGAAGGATTTTGAATCTACATCTTCCTTCTCCCACAATAACAGGCTCCTGGAAAATACTGCTTTCATAGGTTGATCATAGGTGAGGACCTCGTGTAAGAATGTTCTCTTCATGACATCTAAACCTTCACAATTTAATTGTTAATTGCTCCTGCAGAGACATTCACAGCACAATAAATATTTTGTTTTGAGAAGGGGTGGGATGAGGGAGACTAAAATAACAGTATGACTAACTGGAGGAAAGTTGCTCACCCTATTTACTAGGGCTAACTCAATTGCACACTGCCATATTGGAGACATAACTTCTACTCAACACCTTGATAGGGTCACGGTATACAGTGACTGAAGTGACCAGACTGAAAGTATTCGTGTGGCCATGTTCTATTTATAGGGCAGAAAGGTTGCTGGATAGAAGGTGAAAATAGAAAAGAGAAAAGTTTTAATATTGTGCTGTCTGCCTCTGCTAGCTGAAAGGAACTGTTACCTCACTATTGGGGCTGGGGTAGAAGACCAGAGAACAATTCCCTCAATTTAAAAACACACATGTGAAGCAACTATGCTCTAACAGAAGTGACTCTAGCATGTACTAGGTGGCTACCAACTCACTTAGCCATTTGCTTTGCCAATAAAAGCACCCAAGGTTACCCACTGCAATGGATTACCTCAGGGCTGTCCAACTTCAAAGCCTCCAAGGCTTCACCAGGTGCAGTGTGCTGATGGCTCCTTGCCCCCAGCTGATCCATGCAGGCGTGATCTCCCCCAACACAGCCCGAATCCTCCCCCACCTCCTGGCCTCATCCTCAGTTCCCTGTGCTGCTGCATTGCCACACCCCCTGCGGCAAAGGTAACAAGCTGCAGCTGGAGGAGAGAGGGTGGGGAGCCTAGAGACTGTAAGTAGTCTGATATAGGGAACAGAAGCTGGGTGAGAGCCCTAGGCCCCAGGGGCTGCACCTTAACTCCTCATGTATCACATGTGGCCCATGGACTGCCAACTAGACAGCCCTGGCTTATCCCCATCTTTTCTCATCATGGTCTATATTGGAGAATGGATGAACTAGACCACTGGAATATGAATGTATTTTGCCAGCTTGTTACTTATATTATTCCTTCTTTAAATGTTAAAAATTGTAACATTTACAGTTTGTAACTTTCTCAGTATTTTTAAAAAATATTTTTCCCTAAAAATACACCTATAATTAAGATAAAAAATGATTAATGGAACTGCATTGTTTCACATTTAGTTGAATGCGTCTTGTGACATCACTGTTATTCTGAAACTCTAACGTTATAGTAAGGCATGTAAAATGCATGAACTTGTCTTCTTGTTTGAGCTAGCTTTATTTAAATATTTAAAAATCAAATAAAACATAAAAAGAGAAAAGTAACAGCTGGAATGGAAAGATGGGCAACGTAATGATTACCAGTACTGGAGTACTCTGAAGGACAAACGCACACAAAATGATACTAAGCACCTTGGTTTTTAACATCCAATACTAAAACAGGAAGAAAAAGACATTTCTAGATTCTAATCGCCACATGCATTACATATATTTAAATAAAAAAAAAAAAGATTTAAGGGAAAGGATGATCAATTCACAATGTGTACGTTTGCATTTCATGAACTAACCTCGTAGTTTTCTACCTCCCCATCTTCCACATCCAGCTCAAAGCTGAAGGCAGGTCCAACTGCAGGGGGCACTGGAAGCATTGACCTGTTGAGGGAGCAAAGCAGGGATGCAATTAACTACTTGTGAAAAGCAAAAGCATTGTTCCAGCACAGTCACATTCCATGTGGCTCTGCACTCATGACCTTTAGTACATAACTTCTAAAGACTGTTACAGTTGGTATGTGAGGAAATTGTGTTCAGGCCAAGAATCAAAATTCTGAAGGTAGGAAAATTCTACCAACAAAGTTTCTCCAGCTAAGTTAACCATGCCAGGGGTTATGTTCAATGCACAGGAGCATTATACAATTCTGTCCCAAGATGCACAAGAAGTTGTTAGGTGTCAAAATCACATAATAACATTCTAGTTCACTATGTGCAGTGGTTCAGATCACATTACGGGCTCTGGCAGAAGGTCTTTACGTAGTGTTTCAAGATCTGAAGCTGGAACAGCTGATATGGTGGGGGAAGGGTAACATCTGTGTACACCCTAAGATGGGGGCAGCCAACCTGCAGCACACATGCTGTATGTGGCACAGGCAGCCTGTGTGTATGGCATAGTTTCATAATAGCTAGGGTGAGGAGGGACCTGAACAGAGCATCTAGCCTGACCCCCTGCCACAGGCAGGAATGAATGCTGGGTTCACAAGACCCCAGACAGATGATCATCCAACCTCCTCTTGAATTTGCATGTGGCAGACTGGGGAGGAGATGGGCAGCAGAGCAACAGGGAAGGAAGTGGAAAGCAGAGAAGCAGACCAGGCACGGAAGGGGATTGGAGTGGCATTTGGGGAGGGTATAGAACTAGTTTGTGGCATGCCTGCCAATGCACTCTACTGTCCTGAGACATCTAAATTAGCTAAATAACTAAGCCTGACTCGCTATGAATCACTAGGAGAGATGAGAGAGGGCCTGACCTTGAGTAACAGTAATGCTTGATGGCAGCACCTTCACCCATTTTTGTCCATTAGCCTAGTAGCGACCCAGGACATAGAAAACCCCAGTTCTCAGGCATCCCCTCAAGGGAACCTAACCACTGACTACACATCACAAAGCAGAGTTCTGCTTACCAGGCCACAGAGCAGGCAGGCCTGAAAGCACTTTCCTGCTTAGACTACATTACTGGGCTGTCAAAGGGAAAGCACTGGAGAGGGTCAGAAAAAGAATAAGCCAGACTGTGGCTCAGGGAAATGGATGATGCCCTGGTGGTGGCAGTGGGGGAGGGGAAGGTGCTACAGGAGAGAGGAGAAAAGGAAAGGCAGGGAAAGGGAGTGCTTGCTTCCAACATTGTGCTTTTTGATTTAGTCACTGGAAAAAACTGCAGGATGCTCCACACAGTGCTTCACCTACTTGAGTACATCTCTCATTTAGGATGGATCAGATGCTCAAACTGTGCTATTTGGAAAGCCTTCTAGTAACAATCCTAACTACAGCATTCTCCATGCAGAAGAAGAGGTCTCTTGGAAGACATGACCCCTAGTCCCCAGCAGGAAGGAGGAATGCGTCTGTTTGGAAAGGGGATAAAAAGAGCCTCGTAGGTTAGCTGTAGGAGACTCCAGGTCTCCCCAATTTTCCTTTCAGAAAGAAGTACGTATGTGCACTACTCAAGCCTTTTCCCACCCTGTCACTAGCCCAGCCTGTTTTGTGGGACACTTGTTGAATTTTTCCATTGTCAGATCTCTCTTGAAATCACACTTCTGTGGCACCTCTCACTACATGCCCAGTTTACAGAGAAAGGAGCAATAAAGGTAAGTTCACTTGTTTTCAGATCATCCTGTACACTACAGGCCAGAGTCCCCCCACCTTAATTGACACAGATCTGCATAGTCTAAGAAGATTTTCAAGACACTGCTGGCAGTGGTCCATTAGACCAGGGGTTTTCAACCTTTTTTAAGGAGTGCACCCCTTCTGGTGGGTACCCCTCCTGGACTGTCCCCACAGCAGTTGGTTGATGGGTGGGGAGGGGTGCTGGTGCCGCGTGCCACCTACCACCACCAGGGGGGACAC
>JAGPOW010003395.1:54179455-54189751 GCA_030014935.1 Caiman crocodilus
CAGGGAACAACTACAAGCAGACCTGGACAGGTTGGACTTATGGACAGAAAACAACAGAATGCAGTTCAACAAGGAGAAATACAAAGTGCTGCACCTAGGGAGGAAAAATGTCCAGCACACCTACTGCCTAGGAAATGACCTGCTTGGTGGAACAGAAGCAGAAAGGGATCTTGGAGTCCTAGTGGACTCCAAGATGAACATGAGTCAGCAGTGTGACGAAGACATCAGAAAAGCTAATGGCACTTTATCAAGCATCAGCAGACGCATGACAAACAGATCCAAGGAGGTGATACTTCCCCTCTATCGAGTGCTGGTCAGACCACAGTTGGAGTACTACGTGCGATTCTGCGCGCCGCACTTCAAGAGGGATGTGGATAACCTGGAGAGGGTCCAGAGAAGAGCCACTCGTATGGTTAAGGGCTTGCAGGCCAAGCCCTACAAAGAGAGACTAGAAAACCTGGACCTTTTCAGCCTCTGCAAGAGAAGGTTGAGAGGCAACCTTGTGGCTGCCTATAAGTTCATCACAGGGGCACAGAAGGGAACTGATGAGGTTTTATTCACCAAGGCACCCCTGGAGGTTACAAGAAATAATGGCCACAAGCTAGCAGAGAGCAAATTTAGACTGGTCATTAGGAAGAACTTCTTCAGGGAGGTGGTGCTTTCCCCTACCTGGGGGTCTTCAAGAGGAGGTTAGAGAGGCATCTAACTGGGGTCATCTGAACCCAGCACTCTTTCCTGCCTATGCAGGGGGTCAGACTCGATGATCTATTGAGGTCCCTTCCAACCCTAGCATCTATGAAATAAATAAAATAAATAATGGTTCCCCCATCAGCATGTTTTATGTAGATAGGCTACACTAACATATCCTTGGGATAAGTTCCCCATCAATTTTGTGGCTGTGGGAGACTAGTTTTATGCTTTACCCCTAGCTGCTCCTTGGCCTTTTGGTTAGGAGCAAGCATGACTAGGGGCATCTGAACTCCAAGGCTTTCAGGACTGGAGCTTGCAAATAGGATGCCACTCTCAAAAAAAAAAAAAAAAGGGTCCCCATCAGCATGTTTGCCTAATATGGGTCATGCGTTTTATGGGTATGCTTAGTTAGCATGCGCCGCAATCAACTTCACATTTGGTTTCCATGACTGAGTACATGCTGCTTCAAGCAACTCTTTAATGATAGGCAATGTACTTAATGCAGAGGGGGAGGGGGGACAAGTATGCAAATATAAAACAATGGGCCTTCTGCCCCTCATTCTGATTGAGAAAAAAAAAACCCACTCGTCTTATATTTGAGACAATATGGTAGGTTCTGTTCATTCTAAGAACTGCTTCCACATAGCCATGTGCCTAGCTACATGGCCATGGAGCAGGGGCAGGCAATTATTTTGGGCAAAGGGCCTCTTACTGAGTTTTGGCAAGCCATTGAGGGCTGCATGACAGGCAGCCCAGGGCAGATTAGTATTAATTTTCTAAATTTTTTAGGGGCCCCACAGGCTGGATAGTTGTTGAGCCACATCTGGCCCCTGGGCTGCATTTTGCCCACCCCTGCCATGTAGCCTTTCTAAATAGTAGTTGGCAACTGATAACGTCAGAGCTGATGCTGTCCTTCATGTTCTGTTGTCCGAGTACATAAACATCCCATAAAGCACCATTCAATTCTTCTCCATCTCCAGAAGTTTTAAGTTTAGAAAAGCGTATGGATACCAGTGCGGGGTAACAAAGCTAGAATTATTGTCAAAACAGTTCCCCCACTGTGAAACTGCATGCCCAGGGCATGCTTCAAGGCTCTCAGTCCTGAGAGCATAAGTTGGGATGAAAGGTAAGTAATTCATGGGAAATTTTCAGTTTCACTTCCAGATCTGCAAGCAAAGGAACAATGTCTTGGATTTCTTGCCTTGGCTTTTACCTGCCACTAGAATGCTAGTCCTTGTCTTTTCCTTCTACACACCAACTGCTGAAACTTCCTTAGCCTGACGAAGGGTTTTTGAACCCGAAAGCTTCCTTAATAGCTTTTCTCCAACTATTTGGGTTGGTCTAATAAAAGATATCAAATTCAGCCAAGGAACCTTGTCTGCTGCCTAAGTCTAAGTCTTTCTCTGTAGCTATTTTTGATCAGTAATGAGTGACACTGAAAGATTAAATAAATGTAGCTGTAAAATGAAATGTAAAACCATACTGGAGGTTTAATAGATCATTCTTTAAAAATGAAGTATTTGCCATCTACCAAACTATTTAGTTAAAGCATATGTTCTTCATTATAATATTCTGGCAGTCCACACACTATACTGCACATACATATACTGACTTTACAGATGGTAAGGAAATGTAGTTTAAGAGACCAGACTACATTGCTGGAGGTGTAATCACCCTAACTCATTGTGGTCAACCACAAGACAACATCTTACCCTGCCACAGGTTATTAAAATACACTTGAGAGATCCAACAAAGAGGGAGAACTGCCCTTCTACAGAGGAAGGTGAGCCCCCGACCTCCAACCCATACCAATCTGACTATGTGGTACAATTCCTTCCTGGTCCCAGATATGACAGTTGGCCTGATCCTGAGTAGAAGGGAAAGACCCTAGCCAGGAACCTCCAGGTCTGAGTCCCAACAGGAGCACTGGCACACCCCAGTCAAAATCCCCAGGCTTTTGCTGTAGCCAATACCCAATGTTTCTGCGGAACGATTAAAAGAAGCAGCCTTAACACATACAGCAGCAGGAAGGGAAAAAATTCCCCTCATGGCCCTTATGTGGCAACCAGCAAAACCCAGAACCATGGAAAATGCCTAAAACAAAATATAGGAATAATTATTCCTAGATTAACTCTGATCCTACCCAGCCTCTTCTTGAACACTTTCAATGATGTCTACAACTTCACCAGGCAATCTATTCCATAAAATAGAACATGAAGTAGTATAAAACGCAAAAGTTTTTGAGAAATGTCTTAGGTCATGTAAAAATTTACATCACAGGTTAACATTAAACAGGAGCCAAGACAAGCAGAGATTGCTGGTAATATCTGTGACCTGTGTTACACAGGATGTCATATTAGAAGATTTGCACTTGTGTACTGCGGTACTGCAATGGGCTCTTAAGTTCTTTAGATCTATGAACGTTCATCTTGCTACACATGATCATTATTATTCAATTCTGACAACATCTTTGCTTACAATCACATTATACTGCAGATTCTGATCATTTTTACTTCATTTTGTGTTTTTATAAACAAAATCATGTAGAATTTTGTTTCATGACATTTACACATAGTATAGTAGGGCTGCGCAACAATCTTTATAGGGACGCTTAGCTATTTATTTCTATTCCAACAAGCCTTTTTCAGTGGCTTACAGCTGTCCACCATCACAGCTTTATAGGCTGAAACATTCTAGATCTCACCTCTCACTAAAGGCATCTTTTCTTTAAGTTTACACAATATGAGATTTTTACTGCCTTAATCCCAAAAATAAATAAAGCTATCTTAATGCAAAAAGTCTTAACTTTTCTGGAACAGTTATATGAACCTAAGAGGTGATAGAGTAATTTAAAATGTGTTTTGCTTTTGTAAACTTATATGCATCAAATGAGACAAGTCCAGTGGAAATAACAGCATATTGACTGTAAATAATAATAAAAAAGTATGGCAATGCACAAGTGCAAAAGTACAAGCAACCTAATTTGGGTATTTCCTCATCCTCATGTTGCATTGTGATCCAATTCTTAAAAGCATTTTGCTAAACAGAACCAAACTTGATGAATTCTCATTTTGACCAAACAGATTAAACAGTATCTGTGTACAAATCAAAGTTGTGTTTTTATGTGGCTTTGTTATGCATTGAAAATACCATTATAGAATATTAACAAGGCTGTGTGGCTGACGTTACCAAATTAGGTGAAGATGGTTCAAACATGCATGAGTGTGTTCCATCTAATGGGGGGCTATACAGTCATTAACCAGTTGGATTATAGCATTCTAAACATTTGTAAAGATTTGTAAAACCTTTACAAATAGAGAGTAAAGATTTTCTTCTGTGCTTTCCAATACTCTGGAGGAGTCCTATAGAATGAATTCTTCTGAAGTTTTATTGTGGCAGCTGCTTTCAGCCTGGACCTTTTCTTTGTGTCCTCTGTTGTTCCTCAGGTCATAGGAGACTGAAGAAATTAAACCGATGTTCCACTGGCAGTGACTGAGGCTATCTGAATTGCCTTACAACCTGGTACTTTTTTTTCCCCCCAATTTAATCTGTTGCTCTTAGCTCTTTGGGGGCCATGTGAGCCTGCCCTCCCCACTGGACTTTTTTTACCAGTTGGAATACAATTTCACTGCCATGGTCAGTCAAATGTGGGCTTAAATGGGACTCCGCAGAAATGTACTACCATAATTTATCCAAATCAAAGGCAACATAGAATTTAAGACACTGGATTCTACACATAGAACACTTATAGATTTATTAGAATTTTCCATGTATAGAATCTAATTATTGAGGGGTTGTCTTGTATTCGTCCATCCCAATACTGCAGTGGGGAAAATAGTGGCTAGTAAGCAGGCAAGCAGAGGCAGAAGGGGTAATCAAGCAGCCTGCTCCCTGCCCCTATCCTTTTCTACCACATGCCCTCCCAGTGGTCCACCCCACCCCTTGTGCCTGCATCCCCTTGAAGACCCATCCCACAGTGCTTGTACTCCTGCCATGACTGAGGGTAAGCAGTAAGGGAGGTGTGAAACAGAGAAACAAACCTCTATACTGGAGATGAAAAGGCTTCTAGGGATTCCTACTCTCCAGCCCCCTCTTGCAGCCATTTTGAAGTATTGTACGAGTGGGGCCATACATCTGCCTTGTGTGGAAGACTACCAAATTTCAAATACCCCAGGATTCAGAGTTCTTCAAATGCAGAACTTCTCATTTTAATATTGCTTCTATGCAACTGTGAGTTGGACTATAGTGTTGTTATTAAAGTTCTACTAGGAGAAAATGCTACCAACAGGCATCTAGGCTGTCACAAGAGCAGAAAAAGACAGTCAACAAGGAACAAGAGAGCTCTAGATGAGAATTAAAACTGCTTTCCCTTGCCCCTGAACCTACCTGCAACAGCATTTGGAAACATCAAAGGTTTTGATGTGGGTATAAATAATTTTTAATTTAAAGAGTCCTTAGCGAAGATGATAATCAAATGCAAATTTTTTCAAATTATATGAGTAATATTCACTGCTTAAGTGGTCTACACATGAGCTAGATGCACCCTGTGGACTTCATTTAAAGAAAAGTTATACTGGTATGGAACTGATGCCTCCAAGGTGTCCATTTTGAACAGTGTTTCCAACCAGACTGATATGCTTATATTGATACATGGCATATAAAATAAGTCTTATTTATTAAAGATGACAGATTAACATATTGTTAAATCAGAGCCTATAAAGAAATCAGGACAATTCTTTACTTAGGAAGCTAAAGTTCTTATTACATTAATGTGCTCCCTCTCCCACAGTGTCAATTCACTTCAACTTCACAACTCCTAGATATGTGAAGCAGTACAGCAAAGTGCAAAACCTTACACAAAAGCAGAATAATGTCTTTCCTACATCAAGTGTGTGAAGATAGGCTTCACCGGAATTGAATGAGGCTAGAGAAGGAACCAAAAGGTGAAATGGTTCTTACATACAGAACTATCAAAATACTCTGGTTAGGAATTTGGGGCAAGGTTTCAGAGTAATCCTGTCCTTATAAAATAGTCTATGAGGGGTTCTCGTCAGGTGGATGTAATGGCTACTCAAAAGGCAGTCTGCATAGAAAGGAAACAAAGGGAATGGCTTGCTATGAGGTGAAGAAGAGGACTGCATGAACCCTATCAACATTACATGGAGTTCCCAAGCAGAAGGGAGCTAAGAAGGAGACCCCCATGAACCGTATCAAGGATACATGAGGTCCCAAGCAGAATGGGGTTAGCAAACTAGGGAATAACTCTGATTAAGGTCCTGAAGAAATCTGGCCTCTGTCAGGTAAAAAACCCCCATGTATGCAAACACTGTTGCTGGATAGGCCAACTCGGTTCTTTCTGCCCTTCAAAAAGGGACACAATAGATATCTAGGGCATTGGTGTGGCTCCTAATGGATGCTACTGGCCAAAGGAATCCAATCTGAAGTGGATATGGCATACGTGCACCAAAAGTGAAATCTCTACAGACAAGTCCTCTGAATGCTCAATTCAAAACTGCCATCAGGGGTTGTGCTTTTTGCTCAAACTCAAAAACATTTTTATTACAAACGGATACTGGGAAGGAGATAATTATTTTCCATATAAATTACCTCCGAAAGACTCCCTTCTTTAAAAAAACTAAACAAAAATCTACTAAGGTGCCTGCATGATCTTTGTTATGCCCTTGTCTTCAGAGTCTACTTTTTAATTTCTAAAAGCCTACATGAACTACAAGCACTTAATGACAATTATCATTTTAATAGTGAGGTGTATGGGAATGTAACTGTATATTATCATCTTTAGATAGCAGATACATATTTCTAGTCACACTGTTCATACCATTTCAACTCTGAAATCTGACTAGGTAACCCTTTCCAGTTGGTATACTGGAGCCGAAAATGTAGAAGAATCATAGTTATAAGACCAAGTTATTAGACTGTAATCATGAGTTTCCAAATAAATGCGATAACTATTGTCTGTATTAGTCTTTCTGAATATTGCGAGTCCTTACAAAAAAGGAGTTTTTCAAGAGATAATTAGAAAGCTGATCATTCTTCATGTGTATCCAATCCCTGAATAAGCTTTCTTCCAAATCAACTAGTCTCAGTAGATTTCCTACTACTACTAGATCAACTTTAGTTTTTTTTTTCTTCCAGGTTTCTGGAATTATATAAAAGCAACTCTGGATATTTATGCTTCAGTTCCTTACCATACTTTACTTTGTTTTGTCTATCAAATTAGTATTACACCATTATAAAGATAGAATGTAAGTACATATACCCTGCATAAAGTTTAAAAGTCCACCTTACTTTTACAACTTACACCATTGCTTGATTCAGCACAAACTAATAAAAACCATATTAGCAGTGAAGCTACAAGCTGGGAACCTCACACAATTGTGGGACTAAAGCCTTTGTGATTAGAAAATCCTACTTACTGGAGGCGGTACACTACAGACGGGGAGGTGCTGTCCACTGAAAACCACAGAACACCCTGGGACCTGCTGTGTACTGCAAGCTGGTATGTGCTGGCCTGTGCAAAGTGGAATCCCATGTGGTGCCACCGTTGTTACTGTATATGAGACGGGGACTGTGCCCTGGTGAATCTGCATTGAAAGGTAGACAATTCTCAATAATTTTGTTAATTTACACCATTTAGATGGGTCTGAACAGTTATGGTACGATATACAAAAGAAATTTGCACTTACACCCCAGAAAAGTATGTTATACTTCAGGTATAAAATAAAGTTACAGATCTGTAATTCCTGTTCTCTAAAAATATCGTTTCCAATGGATTGTTACTCTTGGATTAGTGCATCCTATACAAAGCCAAGAGGGAACTCTCAAAGCAAAATGTTAAATCTTCTGAGGCACCATTACAGGTACTAAAAAGCATTTCAAATTCTTGTAAGGGCCCACTCACATACTGATGTTAGCGCCTTACAAAAAGGAGACAGTAATTCCTGCATAAAAACCAATTAAAGAAAAAAAATCTACAAGTACCTAAATAATCTTCTCAACTCTGAGGCAGTAATGTGTGGATGAAAATCCAGAGATTTATATCTTCAAAGAACAAGAATTTCAGACTAGCTTTGTTTTTCTCCAACAACAACCATCTCCGTAGCTTCCCACCCTGAGACTGAAGCTCAAGAAATGTCTCTAAGTCCCACCATTTGGAAGTTAACAGCCAGGAACAGCCCAGTATGGAAATGAGAGTTGGTTTAGAGATGGCTACTCTCCTGAATTTGGCATAACCTGCAGAAGCCAAATCAACAGTAATGCTGCGCATATGACCAATTAAAATTCCAAGCCTCATCTTTCACACATGTCTGTTTAAAGAATTTGTGGAGGTCCACAGTTTAAGTGACTACTGCCCTCGCACTGTCCCAGGTAACAAATGGAGATGCTTTGTGACAGGGTTAGCAGAGACTTGCTTCTAGACAGTGGCAGCAGTGCCAGGCGAGTATCCAGAAAGGACTATTTTCTTACGGTACAGACTCACTCTGATATTTAGGAAGAAATAAATGTACTTCCTTCCCAAAGTAGATCAAGGGCCAAGCATCACCTTACCATGGCAACATTTACATTTGGTCAGACAGGATATTTTAGTGCAGATGGCTCAGCATTTTCAATCATACTCCTCCAATTCTTTGAATGGGGCAGCATCCCTGGTTGAAGAACACTGCTGTGCTGCCTTGACTTACCACAGTGCTTCTCAACTGGGTGTTGCTACCTCCAGCTAAAATTGCTCCATGTGCCAACTGTGTAGCCAGCCTAGGAAGGGCTGCAGCATGTGTTCATGCTCCTCCTGCATTAGGGCTCTCTGATAACCCTAAAACAGAACTGGGTCGGGAAGGTGGAACCATCAGACCTGCCTATTTCTGAAAGGAGCTGGAATGGTAACGGCTACAGTCTGAGCCTATTTCATCTGCTTTAGGGTTATCGGAAAACCCTAATGCAGTAGGAGTGTGTGCATGCCACTGCCCTGTGTCAGGGGTAGTTTTACCTGCATCATGGCACCCCAATTGAGAACCACTTAGAGGGTATAGAAGTGGTGTGGTGGGACCCTTTCTTTCTCCAGGTTTATCCCCATATAGTCTCATCGCTCAGAATGGGATGAAGAATTTGGTCACCATTTGAAATTAAGATTCTAAGACGTTTAGGAGGCCACCAGCTTTAGACTAGTTTACGTAGATCTCACGTTGGCGTGCAACTGCCTGCTTATCTGAGCAGCGCTTTGCAGGAAGTACACAGAAAACCAATGATCTGTCACCTGCATGAACTATAAGTTTATGTACGAAGTGGTGTTGTTTTCAACTGAAACGCTAAACGTTTTATAATCTGACTATTGGACAAAACAACTGTTTCTCTCCCCTCAGATGCCTTGTAATGACAGCCAACAAATGCACTCCAGTTATAGTCCCTTTCGCATGAACAGGACAGGGTTATACTAGACATTTTCTGTAAAAGATACTTGAGTCTAGAACCTGTTCCACAGCCTGGTCTCTCAGAACCAAACATGGTTAACTTTGAGGATATACTGCAAAGATCAGCTTCCTACTTGGGCACAGAACAGATGAAGAGCAGAGTGACCAATTTGGTGGTGAAATGAAAAGGCTTTCAAGTGTTCTATTATCGTATCAGCAGTCAATTCTCTGTATTGTGAAGTCTCTTTTCACATGGTATATTTTAACTCTGTAAAAGCACCTATAGTCAAGGAAAGGTACTTCATATACAAAGATACTCTAGCCTCATTTCATTATTTCACAAAACCTATCAGAGGCCCTCAGAACCATGGTAATGGATGCCTTGGCAAACTGTCCTCTATTAGGCTTTGATATTTTTATAAACAGTATTTTGTGACATTTTTATTGTATTGTGCAGCTCCCAGGTCACCACAAGTCTTAAAAGGACTTGCCAACAAGAGGCAGCCAGGAGAAAGCAAGAGTGTTACCATCCTTATTGCCAACTACCTAGAAGGTTTTTTATTTTGTTTGTAAGGCAGTGTCCTCCAAATGGTCAGCTTTTATGCTGCTAGTATTCTTACCTGTTCATGAATGTCAACCATCACTGCATTTTGCTGCGGTGGGTGAGCAGCCGGGTGCAACATACGAGGGGATACATTCGGGGGATGGAAGGCGCGGGGCTCTTCTATTGCTTGTTGCTGTCCATATGGAAGATGGTGATAGTTTTCATCTTGACTAATAGAGTTATGTCGAGACAGACGATCCCTTCTTGCTCTCTGGCGTCTAACAGGAGGACTGTGAACATATTAAAAGAAAGGCTATGTACATACTGTGTACCTCAGGCAGTAACTGAAAACATACAATAAACATGGCCTCCAATACAGAGGTCAAATCTATACCACACATTTTAGCCCCACATTGTAATGTCAGTCAAGGATGCGATATATGTATTTTTAAACTGACAGACATACTGATAACAGCCTAGAGCAGATACAACTACCCAGCGTAAAGAGTACTTGAACAGGTACAGTTTATAGCAGTGTGGGGAGCTGACATGAAGCTTTTAAAGAAAATAACATTTAACATTAAGTCAAACATTGCATAGCTGGGTTTTTTTAAAGCTAGATTTAAATTAAAAAAAAAA
>JAGPOW010003395.1:54192539-54207461 GCA_030014935.1 Caiman crocodilus
TGTTTTAACTGGCTCTCAATTTGTGAAAGAACCTTCTCTTCAACCCCATGGCAATTCATTTCTTTAAAAAGCCTTAGATAAAAGACAGGGGAGGAGCCAGAACAGGGTGCAGTGCCACAGCTCCATTCTTCCTTTCAGACCACGCTGTCAGCACAGCAACTGGGGACTTGAAGTCCCTGAGGTAAAAACACCATCCTAATTCCCCTCCATGCTCAAATGCACATCCTTTCCTCTCTCCTCCCATGCCCACTTTCCCCTGCTTTCCCTACTGTCTCCAGCTGCCCTAGGAGTGAGGGCATTTGTAGTTCCTCTCCAGAAACACTCCTTCCGCGCTCCAGTCAGGCTGCATGGGAATCTAGGCTCAGCCTAGGATAATAGTAACAGCAGATGGATCCCTGCTAGATCTCCCTGGGTGTTCTCTACCAACCTGGCAGCAGGCTCAGGGAGGGGGAAACAGCCTGCCACCACTGCTGTCCTCAGCTCCCTATGCAGCCAGACTGGAGCAGGGCAGTAGTGGCTCTGGAGCTCCCCCTGACTTCAGGGCAGGCAACAGCATGCATGCACATATGCATGCTCCTTACCTGATTTAGGGACTTAAGAGTCTGCTTGGCTGCTCTGGTGGCAATCTCAAGGGGGGTGGGGAAGACGATCGTGTGTAGGTATTCCTGCTGCACTGATCCCCCACCCACCTTTACAAAATCCAGGATTTACTCAGGGTGACAGACCTGGTTGGAATATTTGGATTTTTAAACTGAACAAGCACAAGTACAGGGAGAATTAACAGCTTAGAAGAATGCCAGAAGATAGGTGAGGCAGGATTTCTCTTGACAAAAAACTATGATGACTCTTTCCCAGAATGTTGTATTTGTCCATGCGACTGCTGATATTATTCTTTATTGTCGATCCTGCCAATCTGCGGCTAGTTTTGGGATCCACACTTGACGAAGGCTGTGACCAGATTGGGAAGAGTCCAGCAGACAGAGACAAAAATGATTATGGGAAGCAAGACTCCTGAAGAAACACTTAAAGAGTTGAGGTTATTCAGTCTGCAGAAGAGAAGACTGCAAGGGGATTTGATAACAGTCTTTATATATCTCAAGGGTATAGAAAGAATGGATATGGGCTTTTCTCTGTAACAACACGGGATAAGACTAGGGCCAAAGACCTGAAGAAAATTTAGCCTGGAGACTAGGAGGAACTCTCTGACTATGAAGGTGGTGAAGCATTGAAACAGGTTATGTAGAAGTTGTGGAATCTATATTCTGAAATTTTCAAGAGTAGGATGGACAGACGCCATATTGACTGGGGTATTTGTCAGGGATGATCCTGCCCTGAGCAGAATGATCGTGTTAACGGTACCTTCACCCCTACTATGCTATAATCCTAATGTACTAGCGATGGAAGTGACATTCACTGGTCTGTAGTTTCCAGGATCACCTCTGGAAGCCTTTTTGAAGATCAGTGGTATGTTGGTAATGTGTCATCTTCTGGCACAGAGGCCATTTGTAATTATAGGTTACATACTACTGCCAAGAGTTTTGCATTTCACCTCTGAGTCCCTGAGAACTTTTGGATGAATGCCATCCTGGCAATTTAGTAGTATTTAATTTATCAATTTGTTCTGAAATGTCTTTTGTTGTCAATTCAATGTGATCCAACTCTCCAGACTCTCTACCTACTAGGAAGAATTGATCTGATATGGGAATTCTGCCAAGATCAACCCTGAGTCCTGCTTCCGACGTATTTTATCACGTTTATTATTAATTTTACCATGTTTTCCAAATACTCCTCAAATTCCTCTCTGACCTGCCTCATTTTGCTTTCGTTTGACCCAACATAGTTTGCAAACTCTACCAATTTTCCTTATTTGGGCACGTCTTTCATTTTTCAAAGGATACCATCGTGTCTCAGATAGCCTCCTTAACTCTGCTATTAAATCATAGATGGATTTCATTGGACCCACTGGTATCATTTTTTATTTATAGCATACACTTTTCCTGAGCCTCTAATATGGTATTTTTAAACAGTTCCCAAGCTGCCTATAGGCCTTTTAGCCCACTGACTGCTCCTTTTAGCTCAATGGTCACCAACCGGTCAATTGTGATCGACCGGTGGATCCTGGAGCCTTTTGAAGTCAATCCTGGGCTGGGGGGCTGAGTGTGTGCATGCATGCAAGCTGACCCCCCCTCCCTGCCCAGCTGATCAGATGCCACCCCCCCCCACCCCAGCCCAGCAGGTCAGTCCGTGGGGTAGGAAAGGGGCAGAGGCGCAGCGGGCACATGTAGCAGGGCTTGAGGTACAAAGCCCAACCTTCAGCAGCAGGTGCCTCTGCTGTGCACAATGCGGGGTAGCACAGGTGGCTACAGGTAGGGAGTGGTAGGCGCAGGCCCTGCACAGCCAAGGTGGACGCAGGATGGAGCTGCGAACAGCTCATCTAGGGGCTGTTGGGGAGAGGGGGGATGACACAAGGCCTGGGAGGGTTGGGGGGAGAGGGGGGCCAGAGCAGGGCTGCGCCATGCTCAGGCCAGGCAGCTGCAGCAGTGGTGCCGAGCCCCCACAACCGTTGCTCCCAGCACCACTGCTGAGTGTAGCGTAGGCTAGGCCTGGCAGAAACAGTCCAACACAGCCCTCCCCTCCCCCTGAAGACATGGGGGCCGGGGTCTGGTGGGTGTGGGAGAAGGCAGGCTGCAGCTGCAGGCTGGAAGGCTGCATCAGGCTGCTCCCACCAGGCCTAGCCCACACTACACTTGGCACAGATGCTGGTGGTGCTGGGAGCGGTGACCCGCCACCCCCCAACCTTTTGGTCCTGCTCCCAGAGCTGCTGCTGCAGCAGGCACCCAGCCTCAGGAAAAGCCCGGACTGGAAGAGCCTGGTGCTGCCCCGGCCCTAGCCTGCATTGCCTGACCCTGCGTGCAGATCCGGAGGCACATTCCCCACCCCCCAGACAAGCTGCTCACAGCTCCAATCTGCCTGTGCAGGGCCTGTCCTTCCCTCAATGCCTTTGGGGTGGGGGGTGGGCAGGGGGTGATCAAGGCCCTAGCAGTGAGGGAGGGAGTGGGACTAAGGATGGGGCTTTGATCTGCCCTGCCTCCCCATGGCCCTTTCCCATCCTCCCTCCCCTCCCCACAGACTTACCTGGAGACCACTGTTTTAACTTCTTTTTAACTAGCTTCTTCATCTTTGTGCATTTCCCTTGCTCAAGATGCAAATGGGCCTGGAGGATTTTTTGAGCTTGTTCCCCAAGAAGGCAATTAAACTTGGATTATGTTACGGCCACTATTACAGGGTGGCTCACCTACAGATAACTTCTAAACCAGGTACTGAGCGCTCCTTAGATTTAGACCTCAAATTGCTTCTCATCTTCTGGGTTCCCATATGAGTTATCCTAGAAAGCAGTTATTTATTACATCCAGAAATGTTAGCTCTGCATTTCATTCTGATGAAGTGTTTACCCAGTTTATATAAGGATAATTAAGTTTCCCACTATTACCTTATTGTTATTATTATAATTATTATTATTTTTGAAGCTTCTCTAATTTCCCTAAGCATTTCATAATCACTTTCACTCTTCTGATTAGGTGTCCAGTAGTACTATGTTGCTTTTATTCAAGTATGGCATTTCTACCCCCAGGGATTCTATGATTGCTTTCCTTTCAGGAAAGATTTTTACATTGTGTAGCACCCTATCCATTAAATTTAAGATGCCATAAGCCTTTGTTGGGGAGGCTGACAAGTGCATTGAACAAAGAAATAAACAAACAAATGTACTGCTTCTCTGTATCGAAGGACTAGATTTACACAGTAATCAAGAAACTGATCCAGTGACTAGAAGTCCAAGGTTTGACAGGTTGTCTGAAGACCAATAGCATTTTGCATACTGGGACCTGAAACTTACAGATTTATCAACTTGATGCCACTGACCCAGTGAGTTAATAATCAACTACAACTTGACAAACTTTACCTTTGGGGATAGGAGAGAAAGAAATTATATAGTTTCTGATCTTAAAAGCTTAATTTTTCATTCATAAAAATATACATATTTTTTCTCCAGTTTAAGAAGTCAAAATGTCGTTGTTCTATTTTCATCTCAGAAACACGGACCTTCAGGCTTGTGTTATGTAACATAAACAACTCCAGGACAGACTGTGAGGAAGCAAAAGCCTGCAGCTTGGATAATTAACTGGAATAGTAATATGGTCTTTATTTTTAAAGGTTTGCTATGCATTGGCCCAGGGATCGATTCAATATAACAATCCAAAAGTCTATTCTCCCATGACTAAGTGAGCTTATTCCAAAAACTCCACTTCAAAAGAGGCTTATGAGACCGTCTAAAAACAAACTGTATCAAAACAAAAACATTACCCTTACAAAATGCACAGACCACCCACCTAAGCAACTGCATGATATTTTGTCATCACCCTCACCCACATGACAGCTTTTACCTTCTCATCTCAAAGTTAGATCATCAGGGAAGGATTAAAATTAGGGCTGTTCAACTCTGTAGTGGCCAGGGCCACACAGCATATGGGAATCCTGTTGCACCACAACTCCCTCTTCCCCCATCGCCTTTGGTACAGGCTTCCTGCAGGCCACCCCACCCCACGTCACCCTTCCCAACAAAGGCTCCAGAAGCTGGAGAAGGGAAAGGGAGGAGGAGACCAAGGCGTCCTAGCAGCAGCAACTAAAGTGGTGATGGGGAAGAAAGGGGGAGGGGCAGGAGCCCTTGTGTTGAAAATTAAACCCTCACAGGCCACATGCGACTCACTGACCAAGTTGGCAGCCCTGGACTAAGGCAAGTGCCATGTATGCATATGGTACTGAAAAAGAGTGATGACTACTATCACCAGTTGCCTAATGAACAACAGGAATATCTAGGCTTGGACATTACGTTGACTATATGTCCAATGCTTTAATTTAGTGGAAAGCAGGGCTTGTCCAATTTCTGCACAATCAGGTGATATAAATCACATGAAATATGCTGCAAGGAATGCCCTCCCACCACTCCTCAGACAGCACTGGTAGCACACAGGCCACTACTATGTGGCAGTTGGACAAGCAGCTGCTGAGGTCCACAGACTGCTTGCTGACCCCTCATGGGCTGCAAGGTGAACAGGCCTGGTATAGAGCATTAGGGAAACAAATGAACTCCCAAGTGAAAGGCATAATGGAGTAAAAACTGTCACAAGTAGCACCTGTCCACAGAATTTTTGGGAACATATACTATATAAAATTATGCTCAGGACTCCATTTTTCAGCAGCAGTTCTAGGAGACTGACATTCAAAATAATAATAAAGAAGTAGAATACTTATCATACAACCTGATGTAGAAAGTCTTTTAAACTCCTGAGATTTGGTAGATACGATCGCATCAGAAGCACACATAAGGATAGAAAAAGTTCAAGAAAGGTAGCAGTTTCTAAAGAAATAATATTAAAGGGCTCAAGTGCAAACTCTGCCAATGCGAAGAAAACATGGGCCAAGATAAAAAGCTTCTCAAACTCAAGAAGGACTTATACAGGAAGTGGAAACTAAATAAAAAATGTAAAGTATACAGGGCAGAAGCATGCATGGACAAACTGTGGAGGGGAAGCCAACACAATTAGCATTAGCAATAGGGATAAGGGCTCAAGATAAAATAGTGAAGGGAGTAGGTTAGATACTGCTTAGGTAAGTTAACTTATTTGGAAACATTTGGGTCTGCTGAACTTCATTCAGTCCCCAAAGTATTCTGGGGTGAAGTAAATCTCAGGGGCACAGAAATTATTAAGAACCAAGGGCTCCTTTATACACGACAGAGCTCTGCTCCAACATGTGCTAACTGGCACATGTTGGAGCAGACTCGATTAACTGAGTCTGTTGTGAGGCTGCTGGAGCATGCTAATTAGTGCACATCAGTAGCCGCTGTGTCACATATTCACCATCCCCACATTTACAAGTGGCAGCAGGGGAGCTTTAACCTGCCATCTGGTTATTTTTGGTTTATTTGCCATTCCTCTTCCTACCCCCCGCAGTGATCCTGCAGCAGTGAGACTGGAAGAAGTGGCCCTGAAAATTTCAGAAATCATCAGGCCTTGTGGATAAGCAAGAAGCAGTAGATTCAGTTATAGTTTGATGTAAGTAAGGCTTTTGATACTATCTCGCATGACGTTCTTATAAATAAGCTAAGAAAATAAGTTTGAGATCAGGGCTATTTAATCGGGAGCCTGTGGGCTGCATCTGAGCCCCAAGGTGTTAAAGTGCAGCTTCCGGAGACTCCCAGTACAAACACTGATCCCTGCACTCTCCTGCTGTTGCCACTGGAGTCTCTTCTTCCTCCTCCAGCTTCTGTTACCTGTTCTTGCCATTGGGGGTGGGGCAGAACAGCATGGGCTGTGGGCCTGAGCAACACCAGGACTGTAGAGATCAAGGGGGACCTGGGATACTGGTACAGCACAGCAGGGGGCCACCTTTGCATGGTACTGAAGAAGAAGTTGCATGTGGTGCAACATGACACAGCCTGTACTGCACATAGCCCATTCAGGCCTGAGGACCATGCTATGGGTGGTTGGGGGCCTGTGGCCCCACAGATGCTCACAAGTTGGACAGTCCTGATCTAGATTAAATTACAATATGGTGAGTGCAAAGTTGTTTGGAAAACGCATGCAAAAAGTAGTTGTCAATGGTTCATTGTCAAACTCAAAGGCTATTATCAAGTGTGGTTTTGCAGGGGCCTCTCCTGGGACCAGTACTAGTCAACATATTTATCTGTTACTTGGATAATGGAATAAAAGAGTACTTGTTAAATCTGTAGACAATACTAAAACTACAGGGAATGGTAAACACTTTGAAGGACAGAATTAACTGATAAACTAGAGAAATGGTCCATAATAAACAGGATATAATTCAATAAGGAAAAGTGCAGTGATGCCATCAACAGCACAAACCAATAAGAGAATGACTGGCTAAACAGAATTTTTGCAAAAAAGGATCTAGATCAGGGACAGGCAAAATCCAGCCCACAAGGCCCCTAAAAAATTCAGAAAATTAATGATCTACCCCTAGCTGCCTGTCGAAGATGACAAGGCACCAGTGGCAGCAGGACCCAGGGGAAGACAGTGGGGCAGGACCAAGCAGCCACCGCAGCAAGGCCTGCTCAGCCCTGCTCCACACAGCTAGAAGCTTCTGCCTAGCAAAGGCTTCTGGCCTGGCGACCCTGGGGCTGTTCCCTGCTTCTTTGCCGGGGGGAAACTCAGCAAAGAACAGGGGGAAGAGCAGCTCCACACTTTCCCTACTGGCACAGCCCAGCCCAGCTTCCATAGAACCCCATGCTAGGTAGGGCCCTGTGCTCCTGCTGCCCCAACCCAGGGCCCCTGTCAGCTCTGGCATGAGCCCCACACTCGTGCACAGCTGTTGCTGTACTCTCACCCACTCACTGTCGCTCCCCACTCCCCTGCCCCACCCCATGCAGTCACCACCATTTCCCCACTTTCCTGTGGAGGCGCTGCTGGGAGCAGGGGGGCATGGTGGGGTGGCGGGGGGGAAGGTAAGGGGCTGCAGGCCTGGCAGTTAGAGGTGGTTGGGGGCTGTGGGCAAGTAGTGAGGGCCACTGGCATGGGCAGGGAACTAGCATGCCAGGGCTGCTTAGTGTTACAAAATGGGGAAGGCAGGGGTACAACAGCTGCAGCTGGAACTGCCTTCATGATGAGCAAAGGGGGCAGGGGGAACTGACTTTTGGTGATAAAATAAAAATCAAACACCATAATTTATAGGTATTTAGAATGTATTTTATTATAGTGATTGAGGTACTGGTAGGTTTTCAAACTGCTTTTAAATTGTAACTATATCAATAAAACATTGTGTTCAACTGATACCTACATATATGTGTGTGCATGGGGGGATATGGCATGGTATTGTATAATAGCGTACTGTTTTATTTTAATTGCAGAAATGTGTGGATTTGGGGGGTTTTAAATCAGAGAATTTGCAATTTTTGAACAGAGAAAACAAGGATCCCTGACAAATCAGACATACATAAAATATGATATCCAAGGAAATAAAAACAATATGGTTTGTTTAAAGAAGAAAAAGACAGAGACATGGTAAGTAAAAGTAATTACTATGTTATAAATTGTTCCTCGTGCCCTATAGAGCTGTGATTCTCAACCAAGGTGCCATGGCGTCCTGAGGTGCTTTGGGATCCTTGCAAGGATGTCACATCATGTTAGAACTGCTCTGTGTGCAAACATGATTTGCAAGAAAAAAAAAAAGAGGGGTACCTTGAGTCTAAAAAGGTTGAGCTGTTTTAGGAGGCAGGACAAGAAGTGGGCACTTAAATTGGAGCAAGGAAGAATTATGTTGTCCATTAAGAACAAGTGCCTTACTGTAAATTAAGCAGTGGTACAGATTACCTAGGAAGGCTGCTGAATCTCCATTACTGTTGGTTCTTTGGAACAGGTTAGAAAAAAATAGCATCTGTCAGGAATGACTGAGGTCCAGCTGGCCATGAAGATAAACCAGACTACCTTCTCAATGTCCCTTCTAACCCTGTGTTAAAGGCTGTTATTTTTCTAAAAACTGATTTTCTTGTCAAAACACTGCTGCTTGAAACCAAGGCTCTCCTCATCTGGTAAAGAGGCCAGCAAGTAATCCCACAATCTGAACAATGAACTTACCTCCTTCTGTTCCGCGCAGGTGTGTTGCATCGTTCCCCTGAGAAGTGATGTTGGTTGGGTCGAGCTGAAGGAGGCTGCCTATTTGATGTCATCTCCCATGGTCGCATTGGCGGTGATGGGGCTGGGGATGCTGCTGTATAGTCAAAGACTGAATGAGAAAGGCGTTGTCTCTTAGGACTTGGACTATCTTCACTCTGTATCAAAGCAAAAGACTTGAGTGAGTTATATCACACAAATCAACTGCTCAATACTATTTACTGCAGTTGACTAAAGGGGTCACACTACGTAAACGATACTCATTTGAAAACAAAATACCATATGAAGTTAAATTAGGGTGACTATATGAAAGAATGTGAAATTCTGGATGCTGCCTGCCTGCTCCCCTCCCTGCCCCAGTGCTGCAGGGAGTCCATGGCCCATTAGTGATCCAGTGTTCTTTACTTAACAGGTAACTATTAACACTTGTGAAGTAACAATTAGTGTTAATACTGCTTCCAACTTCACAGCTCCTACCACTCTGCCTCTGGACCTAGGACACAGTTTTTAATTTTCACTGGCTGGCTGGGACCGGGTCTCCAAAATCCAGGACTGTCCCAGCCAACGTGGGACATAGTCACCCTAAGTTAAATATATATTGCTCACTAAAGAGTCCACGGACTTCATGATACAAGCTGCTTACTGGATTCTCCCACAACAGACATTTTTGCTACTGAATGCTGTGCAGCAGCAACATATTATTTTAAATTCTGATGCTGAAACCAAATTCAACCAAGTGCAAAGAATACAAGGCTGAAAAAAACTGCTTCAAAAGAATAAGGTTCTGTTTCATGTATGGTCTTTTCAGAAAAAGGATGCTAGATAAGCACGAATTTCATGTCAGTGGGATCCATATTTGTCAATCATTAAACAGGTTGCCATATGGTGTTCTAGCTCAACATGTGCACCTGGTACCTACCAGGTGGATGATCACTATAACAGCTTATTAGCCATTTGATTTGTATTGCAGCCAATTTTAGTTCTGCTAACTCAGCTCAGAGGAGTCTCATATCTTTTAACTTGTTAATGTTATATTGGTAATTAACAAGCATTTAATGAGAATCTGACCACAAGATAGCTTTGATTTGTCAGTGGAAGGCTCTAGTTACATGCATGGAATTTTTTACTATTAAAAAAAAGTGCCAGCTGAACTGGATAGATTGGGGAAACTGAATACAGGTAATGGAACTTCGTCTCCCTTGGTTACTTGTTCAATTTTGGTGATAAACAGCAGCAACCAAACACAGTAATCACCAAGCAACTTTTCAGGAGAAGTCCTGACATATTCCAATACTTTAGTGAAGCTGCAGGTACCCATACACTAAAGCAGGGGTGGGCAAAATGCGGCCCACCAGGCCATTCTATCCAATCCGTGGGGTCCTTAAAAAATTTAGAGAATAAATATTTATCTGCCCCTGGATGCCTGTCATGGGACCCTCAAAGATTTGCCAAAATTCAGCAAGTGGCTCTTCGCCCGAAATAACTGCCTGGGTTCTGCACTAAACTGACTAATACAAACTGCTTTCTTGCCATCAGCTCCTGTAGATGCCTCAAGGGGCCCTGGTAGAAGTTCATTTAAACATGCCCGGGGGTCAGATTCCAGATCCTAACAATTGCTCCTCCTACCATGACAAATATTGGAAGTGTGGCCAGTCATAATTCTGGGCTCTTCTTGCACTGGCAAGTAGGGCATAATTTGGGATCTGATCCCAACAATCACACCTTCTGACATGCATATTTGTCATGGTAGGCAGCACCACCCTGCATGCTACCCACACTGCACTTTAACTGCTGTACATTGTACCCCTCTTTCAGAAGGTAACTCCAGTTGTTAATACCATAATTTAATGCTCCAGGGAGGTGCCTGATTTTACACTCCCCATTTCCCCTCTTGGCCCAAGAAATCAGATTTACTCCTGGAAAACGATTCTTTGATTATTTCATCTTTGGAGCTTGGAATTTATCTTTTTTCAAAACAAGTTCTTGTAGATCTGTTATAGAAGATGGCAGAGATGCAAAAACTGCTTAAGTGGTTACCCTTCATCATTCCAAATTACTGCTTAGCACAGCTACTCCAAAACAAGTGCTAATTGCTATCTATGTTAAGCAACAGTATTTCCATTCCAACTTGTTTGCCATCAGAAAGAAAAATAGAGATGAAATAATTTTCTGAACTACATATAAAAGCATGCTTTTAAAACCCAATTATGTTTTTCTGCAGTGAAAACCAAATAACCTGAAGCTAAACCCTAAAACTTCATAAATTGATGTTGTTAAAAACAAAGCAAAACACATACTAATACTTTTTCCTTGGTCTTAATTAAGAAACCAATTCCCCTGTGATGACTGTAACAAGGATTTACAGGAGTATGCTAGAAAAAATAGCAAGGCCTTAGTAGCAGAAAGATATTCCATATACATTTTGATTAGTTTACAAGCCACATTCAATTGATTTATACTAGGTGTACACAATGAGTGCAATTATTTAATCTAAGTATTAGCAGCTGCAAAGTAGTAATGTTTACACTAACTCATTTGTTGCAATACTGTCAACTCCCCAAGTCCTAAACAAAGTTTTCCACCCCAACCCAGATGATGTTATTTCACAAGCCATCGCAGAATCCCTGGACAGTAGCTTTTGCTGACCGGTCATTCTGGGTTTCTTATTTTGGCTGCTGCCAGTTAAGAGAATGACACTGCTATGATAGCTGTGGAAGACAGTTTAATTAGTTTTTAATTTAAAAAAATATTAAAAAAAGAAAAGCACTAAAAAAAGTTAGGTCAGAAATAACGATTAAGAGTGAGGAGCTCTAGCACAAACAAAGTGTTTCATTTCAAAATGACCATGTCAGAAAGCTTTGGAATAGAGATTTCTGGTTGCCATTAAAAAATGAGGTTGAAACCAATACAAAGTTAGAGTTGAAAATTAAATCTAGATGAGCCAGAAACTCAAAACAGGTGTTTCCCCTATGATCGCTAACCTTATGTACTATGGTTTCATATCATTAGCAATGCTAGCAGTAGGCAATGTGACATACTATTCAGCAAAAAGCTGACCCATCTGTAAAATAATGAGTCTTTTCCTTGTACCATTTATGAATGCCATGAAGTCCAGCTCCTGCTGAAGTGATGGCTTGTTATGCCTTTAAATTGCTTTTGATCACTATTTTGCATAAGATGCATCTAAAGAGTGATCATCATCCTAAATGTAATAATATAAACTTCATCAAAAGTCCAGGCTTTTTAAACTAGAAGTTTTTACCAAGACAATAATATGGGTATAGAGCAGGGGTGAGCAAAATATGGGTGAGTAGGGGTGAGCAGATCCGGCCCAGTGGCAAATTTCATCTGGCCAGCAGATTCCCACCAACTAATTGTACCCCACCCAGCCCTTCCCATGAAGGTGGAAGCAAGGCACTCGCATACACCTTCCCGCCCCACCAGCATAATCCTATTGCGCCTTGCTCTCATCCTTGTGTGCAGAAGGGCCCGGCCCAACCAACACACATCTTCCGGGCAGGGCTTCTGCTGCCACTGCTGGGGCACCTGCTCAGCTTCCCCAGTGTCCTGCTTGCTCCAGGCACCAGGTAGGGAAGTGGCAGGGGTGGGGGAGCTACAGCTGAGCAGAGGAGCATGGGGTTGGAAACAGTGCCGACTCCACACCCAGGGGGACAGTGGGAGCACACAGTTTGGCTGGGCAGGTGCGAAGGAGGGTGGGGGGGATGTGGGGACCCTCCCACACACTCCTCCCCATCCTCCCCCCCCCCCGGTGCACAGCTCCCACCAGCAGCAGACGACGATGCTGTTTGGGACACCCATGCCTGGTGCAGGTGCTGCCTCTGGTGGTGCATGGCTCCAGACAGTGTTGCACATGGCAAGATGATCCACCTCTATTGCATGGGGATACTCACAGTACATGTGCAGCTCCTGCACTTGTGTGCCACTGGGGCAAGCCCTGCAAGATGGAGCTGGCTGCCTTTGCTGCTCTCTGCTGCACAGGTCCCAGGACTCCGCCAGAGGTAGAGGAGAGCCCTGGCCTCTGCTTTCCCATGGAGTCCCAGGACCTGCATGGCAGGGAGCTGCAAAGACAGCCACGTCCATCACGCTGGGCTTCTACAGATGGCATGCGAGTGCAGAAGCTGCAGGGAGCCCCATGCAACAACCAGATTGGGCTGCTTCTTCGCCCCTCACCCCCATGTGCAGTGAAGCACCTCTGGTGGCAAAAGGTCAGGACTTACAATTCCAAGATAATGACCAGGGGACACTAACCTTGGCTTTCGACAGCTCATCAAAACACATTAAGTGACCCTCTAGCCAAAATAACTGCCCACCCCGGTATAGACCTTGATGTACTTTCCTTCAAACTGTAAAGACTAGGCAGAGTCTTCCATATTGAGGTAACTGCTTGATACAATTGATGCAGTCAGAGAAGAGGACCAGATACAAGTCACAGCTGATAACAAATATGTCCTTTCCTTTCCCTATCATCAGCTTAATTCCCACAGAGAAGACTCATAAGACAATCTTGCTAAACTTTTCCATGGATCAGAGAGGCCTATCCCTAGAGTCCTTCCTTCACAAAGTTCCAACAGGCACTTCTAGCCTTTATGGACGAAAACAACTAGAAAGCTGTTTTTCAAAAGAGAAATCAGCAATGAAAAAAAAAAAGCACAGATATATATTGTCACTGGTCATGAGTATCGCTGATTTGACAAACCAGCAGGAGCCAAAAATGCTACTGACAGAATATCAACAACAACAGTGACAGTGTCTTTGTAAATTATTATGGTGGCAGTGGCTTTTCATGGGGTTTAGCCAGTGTCATTTTAATATAAGGTTTTGTATTTACAGAACAGACAACATATTCAGTTTTTTTCCAGTATGAATAGGAAGAAATCTGTCACAGAGCTGAGATTAAAACACTTTCAGAATCTTCCTTTTCCAAATTCAGTGTTGCTGATGTGTGTAATTTGACCTAAACAAACAACAGCAGTATATATACTATGTATCTCTGTTCTCTACTACGTAATATTTATTCAATGGAATAATGGATTTCAGAATAAATCTGACTATTATAATTAAGTGCATTTTACACTTGTAATAAAAGCTTGCATGGCAAGTGGTGTGTTAACATGGCAGTTTGAGTAGCTAGAGGTATTTGTGCTCTAAGGTTTATGAACTAAACACACAATTATTACCCCAGCAGAATATATGACCTAGAAAGTTTTGGTAGGCAAGTGAACTGCAACCTGAATCATTATATTTCCAAATAAGGGGCAAAAATAGGCAAGGTAGGTTTATAGGCCACTAGAGGCTTTCTTTTCTTTTTTTTTTTTTTCCATCTGCACCTAAATCTTTCAAACTTCTCTGTAAGAGATTAGTATTACTATAACTAATTACAAAAATATCTGTTCAGAATGTTGAGCAAAATTTAGGTGGTAAGAGTCTTGCATTTGTAGATATTAAGCACTATAGGGAAACACTATAAACAGCTGCTGCTGAGTGTTGAGTATAATTTGGGCAACTGGAGATTAGAAGGTTGGGAAGTGAGTTTAGTAAACCGAGCCACTGGATTAGTTTTACATGTCACCAGAAACTGAAGATACCCTCTCTCCTTTTATCTGGGCTTCTTTTTGGGCCCATTTTTAAGTAATGGGCAGGAAGTTCCTCTTAGTCCATCTCCATACATTTTACTGTTCCTGTTAGAAACACCACGGAAGATGAAGTTGCCTAGCAAAGGCTGGATGCAACTGCTTTCATCCCTTCTATTTGCTTCTGTATTAGCGTTCAAAACTCAACCTTTCCAGGGTTGCCTCCTCAAGTTTCAACCCTTAAAGTTAGTCTTGCAGGAAGATAGTTGAAAAGCAGCAACATTTTTTTTTAGCCTAAAATGTATTTGTAGCTTGGGATGCGCCCAAAACAAGTCAGGATGATCCTGCAGAAACCTAGACATAGAGCAACTTCACAGGTTTCACCCGGTTCTCCTCAGTTTCCCCAAAATGCTTCTGTTGTTGCTCATAGGTCTTACCGTAAGTGTTAACACAACACCCTCCCTTCCCTCAAAGCCCCTAGCCATTTGAAATACTATAATATGCTCACAGACAACTGAAATTTATTTAGAATTCATACCACAGAGAACTTCACAAGTTAAGAAAATACCTCTCAAAAAAAGCAAACCAAGCTTAGTCAAAGAAAAATATTTTAAAAAGGCATGCCACTGAAAGATGCATTAACT
>JAGPOW010003395.1:54209522-54220798 GCA_030014935.1 Caiman crocodilus
AGAGGCTGAGGGACCTGAACCTGTTCAGCCTCCAAAAGAGAAGGCTGAGAGGGGATCTAGTGGCAGTCTACAAACTAGTCAAGGGGGACCAGCAGGCATCGGGAGAGTCCCTGTTCCCCCGAGCACTCCCAGGAGTGCTAAGAAACAGCAGACACAAGCTAGCAGAGGGTAGTTTCAGGCTAGACATTAGGAAGTGCTATTTCACTGTCAGGGCAGCTAGACCTAGAACCAACTTGCAAAAAGAAGTGGTGCTGGCTCCTACCCTGGGGGTCTTTAAAAGGAGGCTGGATGAACATCTGGCTGGAGTTGTTTGACCCCAGTACTCTTTTCTGCCACGGCAGGGAGTCGGACTTGATGATCTCCTCAGGTTCCTTCTGACCCTACCTACTATGAAACTAGTACAGGGAGCATGATAAAGTTTTACAAAATACTAAATGGTGAAGAGAAAGCAAATAGGGATGTATTACTGTCTCATTCAATATAAGAACTAGGGGTCACAAAATGAAGCTATTAAGTAGTAAGTTTAAAACAAAAAGGATGCCTTTTCGTACAGCATGCAATTAAAATGTGGAACTCATTGGCACAAGATATGTGGAATATATATATAATAAAATGTGGAAGTTGACATCTAGTCAGATCCAAAAAGGAAACAGACAGATTCTGGGAGAAAAGGTTGTAACAGTGAACACTGAAGTCAGGGGTACAGCCTCTGAAGCAAAACTTCCTAGACCTTAAATGCTGGAGGCTGCAAGTGAAAGAACAGGGCGAAAACCCTAGTCATACCCTGCTCGCTCTCCCTTTCAGCATCCTCTCTCTGCCAATGTGATACAGGATATTAGGCAAGACGGACCTATAGCTCAACCCACTGAATTGGGGTGGGCAATTATTTTGGCTGGAGGGCCACTTAATGAGTTTCAGTAAGCTGTCGAGGGTCACACACAAACTATTAGAAAGTATTATTTTATAACAAATTATAGATAAAAACAAATTGTATACTAGAAATCAAACATCTACTATAACATTTTAATTTTATTTTTAAAAAATTGTCCTGATTTTGAGTAGTGTATACAAACCATGGGTGGGCAATGTGTGGCCCGTGACACAAATTGGGCCTGCGATGGATTCCACTTCACAGCAGCCCCTGCCTATATCACTCTGGCAGGTTTCCATGCAGACCCCAGGAGTGGCAGGGCCATGACAACATGGGGTCAGGGTTTCCATGGAGACTGGCCCAATAAGTGCTGGCAGAGCATGCGACTTGACTTGGGCCAGGACTAGATTGTGTGGTAGTAACAGCATGGGCTGGATCCAGGGCAAAGCTGCAATCCGTTGATGACATGTTCCTGCCCAGGGTGTGGAGGCAGCTGATTGCAGTTCTGCCCTGGCTCCAGCCCACAGAGTCACTGCTGCAAAATCCCAGCCCCAGAACAGCTCCCTGTCCAGCTAACTGCTGGGAAATGTGGAGTCCGGCTGCATGGGGCCGAGTCCTACCCACTCCCACCCAGGGGAACTTTCGCCATGCTCCCACCCCTGCCCCACACGTGTGTGTGTGCGCGTGCGCGCGGGTGCGAAAACCGCAGCTGGGTGTCTCCTGCCCCAGCGTGCAGGGCTGTAGCTTCTGCTCCTAGCCACCTTCCACCTGCTCCACCAGCCCAGCATGATGAGAAGCCACCTGTGGGCAACCGAGTGGCTATAAGGGGGCCAGAAGCTGGAGGGCCATGTGCTGGAACAGGAGCTCTCTGGCTGCAATTTCCCCCCAACCTGGAGCAGCACAGCAGGGGAAGGAGGAGTAGGAGGAGCCAATGGAGGTAGGGGGAACCAAGCAGTACCCTGGCAACTGCAGCTGCACCAGGAGAATCCCTGCCAGGGAGCTGTGCACATATGCCAGGGCCAGGAGTTTGATCCCATACAGACTGCCACGGATAGGATCCAATCAATTGGCAGGCTGGATTCAGCCTGTGGGCCATATTTTGCCCACTCCTGCAATACATGGTATTTCTTACATAGGGTGAGTGAGACATTAGACCTCCAAGGAGGTAAGCCAGAGAAACTTGTGCGCCTTAAAGATAAGAAAGGCTCCCCCCCCCAAAAAAAACAAAACAAAACAAAACTAGCACTAGAGCCCTGAGGTCTAACTACTAGTTTTCTTGTTGCTACGAGAGGAATCCAACTGAAGTCTTTCAGTATTTCTCTACGACTTTTTCCCCCTGTTCTCCAGTAAAAACAAGCCTTCACTGTCCACTCCACAAATAGCTGTCAAGAGCCAGATTGATTGACATAATTCAATAGATCCTCAGAGAAGGTCTTAGGTTTTCCCTCTCAAAAGGCTTGCAAGAATTAATATAATTCAGTGAGGGTTTTATGTATGTTGCCTTTTCCCCTTTTAAATAGTTTGCATCTAGTAGTAACATACCACAACTCAAGGATTTTGCCTTGAAACTTGTCTACTCGTTGAAGCTTTTAAACAGTTTAATAAACGTTAACTAGACGTAGTGTTTGAATCAAAAACGTTACAAGAAATTTTAAAAATAGTGCTATAAATGAAGAATAGTCCAGTCACTCAACAAGCTAACTGTTGGGTGGCCTCACTTCTCCCATATCCATTTGTTATATGGACCTACTTCCTGGCTGTTGAACTATGACCCTCGAGGGATCTACCCAACTTGGAGGTGGCTGGCTAATTTAAAATTGGGGAGATCACAGGATCAGTTGCCATTTTCGTGGGGCGATTGACAAGGGGCCCTGGTGGCTCTGCCCCTCATTGCTTATTGGCTGCAAAGGCTGTCTGTCATGCCTTATCCCCTCCCCTCATCAACTGTGAAATCTTGGTAGGTCTCTAACCATGACATACAGGTCCAATCCTGTTAGAAAGGAAGCAGCTGACAAAAGAATGTTTTGTCACACAAACAAGGTGTGAAGAGATCAACCAGTCGCTGCTTCTTCCAGTCTGGAGGACTGAAAATTTAAAATGAATTTTCTAGCTTTGTTAAGTTGGGGGTCAGGAAAGAAGTTTACATGGTAAAGAGTATCCCACATTTTAAAACTGTACTCAAAGATGAAAATCAGTCAAATCACACTAAGGTTTGCATAGAGAACTGTGCAAAAAAAATAAGTTGGTAATAGAACACTAGGTAAATAGACATTTATAAATGAGAGGATGTAATTCCCAAATGAAAAGAATGAACACTAATATTAAACAAACTCAAATGTTTTTGACAGCCAGATGTTCATAATCTTTGTATTTTATAAAGTCACTTGATAGTAGTTTCAAAATCTCAAGGCTAAGTACAGACAGTCAAAAAGCCCAAGGCTGAAATCAATTTAATCTTTGCACATTAGGTTAAATTGCATAGATTGAACCAATAAACAAATGAACAGACATTCACTTTTGATTCCAGAAATGCAACAACATGCCCGCAGTGGCCCAGGCCAGAAGCCTGGGAGTGCTACAGCATGCCTCCCTGCTTGGCTGGAACAGACAGCCTGGGCTAGGGATAGCTTGCCCCCCGTTGTGACAAAATTTGCAGGGAGGTGCAAAGCATCCTGGGATGCTGGGGGACTGTGAGTTAAATTCAAATCTGAGGGGATCTGGGGCAGAAGTTACCAAACAAACAAACAAACAAACATTTAACCTGAATCAGTTAAGTCTGATACTACATCCATTCAGGTTCATCTTAAACCAGTTTTGGCTGTTTTGAAAACAGTAAAACTTTAGAACAGAGTGAAACACCAGCCTCCAAAAATCTATTCAAGTACTTAGGACAGTCCTTCCCACCCCTTGCTACCTCCTCTACATTATAATTCCTGAAGTCCTCAACAATCTCTCATCAACTTTTTGTTCAGCTGGCAGGTTAAAAATGCCAGTGGATATGCAATAAGACATTAGAAGGTCCAGTGTCCTGACTGGCTGTAATAAAACATTTTTATTAATATGTTTACTATTCTACAATGTATTTTGCAGATGCTGCTAATTGTGGACAAATATGAAAATCAGAAATAATAAGAAAAACACCAAAAACAAAACTAGATTTAGCATGGAAAACAGCATATGGTATATAACAGTATGAAAAAAATAATCCTGAACAAATACACACTGAATCAAGAAGTCTGGAAAATGCAATGCGAAACACAAAAATTCTCTGTATTAGTTATGTTAAACTGATGGATAAAAATTTTACATGCAGGCAAAAATTCAGAAGGATCTCAAAAATTTATGCCAGTCCTTGCAAAAATCAGAGTCTATTTGGGGCACATAATAAAGAGCTGATCACCATAATATAAAAATTGTAAAAGAAAGAAGTAAAATATAACCATCCTTTCCCCAAAATACTGTAAAAATATGAACTAGCATAACAATGAACTTGTCATTCACATTATCTTTTTACCTTTCAGCCCCTACATCCAACTGAAGTACCTAATTAGTATGCTTCTCTTCTCCACCTTTTTATTTATGCATGAAAAAGTCCGGTTTAATTTGATAGCAAACTACAGTACACCATAGGTCATGAAGGTTGATGCAACAATTATACCACCCTTTCACACATGCTACAGAACAACAAAAGACACGCTAGATTCTTTCAAGGCACCAGTCCATCTTGGCCTTTATTTTTTCCCCCAGTCCCCAGAAGCTGCATCTGCAAACTGTTTGGTAAAATCATCTAGGGCAATGCACATTTCAAGATATTCCCACAGAAGCTCTCAACACCATGCCATTTTCAGAGCTGGTCCCCTGATAGCAACAATCAGCTTAGGACAAATTGATCAGTCCTCCCTGCTACACTTTCAAAGAGTTTAGTCCCAGGATGAAAATAAATCTCTCTTCTTTGCTCCCACATAAAATAATCCTCTGACCCCCAATTCACATTACTTGTGCATGCAAAGTCTAATTTCATGCCTTACTTTACTATCTTTACACTAAGAAAATAGTTCCTCTTTTGAAAATGAGCAATGTACAGTCTACTCATGAATGTAACCTTGGAGAAGAAATGTGTTATATTACTTGGTAGCAATGGGGAAGTTAGACTTCAAAACTAAATTCAGATAGAACTATTTAAATGAAGATGTAAAGGCAAGATGTAAAGAAGATAACCACTGCAGTAATTGGTCCCAGCACCCATATCTCTTGGCTACCTCTCCAAAATGCACCACTGACTCACATCACCAATGCATACCAGACTCCATAATTCTTCACCTCCCTGTCCTACATGAAAGTTATTTCCTAACTTTCACGTGAATTATCCTGGAATCTAAAGACTTATGGTTCTATCCTTTTAAAATATAAAATTTTAACACACATCTGGTCAAATTTGTCATCCTAACTGGGTACTGCAGCTATCTGCCATAATCCAACAAAGTCAATTCTGAAAAAAATCTGTAAAATACAGCATGATTAATGTTCTGTTTAATGTCAGTACTACAAGTCATGCTCTTATTAACTCCTCTATCATAATAAATAAGTTATGAGAACTTAGGGCATACACAGCATGAAGGTTCACAGCCAAATCACGTGAGGGTAGCAACAGATAATTTTTGTTCTTTAAACATACTGTTACCACCCTATACAACTTGAGTCAGTGGGAGAACAAATTAAAAAAAAAAAAAAGAGAAAGTCAGCAACAATGCAACAGAAAAAAAAAAAAGCAACTGATAATATTTGGCTCAGATTTGCATAATCCATCCTCAATTTACCATTACCGATTTCAAACTGTGTACTCAACATTTCTAATTATACAGCATGCTAACTACAGGATAGGTTGTGCTAAACAGAAATAAGCCTCAAGTTTAACAGCTTGCTAAGCCAACCACATAGAAGTAGAGAAGTGCTTCTGTATCCTCACTCTACCACCAAACCACATGCCGCCTTGCTTTTATATGTTGCATACAACTGCAGCTGGCAAATAAGATACAAGGTGCAGACAGAAGTGGCTAATTTCACCTGATCTGACCCCAGAAAGCATTCTAGGTTCTACAGATGTGACTAACACAGAAGTGTATGGCTGCAAAGAACTTTAAAAGGGCTTCATCCAGCAAAAATCTGAACCCTCAATGAGGAGGATTGAGACAACATCTATGAGCCACCACCAAGAAGTAGGGGTGGGTGATAGTGGTTGGACACTCCCTTCTGCGGGAGACGGAGGGAGTCATCTGCCAAACTGACCTGTTATCTTGAGAAGTCTACTGCTTGTCTGGAGCCCAGATCCAAGATGTCACAGTTAGTACCAAGACAAATCAGGCCCTCTGACTACTACCCTAAGATGCTCATCCACATGGGCACCAGTGACACTGACAGGGGAGACCTGAAATGGATCAAAAGTAACTACAGGGCTCTGGGTGCAAGGGTGAAGGAATTCAAGGCTCAGGTCTCATGCTCTTTAATCTTTCTGGTCAAGGGAAAGGGCCTGAACAGGCACCTGGCTGCACAGGTAGTGTTGCTAGCAAGGCTTTGGCTTCTTCAACCACAGGATGTTGTTCCAAGGAGGACTGCTGAGAAGAAGACTAGATACACCTGATGAAGAGAGGGAGAAGAACATCTTCAGAGACAGGCTTGCTAACTAGTGAAGAGGGCTTTAAACTGTATGATGGGGATGGAAACCAAAGCCCTGAGGGTAAATGGGGAAGTGGGTGACCTGGAGGAAGAGTGAGCAGAGCAGGTAACTGGGGAAGTGTTCTCATTCTTTCTTAAAAAAAAAAATCAGGGTAATCAATTAGTTACCTCAGGTGCCTGGGAAACAAGCAGGAAGAATTGGAAGCCCTTGCACAGGCAAGGAACTATGACATGATTGGAATAACAGAGACTTGGTGGGTTAGTTTGCATGGCTGAAGCACTGTCATGGATGGGTACAAGCTGTTCAGGAAGAACAGGCAGGGGAGAAAAGGAGGAAATTCACTGTATGTAAAAGAGCCATATGACTGCTCAGAGCTTCAGTGTGAAACTGGATATAGGCCTGGTTAGAGTCTCTGGGTTAAGGTTAGAGGGGAGAGCAACAAGGGCAACGAAAATGGTGAGGGGGTTAGGGCTCCTGACTTATGAGAAGAGGCTGAAGGAACTGGACTTATTTAGTCTAGAGAAGAGAAAAAAAATAAAACACTGGAAAGGGTTACCCAGAGAGGTGGCGCAATCTATTATTGGAGGTTTTCAAGACTGAACTAGACAAAGCCTTGGCTGGGATAATCTAGTTGGGGATGGTCTTGCTTTGAGCAGGGGGTTGGACTAGATGATGTCCTGAGGTCCCTTCCAACCATAATTTTCTATGATTTTATGAAGACTTTAAAAGACAGGATCTTCAGTAAACTGCATCTGCAGTGCCTCCCAGCTCAGGTGCTGTTTTCAGCTGCTGGAGTTTTCCAATTAGAATGCTCCAGCAGACTTGATTAATTTGCTGGATTAATCAAGTCTGCTTCAATTAATTCTAACTAGCATGTATAGGAGTAAGCATTGTATACATGTATAGGTTCCCGTTGGCTTTCCCCCTTTGAAACCCTTTGTAAACTTTATCCTCTATTGGTATTCATGACAAGGAAAAAACAGCCAAAGAGAGGCAATAAGAACCATAGCAGAAGCAATTGTACACACAGTTACCCAAAATCAGATAGATTTTGTGAGCATGAAATTCCCTTCTGACCACTCTTAAAAACTTCAGAGTTCTTATAAATTCTGGCATCACACACTTCGCTTGGCCTCTTTAAGTGAATGTCTAGGACCTTGCTGCCATTATGGCCCACTGAGGCCTCCAACATCACACTCATTCATTCTTTTCTGTTAACGTACTCCTGAATATCTTGGCAATGCAGGCAGGAAAGAATAGGAGTTCAGCCTACTTCAGGGAACTTGAGACTGTTTATAATGTCTCAGGCATGTTTGTCTGCCTTTATGAGTACTGCACAGTAGAGCATTGAGGCTCTTCTAGAAATTCTAACCAAGATGTTTCAGGTCTACACAGACTAGCACTCTGTGAATAACCATTTGCCTAATTTTCCTCCAATTAAGTTAGTGTCAGAAGAGGAAGCTAAAGAGTACAGATTAAAAAAACCATCACCAAACAAAAACAACTTCATGGCTTTCTGCTGAGGTTCTGCTGCAACTGTTTTCTGAACATCACTTTCAGTAGTGGGCACTATATTAGTAAGACGGTGACAATTGTAATGAAGCCTGGAGACCACTAGCAGAAGCGATCAGTGAACACGTCTATTCAAATGAACCAAAAACAAACACTTTTAGTGACCATAGCACTGCTAAAGCAATGAAACTTCCCAAATGCATGAGTCAGATGTGCAGACTTGTATGGTTGCTACAGTTAGCATTACTGTGCTAATTTGATGAAGATTTGGTACATACTGCTTTTTAGAATAGGCTAGAGTAGGAAGTGAAATAAAGTGTGAGCGTGAATGACAGCCTTGTAAGCAACATCAAGCTGGAAAGGAATTTACAATTTTTTCTTCTTGGCCTCACCTTTCTATGCTTTAAAGGCTTTGCACAGATGGGGTACACCCTGCTGCACTCTAACCCTACACAGGGCTTTTATATTCTATACATTTTACTTTTTAGTTCTACAATAGGATATCTCATTAATGAAAATCAAAAGAAAGTGTTTAAGCATTAGAAAAAAAACCTCCTTGACAGAAATACGAAGTTAAGGGAAAGTCTCTAAAAGGAACCAGTGGAAACTCCAGCATTTGGCACTTTTAACCATAAAGAAAGGTAGAAGATATTTCTGTGTGCCAAAAAGTGAACTTTGGTGAGGTAGTAGGTCTTTTTCATAACTTGTGATTAACACTTGCGTGTATTTTCATCTCTTGGCAAAATAATACAATTGCTACGGCAGATTTATACTGGTCAGCATAAATAGTTTCTATAATACAATGAGTGAAGATCATATGGCTAAAGGTAGAAATTATCTACAAAAAAAAAAAAAAAAAAAAATCAAGCTACTTCCAGCAAGCACCTTCTCGAGAGCTCGCTGCTAGAGGAAGTGGGAGGAAAGAAGCACAAAGAATGCTGGCCACGGTAGATTTTTTGTTTAAGAAAGCAAAATATTCAATGAGAGTGGAGACTGTCTTGACAGCTGGAAAACAGAGTGCCCCACTAGCAAGAAACTGAGAGATTAGCAACAGAGAACAAAACAAACCTAGGAGTTATTTGTGAATTGCTATGCTCATATAGAAGTCCAGTGGCCTACCTCTTGAGAAAGCCAGGTGCTTTGGAGGAAGGAGATAGAAACCAGACCATTATAAAATAAGCCAAATGCTAATGAGAACAGAAGAGGGGGGTTTGGAGGGAATTGGGCAGGGAGGTACTTATGAAGGCTGTATCTTGTTTATCTTCAATTTACCTCTCTCAAACATTGTAACTGATGGTTCTTATTTTTTTTTTCCCCTTAAGGCTTCTCTCTTCGAGACACATTACGTTTCAGTTTCCCCACTCTGAACGGAAGGCACAAAGCTCAACCTTTTTTCTATGATGCATTCAACATACTGCCAAAGTGCACTGACAGTTTCTTTTAATATATTCACCTTTTCCATGATGTAAATTAAAGGCCATTTTTGATGTAGAACAATGTGCTTATTAATGTTACAATCTTATTTTTTCTTTATTGTGGGCGTGAAAGGAAAAAAGTGTGATCATTCTAACTTCTTTGGTGACAGATGAAAAGCTCTTGGAATCTATAAATAAAACCAGACATTTCCTTTGAATATACTGTGCTCTCAAAATTTTATCCCTAAATAAAAGTCCTTAAAGAGCTATTAAACAAGCAAATACAGGCAATAAACTTAAATTTGAGAGACTGATGCAGCCATAAGAAAAAGTAGCAATTCTTAGAGCTTTATGACATTTTATTTCAAAGCTTATAAACACTGTGCATTACACAGGCATGAAAGGCACAGGGTAATCCAGCTAGATGCAGGGCTGCTCTGCAAAGCTGAGGGTTTTGCCAGGGGGAGCTATACTTCTACCTTCCCTCCTTACCTGCAGATGGGGAGATGCCTTCTTAATCAGCATTATTTTCAAGTCTGATCTACAGCATGCTCAAGTGCTCAGTGTAGGTCATTTGCTTCAAATTAGCCACACACATACACTTTAAAACTGCTATGTTTGCTCCCAGTTAAACCGGAAGAGAAATATCTGCAACAGGTCCCAAAAGTCTGTAAAGTAAACTTGGAGCTAATTTATTTTTATATTATGAGTTTTTGGTAAATAAAGAACATGTTGGACATTCTACTGTATTTTTTCAAAAAGAAGAGAGCCCAAACATTTGAGGTAATCCTGTTTTTTCTACATACTTCTAGGTAGCCGGCAGCTTGTGAACACTGTGATGCTGGGGTGGATGGAGTGTCCCACAAGAGCACAGTGGGCTCCCTAGTGTGCTCAGCAGCAGACCTGGAAGTGGGCCAGAAGCAGTTCCAGTCCACCTTCCAGGTCTGCCAGGGAACATGCAGGGGGCTGGTTGTTTGTTTTGTTTTTTTAAACAAAGGTGCATTTTCATCAGTGTAACAAGATGTGTCAATTTACAACGAAATACAGGCTTTTTAACAGTACATTTAGTACAAGTTTCCCAGGTACACAAAAATTATACATCATTTGAAAAAAAAGAAATATAGCTTAATACAAGCAGAAATCCAACATTTTAGCAAGATGGCAAAATATATATTTCTTAATTCACCAAAATGATTAACTTTTTACTCACATTTGTTTCAAGTTGCATTAAGATGCAACTTCAATTTAATTAAACACACAAATCAACACTTCATATATTAAAGTTTTTTACTTAATATATCTTGGATCCAGAAACTTTTTTTTAAAAACAAAAACATGGTGCACAATTACAACAAATTCATTAACCACTAGTATTAACTGTTACAGTATTAGAAGTGTGAATGGTAGCTAGTGAATTAAACCAATTATTTCAGTTGACTCTGAGGGAAAGTATCTAAAATGCCTAGCTGAAAGTCAGAATCAGAAAATTAGGGTTAGAAGGGAACTCAGGAGATCGTCTACTGACCAATCCCCTGTTCAAAGCAGGACCACCCCCAACCAGATCATCCCAGCCAGTGCTTTGTTGAGTTGGGACTTAAAAAACCCAAGGACGGAGATTCCACCATCTCTCTAGGTCAGGGGTGTCTAACCTTTTTGAATGTGGGACCGGATTATGAACTTTTTAATCACCAGTGGGCCAGTGAGCCATAGTATCATAGTAGCTAGAGTCGGAAGGGACCTGGGCAGATCATCTAGTCCAACCCCCTGCCTTGGCAGGAAAGAGCACCGGGGTCAGATGACCCCA
>JAGPOW010003395.1:54220898-54231162 GCA_030014935.1 Caiman crocodilus
TTGATTGCCTTTTACTCTAACCCAGAGCACCTCAGAGTGCCCTCCCTTGCTAATTGACGAGGAGGTGTATTCCTCCTTGATGTAGAGTGCCATTCCCCCCCCTTTCCTTCCTATCCTGTCCCTCCTGTATAGCCTATAGCCCATATTTAAAGACCTCACAGGAAGCAGTATCACATCACCCCCCACCCCCCCCAAACAAAAGTACAGTGTTTATTTTAATTTCTTGTCGCAGCACCTCGGGCCTCAGAAAATGGCAGGCCGCATGGTGGCCCACAGGCCGCTTGTTGGATAAACCTGCTCTAGGTAACCCATTTCAGTGCTTCACCACCCTCCTAGTGAAAAAGTTTTTTCTAATATCAAACCTAAAACTTCTTTTGCTGGAACTTGAGACCATTTCTTCTTATTCTGTCATCTGCCTTCACTGAGAATAGCCCTCTAGCTCCATCCTCTTTGGAATCACCCTTGAGGAAGCTGAAGGCTGCTATCAAATTCTCCCCTGAAGTCTTTTCTTCTCCAGACTAAGTAAGCCCAGGTCCCTCAGCCTCTCTTCATAACTTACGTGCCCAGCCACCTGACCATTGTTGCTACCCTCCACTGGACTCTCTTCAACCTGTCCACATCCTTTCTATAGTGGGGGTCCCAAAACAGGACACGGTACTCCAAAACTGGCCTCACTAGTGCTGAATAGAGGGGAATAATCATTTATTTTGATCTGCTGGCAAAATTCCTACTAATGCAGTCCAGTATGCTGTTAACCTTCTTGGCTACAAGGGCACAGTGCTGACCATTATCCAGCTTATTGTCCACTGTAATCCCCAGGTCCTTTTCTGCAGAGCTGCTGCTTAGCCACTTGGTCCCAAGCCTGTAGCAGCGCATGGAACTGTTCCATTCTAAATACAGGACTTTGCACTTGTCCTTGTTAAACCTCATGAGATATCTTTTGGCCTGATCCTCCTATGTTTAGGACACTCTGAATCCTAGCCCTACCTTTCAGCATATCTACTACTTCCCCCAGTTTGGCATCACACATGAACTTGCTGAGGGTGCACTCTATCCTATCTCCCAGATCACTGATGAAGATATTTAACAAAACTGGCCCTAGGACTGATCCCTGGGGTACTCCACCCAGTACCAGCTGCCAGCTAGACCAAGCCATTTATCACTACACATTGAGCCCAATGATCCAGCCAGCTTTCTATCTACCCTTACAGTACACTCATCTAACTTATACTTACTTTAACTTGTTTACAAGTATGCTATGGGAGACTGCATCAAAAGCCTTGCAAAAGTCAACGTATATCACACCCACTGATTTCCCCATATCCAAAGAGCCAGTCATCTTGTTAAAGGATGCAATCAGGTTGGTCAAACGTGTCTTGCCCTTGGTAGATCCGTGCTGACTATTCCTAGTCAACTTCTCCTCCAAGTGCTTAGAAATGGATTCCTTGAGGACCCCCTCCATGATTTTTCCAGGGGTGAAGCTGTCTGGTCTATAGTTCCATGAATCCTCCTTCTTCCCTTTCCTAAAGACAGACACTGTGTGTGTCCCTTTCCAATTGTCCAGGACCTGCCCCGATTGCCACGAATTTTCAAAGACACTGGCCAGTGGTTCAGCAATCATATTAGCCAGCTCCTTCAGCACCATCAGATGCATTACATCTGGCTCCATGGACATGTACACATCTAGCTTTTCTAAACAGTCCCTAACCTGTTCTTTCACCACTGAGGGCTGCTTCCCTCTTCCCCAGATGGAGCTGCCAGGTGCAGTAGCCTGGGTGCTGACCTTGCTGCCAAAGACTAAGGTAACAAAGGCATTGAATACTTCAGCCTTTTCTTCATCACCTGTTATTAGGTTGCCTCCCCCATTCAGTAAAGGATCCTCACTTTTCCTTACCTTCTTCTTGTTGCTGACATTTGTAGAAACCCTTCCTCTAACCCTTCACATCCCTTGCTAGCTGCAACTCCAGTTGTGCTTTAGCCTTCCTGACTTCATCCCTGCACGCCTGAGCAATATTCTTATACTCCCTCCCCAGTCATCTGTCCAAGCTTTCATTCTCGTAATCTTCCTTTGTGTAAGAGTTCTCTGCTAAGCCAAGCTGGCCGCCTGCCATATCTGCTATTCTTCTTGCTCATCAGGATGGTTTGTTCTTTAGCCCTCAGTAAGGTTTCTTTAAAATATAACCAGCTTTCCTGGACCTTTTTCCCCTCAGACTGGCTTCCCAGGGGGATCATGCTCATCAGCTCCCTGAAGGAATCCAAGTCAGCTTTTCTGAAGTCCAGGATCCATACACTGTTGCTCTCCTTCCTTCCCTCAGGATCCTGAACTCGACCATTTCATGGTCACTGCTGCCCAAGTTGTCATCCACCTATTCTTTCCTGTTTGTGAGCAGCAGTTCAAGAGCACAGGCCCTTGTTGGTCTCTCCTACACAGAAGTTGCCCCCAGTGTGCTCCAAACACTTTCTAAATTGCCTGTGCAGTGCTATATTGCCCTCCTAGAAGATGTCAGAGTGACTGAAGACCCCCATGAAAGTCAGAGCCTGTGACATGGGCATTTCAATTAGTTGTCTAAAGAAAGCCTCATCTACCTCATCTTCCTGGTCTGGGAGCCTATACTATGGGGTGGGCAAAATGTGTCCCAGGGGCCAAATGTGGCCCACCAGGCAAATTGTATTCGGCCCGCAGGGCCCCCTAAATATTAATTTTCTAATTTTTTTTATCTGCCCTGGGCTGCTTGTCATGCGGCCCTTGATGGCTTGCCAAAACTCAATAAGCGGCCCTCTGCCCAACATAATTACCCTTCTCTGCTATAGCACCACATCATCACCCTTGTGCTCTCCCCTCTAACCTTAACCCAGAGACTTTCAATATACCTATCTCCAGTTTCATACTACAGCCCTTAGCAATCATATAGCTCCTTTACATGCAGTGTAACTCCTTCTCCTCTTTTCCACTGTCTGTCCTTTCTGAACTGTTTGTACCCATCCATGAAAGTGCTCCAGTCATGCAAGCTATCCCTGCCAAGTCCCTATTATTCCCATCATCTGTACGAGGGCTTCCAATCCTTCCTGCTCATTTCTCAGTCTCCGTGAATTTGTGCATAGACACTTGAAGTAACTAGCCAACTGCCTTACTTTCTCAGGAAGAATGAGGCCACCTCCCTTGTTGCCTCCTCTTAAGTCAGAAGCTTTAAGTCAAAAAGCTTAAGCTCAAATAATTTAAGTTCTTATTTGATACATTCTGTTTAAAATGAGACAGGAATTTCTTGTATCCAGGCTGCTTTGACTTTTTCCCGCCTCCTTTCATTCATATTTTTAAAACTCATAAAGCTCATCCTCCGACCCCTTTTTCATTCATACCATACAGGGTCAAGCTTCCAATACATGAAATAGTACCACATTTTTACAGCCTGACCTCAAAAAAAGTAAGATGTTTTCTCCCCTCATGCTTATATAGAAGAAAATAACCCTTTGAATCCAGAGTTTTTAGTAGAAGAGCTCACCGACTCATATTTAAAATCATTTTAATAGATTATACTCAATTTGTAACTTAGCCTAAGCTATATTAAATTTAAATGTCATTTTAAGATGGTTTATTTTTAAAAAGGAAAACTTAATCATACTTTAAATAAAAACAACAAAAGAATAAAAATGTAAACAGGGATTTCCTTTAAAAAAAAAAATCAATTAAAAAAAATCATGTTTTTTTTATCCACCCTGCCCCACAATCTTCTCTCAACTTGAAGTCAATTCTCCAAAGCTTTCCCCATCCTCAAATGCTACTAAGCACTCTCCATATCACCACTGACTACTTAGTGACTTTTCAGATGTCCTGCTGCCTGAGAGCTCATTCCCTATTCTGCATGTGCTCATTTGATAGTATTATCCAAAGTGCAGTGCTCTGCACTTGTCCTTAATGAATTGCATTCAGTTTATTTCAGATCATTTCCCCAAATTATTGAAGTCATTTTGAATCTTACTCCTATCCTCTACAATCCCAACAATCCTGCTCAGCCTGGCATCATGTGCAAATTTAGTCAATCTACATTCAGTTCCACCCTTTGAAGTCATTAATGAAAATATGGATCGTTACCAGATCCTGGGAGAGCCACACTTGATACCTCTTCCAAGTCCGATATTGAGCCAGTGATGACTACTCATTCAGTATGATTATTCATTTATGTACACAGTATAGTAGTTTTAACTAGACTATTTCTTAAGCTCACTTTAGAGAATACTGTGGAAGACAGCAATGAAAAGCTTCAAGTAAAGACATGGAATAGCACATACACCGATGTACCCTTTCTTGCATCAAAAATGGGCATCACCTTGTCAGAGAAGATCAGGTATGACATGTTTGTGACAAATGCACATTAATTGTTATTTCACACCTTGTTGCCTTGTCCGTGCTTACAAAATAGATCAGAAAGAGACCAGAACCTATCATCAGGTCCTGCAGTGATACTGACTGATTTGTAGTTTCCTGGGATCTTAAGATGCATGTTATTTCTGTCTCTTAAGTTTTCTGGGACATCCCATGAGCTCTGTAAGATAACAGCAATAGTTGTGTACATTCTAGCCAGTAAGAGACACAAATGGAAGAAACACACTGCATGTATGGCCATCACAAACAAGCCTGTTTCATGAAGTAAATCTGGAAGCGATTAAAATGATGATTAAATAATTAGATTTGCATAACAGCTAAAAGAGCAAGCTCTTTCATTTCTATTTTTATGGTTCTTCATTCAAATTCTTTTCCCCAAACTAAAATTCCAAATTCCTTTCTTTTTTTTCCCTCCATTTTCTTCATTTCTTTATTATAGATTTTCTTCTCCTGTGATGGAGACCTTGGTAAGTAACTTCATCTCTTGTGCTTTGGTTCCCCCATCTCTGAAATGCTCTGTAAAAAACTCCAAGGTTATATTGGAAAAAAAAACCCCAAAACCCACACTGCATAAGAGCTAGTGTTATTGTTATTAAAATGTGTCCCTTTCTGCTATTTCACTTGAGCCTACCTAATTTTCCTGATCAGTTTTCTGACCCAGTTAGAACAAAAGCGTGGGACTACAGGTAGAAAGAAGAAGTTTCGTTCTTTCTTGTTGTTATGATGAAGTTAAAAAAAAATCACGTGTAGAAACAAACTTCAGAAATACCATTTTGCTTTTTCAACACCATGAATAAAACCCCCACTGATACTGAACTCAATGAAAATTACATGTAAAACACCATGTGACAGACTAAACACATTGGTTTTATTTTTACAATGAAAACACAATGACCTTTATGCACTGGGGCTTAGAAATATAGAGACACTGGTTTTATGCACATTCCACCATCACTTGCATTTAAAGCAATAATTCTACAGTTTGGTCCAATACACCAAGAACACTCACCAGTTTCTGCCTTTCTATCTTACTAAATATTCATTCTGAGTTTATGCAGTTAATCCAGACACAATGACACATTGAGGATCAAGAATATGAGGCCTTATATCACATGCCCTTACTGGCACTAATCATGTATTTTTCGAGTGGCTACAGAAGTTACTATTTAGCATTTATTTTTTATACACTATATGAGATAACATTGAAAAATGCCCAAAATTGTGTATCTTGAATACTTTTTGGTTCTTGGTCAGCAATACCACAGCTTTAATTGTGCCAAGTTCGTGTGCAAGCTGCAAATCACAATGAACTACATGTTTAGACTGCAACATCACCAACTGTCAATAATTTAAAACATTTTACTATGAAATTAGACTTCTTTTGCACAGAAGTTGATATGTTTTCAAACGCAAAATAACAAGCATTGAGAAAAACTTCAAAAGTTTCAGGTATGTAATAGTACCTTTCTGCTGCATGCCAGGAACAGAAGAAAAATTACTACATTTAAAAATGCTAAAAAATTAGCATCCTATTGGATACACCATCATGTATAAAGTAAATAAACAAATACCCTAAAGACAAATACATTTTGCTCAAAGTTACACATTTAATAATTTTCCATGTGAATGCTCACACAAAATAAGTATGTACAAGGATGCAGCATATGCGTAGCATCCAAAACAGCTACTTTTGTAATGCTAAAGCAACTTAGAAGAATTAAGGGAAATCACAGCAATCTCATCAAAGTTCTTCAAATTGAATTTCAATGGTATTTGCATGTCAAAGGCAGAATGAAGAATGAATTTCTTTTAAATACAAATTGCTGCGTGCAAACAGCAATTCAAATCTTTTGACATAGAAAAACTTTTTGCATTTCTTATTTTTCAAAGAAATGAATCAAGCCAATTTCAACACTGCTGAAGAAACATAAAAGGCAAAATGTTTATTTTACGTTACATCAAGGTGAATTTTTCTCAATTAGAGACCTTTACCTACCATCATTCACAAATGATCCAAATCTCAAATGAGAAAAGAACCAGCTCTACCTCTTTAAAAACAAATCATAATCAAAAGCACTGCTTCCTAATAAAGAGTAAAACTAAATAATGCAAATATGCTCTTACTTCAACCCCAGTTGGTCCAATAGAAACTAATCACCCTACCTTTACCTTCTACATAATTTCTGGACCATCACAGCTATAAAAGGGAAAATAATGAAATACACAAGCTAAAAAAAGATGCTAAATTACACAGTGACTTCTTAAGATGATTTCTTGCATAACCTTAAGGGGACAATAGCAACCCTCTAGCTAACACATGCAATTCCATATACGCAATACAACTAATTCAGGAGAACTTAACCTCCCCCCCCAACCATCCTTTTCACCTAATCCACTTCAAAAGGGATCAACTTAAATGGGAGACACTCACTTATGTTACTCAACTGAGATACATTAACAGGGAGACATACTTATTACTATGCAACAGACCCTAATATACTACCAAATATACCTGATGACAGCCACCTTACATAAGAAAAACCCCATTTGGTCCAATAAAAGACATCACCCTTTCACTTCATAAAGCTGACTATAATTGTTGTTTAAATCTCAATATCTAGCCTCAGCTTTGAAATATTAAAATCAACTTTGGTCTTGGCTAGATGACATAAAAGTTAAAGACTGCCTGAAAGCAAAAACTTCAACTATAACAAGAACTTCCTTCAAGCTTACAATATACTTTGATAGAAAGTATTAGTCTCAATCTTACCACTAAAAGAGTTACAAATTATGTTTTCAAGTTTAGGAAACATACAGCAAATATGTCAAAACAATTTTTGGTAGAGGCAAAAATATGATGGTCACATCTTTTATTGGACCAGTTACATTGGCTGGGATAGACTTAAAATGAGCTTTGAAAACAGTGCATTCTTCTTTATGTTTTGGCATCAAAAACATTTGCATTTATCTTGTAAATATACAGCAAACTGAATGTATATAGTATATACATGTGTATACACACACACACACACACACACACACACACATATAATATATATAGTAACTATATAGTATTACAGCAGATTGGCCAGACACTTGACTGGGATAGTTTAGACAGGGACAGCCATGTCTTGATCAGGGGGCTGGACTGCCTGAGGTCCCTTCCATCCATACCATTTGTATAACCCTATGATAATTCCACATCAGTTCACCTTTAAGTTGCCTATTAAGACAGAAGTTCAAGACTTCATATAATGGCAACTTTTAGGCACAAAGAATCCCAAACTCAAATTCTGACATGTAGGAAAATTAAAAATGTATTAGTTTCTAAATAAAAAATGTTGTATTGATGGAGAAAATTCTTAACACTAAAGGCTGAAACTATAGTTTACTATTAAGTCCTGGTTTATACCCACCCATGCTAACATTAAAAAAAAAAAAAAAAATGTTTATGTCCTGACTATTTTATAGTGCATGTAGTTTTAAAACTAACTAGATTTGATCTGAATACCAGGGAATGGGAAGGAAAGTTGGATAAAGGTAGAAGATGATTAGAAGTAATTAGATTTCAAATGAATGAGGCAGCTTTCAATTTTTTATATTGTTTCAAGCTTTTAAAGACACCTGGTTGAGCCAATAAGCCGATTCATGATTTTTTTGCCAATAGGAAATGTCATTACAAAATGATAAGAAGTTTTTAAAAATTATTTAAAAAAAATTTTGATTTATTCTATTTTAAAAAATGAAGTTGAAAAGCAGATAGGTCAAAATGTTACCACCTTTACTTGTATTCCACACACATCCCACCCTTTCAAATCAGCTCTCAAATTGGGGCCTGTCTCTTAACTAGCTTCCTGGTTTTTATTTCATTGAGCTAGAAACAGGGAGAAATAGAAGCAATAGTCTTACTGTGCTGTAATGGCTGCTAAGATGACTTCCACTTTTTGCACCATCCCTCTCCCCACACCATTATAGGTGTAGTCCCTTGTTAACACTCTCACAACCACAGTAGCTACTGGCTGAGCACTGTAGTCTTGTGCCTGAAGCAGCATTTGAGCTTCTGCATGCAGCCTCTAATATCTTGATGAGGCCTGTGCTGAGGAAGCAACATTTTATTTACAGGAAATTATATAAGAAACTGTTTACAGTACAGAACTAAATCTTACTACTAACCCCAGCAAGGGTCTGAGGCCTGGCCTTGTTGCTATCCTGCCACACCAGGAAATTCCTGCTGCCTCACCCAGACTGGCTCCTGGATTGTCACACTTCCTAAGCCCACTATTTGCAGAAGCACTTTATGCAACAGACAGACTAGACTCTGGAAAAACTTTCTATATTTTGTCTCCCAAAACTGAAGTGGGCATGTTGTATGTAAAATGATAGGGTAATTATTCAAGTAGTTTAAAACAAATGAATATTGAGCAGTTCATTTTTACTGCCAAATCTTCAAGTCAAATTAACCAATTGGAGGAAAACACTGGGTAATAACTTGGAACCAGAGTGTGCTGAAGTGGCAAGCCAACAGCTTCTTTTGTAGGTGCACAGGGAATATTTTCTTCATTTCAATTTAGTTAGCTTGCTCCAAAGGACTAGTACCTTCCAGACTAAGAATTAAAAGTAGGATTTGAAAATGCAATAAACTTTCCCCTTTCCAATCTATGAATAAAAATGTGGTGTGATAGGATGAGTTTTAAAGTCCTGAAAGGCCATATACATAAACAACAAGCATAATTTCCTCATCATAGAATAGGTAATACTTCCTTTGTTTAATAGTTGTTTTAGAATTTAAAACATGGTTTTTATTTTATGTAGATAACATAAGATAATTTTAAATATTTTGTAAATCTAACTGAAATCTAATCTCCATGCAGAAAGAGCCTGACAAATCATGTATAAAAATTCATCATTCATTCAGTTTCCAAGAGTAAAAAAAAGAAAATGCAAAAATTAAGATTTCAAATAAATGTTCTTGAAACTACAGGTGTCTAAACGAAAAGGGCATATACAGTATATCCGCTTCTGACAGTAAATACATGTAAAGGTTGCATTTGTAATTTGTTTTACTAGTTATTAAACAATGAGAAACTCTTTAAGAAAATAAATAAGCATAAATACAAAATAATTAAAGCTAATTATTTAAACCATTGCTTCCTGTTTGCCAGCTGAAACTATGATTAAAATCAGTGACTTAACTCAATTCATCCTGACTTCAATACCTCCTGTGGATGAAGTGACATCACAGGTTGGCAACTGCTGGCTACTATAATGCATCTTGGTCCAGGGCAAAGTAGTGCTTTTCCACAGAACTGAATTGGCACCTGGCTGCCACAGAATCTCCCCGCTATCCATTTTCCCCACCTCCAAAGTGTCACTGATTTTTGGTTTGTTTTTTTTTAAATGGACTGGATGAAATTGTTTGGCCAGTTAGACCCAGTGCATGGCCAAAGGTTGCCAACTCTTGAGTTACACTCTTGAGTAACAGATGAACATGCCCTCCTCCTCCCAAACCCCCCTTTCAAATAAAAACAAAACCCAAACAACTTCACACCGCTTTCATCACCCTCTATTGTGGTTCTGGTCCCAGCCCCTGCCTGGTCACACAGCACTGATTAGGGGCAGCAGCTGCTGTGTGGTCAGATGGGGGCCAGAATGATCACGTGATTTTATGCTCGAGGCAAAACTGAACTATAAATGGGGGGAGGGAGGAAGCAGGCACTGTAAGGAAAGGGAGGGGGGAAACAAGTGGCAGCAGGGAGGGATGCAAGCCCCATGGTGGGGAGTGGGAGCTCAGGGTGTGCAGACCGGGGGGGGGGGGGGGCCGTTGGGCGGGTTTAATAAAATAAACCAAAAAAAAGGTAATATAAAGGGTAATTTATAAAAAAT